>CM051234.1:645512680-646176908 GCA_027917425.1 Gastrophryne carolinensis | reverse complement strand
GGGGGGAAAGAGGAGGCAAAGCAAGGAGGAGAGAGAGAGGGGGGAAAGAGGAGGCAAAGGAGGAGGAGAGAGAGAGAGGGGGGGAAAGAGAGGCAAAGCGAGGAGGAGAGAGAGAGAGGGGGGGGAAAGAGGAGGCAAAGCGAGGAGGAGAGAGAGAGAGAGGGGGGGAAAGAGGAGGCAAAGCGAGGAGGAGAGAGAGAGGGGAGGGAAAGAGGAGGCAAAGCTAGGAGGAGAGAGAGGGGGGGGAAAGAGGAGGCAAAGTGAGGAGGAGAGAGAGAGGGGGGGGAAAGAGGAGGCAAAGTGAGGAGGAGAGAGAGGGGGGAGGAAGAGGAGGCAAAGCGAGGAGGAGAGAGAGGGGGGAGGAAAGAGGAGGCAAAGCGAGGAGGAGGAGAGAGGGGGGAGGAAAGAGGAGGCAAAGCGGAGGAGGAGAGAGAGAGGGGGGGAAAGAGGAGGCAAAGTGAGGAGGAGAGAGGGGGGGGAAGAGGAGGCAAAGTGAGGAGGAGAGAGGGGGGGGAAAAGAGGAGGCAAAGTGAGGAAGAGAGAGAGAGAGGGGGGGGGGGAGAGAGGAGGCAAAGTGAGGAGGAGAGGGGGGGGGGGAAAGAGGAGGCAAAGCGAGGAGGAGAGAGAGGGGGGAAAGAGGAGGCAAAGCGAGGAGGAGAGAGGGGGGGAAGAGGAGGAGCGAAAGTGAGGAGAGGAGAGAGGGGGGGGGGAAAGAGGAGGCAAAGTGAGGAGGAGAGAGAGGGGGGGAAAGAGGAGGCAAAGCGAGGAGGAGAGAGGGGGGGGAAGAGGAGGCAAAGTGAGGAGGAGAGAGGGGGGGGGGGAAAGAGGAGGCAAAGTGAGGAGGAGAGAGGGGGGGGGGGGAAGAGGAGCAAAGCGAGGAGGAGAGAGGGGGGGGGAAGAGGAGGCAAAGCGAGGAGGAGAGAGAGGGGGGGAAAGAGGAGGCAAAGCGAGGAGGAGAGGGGGGGGGGAAAGAGGAGGCAAAGTGAGGAGGAGAGAGGGGGGGGGGAAAGAGGAGGCAAAGTGAGGAGGAGAGAGGGGGGGGGAAGAGGAGGCAAAGTGAGGAGGAGAGAGGGGGGGGGGAAAGAGGAGGCAAAGTGAGGAAGAGAGAGTGGGGGGGGGGAAAGAGGAGGCAAAGTGAGGAGGAGAGAGAGGGGGGGGGAAGAGGAGGCAAAGTGAGGAGGAGAGAGGGGGGGGAAAGAGGAGGCAAAGTGAGGAGGAGAGAGGGGGGGGGAAGAGGAGGCAAAGTGAGGAGGAGAGAGAGGGGGGGGGAAAGAGGAGGCAAAGCGAGGAGGAGAGAGGGGGGGGGGGAGAGAGGAGGCAAAGTGAGGAGGAGAGAGGGGGGGGGAAAGAGGAGGCAAAGCGAGGAGGAGAGAGAGGGGGGGAAAGAGGAGGCAAAGCGAGGAGGAGAGAAGGGGGGGGGGGAGAGGAGGCAAAGTGAGGAGGAGAGGGGGGGGGGAAAGAGGAGGCAAAGTGAGGAGGAGAGAGGGGGGGGGAAAAGAGGAGGCAAAGCGAGGAGGAGAGAGAGGGGGGGAAAGAGGAGGCAAAGCGAGGAGGAGAGAGAGGGGGGGAAAGAGGAGGCAAAGCGAAGAGGAGAGAGAGAGGGGGGGGGGGGGAAGAGGAGGCAAAGTGGAGGAGGGGAGAGGGGGGGGAAAGAGGAGGCAAAGTGAGGAGAGAGGGGGGGGGAAAGAGGAGGCAAAGTGAGGAGGAGAGAGGGGGGGGGAAGAGGAGGCAAAGTGAGGAGGAGAGGGGGGGGGAAAGAGGAGGCAAAGCGAGGAGGAGAGAGAGGGGGGGGGGGAAAGGAGGCAAAGCGAGGAGGAGAGGGGGGGGGGAAAGAGGAGGCAAAGCGAGGAGGAGAGAGAGGGGGGGGGGAAGAGGAGGCAAAGCGAGGAGGAGAGAGAGAGGGGGGGGAAAGAGGAGGCAAAGCGAAGAGGAGAGAGAAAGGGGGGGGGAAAGAGGAGGCAAAAGTGAGGAGGAGAGCGGGGGGGGGAAGTGGAGGCAAAGTGAGGAGGAGAGAGAGGGGGGGAAAGAGGAGGCAAAGTGAGGAGGAGAGAGAGAGGGGGGGGAAAGAAGGGAGGCAAAGTGAGGAGGAGAGAGGGGGGGGGGAAAGAGGGAGGCAAAGTGAGGAGGAGAGGGGGGGGGAAAGAGGAGGCAAAGCGAGGAGGAGAGAAGAGAGGGGGGGAAAGAGGAGGCAAAGCGAGGAGGAGAGGGGGGGGGGAAAGAGGAGGCAAAGCGAGGAGGAGAGAGAGGGGGGGGGAAAGAGGAGGCAAAGCGAGGAGGAGAGGAGAGGGGGGGGGGGAAAGAGGAGGCAAAGCGAGGAGGAGAGAGAGGGGGGGAAAGAGGAGGCAAAGTGAGGAGGAGAGAGAGGGGGGGGAAAGAGGAGGCAAAGTGAGGAGGAGAGAGAGGGGGGGGGAAAGAGGAGGCAAAGTGAGGAGGAGAGGGGGGGGGAAAGAGGAGGCAAAGCGAGGAGGAGAGAGGGGGGGGGGAAAGAGGAGGCAAAGCGAGGAGGAGAGAGAGGGGGGGGAAGAGGAGGCAAAGTGAGGAGGAGAGAGAGGGGGGGGAAAGAGCAGGCAAAGCGAGGAGGAGAGGGGGGGGAAGAGCAGGCAAAGCGAGGAGGAGAGGGGGGGGGAAAGAGCAGGCAAAGCGAGGAGGAGAGAGAGGGGGGGGAAGAGGAGGCAAAGCGAGGAGGAGAGAGAGAGGGGGGGGGGGAAAGAGCAGGCAAAGCGAGGAGGAGAGGGGGGGGGGGAAGAGCAGGCAAAGTGAGGGCCAGAGAAGAGAGCTATGGATATTTGAGAGCGGATGCACAGACGCTCCCTCAGCGCGCAGGACGAGATGGCCATTAGTGACGCCATCTTGTTTAAACAGATAATTGGCTTGAAGTTGAGCGCCTTTGCGCGCTACGCGAGAGAGCCTCAGCCTCAAAGAGAATGTGGAGGAGAAGCTTGGCCGGCTAACGAGCCCCGGGCGGCAGTAATTAGGGAGTCACGCCATTACTGGGCCTGGAGAGATGATTGGAGGCCGGCGGCCGGAACCTGAACCAGGGAAATCACAGAGAATCCCAAATCAAAAGGAAGCGTCTGCCCCCCTCCCCCTTCCCACCATACAGCTAACCGACGCCTCTCCGCAATCACCTGATCAGAGGCACGGCGGGAGAGCGTCACCAGGGTCCAGGAATCACCACTTCTATGGCATTTTTAAAAGTTTTCCGATTGGTGGGTCATTACCAATCCCCCCCCCCCTTCCCCCGCTTACAGGAGTAGCGGTCCCGATTCTCCCTGCAGGATGTAGGAAAGCTTAAAAGATAAGTAACAGAAGAAAGAGAGGAGCTTCCCTAGAACGGAAAGTATTTGCACAGTGCCCAATGCAAAGACAGATAGCATTACCCATCAATCCTTGCAGCAGGCGGAGCTATGCAAATCATCTCTTTATGTCTCTGTGCCATCCAAGGCCCTTAGAAATGCTAAGGGTGCAATGCCAAGGAATTAGCTTTAAATTTACACAGCCAAACACATCCAGATAGTGGACATGTGTTTCGAGCTTTAGGCTCTCATCAGCACTCGGGCATAACATGGGTCTCTCCACATACTGGCTTGCGACTGTTTTGGTAATCACCAAGCCTCACTCCCCATCCGGCCTAGTGCTGATGAGAGCCTAAAGAAACACATGTCCACTAGTTGGACTTCATCTCGGAACACCAACTGGCTGGAGTAAAAGCCTGACCTGTGGCGGCCCAAAGTGATCTACAAGCTCATCCGAGCCAAGGACGATATAGAACTGATCCCAGGGCTCCCGGAGGACACGTGCAAATTTGTGTGGAAAAACGTGTCCTCCAAACACCTGACCAACAGACATAAAGACTTGGCGTGGCAAGCCATTCAGGGAGGTCTGGCGGTGCGCTCCTTCCTGCATGCCAGAGGTTTAATAAACTATAGACACTGCCCTATGTGCGTGATACACGAGGAAACCTCTTTCCACATCATGTGGGACTGCCCCTATGCCCAAGACCTGTTGGATGCTCTGGGACCAGAACTCACGAACTATGTGCCAAGGAGCGCAGTGACTCGCTGTGGCGTTTTATACGGACTATTCCATGGCAACTTTAATGTTGAGGAAATCCAGTATGCCTGGCGCCTCGTGTGTTGTGTGAAAGACGCTCTGTGGTGTGCCAGGAACCGCCTGGTCCACAATAGGGTGAGGATGTCCACCGAGGACTGTCGCAGGCTGATCCTCAGCCTGCTCAGAGACTATAACCTGATGGACGACGGCGGGCGAGGAAGAAGACGATTGATTAATGCAGTCGTTTTGTTCCCCTCCCCCTCCTCTGTTTTTGTCTTAAATAAAGCCTCAGGCCTGTGAAGTCCCCCCCCCTACCCCCCACCCCCCCCTTATCCTCCCACCCCTCACCCCCCCCCTTATCCTCCCCCCCCTCACCCCCCACCCCCCCTTATCCTCCCACCCCTTACCCCCCCCCCCACCCTTATCCTCCCACCCCTTACCCCCCACCCCTGTTGCTTTGTAATGTATGACTTGGTGGAACCATGAATGATGAACAGTCAGGACCATTGCTCAGGACTGATCATCAGGCATCGCCCACCTACTGTTGAAAGAATGCAACGTAAAGTGAATTGTGAATTGCATGAAATGTATTTGCATTGTAGTATATATTTTTTGTACTGCGACGTGATACAAAGTATGAATGTAACTGTAAATTTATATTTATTTATTTATAAATAAAGTATATTTTTCAATAAAAAAAAGTTGGATGTGTTTGGCTGTGTAAATTTAAAGCCAATCCTTGGCATTGCACCCTTAGCATTTCTAAGGGCCTTGGATGGCACAGAGACATAAAGAGATAATTTGCATAGCTCCGCCTTCTGCAAGGATTGATGGGTAATGCTATCCGTCCTTGTATTTGCACAGTATCCAATACTTTCCGTTGTAGGAAAGCTTTCCTTTACCTAAGTAGAGAGTTTTTTGGTCTCTTTAGCCCCTCTATATTAAGCCTAAACATGGGTCTCTCCACATGCTGGCTTGCGACTCTGTTAAGATAAGTAACAGTAACACTCCATAGAGGCTGTATGTAGCCGGATATCCCACAGTACATGAGCAGGTCATGGACAAATGCCCCATAACCCCTAAGGAGCGTACCTGCAATGGCGGGCGGGGGATGTGGCCAGCGACAAGCGCTCCATTCACTTTCACCACACGGCCCTGACAGAACGGCTAGTAAGAGCTGAGCCACGGATTGTTGTCTGGCAGCCCGCACATGCACCATGGAGTTCACACCTGTGTCCTTGCAATCACGGCAACAAAAAAAATCCCACAATGGCTCCACAAAGGCCCTGTGCACACATCTCCGGGGCAGAGGGGCGCCATAATGTGCCATTCCACAGGCGGCTCTCTTTTACTAGAATGGGGAGGGCGCGCTGCCACGCGTGGGGATGTGGCTGTGGGTGTAACGAAGGACCAGCAGAAAGGATGGTAAGCAATGACGGGCCACTGCGGGGGGTTCACACAGAGGCACCTCTTCAGACGGCCCGGCAGTTTTTTTTAGACTCCAGGGCCGGCCAAGGAGTTGATTGGTACACTTTAAGCGGAACAAAATCCACCAGCGGCCAGCCATCTAAAAAGATTCCAGGGCCAGATTATTGATCTTCTCTAGGGCATCCCGAATCAGGGATGCCCCGCTGTGTGAACCCCCCCCCAAGAAGCCCAAAACAAATTACCTTCCCAGGCTCCAATGGTGCATGCGTCATTTGGCAGGCGGCGCTCATTGTTTACAATGGAGAGTGCGCGCACGCTCCTGCCCCCGCATAGTCGGGGATGCAGAGGCGCGTGATCCCCATTGATTTGAATGAGAGCCTCCTCCCGAATGATGTCATTTCTGGCGGCTCTCATTAGACGAGAGCCCGCGCATGTCCTGTTGGAGCGGGGAAAGGCGAGTTTTTCCAGGTTTCCTGGTGGGTTTGACACAGCGGGGCATCCCGATTCAGGAAGCCCTGGAAAAAGGCCAGCGGCCTGCCCTGGAATCTTTTAGACCTGCTTTTGGTCCTGGAATCTTTTAGATTCCAGGACCAACTCTGGTGGGTTTTGTTCCACTTAATAGCGGACCGTCAGGAGAATTTCTTTTTTTTTTTAAACCCATGGCGATCCCATAGTGCTTGCACAGGTTGCATTGTGGGTGCGTGCTGCTAGAGATGAACACATTGTGGGAGGCGCCCAGCACTCCATTTGTTCATAATAGTTTGCTAGATGACCCAATCGTTTCCCATTGGCCGCCGCGGCCCGGCAACCTACTCCCATTGGCCGCCGCGGCCCGGCAACCTACTCCCATTGGCCGCCGCGGCCCGGCAACCTACTCCCATTGGCCGCCGCGGCCCGGCAACCTACTCCCATTGGCCGAGAGTCTGTGGGATCGTCAGAGAGGTAAGAATACTTTGCTTTCCTGGGGGTTTCACACACAGACACCCCAAACTGGGATGCCCCACTAAAGCGGACCAAAAGCCAGGAGATTTCAATACTCTTTAGGTCAACCAGAGACACAGCACTTGCTATGAAGTCTTTATTGGCTGGAGAGTGAAGGGTTAAGTCTGCTTTGGGGTCGGCGTCTGCCTAGGGGTCCTGGCCTCGCCCCCCACAGACGCCCTCTGCTGCTTCCTCCCGGCGGGCCCTGGCTTCTTCCTCTTGGGCCCCTGGCTCTCTCCTTTCAGTTCCTGGAGCCACAGTGACTGGTAGTTTCCGGGGGCCTGGTAGCCGGGCTGCGAGGTATCGGGGGGCGGGTCCTTGCTGAGCAGGACGCAGATGGCGGGGCTGCTGCGCTTCACGGTCAGAGGGTCCAGGCCGACCTCGGGGACGATGGGCTCCCAGATCTCCTCGCTGTGCCGGTAGAAGACGCGGGTGACCTGGTGCAGCTCCCTCACCCGCCGCTTCATGATCTCCACGCAGGTGATGGTCTTGCCCAGCGCCCGGCCGCTGCCGCTGAACAGGATCCGCCGCGCGCCCCCCTCGCCCTCCATCTTGCCGATGGCGAAGCCCATCAGGTTGCGGATCTTGCTGCCGTCCTTCACCTTCATCTCTATGGTGTCGGCGGGGAGGGAGGGGAAGGCCGGCTCAGCGGGTTTCTCCTCCACTCGCACCTTCTTGTAGTTCTCCATGGCGGGGACGTGCTGCACTCTGCGGGGGGGAAAGAGGCGCATCATTATCATTTAAAGGGGCTGATTCATTACTAGCGCCAGGTAACAGCAGATGAGCGTCTATACAGAGGCGTTAAGAGCAACCGCTAGTGGTCGATCTGATCGGCCATGGTTCGCTGTAACAGAGCGTCTCAGTCGCTGGACGGCATTGATGAATTTGATGTGCGAGTCGCTATAACACCAGTACAGAGCTATATGGGAGCGAACGGTAGCGACTGGCCAGTGTGAGCGACTCAAACCATATTCATCAAAAAAAAATACAATTCTGTGATTACTCACCTGTAGAATTGATATTATGAGTATACAGTACGTCCTGCTCCAGATAAGAATCATTACACTCGGGTATTACTCCGCCAGATGGCGCTGGACTGCAGAGACCGCGAAATTGGCTCCTCCCGGCCCCTCAAATACCCGGGACCTCCCACAAATCCCCAGCATTGAAAAGCAGTTAAAGAGAAGCCGGGAGAATTAACACAGCCCAACTAGTAACTATAACAATGATAACAATCACCATACAGGGGATACAGGATAATGCAAACCAAGGGTGGGGTGGAGCAGGACGTACTGTATACTCATAATAATTCTACAGGTGAGTAATCAAGAATTGTATTATTCTTAGTATACAGTACGTCCTGGTCCAGATAAGAATCATTACACTTGGGACATCCAATAGCAGTGTCCATAAAGTAGGGTGGGATCCCCAAAGGTAACAACAAACAGGTCAGACCACTGCTGCCTGCAGAACCTTGCGGCCAAAAGCAGCATCAGCTGAGGCTCGCACATCAATCTTGTAAAACTTTGAAAAGGTATGACAGAAGACCAAGTAGCGGCCTTGCAAACTTGTTCAACAGAAGCCTGGTGCTGAAAAGCCCAAGAGGCACCAATAGCACGCGTAGAATGAGCAGTAAGGCGGAAGGGAGGATTCTTCCCCTTAGCAGAGTAGGCCCGAATCACAGCCTGACGGATCCATTTGCTGATAGTAGACTTGGCAGGAACCAACCCCTTCCTAGGACCAGAAGGGACCACAAAAAGAGCATCAGTTTTTCTGAAAGGTGCAGTAGCCACCAGATAGTACTTGAGACACCTAACCACATCCAAAGAATGCAAGACCCTCTCCTTAGCATTACTAGGATTAGGGCACAATGAAGGAAGAACAATGTCCTGATTCAAATGAAAGGCAGACACGACCTTAGGCAGGAAATCTGGCTTGAAGCGGAACACCACCTTGTCCTGGTGTCTCTCATAGTAGGGGGGCTGAATGGAAAGTGCCGCCAACTCAGACACACGCCTAACAGAGGTGATAGCCACCAAAAAGACAACCTTAAGAGTAAGAATGGCCAGGGCAGCCTCCTGCACAGGTTTAAAGGGAGCACCCTGCAAGGCAGACAAAACCAAGTTCAAATTCCAAACAGGCACCATAGGCTTACATGGAGGGCGCACATGAGTGACCCCCTGGAAAAAAGTCCTGATCAGAGAATGCTGGGCAAAGGACTTCTGGAAGAAAACAGCCAGGGCAGAAACCTGACCCTTCGGAGTACTGAGTTGGAGCCCCATCTCCAACCCATGCTGCAGGAACTCCAGGATCCTGGGAATAGAGAACACACGACAGGGAAGGGACTTAGACTCACACCAGTCAATGTAGGCATGCCAAACCCTGTAATAAATGGAAGAAGAAGACTTCTTCCTAGCCTTTATCATGGTATCAACAACAGAGGTAGACAGCCCCTTCTACATCAAGATGGAGGTTTCAGCAGCCAGGCCGTCAAAGCCAGAGTTTGTAAATTGCGATGGCGTAAGGGGCCCTGAGTGAGCAGGTCTGGCACCCTGGGCAGAGCGTACTGATCTACTGCCAGCTGCACCACGTCTGCGAACCACACTCTTCTTGGCCACCTGGGGGCCACCAGGAAAGCTGGCACCCCTCCAGAGCAATCTTGCGCAGAACCCTGCCCAGCAGG
Source organism: Gastrophryne carolinensis (assembly GCA_027917425.1). Classification (NCBI taxonomy): domain Eukaryota; kingdom Metazoa; phylum Chordata; class Amphibia; order Anura; family Microhylidae; genus Gastrophryne; species Gastrophryne carolinensis. The sequence continues at coordinate 646,167,763 of CM051234.1, read as the reverse complement.
GGGAATGGAGGAAAGACATACAGGAACTGAAAGTCCTGCCATGACATTGCTAGCACATCCGAGGTCAGGGCCAGAGGATCCTGGGACAGGGAGACAAAGGCCGGGAGCTTGTGATTGTGACGGGATGCAAACAGATCCACATCTGGTTGGGCCCAACGGTGACACAGAGATTGAAACACCCTGTTGCAGAGGGACCATTCTCCCAGGCGAGAGGTCCCCCTGCTCAGAGAGTCTGCCTGCAGATTCTCCACAGCCGGAATGTACACAGCTGAGATGCAGAGAACATTGGCCTCCGCCCAGGTCAGGATCAGAGACACTTCCTGGAGGGCCCTCTTGCTCCGGGTCCCTCCCTGATGATTGATGTAGGCAATCAGCGTACCTGAACAGGCCGGCCCCGAAGGTGTTGGGTCAAGTGAGTCAGAACCAACCTGATCGCCCTCAGTTCCAGAATGTTGAGGGCCCCACCGCCCTTGGAACTGCATGGACTTCCAGAAGCCCCCCCCCCCCCCCAACCTGTCAGACTGGCATCTGTGGTGACGGTCTCCCAGCAGGGGGCCAGAAAAGATCTGCCCACCAACAGGTTCCTGGAGTCCAGCCACCACGAGAGGGACCGCCTGACTAGGGGGGAAAGAACAAGGACCTGGTCCAGGGACGCAGGATCCTTGTCCCATACTGACAAGAGGTGGAGTTGCAGAGGCCTCATGTGAAACTGGGCATAAGGGACCGCCTCGAAGCACGCCACCATCAGGCCCACCAGCTGCATTCCCTGCCTGATGGAGGGATGAGGGCAAGATAGCAGGAACTGAACCTGCGTTAGCAGACTGTCCACCTTCTGCTGAGGAAAAATCCTTGCATGAACTGTACCCAGATTCATTCCAAGGAAGGGTGTCACCAAGGAGGGAGACAGAGAAGACTTGGGGTGGTTGATCACGCAGCCAAATGACTCCAGAGTGGACACTACCAGCTGAGTATCCAACTCTGCCTGTTGGAAGGACTGAGAAGTGATGAGAATGTCGTCCAAATAGGGCAGCACGCGAATGCCCCGAGACCGGAGCAGAGCCAGCACCTCTGCCAGCACCTTGGTGAACACTCTGGGAGCTGAAGCGAGACCGTAGGGCAATGCCACAAATTGGTAGTGCTGATCCTCCAGAGCGAACCTGAGGAATCTTTGATGACCTGGAAATACAGGAATATGAAGGTAAGCATCTTTGATGTCCACAGATGTCATGAAGTCCCCTGGACGCAGGGAACTGATGGCAGAGCGCAGAGTTTCCATGCGAAAGCGCCTGCACCTGACAAATTTGTTGAGGATCTTCAAGTCCAGGATGGACCTGACTGACCCATCTCTTTTGGGCACGGTGAAAAGGTTGGAATAGAAACCCCAGCCCCTTTCTCGTAAGGGAACCTGACAGATGACCCCCAGCTTGTAACCGGAGGACACTACCTCCTGAATCCACCGGTCTGAGACAGGAAGCCTCCAGACGTGAGCAAAATACTGAAGCCGTCCCCCCACCCGGATGGGTGAGGGCGCCCCTTCATGCCTAAGGGGGCTTGGGAGAAGACTTAGGCTTGGAGGCCCAGGATGAGCCAGGATGTCCACGTCCTCTGCCCCTACTCCACGTCCTCGGGCCCCAGGAAAGGAGACCCCCCTCCCCTGTCTGGATCCACGGTAGGGGGAAGAAAAAGGAGCCTTGGCCCCGAAAGGGCTGAGACTGCCGCCTGTGCTGGGGTAACCTGCCTCCCTTAGCAAACAGGTCCAGGCGGTCCCAAAACAGGCGTAGTGCTTTGAAGGGAAAACCAGTGAGAGCCTTCTTGGCAGCGTTGTCAGCAGCCCACTGGTGCAGCCAAACCGAGCGGTGTATAGTCACCACAAGGGCAGAGGCTCTGCCACACATCCTAATGGTATCATCCAAGGCAGAGAGGACATAAGTCACAAAAACATCACAACGAGAGAGTGCATTAAACTCCTCGCTAGACACATCAGCAGGCGCACCATCCAGGACACTTCTAAGCAGAGTCCTAATGGCCACCGCTGTAATGGCAGAGGCACAGACCGGGCGCAGCACTGTCCCCACACAGGCAAAGGCATGGGACGGCAGCTGGTCATTACGCCGGTCCTCACTATCCCGCAGCGTAGTAGAGTCAGGGGAATGCATGACAGAGGTGTTAGATAACCCTAGGACCGGGGCATCCACCTCAGGAGGGGATGACCAACGCCTCACCACATCAGCAGGAAAGGGATACCTCTTATCCCAACTCTTAGGGACTCCGGGGAGCCTGCTGGGGCACTCCCATTCCTTGAGCACGAGATTATTAAAATGGGATTGCTCAGAAAACTCTAAACGGGGCTTAGCAGTATGAAACAATTCCCCCTGTTGCCTGGGGGCCGCAACCGGAGGAGAGATAGGCAGGACCTCAAAAATCTGAGCCAACAGCCTATCAGTATCATCCGGGGCCCAGGGGTCAGAGCCAGAATCATCATGACCCCTGGGCCTCTCATCAGATGACTCCGAGTCAGAGAATAGCTCCCCTTCTTCCAATGGGGTATATATCCAGACAGTTCCAAAAACTCCTCAGCCTCCATAGGGAAAAGAGTGACATCAGGCGTTAAGTGCCGCTTTTTAGCAGAGGCCTTACGCGCCAAGGTATTAGCAAGCAACTTCTCAACACTTGCCAGTCTAGCAGACACATCAGGCTGAGAATCCCCATTTGTATGCAGCTCAATGGGAGTCAAATTTAAGCTTGGGGGAGTAGGTGAAGCCATACGTGGCGCAGGCCCAGCCGCTGGTAAACCAGGCTGCAGCACAAGCACCTGCTGGGCACAAGGTACACAGACCCGCACATTGTCAGCGCTAATAGGGGACACCCCACAAGCTACGCACAGCCGGGCTTGTCCCGAAGGAACCCCGAGCACATTATCCTGAGACGCCTCCATATGGTGATTATAGCGGCACAATAGGCCGATAGGGATTCACGCTATAAAAGCAACCCAGGATGCCCCAATAACCCGCTAGGGAAGTGGGAGTAATTACACACTAGGCCTCACAAGTTAAATAACTAAATAGAGGGAGTAGGGCCGGGAGAAACCAATAGAGTTCGACCCGCCTGAAAGACATAAGCGAAGAGGACCCATTAAGCGACATGTATAATGACATAGGGTAAATAAAGCCGCCCGCGGTAGGTAGATGCCAGCCACACAGCAGACGAAACCAGAGAAAAAATGGCGCCCAGTATACCTCGAGGGGCGGGCCGTGGAGACCGTTACGTGGAACGCACCAACCGCGCCCCCCCAAAGAGCGCGAAGCAGCATACGTGACTAGCGGCCAATGAAAGAGCATCAGCGCCTGAGGTAATGCCGCCGCCAACCGCGGAACGCAGTGGAAACGCACGCGGCGGCATTTTCAAATCACAACCAGTGCAACCAAGTCAGCGCGGAGACTGACAAAAAACAAAAAGCACATAACCAAGTGAAGCACCAACACATACACCCCCCCCCCCGAGAGCTACAAGGGAGAGCGAGGGAGGGCAGCGGCCACTTAACATAGGGCCCAGACAGGGGCAAGGGGCAATAGTGCGGGAGGGGCATCCCATAGAGGCTCACCATATGCCTGTACCGCCTTCCCTTTGGTGGGGGATTGCGGTGGAGCAGCGCTTCTAAGCACCTAACAGCGGTGCTGCCTACCATCACCCGACCAGCGCAGCCAAGGCTGGGAGGCAAATTACTAATGGAACGGGTGGGAATAGTCCTACAGGGCCGCAGGCTAATAGCCCTGCTCACCTGCGAGAAGAGAGCCATCTTCTTGTCCTTCGCAGTCCAGACTGCAGAGAAATTCTGGGGATTTGTGGGAGGTCCTGGGTATTTGAGGGGCCGGGAGGAGCCAATTTCGCTGTCTATGCAGTCCAGCGCCATCTGGCGGAGTAACACCCAAGTGTAATGATTCTTATCTGGAGCAGGACGTACTGTACTGTATACTAAGAATAACACGCACAGCGTCGGTGCTCTGGATCTGGGCGCTTTAACATAGAGCACCAGACGCTGTGTGATTAAAGTCTGTTTTTGAACACATATCCACCAGTAACAAAGCGAAAACACATGGAATGACATTGTTATAACACTGTGACATTAACACTTTAATACCAGACCTGTAATGACAATTCTGCATAAAAATATAAAAAAATCAAATACGTTTTCAAAAATGACTCTTTCTAGGCCAGGAGACGTCACACAATGATTGGAGAGAAAAAAAAATAATATTAAAAACAAAAAACCCTGTTTAAAGAGGAGAAAAGGAACGTCCATTGAAATGTATGGGAGAGCGACAGGTAATACCTGGCACTCTGGAAACTAGAGCACCGGCGCTATACCGCCTGTAATAATACATGTGGCGCTGCTAGAAGCGCTCATCAGAATCGCTTTCTTAAATGTGGTTTTGCGTAGAGTACCTGGCATTCACCAGACGCTGCCTGCAGCTACGAGGCGCTACCTGCCGCTATCCCGGGATGAATAAACCCCATAGAGTGTCAGTAAACAAAGGGTTAACTGGGAGCCCGGCCTGTCCGAAGGAAGAGGAAAAAAATAAAGATCATAGAAAGAAAAGAATAAAATGACAGAAAGGAAGAAAAAAAAAAATAGATGACAAACAAGGGAAAAATAAAGGGAAAAAGAAATGCAAGCAAATATAGAAAAAATGACACAAAAAAATAAAAAGAATTAAAAAAAAAAAAAAAAAAAAAGGGGGGGAAGCAATAGAGGTACGCAGAAAAAAGGAAAGAAAGCAAGCAAAAAACAGAAAGAATAGAATGAATGACAGGAAGAAAGGGACAAGAAAAAAAAAGAGAAAAAAAAATGATGACAAAAAGGGGAAAAGAAAAGGAAAGCAAGATAGATTGAAAAAAGGAAAAGCAAGTAAATATTGGTTGCACCCGGCAATCTATTCCGATTGGCTGGCAGCACCCGGCAATCTATTCCGATTGGCTGGCCGCACCCGGCAATCTATTCCGATTGGCTGGCCGCACCCGGCAATCTATTCCGATTGGCTGGCAGCATCCCGAATCAGGATACCCCATTGTGTAACCCCCCCCCCCCCAGGAAGCCAAATTAAAAAAAAAAAACATACCTGTCCAGGCTCCAACTGTGCATGCGCGGCCTCTTATTCAATCAGAGCCACCTGAAATGATGTCATTGGGCAGGCGCCTCTCATTTACTAGAAAGGGGATGGTGCGCTGCCACGCCCCCGGCCGCGCGCGCTCCCCATTGTAAACAATGAGAGCCGCCTGCCCAATGATGTAGTCATTTCAGGCATCGCCATTGGGAGCAGGGAAAACATTCCAGGGATGGCCACAGGCTTTCCTGATTCGGGATTCAGGGAAAAGGCAGCAGCTGCCCCCAGATTTCAGCCCGGCTGCTGCTGGGTTTTGTTCCACTTTAAAGTGGACCAAATTCTAGGATTTTGTCTATCCAGGCGATTGGTCCTCTTACCTGGGGTTTCCCTCTTTTGGGATGCCCCGCTGTGTAAAACCCTGCAGCAGATGGCCTACACAACTAACTCACCTTTCTGCATTCACACGGCGTGTGCAGCCCCTCATCCAATCAGCTCCTTACGCTGTGTATACTAAGGCACGCCATAAAGCATTGGTTAGAACAGAGCATCCCCGGTTTCCCTGTATCTGAACGGCCGAACGAGGGAACGTGCACAGCTGCAGGGATGGTGGGGATGCGGCTGCGGGTGTAACGAAGGACCAGCAGAAAGCGTGGTAAGCAATGACGGGCCACTGCGGGGGGGGGGGGGGGTGTTACACAGGGGCACCTCGTCAGATGGCCCTGCAAAAGCAAGTAAATATAGACAGAGAAAAAAAAAAGATAATACAAAGAATGGACTGAATGACACAGAAAGAAGAAAGAAATGTGCAGGCCACAAGCCTGGAATCCCTCGGCTGTAGGGAAATCAGAGACGTCCACTGTGAGGGATTTACTGGGGTGACACATATACGCACCTCACCAACAATCCCATGGCGCATGCCCAGAACCCCTCAGCTGACGCCCACTTCAGAACCCAGCCATTAAAGTTTTTATGACCATTTTGACTATTCTGAATTTTGGTGCTTTACCCCGGGGCACTCCGATTGGGGGTGCCCCGCTGTGCGACAGCCCCCAGATCGCCCGAATTCACTCACCTCTTACCGGTACTACAGCGCATGCGCGGCCGCTCGACCAATCACCATTCTCGGAGCCGTTGACGTCACGTCATCTAAGCCTTCGTCTAAGGCCAGTGGTTCCGAGCGCGCTGGCGGGCGCATCACCCGCTTCCCTCTAACAGGGAGCGCGCCGGCCATTCACAAATAGCTGGTGCGGCATGCGTCCTGCTAGAGGGATAGCGGGTATGCGGCCGCTACTCGTGCATGCGCCGTTGGACCGGAAAGACACAGAGGGGTATCCCGATTCTGGATGCCCTGGGGGAGGAGGGAATCTTATAGATTGGCCAGCACAGTGAGTATACTGGTGATCCCAGGAAGTGTCACAAAGCGGGGCATGCTAATCGGGATGCCCCATGGACCAAAACCTAGGATGGTCAAAATCCTGGGTTTTGAAAAGGAGCATTCCAATTTGGGATGTGAAATCCCCTGGAATCGTCAGTTTCTTCCACTCTATCCCAGTTTCTATCCCAAATGGGGAAGCGGCTAACAGCTGGGGGGGTATCCCAAATGGGGGAGCGGCTAACAGCTGGGGGGGTATCCCAAATGGGGGAGCGGCTAACAGCTGGGGGGGTATCCCAAATGGGGGAGCGGCTAACAGCGGGGGGTATCCCAAATGGGGGAGCGGCTAACAGCGGGGGGTATCCCAAATGGGGGAGCGGCTAACAGCGGGGGGTATCCCAAATGGTGGAGCGGCTAACAGCGGGGGTATCCCAAATGGGGGAGCGGCTAACAGCGGGGGGGTATCCCAAAAGGGAGAGCGGCTAACAGCGGGGGGGTATCCCAAATGGGGGAGCCGCTAACAGCGGGGGGTATCCCAAATGGGGGAGCCGCTAACAGCGGGGGGTATCCCAAATGGGGGAGCCGCTAACAGCGGGGGGTATCCCAAATGGGGGAGCCGCTAACAGCGGGGGGTATCCCAAATGGGGGAGCGGCTAACAGCGGGGGGTATCCCACATGGGGGAGCGGCTAACAGCACGGGGGTATCCCAAATGGGGGAGCGGCTAACAGCTCGGGGGTATCCCAAATGGGGGAGCTGCTAACAGCTGGGGGTATCCAGCAGACGGGTTTATAGCACCAGAATCATGGGGCGGGGCTTGTTTCGCCTGCGCAATGCTGGGACTGATAGTCCGCTTAGACTAACTAGAGACACTCGGCCAAGGCCTCAGCTTACCTATCACGTACCGCCGCCTGGCTCCTCACTGCGCCGCCATCTTGCCACTACGTCACACACGCGGCCACTTCGCAACTCTCACCAATCAGATAAAAAACGTCAGCCACTTCCGGCGCGCCTCTCACCGTGGAGCGCACACGTGATCAGATCCAGAGACATCAGCAGACCCAGCGCTGCCACCTTCCGGCCGCCGGTGGTACAGCTCCTTTCCCCTTAAAGCGGACCTTCACTCTGAATAAAAGTCTGTCTTGTATGTTTCCCCCCCTGTACATACAGATTGCCCACATTAATCCGGACCCTCACCCTGAATAAGAGTCTAATATGTTTCCCCCTGTACAGATTGCTCACATTAATCCGGACCTTCACCCTGAATAAGAGCCTATCTTATATGTTTCCCACACCCTGTACATACAGATTGCTCACATTAATCCGGACCCTCACCCTGAATAAGAGCCTACCTTATATGTTTCCCCCCTGTACATACAGATTGCCCACATTAATCCGGACCCTCACCCTGAATAAGATCCTATCTTGTATGTTTCCCACACCCTGTACATACAGATTGCTCACATTAATCCGGACCCTCACCCTGAATAAGAGCCTATTTTATATGTTTCCCACACCCTGTACATACAGATTGCTCACATTAATCCGGACCCTCACCCTGAATAAGAGCCTATCTTATATGTTTCCCACACCATGTACATACAGATTGCTCACATTAATCCGGACCTTCACTGTGAATAAGAGTCTATCTTATATGTTCCCCCCTGTACATACAAAAATCATCCTACCTGCATCTACTGCATGTTATAAGCCTTTAAACATCCAAGATGGCGGCTCATGGAGCTTCGGGCTGTCTGCAAACAGGAAGTATCTTCTGATTGTGCCACTTTGCATTCTGGGATTGCTGTCCTTTTCCTGACCCCCAGCTCTGCTCTGTCTGTGTGAAGCACAGCTATAACCCCTCTCCCCTCCTCAGGATGTGATGGTACTGATCCAAGATGGCGGCGCTCGTATCCTACTAGAGTCCTGAACAGAGTTGCAGGCCAGTGGGGGGAAAGAATAATAAGTAAGTGATTAAAAACGTTAAACATATTAATTTTATATGTTTTTTATACGTTTTTTAAGGTTTTGGGCTTTTCATTAAATGATGCTGAAGGTCCGGATAAAGGTGAGCGTCGCCTTTTCACAAGCTAGCCTCCCACCATTCCCGTTCTTAGACGTATGGCGTTTGGACACCCAGCCCCTAACCCCCCTCTTGTTCTTCCTCTCTTCCTATACTTCCTCTTTCCCTACCTTTATCTATTTTCTTTCTTTTCCTGTTCCTTTCTCCCCAATTTATTGTCTCTTTTTTTTTCATGTACATTGAATGCGATTTGTAGGAAGCCATTAGCGATTAGTTGTGTACAAGTTTATATTCAATTGTATGTTTTTTCCTTTTGTATGATACACGCTGCGCTGTAATTCACAAATCATTGTATCATCTTTATAATTTCAATAAAAATATTGAATAATAAAGGTGAGCGGGGATGCAGCCGGAGCGCACAGACACAGCGAGGGCTCCAGGAGAAGGTGAGTGAATCTAGCGATATTGGGGGTGGGGGGGTGGGAGGGTGGAACTCGGACAGCCCTGGAGTCTTTTAGACGCCGCTTTGATGGGGTTCAGATGTCTGGCCGCGTCTCCGGAACGCTTTTCAGACACATGCGGGTGCGCGCTCCCACACCCAGTCGTTGAGGAAGGCTGGGCGCAGCGGAGAAACATATAAGATAGGCTCTTATTCAGGGTGAAGGTCCGGATTAATGTGGGCAATCTGTATGTACAGGGTGTGGGAAACATATAAGATAGGCTCTTATTCATGGTGAAGGTCCGGATTAATGTGGGCAATCTGTATGTACAGGGTGTGGGAAACATACAAGATAGGCTTTTATTCAGGGTGAAGGTCCGGATTAATGTGAGCAATCTGTATGTACAGGGTGTGGGAAACATATAAGATAGGCTCTTATTCAGGGTGAAGGTCCGGATTAATGTGGGCAATCTGTATGTACAGGGTGTGGGAAACATATAAGATAGGCTCTTTTTCAGGGTGAGGGTCCGGATTAATGTGGGCAATCTGTATGTACAGGGTGTGGGAAACATATAAGATAGGCTCTTTTTCAGGGTGAGGGTCCGGATTAATGTGAGCAATCTGTATGTACAGGGTGTGGGAAACATACAAGACAGACTGTAGCAGCGGGTGGATGAGTTGGACCTAGCTCCTTACATTTGGTGATATATATTTTTTATTGGCTTACATTTATATATATATTTTTTGAAATTCTTTATTTAAGGATTTTGCAGTTTACAACGTTAGATACATTTAAACATACAGCAGGAAACATAAGGCATCCAGGAACACCTATTGTAAGCATGTAGAAAATCACAACCGTGGGTCAGCATCTGTCTCCCATTACACCTTACAAGGCGAGAGGGGCCCGATCAGAACCCCTGCACGGGGGGGGGGGGGGGGGGGGGCATGACACCTGTATGTCCGGGTCTTGGATTCCACTACTAGGTGTTGTGTACTTCTGGCCACCTCAAGATTGGCGGTGCTCGCCACGCAACAGGCTGATGTAGTCTACTTTGCTATTTCCATTGGGGGTTTCGGCTCTCCAGCTGCAATCGGTTGTCCAACCCAGGGGCGGGGTGGGGCAGAACACTAGGACTTAAAGTGGACCAACACCCAGGGTGGATCAGCCCGGGAATCTATAAGACTCCCGGGCCGATCAGATCCCTCCCGGCAGGGCATCCGAAATCGGGATGTCCCGCAGGGTGAAACCCCCCAGGAAGCCCAGAAACCTTACCCTAACCCCGTTCCAACGGCGCGGGCGCGTCTCACACTTCCCTCTAGCAGGGCGCAGGCACGCTCCCTGTTAGAGGGAAGCGCGAGACGCGGCCTCCAACATTCAGAGCCGCTGTGGTTGGACGCCGCTGGTATGTGCATACCACAGCGGCTCTGAGCTCTCTGATTGGACGAGTGCCCGCGTAGGAGCGTGGTGAGGTAAGTGTTTCCGGGCGTTCTGGGGGGTTTCACACAGCGGGGCGATCGGGGTGCCCCACCAAAGTGGACCAAAACCCAGGATAGTGAAAATCCTGGGTGTTGGTCCACTTTAAGAGGGTTGGGGTGTGAAAGGGGGGAGAGGGGAAGGAAAGGACTGGTGGTATTAGGAATACGGAGTACGGATAAAAGTAGAATGGGGTGTGGCGCGTGGGACCCGAAACCCGGCAGGGGCCATACCGCTTCCTCCCTAATAAGTAACCCATGGGCTCAGCCCAATTCCATCCAACTCAAGCGAAAGAGGAGGGGCCGGCAGCCCGATGGAGACCCCCCTGTTCTATCACTCAAATAGGGATTCCTCGTATAACAGCCAGGGCAACCATGTGGATCTGTATTGCTCATCCCTGTCATGTAAGGAAAGTGTTAGATCCTCCATTTCCTTAAAGTGGACCAACACCCAGAGGTGATCGGCCCGGGAATCTAAGATTCCCGGGCCGATCACCTCCCTCACCGCGGGGCATCTGAGATCAGGATGCCCCGCTGTGTGAAACCCCCCCTAAAAACCTTACCTTATTGGCGACAGATCAGCCGCCGCCACCGCTTATCCGTTGCTTGTCTGTCGCCGAAAAGGTAAGTTTTTTGGGGCTTTTGGGCGGTTTCACACACCTGATCTCGGATGCCCTGCTGAAGTGGACCAACACCCAGGATAGTGAAAATCCTGGGTGTTGGTCCACTTTAACATTTAACACATTTAACAACAGACAGAGGGGGTCTTTTTTTGCTTCCAGAATCTAGGGATCGTTTGCTTGGCGGCATTTAAGAGGTGGATCAGCAAGGTTTTTTTATACTTCCCCGTTGGTACTTTTGTTGAGTGGAGAAGAATGTGAGCTGGGTCTCCCTGTAACTGAGGCTTGCATTTATATTTGATGGTTTATGTCGTTCTGACACTGGTGCGTCCCTTAATACCATCCCTTTGCACATGCACTTTGATTGCGGCATCCCATAGATTCATTGGGACACTACTTTACACCTCTTTGGACAGGGAATTGTCCCCACACTTCTTTTCTCTGTTTTAGTCTTAGGCCCCAGTGTTGTGATACTCCATACACCATCAAACATTTGAACGAATATATTTTTCTGCATTTATTAATTTATTTAATTAGGAGACAACAGAGAAATTGCCCCGGCACCACCTTAAAGTGGACCAACACCCAGGATTTTGACTATCCTGGGTTTTGGTCCACTTCGGTGGGGCACCCCGATCAGAAAGCCCCAAAAACTCACCTGACCCCGCTCCCACATGACCGCTCCAGCGAATCACCGCCGACGGACAAGCGAGCGTGCCCGCTGCCGCCTCCCGCGCGTCACTCTTACAGGGAGCGCGCCCGCGCCGGCCATTCGCAAACGGCCGGCGTGCAGCAGGCGCTGGAACGGGGAGAAGGTAAGGCTTGTGGGCTTCCTGGGGGGTTTCACCCCGCAGGAAATCCCGATTTCGGATGCCCCGCGGGGAGAGATCTGATCGGCCCAGGAATCGTATAGATTCCCAGGCCGATCCCCCCTGGGTGTTGGTCCACTTTAAATAATAAAGTCACAAAATTGAAGACTGGTGTGCCAGTATGTAATGCCCCCAAAAAACAAAAAATAGTTTGTAAATATAAACAAATATGTGGCCCAGTCACCACAAAAGTGGATATTATCAGACTGCACCCCCAACCTAAACAGTCACAAAATCAAGCATTTACATATAGATCACATATCAAATCATACATTTATTTGAAAAGTTAAAAAAGAGCTCACAATCCATTTTTTAAAAACATTAATCTCTGCAGGAGACTTACCAAGCCAGAAAAGTGTCATTATGCATTAAAGTGTCCAAGAGTACAAAAAATATATACACAGGAAAAATGTCTTCTATATACATACAATGTGCAAAAACTGCAATTACTACAAAAAGTGCTAATGCATATTCAAAGTGCCAAGCAAAAAAAGTGCATATGCACTTCTTCTCTGGCACCTTGTAAAAGTGGGCTTGTCCCACGGAGCGCGTGGGTAAAGGGGCACCAGGAAGTAGCAGGAGATTCGGCCAGATCTGTATGGTGATAGACTTTCTTATTACACTTCAGGGAGATAGCTTGGGGAAAGTTTGTTCTTTTTGTAATTTTTTCTGCATATGCCCTTCTTTTGCTTGGCACTTTGAATAGGCATTAGCACTTTTTGTAGTAATTGCAGTTTTTGCACATTGTATGTATATAGAAGACATTTTTCCTGTGTATATATTTTTTGTACTCTTGGACACTTTAATGCATAATGACACTTTTCTGGCTTGGTAAGTCTCCTGCGGAGATTAATGTTTTTAAAAAATGGATTGTGAGCTCTTTTTTAACTTTTCAAATAAATGTATGATTTGATATGTGATCTATATGTAAATGCTTGAATTTATTTAATTAGAGCGGAATATTTATATGGTCCAACTCCTCTTTTTCCCCCGTTTTCATATTTTTAATGGTTTTAAATTTTGTCTTGTGTCTTATTGTAATCAATGCTTATGTAAATTTATATAAAATAATCTTTTCCTTAATAAATTGTATTGCACCTGAATTCATATGCAGTGCGGCTAGGTTGTTTTTTTTTCGGCAAGGCTTGGTGGACTTTACTGGTAGTCCACTCACGGCAGCTTTTGTATATAGTAAATCGCCCCATAGAAATAAATTATTGAGCGGTGCGGGACCTCCTTGTAGGAATTCACGGCCGTAGAGAAGCCGGGGATGTTGCGCCGGCAGAGATAGCGCTGCGGGACTGGCCGGGATCAGGTAATATTACCGGAGGGTCTCACACACCGGGACTTCTGATGTCCCAGGGGTAGGTTAGTGGCCGATTCCAGGGACCCGTCGCAAGGGTTTTCATCCGCTTTAACCCCTTTCCCTGCTGCTTACACTGGACCAATCACCCCATGGGGCCGGCCTGCCATGCTGGCTGCTAGCCTGACCCCGGAGCATCCTACACCGGATGCCTCACTGTGCAAACCCCCCGGAAGCTGTCGGTAATCTTAACATAGAAACATAGAAGGTTGGAGGCAGAAGGAGACCATACGGTCCATCTAGTCTGCCCTTATGTGTATACTGTATGTTCTCTGTATCTTAGGATAGATGTGTGCTTATCTCAGGCATGTTTAAATTCAGTGACGTGAATGATTTTTCAACTACCTCTGCTGGAAGTTTGTTCCCGGAATCTACTACTCTTTCTGTAACATATTATTTTCTAACATTGCTCCTGATCTTCCCCTCGACTAGCTTCAGGTTGTGCCCCTTGTTCTATCATTAAGCTTCTTCTTAAAAACACTTCCCTCCTGAACCTTATTCCCTCCTGTCACATATATAAAGGTCTCCATCATGTCCCCCCTTCTCCCTTCTTTCCTCCAGACTGTACAGATTAAGTTCTTTAAGTCTCTCCTGATAAGTTTTAAGTTTAAGTCTTTCCACCATTTTTGTTGCCGGCCTTTGGACACGTTCTATTTGAATAATGTATTTTTGCAGGGGAGGTCTCCAGAACTGCACACAGTATTCTAGCTGTGGCCTCACCAGGGCTCTATACAGCGGCATCACAACCTCCCTCTTCCTACTGGTGATGCCTCGAGCTATGCAGCCGAGCATCCTGCTTGCTTTTCCCACTGCCTGGCTACACTGCCCACTCATCTTGCAGCTATCAGTAATCAGTCCCTAAATCTCTCTCCTCCGAGGTCCTGGCTAACACAGTGCTGCCCATACGGTGCTCAGAGCCGGGATTCCTTCTTACCCGTGTCCCGCTACGCTCTTTGCTGGTGACCACATCCCCGGCTTCCTTGTAACCTTGTAGCCAAACATATAAGCCGGGATTGCACACTCCACAGAGAAGCCGGGGATGCGCCATGAAGGTCAAGTCGACGGCTTTATGCCACGAAAGGCACCTTGAGAAAGTGACATAGCGTCACGGAACGCGTGGGTGGTAGAACATTGATCATCCAGCAGGAAGGGATCATATTTTGCACTGAGGTGATTTCATCCCAGATGGTTACTATGTTCACATTGTAGTATTTTGTATATATACTTCTTTCAGCACTTAGCACTTTTGATGTTGCACATTGGCACTTTAGGTATTTGATGATAGGATTTGTTATGGAGGGGAATGATTTTGGAGTTATAGTATGGATAATGGGGATTAATTAGGTGGCTCCATTGTATGTCTTTTTAATGATGATGAATAAAAGAGGATTAATTATAGATATTATTTGAATGATTTATAAGGGGCGAGTGGTGCCTTCTGGGTTATATCCTATTTGTGCCGTGTGCTGGAGACGCAGGTTCTCGTGTGTTAGTATGTAACTTTGGGACACCGGATTGGCACACTCCTTTCCTTTTTTTGTTATACAATTATTGTGGTGGTGCTGGACAGGGTGCAGTGTGTTTTATGCCATGAAAGGTGAGTGAAAGTGGGTGATATGGGGGAATTCACACAGGGAGGGCATTCCACATCGGGATGCCCCCGGAGCAAGGGCCAATCACCAGGACAGTCAAACTCTTGGTGATTGTTCCAGCTTAACCCCTTTACCTGCTGTACACTCAGCTGCTTAAAGTGGACCAAAACCCACAGAGCTTGGTCCAGAAATCTATAAGATTCCCAGGCCAATTGATTCCCGATCTTGGATGCCCCGGGGGGGGAATCAATTGTGTGAAACCCTCCTGGTTGCCCATAAACTCACCTTCTTTGCTGGTCCAATGGCACATGTGCGAGCAGCCCGCCGCCGCCTCCCGCGCGTCCTCTAGCAGGACGCGCACCCGCGCCGGCCGTTTGTGAATGGAGGCGGCGGCGGGCGCGCTCTCTTGTCCGTCGCTACCTCCCGCTTGTCCGCCAGTGGGGATTGGCAGCAGCGGTCACGTGGGAGAGGTGAGTTTTTGGAGCTTTCTGGGGGGTTTCACACAGCGGGGCACCCCCAATCGGGGTGCCCCACCGAAGTGGACCAAAACCCAGGATAGTCAAAATCCTGGATGTTAGTCCACTTTAAATGCCGCCTGGGTGTTGGTCCACTTTAAATGGAGCAGGCCGCGGGCCTGCGGCAGGCATACGTGAGCGGCCATTGCGGGCACGCTCCCTGTGTTTCTATTGTGTGTTATACTAAAGGTGAGCGCTCTATTATTGGGGAAGAAGAAGAAAAGGAAGAGGAAGGAGGGAAACCATAAAAAGAAAAAAGGGATAGAAGGAGGAAGATAAAAAAAAGAAAGCAGGAACAATAAAATAATACAAGGAAGGAAAGAAGGAAGGCGAGAAGGAAAGTGGGAGGTAAGGAACAAAACAAGATGATCAGGAAAAGAAGCATAAGAGGAAGATAGAAAGGAAAGAAAGAAAGAATGAAAAAAAAACCCCGTTAGACTTAGCGCTAATGGATTTTTTAAGAATCCTTCAGCATGACCATCTATCTGCGTGCTTCTGCTTAAGGATGATTTGGAAAAATTAAACCGGACCTTCAGCGTGATTTAATGAAAAGCCCAAACCTTTAAAAAACGACTCCCCAGCATCTAAAATAATATATTTTACGTTTTTAGTCACTTATTATTCTTTCCCCCACTGGGCTGCAACTCTGTTCAGAACTCTAGGATACGGGTGCCGCCATCTTGACTCAGAAGCATCACATACTGAGGAGAGGAGAGCGGGATAAAGAACAGGAGGCGGGGTTATAGCTGAGCTGCGGTCAGGCAAAGGACAGTAATCCCAGAATGCAGAGCGACACAGTCAGAGAACACTTCCTGCTTGCAGGCTGTCTGTTGCTTCATGAGCCGCCATCTTGGATGTTTAAAGGCTCCTAACAGGTAGGATGATTTTTAATGTGGGCAATCTGTATGTACAGGGTGTGGGAAACATATAAGATAGGCTCTTATTCAGGGTGAAGGTCCGGATTAATGTGAGCAATCTGTATGTACAGGGTGTGGGAAACATATAAGATAGGCTCTTATTCAGGGTGAAGGTCCGGATTAATGTGGGCAATCTGTATGTACAGGGTGTGGGAAACATATAAGATAGGCTCTTATTCAGGGTGAAGGAAGAGAAAGTAGATGGAAACTCGACAAAAAAAAGGAAGGAAGAAAGCAAAAGAAATAAAAGATAAATAGAAGTGCTGCATAATGTAGCAGGTGGGCTGGGCGAGCTGCTTCCTGGGTCAGGGCAGGCTTCTCTGATGGGGACAGGAGAGCCGCCATGTGTAGTTCTTCCCCCTCCTCAGACCCTCAATGATGGAGGCAGCCATCTTTTATGCTGCTCAGCACTGAGCACAGCGCCCCCTGTGGTCACCACTGGTACGGAGCTCTATGCAGCTGCCCGGTTCGCCGCGGCTATAAAAGACCCCAGACTACTCCATTAATTCAGAGGAGAGTAATGTACAGGCAGCGATTCCTCTTTATTTAAGAATGATGGGGAATGGGCCGGCGAGGAATACACACAGTACAGTGGCGAGTATAAATAATGGCGGCAGGTGGGCGGAGCAGCACAGGGACAGGTGGGCGGAGTCACTCAGTGACAGCTTTCACTTGTTTGGCCGCTTCCAGCTTGGACAGAGTCTCATCCCACATGACGAACTGCTTGGAGAGGAGAAGGATCTGACCGCACCGGTTAAGGAGCATTGAGCGCTGTAGATTACTTCAAGTAGACCAAAACCCAGGATTCTGACTATCCAGGATTTTGGTCAGATGTTAAGAATATAAATCAATCAATTCAGCACACCACAATCATTTATCTATTCCTCTAGGCATAACATAGAAAGATGCTGCAACCTTAAATAAAGGCTGTCCACCATCTCATTTATTGAACTTGATCGCTCATTGAATCACAAAATATATACAAAAGAAATGAAAAATGGACAATGGGGGTCCCCACACACCCCCAAAAATGTTGCCAAGGGAATACAAAAGCGGCACCAACCTCAAAAGATATTAAGAAGTCAATTTATTACAAAAATATATCTCGCCTCCCCAACTGCCTCTCAGCTATTTCTTAGAAACATAGAAGGGTGACGGCAGAAGGAGACCATACGGTCCATCTAGTCTGCCCTTATGTGTATACTGTGTGTTCTCTGTATCTTATGTATATACTGTATGTTCTCTGTATCCTATGTATATACTGTATGTTCTCTGTATCTTATGTGTATACTGTGTGTTCTCTGTATCTTATGTATATACTGTATGTTCTCTGTATCCTATGTGTATACTGTATGTTCTCTGTATCTTATGTGTATACTGTGTGTTCTCTGTATCTTATGTGTATACTGTATGTTCTCTGTATCTTATGTGTATACTGTATGTTCTCTTTATCTTATGTATATACTGTATGTTCTCTTTATCTTATGTGTATACTGTATGTTCTCTGTATCTTATGTGTATACTGTATGTTCTCTTTATCTTATGTATATACTGTGTGTTCTCTGTATCTTATGTGTATACTGTGTGTTCTCTGTATCTTATGTATATACTGTATGTTCTCTGTATCTTATGTATATACTGTATGTTCTCTGTATCTTATGTATATACTGTGTGTTCTCTGTATCTTATGTGTATACTGTGTGTTCTCTGTATCTTATGTGTATACTGTATGTTCTCTGTATCTTATGTGTATACTGTGTGTTCTCTGTATCTTATGTGTATACTGTGTGTTCTCTGTATCTTATGTGTATACTGTATGTTCTCTTTATCTTATGTATATACTGTATGTTCTCTTTATCTTATGTGTATACTGTATGTTCTCTGTATCTTATGTGTATACTGTATGTTCTCTGTATCTTATGTGTATACTGTGTGTTCTCTGTATCTTATGTGTATACTGTGTGTTCTCTGTATCTTATGTGTATACTGTATGTTCTCTTTATCTTATGTATATACTGTATGTTCTCTTTATCTTATGTGTATACTGTATGTTCTCTGTATCTTATGTGTATACTGTATGTTCTCTATATCTTATGTGTATACTGTATGTTCTCTTTATCGTATGTGTATACTGTATGTTCTCTGTATTTTATGTGTATACTGTGTGTTCTCTGTATCTTATGTGTATACTGTGTGTTCTCTGTATCTTATGTGTATACTGTATGTTCTCTGTATCTTATGTGTATACTGTGTGTTCTCTGTATCTTATGTGTATACTGTATGTTCTCTGTATCTTATGTGTATACTGTATGTTCTCTGTATCTTATGTGTATACTGTGTGTTCTCTGTATCTTATGTGTATACTGTATGTTCTCTGTATCTTATGTGTATACTGTATGTTCTCTGTATCTTATGTATATACTGTATGTTCTCTGTATCTTATGTGTATACTGTATGTTCTCTGTATCTTATGTGTATACTGTATGTTCTCTGTATCTTATGTGTATACTGTATGTTCTCTGTATCTTATGTGTATACTGTATGTTCTCTGTATCTTATGTGTATACTGTATGTTCTCTGTATCTTATGTGTATACTGTATGTTCTCTGTATCTTATGTGTATACTGTATGTTCTCTTTATCTTATGTGTATACTGTATGTTCTCTGTATCTTATGTGTATACTGTATGTTCTCTGTATCTTATGTGTATACTGTATGTTCTCTGTATCTTGTGTATACTGTATGTTCTCTGTATCTTATGTGTATACTGTATGTTCTCTGTATCTTATGTATATACTGTATGTTCTCTGTATCTTATGTATATACTGTATGTTCGCTGTATCTTATGTGTATACTGTATGTTCTCTGTATCTTATGTGTATACTGTGTGTTCTCTGTATCTTATGTGTATACTGTATGTTCTCTGTATCTTATGTGTATACTGTATGTTCTCTGTATCTTATGTGTATACTGTATGTTCTCTGTATCTTATGTGTATACTGTATGTTCTCTGTATCTTATGTGTATACTGTATGTTCTCTGTATCTTATGTGTATACTGTATGTTCTCTGTATCTTATGTGTATACTGTGTGTTCTCTGTATCTTATGTGTATACTGTATGTTCTCTGTATCTTATGTGTATACTGTATGTTCTCTGTATCTTATGTGTATACTGTATGTTCTCTGTATCTTATGTGTATACTGTATGTTCTCTTTATCTTATGTGTATACTGTATGTTCTCTGTATCTTATGTGTATACTGTATGTTCTCTGTATCTTATGTGTATACTGTATGTTCTCTGTATCTTGTGTATACTGTATGTTCTCTGTATCTTATGTGTATACTGTATGTTCTCTGTATCTTATGTATATACTGTATGTTCTCTGTATCTTATGTATATACTGTATGTTCGCTGTATCTTATGTGTATACTGTATGTTCTCTGTATCTTATGTATATACTGTATGTTCTCTGTATCTTATGTGTATACTGTATGTCCTCTGTATCTTATGTATACACTGTATGTTCTCTGTATCTTATGTGTATACTGTATGTTCTCTGTATCTTATGTGTATACTGTATGTCCTCTGTATCTTATGTATACACTGTATGTTCTCTGTATCTTATGTGTATACTGTATGTTCTCTGTATCTTATGTATATACTGTATGTTCTCTGTATCTTATGTATATACTGTATGTTCTCTGTATCTTATGTGTATACTGTATGTTCTCTGTATCTTATGTGTATACTGTATGTCCTCTGTATCTTATGTGTATACTGTATGTTCTCTGTATCTTATGTATATACTGTATGTTCTCTGTATCTTATGTGTATACTGTATGTTCTCTGTATCTTATGTGTATACTGTATGTTCTCTGTATCTTATGTATATACTGTATGTTCTCTGTATCTTATGTGTATACTGTATGTTCTCTGTATCTTATGTGTATACTGTATGTTCTCTGTATCTTATGTGTATACTGTATGTTCTCTGTATCTTATGTATATACTGTATGTTCTCTGTATCTTATGTGTATACTGTATGTTCTCTGTATCTTATGTGTATACTGTATGGTCTCTGTATCTTATGTGTATACTGTATGTCCTCTGTATCTTATGTGTATACTGTATGTTCTCTGTATCTTATGTATATACTGTATGTTCTCTGTATCTTATGTGTATACTGTATGTTCTCTGTATCTTATGTGTATACTGTATGTTCTCTGTATCTTATGTATATACTGTATGTTCTCTGTATCTTATGTGTATACTGTATGTTCTCTGTATCTTATGTGTATACTGTATGTTCTCTGTATCTTATGTATATACTGTATGTTCTCTGTATCTTATGTGTATACTGTATGGTCTCTGTATCTTAGGATAGATGTGTGCTTATCCCAGGCATGTTTAAATGCAGTGACTGTTGATTTTTCAACTACTTTTGCTGGAAGTTTGTTCCAAGCATCTACTACTCTTCTATTTCTTCATTCATGTCATCTCGCTACCTCAAGCTAAACATGGACAGGACAGAACTGGTCATTTTCCCACCCTCTAACTCCCCTCCCCTCTCTAACACGTCTATTTCTGTCAACAATTACACAATAACAGCAACTCCCCAAGCTCGGTGCCTGGGAGTCACTCTGGACTCTGCCCTCTCTTTCAAACCACATATTCACTCCCTGGCCCCGCCTCCTATCATCTCCTGGCCCCGCCCCCTTCCTCACACTACATATTCACTCCCTGGCCACCTCCTGTCGCCTCAAACTTAAAAACATCTCCCGCATCCGTCCCTTCCTCTCACCTGACACCACTAAAATGCTAGTGCCGCCCTGGTCATATCCTATCTTGAATAACTGCAACATCCTTCTTTGTGGCTTACCAACTAACAGACTGGCACCCCTCCAATCTATCCTGAACTCTACTGCTCGCCTCATCCATCTCTCCTCTCGCTCCTCCAGTTCTGCGCCTCTCTGCCGATCCCTACACTGGCTGCCAGTCCCACAGCCAATCCTGCTCAAAACTCTAACTCTCGCATACAAGGCTCTCTCCAACCAGGCCCCTCCCTACATCTCATCTCCAGCCAGGCCCCTCCCTACATCTCATCTCCAGCCAGGCCCCTCCCTACATCTCATCTCCAGCCAGGCCCCTCCCTACATCTCATCTCCAGCCAGGCCCCTCCCTACATCTCATCTCCAGCCAGGCCCCTCCCTACATCTCATCTCCAGCCAGGCCCCTCCCTACATCTCATCTCCAGCCAGGCCCCTCCCTACATCTCATCTCCAGCCAGGCCCCTCCCTACATCTCATCTCCAGCCAGGCCCCTCCCTACATCTCATCTCCAGCCAGGCCCCTCCCTACATCTCATCTCCAGCCAGGCCCCTCCCTACATCTCATCTCCAGCCAGGCCCCTCCCTACATCTCATCTCTAATCCAACAATATTAAACTCCGCTCTGCTGCTGACCTTCTCCTGTCCTCCTCCCTGGTCGCCTCCTCTCACGCCCGCCTCCAGGACTTCTCACATGCAACTCCAATCTTCTGGAATGCCCTCCCGCACCCAATCTGCCACTCCACAACCCTCAAAACTTTCAAAGGCGCCCTTAAAACTCACTTATTCAGACAAGCATATAATCTGGCCTAACCAATCTTCTAAAGGGCACAAAGCTCAATACTGACTGTGTGTGATCCTTCCCCCTCGTCTCCACCCCTCTTCCTTTAGACTGTAAGCTCCTCGGGGGCGGGGCTCTCTCCCCTATTGTATCTTGTACTCAGAATATCCATTGTCAACTCTGTAAAACTGCATTTGAAATAGTCTATGTACCGTATGTTTCTACCCTGTCTGTAATTACTACTTTGTAAAGCGCTACGGAAGATGATGGCGCTATATAAATAAACTGCCAAACCCATGCACGCACCCCGGCACTGCCAAACCCATGTACGCACCCCGGCACTGCCAAACCCATGTACGCACCCCGGCACTGCCAAACCCATGTACGCACCCCGGCACTGCCAAACCCATGTACGCACCCCGGCACTGCCAAACCCATGTACGCACCCCGGCACTGCCAAACCCATGTACGCACCCCGGCACTGCCAAACCCATGCACGCACCCCGGCACTGCCAAACCCATGCACGCACCCCGGCACTGCCAAACCCATGTACGCACCCCGGCACTGCCAAACCCATGTACGCACCCCGGCACTGCCAAACCCATGTACGCACCCCGGCACTGCCAAACCCATGTACGCACCCCGGCACTGCCAAACCCATGTACGCACCCCGGCACTGCCAAACCCATGTACGCACCCCGGCACTGCCAAACCCATGCACGCACCCCGGCACTGCCAAACCCATGCACGCACCCCGGCACTGCCAAACCCATGCACGCACCCCGGCACTGCCAAACCCATGTACGCACCCCGGCACTGCCAAACCCATGTACGCACCCCGGCACTGCCAAACCCATGTACGCACCCCGGCACTGCCAAACCCATGTACGCACCCCGGCACTGCCAAACCCATGCACGCACCCCGGCACTGCCAAACCCATGCACGCACCCCGGCACTGCCAAACCCATGTACGCACCCCGGCACTGCCAAACCCATGTACGCACCCCGGCACTGCCAAACCCATGTACGCACCCCGGCACTGCCAAACCCATGTACGCACCCCGGCACTGCCAAACCCATGCACGCACCCCGGCACTGCCAAACCCATGTACGCACCTCGGCACTGCCAAACCCATGTACGCACCCCGGCACTGCCAAACCCATGTACGCACCCCGGCACTGCCAAACCCATGTACGCACCCCAGCACTGCCAAACCCATGTACGCACCCCGGCACTGCCAAACCCATGCACGCACCCCGGCACTGCCAAACCCATGTACGCACCTCGGCACTGCCAAACCCATGTACGCACCCCGGCACTGCCAAACCCATGCACGCACCCCGGCACTGCCAAACCCATGCACGCACCCCGGCACTCCTAAACAGGGTAGATGGGCAGGCTGGTGGGTGACTAGGTAGGTGGGAAAGTAGACAGGAAGCAGGACTCCGGCAGTGGTGGGGGCAGCAGCTTTGGGACAGGCATTCCTACCTACAGGCAGCTCAGACTACCGGTGGGGGCATCTGGCTGTAGGCCAGAAGCGGGGGCGTGTTTCTGTTATAGGACCCTTAAAGATGATTGGTGGTCCGCATCGGCGGGGTGAGGAAGGGGATTTACTCATTCACAGTGCCGAGTCCAGAAGAATGACAGCGCTGGAGGAACGTCTGGCAAGGTAAACTGCTATTCTTTTTTTGTTTAACTTTTGCCTTCACATTAAAGTGGACCAAACCGGCTGATTCCCCCCCCCAGGCATCCTGAACTGACATGCCCCCCCCCCCATTCACCCCTATAAGCTAACCTCTCCAATGAGCCCATGGTGCATGCCAGGCATCTTTTTTTGCGGTCGCATCCGCTGCAACTGAAAAAATATGCGCGTGATGCCGCAAAAGCGGCATCGGTCGGAGGAGCTGATTGGAGGAGAGCCACGCCCGCGCCGTGGGCTTGTGGAAAGGTAAGAAAGATTGGCAAACAGGGGTTTCACACAGCGAAGCATCTCAAACCAGGATGCCCCAGGGGATGGTGAAAAAGGGCCACTCCAGTCAGAACGCCCATTCTGAAAGTCTTATGTAGCCTTTGAAAAAGTTACATAAAAAAAAACACACATCAGCCGTAATCCAATCACTAAATGAATTTTTATGCGCAGAAATCTAAATTGCCCCGGGGAGGGATGCATATGAGCACTGTTTGTTGCGTTTGTCTGGTTTAAGTAATTTTTGACTGTTGGTCCGCTTTAAAGTGGACCAACACCCTCCCCTGATCGACCCGGGAATCTATAAGATTCCCGGACCGATCAGCTCCCTGATGTGTGAAACCCCCCAGAAACCCCTAAATCCCTACCTGCTCCTCGATCCAGCGGCGCCTGCCGCCGCCTCCCGCGTGTCCCTCTAGCAGGACGCGCAAATGGCCGGCGCGGGCACGCGCCCTGTAAGAGTGGCGCGCGGGAGGCGGCGGTGGGCGCGCTCTCTTGCCCGTCGCTGCCTCCCGCTTGTCCGTCGGCGGGGATTGGCAGCAGCGGTCACGTGGGAGAGGTGAGTTTTTGGGGCTTTCTGGGGGGTTTCACACAGCGGGGCACCTCCGATTGGAATGCCCCACCGAAGTGGACCAAAGCCCAGGATAGTCAAAATCCTGGGTGTTGGTCCACTTTAAGCCTTGATTGCACTTCCTGATGCACAGTAGGACTGCTGTCCGCAAACAGAGCCCTTACTTCCACATGTAGAGATGGATCCTCTTCTCTACCGGAAGAAAGACTCTGGCCCATTGTGTTTCCGGGGTCATCCCATAAATAAGAGCTCCCCGTGAGGAAATCACATGGCATAGTGAATAATCACACACACACAGACCTTGAGAAGAGTTGAAAAAATTCTCATGGTAGTAAAAAATTCTATTCATGAGAAAAAAGCCTGAGAATGTCACTGTTACTGAATCACTAGATAAAAAGACAATGAAAGTCAATGGCACTTTTATACTCCTGTAAAAAGTCTTTTGTCTTTTTATCTGGCGATTCAGTAACAGTGAAGTTCTCAGGTTGCCCGCAAATGCCTGACGCAGGCACACGCCCTGCTGAAGGGATAGCTGGATGCGGCCGCTGCTCTTAGACGCTCCGTGGGACTGGGAAACGAGGTAAGTGAATGGGGCGACCTGGGGGGAGGTTTCACACACCGGGGGTGAGGGAGGGAAATCAATCGGCCCAGGAATCTTATAGATATAAGAAAGAAAGAATATTGGCATGGGTTTTGGTCCACTTTTAGGCCCCTGGCTCCCATATTTATCATAAACCCCCCTAATCAGGCAATAGAAGTTTGACCGACTTCAAGAGGCATCCATAAGTGGGTCAATCTGGAACAGAGAGAAGGTGAAGGCGCGTAAAATTACAAACACAGAAATAGATACGCACAGCCCATCAATATTAGAACTAGGGGTGCTGGGCCCGTCTGTGCCTGTTTGAAAGCAGTAAACACACAGAGACACAGAGTTTGGGGTAGGCTCTGGAAATTTCCCCTCAGCTCCCCAGACGGTCCGCACTCCACCCAAAAAAAATATATCTCTACAAGGGTCTAGATGAAAATATATCCACTTTTATTAAGTTAAAAAGACTCATAAACCAATACACACAAATACACAAAACATTATGTACACTTTAAAATACACATACACAATGACAAAATGAGGGTACCCCACAAATCAAGGCTCCAATAATAATTTTAAAGGGTGTGACCTTCCTTGATTTGTGGGGTACCCTCATTTTGTCATTGTGTATGTGTATTTTAAAGTGTACATAATGTTTTGTGTATTTGTGTGTATTGGTTTATGAGTCTTTTTAACTTAATAAAAGTGGATATATTTTCATCTAGACCCTTGTAGAGATATATTTTTCTGGGTGGAGTGCGGACCGTCTGGGGACCTGAGGGGAGATTTCCAGAGCCTGCCCCAAACTCTGTGTGTGTTTAAGGCGCGTAAAATTGACGGGGTTTATCATCCCACCCTCCTAATGGGAGAAAATAAATAAAATCCTAGCGACACCTTCACTGACCGATCCTGACTGGAAGAATAAACTAGAGAGGTGTAAAAGGGAATGTAATGATTTAATCTGCTTTCTGGCAGCTAGGTGTGATAGGTGTCTATTGTTCTTATAGGCATGGCAGGATGTGGGACCACTATTTGAATGTTAATTAGGGACAGCGTCCTGTAACAAGTGGGAAGTGCAGCCGGAGGAGCCAGACCTTTTGATTTTGCAATCCCACCTTTGGACGAGAGTTAACCCATTAGTATCCGAATCGGTGACGCCCTGGCGTAGACCATGTGTGAGAGTAATGCATAAAGGATACCATCTTGTTATAATCCTCCAGCAGCTTCTTGGTCTCGGCTGTGAGCTCCTCGCACTGATCCTGAGGAGAGGAGAAATAGAATGCCACAGCTGATGAACACACACAGCCATTAAAGCAGAACAAAACCCTCCCCCACCCACAGTACCTGGAGGCATCTTCCTTACTCTAGCGTTGCTCGTGTATTTAATACCTGCCCTCAGCCACGGCCACCTGGCAAATTTGAGTTCCCAGATAGGTTGACTTTTTCGGGTACTGGCCAGTTACCCCGTAGTCTGTGGCGCGGTAAGATTTGCAGCGATCACAGGTGTGGGGAACGGGTGAGTGGGGCAGTGGTTGGGTGGGGTGGGGGGGGGGAGGGGTTCACACACCGGGGCGTCCCAAATTGCCAAGGAGAGGCAATTGTCCAGGGCCAGTA
Organism: Gastrophryne carolinensis; assembly: GCA_027917425.1. Taxonomy (NCBI): domain Eukaryota; kingdom Metazoa; phylum Chordata; class Amphibia; order Anura; family Microhylidae; genus Gastrophryne; species Gastrophryne carolinensis. The sequence continues at coordinate 646,141,128 of CM051234.1, read as the reverse complement.
AAGCAGGGTTTTGGTCAGCTCTTGATAGAAGTGAGAGGGTTAATAGCTGGGCTCCCCCACTGTGCGCAGCCCAGGCCCCAATAAATGTAAATGTTTTGGCCCCTCCCCCCTATATTGGCCCGTGTATGGGCTGAACACCCCCTCTCTGTGCTGGATCAGCTGCACTATACTCACCTGTTGCTGGATGTGGATCTGGGACATCTTCTGTAACCTGGAGGCCTGAGCAGGAACCGCTGTGGGGCAAAAGAGGTGCATGGTAAATAGGTGTGTCCAATGCCTACTGCCCCTCCGGGGTTATAACCCAGACACCCAGGGGCTCAGTCTATGGCAGTGCCCCAACACCCAGGGAGCCTATGGCGGAGCCCCAACACCCAGGGGGTCAGTCTATGGCAGTGCCCCAACACCCAGTGGGTCAGTCTATGGCAGTAGCCCCAACACCCAGGGGGTCAGTCTATGGCAGTGCCCCAACACCCAGGGGGTCAGTCTATGGCAGTGCCCCAACACCCAGGGGCTCAGACTATGGCAGTGCCCCAACACCCAGGGGCTCAGTCTATGGCAGTGCCCCAACACCCAGGGGCTCAGTCTATGGCAGTGCCCCAACACCCAGGGGGTCAGTCTATGGCAGTATCTCAACACCCAGGGGCTCAGTCTATGGCAGTGCCCCAACAACCAGGGGGTCAGTCTATGGCAGTGCCCCAACACCCAGGGGGTCAGTCTATGGCAGTATCTCAACACCCAGGGGCTCAGTCTATGGCAGTGCCCCAACACCCAGTGGGTCAGTCTATGGCAGTAGCCCCAACACCCAGGGGGTCAGTCTATGGCAGTGCCCCAACACCCAGTGGGTCAGTCTATGGCAGAGCCCCAACACCCAGTGGGTCAGTCTATGGCAGTAGCCCCAACACCCAGGGGGTCAGTCTATGGCAGTGCCCCAACACCCAGGGGGTCAGTCTATGGCAGTGCCCCAACACCCAGGGGGTCAGTCTATGGCAGTGCCCCAACACCCAGGGGCTCAGACTATGGCAGTGCCCCAACACCCAGGGGCTCAGTCTATGGCAGTGCCCCAACACCCAGGGGCTCAGTCTATGGCAGTGCCCCAACACCCAGGGGCTCAGTCTATGGCAGTGCCCCAACACCCAGGGGCTCAGTCTATGGCAGTGCCCCAACACCCAGGGGGTCAGTCTATGGCAGTATCTCAACACCCAGGGGCTCAGTCTATGGCAGTAGCCCAACAACCAGGGGGTCAGTCTATGGCAGTACCCCAACAACCAGGGGGTCAGTCTATGGCAGTGCCCCAACACCCAGGGGGTCAGTCTATGGCAGTGCCCCAACAACCAGGGGGTCAGTCTATGGCAGTATCTCAACACCCAGGGGCTCAGTCTATGGCAGTAGCCCAACAACCAGGGGGTCAGTCTATGGCAGTGCCCCAACACCCAGGGGCTCAGTCTATGGCAGTGCCCCAACACCCAGGGGGTCAGTCTATGGCAGTACCCCAACAACCAGGGGGTCAGTCTATGGCAGTACCCCAACAACCAGGGGGTCAGTCTATGGCAGTGCCCCAACAACCAGGGGGTCAGTCTATGGCAGTGCCCCAACACCCAGGGGGTCAGTCTACGGCAGTGCCCCAACACCCAGGGGGTCAGTCTACGGCAGTGCCCCAACAACCAGGGGGTCAGTCTATGGCAGTGCCCCAACACCCAGGGGGTCAGTCTATGGCAGTGCCCCAACACCCAGGGGGTCAGTCTATGGCAGTGCCCCAACAACCAGGGGGTCAGTCTATGGCAGTATCTCAACACCCAGGGGCTCAGTCTATGGCAGTAGCCCAACAACCAGGGGGTCAGTCTATGGCAGTACCCCAACAACCAGGGGGTCAGTCTATGGCAGTGCCCCAACACCCAGGGGGTCGGTCTATGGCAGTGCCCCAACAACCAGGGGGTCAGTCTATGGCAGTGCCCCAACACCCAGGGGGTCAGTCTACGGCAGTGCCCCAACACCCAGGGGGTCAGTCTACGGCAGTGCCCCAACAACCAGGGGGTCAGTCTATGGCAGTGCCCCAACACCCAGGGGGTCAGTCTATGGCAGTGCCCCAACAACCAGGGGGTCAGTCTATGGCAGTGCCCCAACACCCAGGGGCTCAGTCTGTGCTAATCACATCCCTACGCGTATTCTCGGACGCTGCTTCCTCAAGAGTAGCCAACCACAACCATTCCTAGGAGGTAAGTTGGTTGGGGTACGGAGGGGCCTGTATTTGATAGATCTGCCTGAAGGATAAAGCAGACCCTCACCTAGGAAATCAATGAGAGGGGGGTCTGCTCCTATTTCTAATGTAACACGTCCATTCCTTGGATTTATGTACTTAGTGAATAAAGTGACAGAGATTTCCCCCACCTAGGAAATCAATATGAGGGGGGGGGGGAGCTGTCACCCTCTGTTGCCATATACGAGGAACTCCAGCCATATGGATTTCCTTAGAGTGGAACAAAACCCACTGGCCTTCTGGTGCATCCCAAATCGGTAAGAGTCCAGGGCAGACCCGGGTAGGTTTTGTTCTGCTTTAAATGGTCGGGAGCATCAGCGCAGTGAAGCCGGGATGCGGCCTGTGCATGTGCCATGGGATCGCCTGCCAGAGGAGTATAGTGGGAGTCACAGGGGATGCCTCGGGGATAGGGAAACCGGACTAACAATGGAGATCATGGAAGAGAAACTTTAACATTTCTGGGAGATCCCAACTGATTGTATCTTATACAATACAACAGTATCCTTTTGTGAATAGCTATATGTGTTCAACTTTGTATATTCAGATTATCATGTATTTACCTGCACTTATATAAATATATTTTAATTGCAAACTATTTCTTTTGTGTGGTGTGCATATATCCACTATAGTTTTACAATGGGCGATCCCAACTGGAAACAGAGATCCTGTGCCCTGCCGCAGCACCGCACTAAGCAAACTATTGAACTCAACTCACGCACAAATATACATGGTTATTTGTGAGGCCGGTACAAATTGCCATTAAAGCTCTAATTTATTGTTCAAACACAGCACAAAAATATGGCACACATGTAGATAACCCCAAACCCAGTATAAAATGGGTCAATGCCGGTACTAAAAAGAACAGGGGGCCCCCCCATACATACAGAGACCACGCACCCCTCTCATCCACAGGCACACACAGTAATCCTGGACATTAATCCATAAGATTGAGGTTATCCTCCAGGAGGAATTGCGATGTTAAATTCCCAGGTGCATATAAAAGGCTTCAATGGTGTCAGAAGTATGAAAAAAAGCGTTCGAGTGCTGCGTTTTAAATTTGAGGGTGACCCATATAGAGCCTAATCGCTCTTCAGGATCACGGCAGGAGCTGTGACTGTCCGGGCTCAGAATCGCACTGAACGCGCGTCAGGTGGCAGAGCTGCCCACAGGTACCTGTCACAACGCACATTCAGTCCAGGGACATCTTCGTGCGCTCCAACGCTTTTTTTGTTATACTTCTGCCGCCATTGCATCGCTTATATGCGCCTGGGAATGCAACGTTGCAATTCCTCCTGGAGGATAACATCAATTTTTTGGATGTCCAGCATTAAAGTGGAGCAACACCCAGGATTTTGACTATCCTGGGTTTTGGTCCACTTCGGTGGGGCACCCCGATCGGGGGTGCCCTGCTGTGTGAAACCCCCCAGAAGGCCCCAAAAACTCCCCGCTCCCACGTGACCGCCGCAGCCAATCCCCGCTGACGGACAAGCAAGAGGCAGCGACGGAGAAGCAGAGCGCGTCCGCCGTCATCTCCCGCACATCCCTCTTACAGGGAGCGCACCTGCGCCGGCCATTCACAAACGGCGAGTGCGGGAGCGCGCCCTGCTAGGGGGACGCGTGGGAGGCGGCGGCGGTGGACACGCATGCGCCGCTGCAAAGGGGAGAAGGTAGGATTGTGGGCTTCCTAGGGGGTTTCACCCCGTGGGACATCCCAATTTCGGATGCCCCGCGGGGAGGGTGTTGGTCCACTTTAAAGTGGACCAACACCCAGGATTTTGACTATCCTGGGTTTTGGTCCACTTCAGCGGGGCACCCCGATCAGGGGTGTCCCGCTCTCTGAAACCCCCACAAACTCACCTCTCCCCGCTCCCACATGACCGCGCCGTCCAATCCCCGCCGACGTCCAGGACAGCGCGTCCGCCGCTGCCTCCCGTGCGTCACTTTCGGCGGGCGTGTGCCCGCGCCGGCCATTCACAGACGGCCGGCGCGGGCACATCTAGAGGGGCGCGCGGGAGGCGGCGGCGGATCAGGTAAGGAGTTTGGGGGATTTCACCACGCGGGACATCCCGATCTCGGATGCCCCGCGGGGAGGGTGTTGGTCCACTTTAATGTGTGTGCCTGTGCATGAAAGGGGTGCGTGCTCTATGTATGCATGGGGGGGGGCATTCTTTTTAGTAGAGGCATTGCCATTTTATATTGGTGTATTGGGTTTTCTACATCTGTGCCATATTTTTGTGCTGTGTTTGAACAATAAAGTGAAGGCTGATTCATTACTAGCGCCAGGTATCGGCAGATGAGCGCCTGTACAGCAGCGCTTAGAGCAACCGCTAGTAGACACTGTAAGCGGGTATCGGGCGCTGTAACATAGCGTCTCGGTCGCTGTAGTAACCTGGCCGGCATTGATGAATGTGATGTGTGTTGGGTGCTCTAACACCAGTACAGCGCTGCAGAGAGCGAGAGGTAGCGCCAGCTCAGTGCGACAGGCACTCGGCGCCCCACACCATACATCAAAAAAGGACACACGCACAGCGTCGGCGCTCTAAATCTGGGCGCAATAATATAGAGTGCCAGACGCTGTGTGATTAAAGTCTGTTTTTGAACACATATCCACCAGTAACAAAGCGAAAACACATGGAATGACATTGTTATAACTCTGGGACACTAACACTTTAGTGCCAGACCTGTAATGACAATTCTGCATAAAAATATAAAAAGTCAAAAAAGTTTCTAAAAGTGTTTGTCTGCAGCCGGGAGACGTCACACAATGATTGGAGCAAAAAAATTAAAAAATAAAAAAAGTCAAACACAAGCAAATGAACGGCCATTGAAATGTATGGGAAAGAGACAGGTAGCGACAGGTAATACCTGGCTCTCTGGAAGCTAGAGCACCAGTGCAATACACTGACCTGTAATAATACATGTGACGCTACATGACGCTGTTAGAGGCGCTATACACTGACCTGCCTGTAATAATACATGTGACGCTACATGACGCTGTTAGAGGCGCTATACACTGACCTGCCTGTAATAATACATGTGACGCTACATGACGCTGTTAGAGGCGCTATACACTGACCTGCCTGTAATAATACATGTGACACTACATGGCGCTGTTAGAGGCACTATACACTGACCTGCCTGTAATAATACATGTGACGCTACATGACGCTGTTAGAGGCGCTATACACTGACCTGCCTGTAATAATACATGTGACGCTACATGGCGCTGTTAGAGGCACTATACACTGACCTGCCTGTAATAATACATGTGACACTACATGGCGCTGTTAGAGGCGCTATACACTGACCTGCCTGTAATAATACATGTGACGCTACATGGCGCTGTTAGAGGCGCTATACACTGACCTGCCTGTAATAATACATGTGACGCTACATGACGCTGTTAGAGGCACTATACACTGACCTGCCTGTAATAATACATGTGACGCTACATGGCGCTGTTAGAGGCGCTATACACTGACCTGCCTGTAATAATACATGTGACGCTACATGACGCTGTTAGAGGCACTATACACTGACCTGCCTGTAATAATACATGTGACACTACATGGCGCTGTTAGAGGCGCTATACACTGACCTGCCTGTAATAATACATGTGACACTACATGGCGCTGTTAGAGGCGCTATACACTGAGCCGCCTGTAATAATACATGTGACACTACATGGCGCTGTTAGAGGCGCTATACACTGACCTGCCTGTAATAATACATGTGACGCTACATGGTGCTGTTAGAGGCGCTATACACTGAGCCGCCTGTAATAATACATGTGACGCTACATGGCGGTGTTAGAGGCGCTATACACTGACCTGTCTGTAATAATACATGTGACGCTACATGACGCTGTTAGAGGCGCTATACACTGACCTGCCTGTAATAATACATGTGACGCTACATGACGCTGTTAGAGGCGCTATACACTGACCTGCCTGTAATAATACATGTGACACTACATGGCGCTGTTAGAGGCACTATACACTGACCTGCCTGTAATAATACATGTGACGCTACATGACGCTGTTAGAGGCGCTATACACTGACCTGCCTGTAATAATACATGTGACGCTACATGACGCTGTTAGAGGCGCTATACACTGACCTGCCTGTAATAATACATGTGACGCTACATGGCGCTGTTAGAGGCACTATACACTGACCTGCCTGTAATAATACATGTGACACTACATGGCGCTGTTAGAGGCGCTATACACTGACCTGCCTGTAATAATACATGTGACGCTACATGGCGCTGTTAGAGGCGCTATACACTGACCTGCCTGTAATAATACATGTGACGCTACATGACGCTGTTAGAGGCACTATACACTGACCTGCCTGTAATAATACATGTGACGCTACATGGCGCTGTTAGAGGCGCTATACACTGACCTGCCTGTAATAATACATGTGACGCTACATGACGCTGTTAGAGGCACTATACACTGACCTGCCTGTAATAATACATGTGACACTACATGGCGCTGTTAGAGGCGCTATACACTGACCTGCCTGTAATAATACATGTGACACTACATGGCGCTGTTAGAGGCGCTATACACTGAGCCGCCTGTAATAATACATGTGACACTACATGGCGCTGTTAGAGGCGCTATACACTGACCTGCCTGTAATAATACATGTGACGCTACATGGTGCTGTTAGAGGCGCTATACACTGAGCCGCCTGTAATAATACATGTGACGCTACATGGCGGTGTTAGAGGCGCTATACACTGACCTGTCTGTAATAATACATGTGACGCTACATGGCGCTGTTAGAGGCGCTATACACTGACCTGCCTGTAATAATACATGTGACGCTACATGGCGCTGTTAGAGGCGCTATACACTGACCTGCCTGTAATAATACATGTGACGCTACATGGCGCTGTTAGAGGCGCTATACACTGACCTGCCTGTAATAATACATGTGACGCTACATGGCGCTGTTAGAGGCGCTATACACTGACCTGCCTGTAATAATACATGTGACGCTACATGGCGCTGTTAGAGGCGCTATACACTGACCTGCCTGTAATAATACATGTGACGCTACATGGCGCTGTTAGAGGCGCTATACACTGACCTGCCTGTAATAATACATGTGACGCTACATGACGCTGTTAGAGGCGCTATACACTGACCTGCCTGTAATAATACATGTGACGCTACATGACGCTATCCCTTCTTGTTACACCTTGTGCCATGTACATTTGTGCGCGAGTTGAGATCACTAGCATATCTTTCTGATTTCACAAATCGGGATGCCCTGGGAGCAAGTGACAAAGCCTGCGTTTTGCTCCTCTTTAACCTCCGTTAGCCGTTTGGCTTACAGCAAGGTGGACTGGGCGTCTGGCTGTATTACGGCATCATGTCCGGGGTCAGTGTATGACATTTTGGTTTAATCAGAACAGTGATGATCATTCAGACGAGTTATCTAAGCTCCCAAATTAAAGCCTAACGCCATCAAGGCATTGCTGCCCTTAGAAAAGATGGCCAGGGAATTCTGCATGGTGCAGATCTGGGTTATAGCTTAGTACATACTGGTCTGAAGGGGCATCTTGAAGGGGCATCTTGAAGGGGCATCTTGAAGGGGGGTGGCTCGTACCTTTGATGTGCTCGCTGTCCAGCAGGGGCTGCAGGGTGTGGAGCTGCTCCAGCAGGGCGGCCTGGGCCAGGATGTACTGCTCCTCTGCAGGGAGACGACACGCACTGTTACATCGATTGTGATTGGCTCAAAGAATACATGACATCACACTGCTCTTCTCTCATGGCACGCACCCACCCGGGGGAGGGAGCTTGGCGGGTTACAAAAAGCTTGGACTTTCTCTTTAAAGCGGACCAAAACCTGGGATTTTGACAGGTCGCTCATTAAAACTCACCTCTCCCCAGTCGTGGGGCACATGTGCGGGCTCTCATCCAGTAAGCCTGCTTGGCTCCGCTCGTCAATATCAGCTAAGACTGGGCTAAGGGCTGAGTCTAGCTGAAGGGAGCCAAGCACGCCGGTAGCCGCCTAACAGGGTGCGTGCCCCCCCGGCCATTAACAAATGCCTGGTGCACTCCCTGCTAAAGGTTTATCAGATAGCGGATGCAGCTTGTGCATGTGCCATTGGCTCAGGGAGAAGGTACGTTTTTTTAGTGGACTCAGGCGGTCTCGGGATGCCCCTGGGGGGGGAATGAGGCACCCCTGAAATCTTGTAGCTTGACGGTGGGTTTTGGTCCACTTCATTCAGTCATTTGTATGCATTTGGCTTATTAGCCTGCATGTATTATAGAAACGGTCATCATTGTAACATAGAAACATAGAAGGGTGACGGCAGAAGGAGACCATACGGTCCATCTAGTCTCTGCCCTTATGTATATACTGTATGTTCTCTGTATCTTATGTATATACTGTATGTTCTCTGTATCTTATGTGTATACTGTATGTTCTCTGTATCTTATGTGTATACTGTATGTTCTCTGTATCTTATGTATATACTGTATGTTCTCTGTATCTTATGTATATACTGTATGTTCTCTGTATCTTATGTGTATACTGTATGTTCTCTGTATCTTATGTGTATACTGTATGTTCTCTGTATCTTATGTGTATACTGTATGTTCTCTGTATCTTATGTGTATACTGTATGTTCTCTGTATCTTATGTGTATACTGTATGTTCTCTGTATCTTATGTGTATACTGTATGTTCTCTGTATCTTATGTGTATACTGTATGTTCTCTTTATCTTATGTGTATACTGTATGTTCTCTGTATCTTATGTGTATACTGTATGTTCTCTTTATCTTATGTGTATACTGTATGTTCTCTGTATCTTATGTGTATACTGTATGTTCTCTGTATCTTATGTGTATACTGTATGTTCTCTTTATCTTATGTGTATACTGTATGTTCTCTGTAACTTATGTGTATACTGTATGTTCTCTTTATCTTATGTGTATACTGTATGTTCTCTGTATCTTATGTATATACTGTATGTTCTCTGTATCTTATGTGTATACTGTATGGTCTCTGTATGTTATGTGTATACTGTATGTTCTCTGTATGTTATGTATATACAGTATGTTCTCTGTATCTTATGTGTATACTGTATGTTCTCTGTATCTTATGTGTATACTGTATGTTCTCTGTATCTTATGTGTATACTGTATGTTCTCTGTATCTTATGTATATACTGTATGTTCTCTGTATCTTATGTGTATACTGTATGTTCTCTGTATCTTATGTATATACTGTATGTTCTCTGTATCTTATGTGTATACTGTATGTTCTCTGTATCTTATGTATATACTGTATGTTCTCTGTATCTTATGTATATACTGTATGTTCTCTGTATCTTATGTGTATACTGTATGTTCTCTGTATCTTATGTGTATACTGTATGTTCTCTGTATCTTATGTGTATACTGTATGTTCTCTGTATCTTATGTGTATACTGTATGTTCTCTGTATCTTATGTGTATACTGTATGTTCTCTGTATCTTATGTGTATACTGTATGTTCTCTGTATCTTATGTGTATACTGTATGTTCTCTGTATCTTATGTGTATACTGTATGTTCTCTGTATCTTATGTGTATACTGTATGTTCTCTGTATCTTATGTGTATACTGTATGTTCTCTGTATCTTATGTGTATACTGTATGTTCTCTGTATCTTATGTGTATACTGTATGTTCTCTGTATCTTATGTGTATACTGTATGTTCTCTGTATCTTATGTGTATACTGTATGTTCTCTGTATCTTATGTGTATACTGTATGTTCTCTTTATCTTATGTGTATACTGTATGTTCTCTGTATCTTATGTGTATACTGTATGTTCTCTGTATCTTATGTGTATACTGTATGTTCTCTTTATCTTATGTGTATACTGTATGTTCTCTGTATCTTATGTGTATACTGTATGTTCTCTTTATCTTATGTGTATACTGTATGTTCTCTGTATCTTATGTGTATACTGTATGTTCTCTGTATCTTATGTGTATACTGTATGTTCTCTTTATCTTATGTGTATACTGTATGTTCTCTGTATCTTATGTGTATACTGTATGTTCTCTTTATCTTATGTGTATACTGTATGTTCTCTGTATCTTATGTGTATACTGTATGTTCTCTTTATCTTATGTGTATACTGTATGTTCTCTTTATCTTATGTGTATACTGTATGTTCTCTGTATCTTATGTATATACTGTATGTTCTCTGTATCTTATGTGTATACTGTATGGTCTCTGTATGTTATGTGTATACTGTATGTTCTCTGTATGTTATGTATATACAGTATGTTCTCTGTATCTTATGTGTATACTGTATGTTCTCTGTATCTTATGTGTATACTGTATGTTCTCTGTATCTTATGTGTATACTGTATGTTCTCTTTATCTTATGTGTATACTGTATGTTCTCTGTATCTTATGTGTATACTGTATGTTCTCTTTATCTTATGTGTATACTGTATGTTCTCTGTATCTTATGTGTATACTGTATGTTCTCTTTATCTTATGTGTATACTGTATGTTCTCTTTATCTTATGTGTATACTGTATGTTCTCTGTATCTTATGTATATACTGTATGTTCTCTGTATCTTATGTGTATACTGTATGGTCTCTGTATGTTATGTGTATACTGTATGTTCTCTGTATGTTATGTATATACAGTATGTTCTCTGTATCTTATGTGTATACTGTATGTTCTCTGTATCTTATGTGTATACTGTATGTTCTCTGTATCTTATGTGTATACTGTATGTTCTCTGTATCTTATGTATATACTGTATGTTCTCTGTATCTTATGTGTATACTGTATGTTCTCTGTATCTTATGTATATACTGTATGTTCTCTGTATCTTATGTGTATACTGTATGTTCTCTGTATCTTATGTGTATACTGTATGGTCTCTGTATGTTATGTGTATACTGTATGTTCTCTGTATGTTATGTATATACAGTATGTTCTCTGTATCTTATGTGTATACTGTATGTTCTCTGTATCTTATGTGTATACTGTATGTTCTCTGTATCTTATGTGTATACTGTATGTTCTCTGTATCTTATGTGTATACTGTATGTTCTCTGTATCTTATGTGTATACTGTATGTTCTCTGTATCTTATGTATATACCGTTTGTTCTCTGTATTTTATGTGTATACTGTATGTTCTCTGTATCTTATGTGTATACTGTATGTTCTTTTTATCTTAGGATAGATGTGTGCTTATCCCAGGCATGTTTACATTCAGTGACTGTTGATTTTTCAACCACCTCTGCTGGAAGTTTGTTCCAAGCATCTACTCCTCTTTCTGTAAAATAATATTTTCTAACATTGCTCCTGATCTTCCCCCCGACTAGCTTCAGGTTGGGCCCCTTGTTCTATCATTAAGTTTCTTCTTAAAGACACTTCCCTCCTGAACCTTATTCCCTCCTGTCACATATATAAAGGTCTCCATCATGTCCCCCCTCTCCCTTCTTTCCTCCAGACTGTACAAATTAAGTTCTTTAAGTCTCTCCTGATAAGTTTTAAGTTTAAGTCCTTCCACCATTTTTGTTGCCGGCCTTTGGACCCGTTCTATTTGAATAATGTCTTTTTGCAGGTAAGGTCTCCAGAACTGCACACAGTATTCTAGCTGTGGCCTCACCAGGGCTCTATACAGCGGCATCACAACCTCCCTCTTCCTACTGGTGATGCCTCGAGCTATGCAGCCGAGCATCCTGCTTGCTTTTCCCACTGCCTGGCTACACTGTCCAATCATCTTGCAGCTATCAGTAATCAGTATCCCTAAATCTCTCTCCTCCGAGGTCCTGGATAACACAGTGCTGCCCATACGGTACTCAGAGCAGGGATTCCTTCTACCCAAGTGCAGGATTTTACATTTAGAGACATTAAACTCTAGTTTCCACAGTTTTGACCATCTATCCAGTAAAGCTAAATCATTTTCCATGTTGCAGACACCTCCAGGAATATCCACCCTATTACTAACCTTTGTATCATCAGCAAACAGACAAACTTTTCCTACCAAGCCTTCTCCTATGTCACTTACAAATATATTTAAATAGAATGGAGCCCAGGACAGAGCCTTGCGGCACACCACCTGTAACTCGCCTTTGTTCAGATTGCACGCCATTTACAACAACGCTCTGATACCGATCCCTCAGCCAACTGGAAATCCACTGAACTGTATTATAAGTATTTTTCATTGTCTTATCCCCTGTAATTCCTACCTTGTACAGCGCCACAGACTATGATGGCGCTTTATAAATAATAATAATGACTAGGTCAGCAGGAGGAAGAGATTTTGGAATCAAGATAATAGAGCAGCGCAGGATTAAGTGTCAATTTAAAGCTGACCAAAACTATAGTAACCTGGTTATAGAGTCAAAAAATCTCCAGGGGTATCCCCATTTGTCATGCTGCTTTGTGAAACCCCCGGGGATCACTTGTATCACATGAGCGGGCCTTCGGCGGCATCGCCAGCTCTCCTCTACCCCCCCCCCCCGCCAGCATATCTGAAAGGCTGGTGGTGGCCAATACACCTGCATCATCATGACCACAGTTCCGATCTCTTTACTGGCCACACTTAGCTCCATATTATAATGATGTATTTAATGCTCTCTGCCCGTGAAGGACATGGCCTCACCTGCCAGGATAAATTCCAGCTTCATGGCATCCGGCACGGCCACTCGATCCATGTAATGCGGGTCCAGATACTTGATCAGATCCTCAACTGGAAAGACGAGAGGGGAAAAGGTGAGTAACCCCCCCTAGTATATAAGTCGCACTGCAGACACCGGAACCAGCCTCCTCCACTGTATAGCCAGCAATAACCAGCTGGTAATATGTATGTCTGGCCATGGGACAGGCTTCTCTACACATCCTCGAGGCAGTGGCCATGGTGGAACACTCAACAAGGTGGTGGTTGCCATGGTGTGACAGTCAGGAATAGAGGCTGTTGCCATGATGTGACAGTTGGAGTGGTGGTTGTCATGGTGCGACAATTGAGATGTAGATGATGGTTGCCATGGCGCCACAGTCAGGAATAGAGGCGGTTGCCATGGCGCCACAGTCAGGCAGGGGGGCCGTTGCCATGGCGCCACAGTCAGGCAGGGGGGCCGTTGCCATGGCGCCACAGTCAGGCAGGGGGGCCGTTGCCATGGCGCCACAGTCAGGCAGGGGGGCCGTTGCCATGGCGCCACAGTCAGGCAGGGGGGCCGTTGCCATGGCGCCACAGTCAGGCAGGGGGGCCGTTGCCATGGCGCCACAGTCAGGCAGGGGGGCCGTTGCCATGGCGCCACAGTCAGGCAGGGGGGCCGTTGCCATGGCGACACAGTCAGGCAGGGGGGCCGTTGCCATGGCGACACAGTCAGGCAGGGGGGCCGTTGCCATGGCGACACAGTCAGGCAGGGGGGCCGTTGCCATGGCGACACAGTCAGGCAGGGGGGCCGTTGCCATGGCGACACAGTCAGGCAGGGGGGCCGTTGCCATGGCGACACAGTCAGGCAGGGGGGCCGTTGCCATGGCGACACAGTCAGGCAGGGGGGCCGTTGCCATGGCGACACAGTCAGGCAGGGGGGCCGTTGCCATGGCGACACAGTCAGGCAGGGGGGCCGTTGCCATGGCGACACAGTCAGGCAGGGGGGCCGTTGCCATGGCGACACAGTCAGGCAGGGGGGCCGTTGCCATGGCGACACAGTCAGGCAGGGGGGCCGTTGCCATGGCGACACAGTCAGGCAGGGGGGCCGTTGCCATGGCGACACAGTCAGGCAGGGGGGCCGTTGCCATGGCGACACAGTCAGGCAGGGGGGCCGTTGCCATGGCGACACAGTCAGGCAGGGGGGCCGTTGCCATGGCGACACAGTCAGGCAGGGGGGCCGTTGCCATGGCGACACAGTCAGGCAGGGGGGCCGTTGCCATGGCGACACAGTCAGGCAGGGGGGCCGTTGCCATGGCGACACAGTCAGGCAGGGGGGCCGTTGCCATGGCGACACAGTCAGGCAGGGGGGCCGTTGCCATGGCGACACAGTCAGGCAGGGGGGCCGTTGCCATGGCGACACAGTCAGGCAGGGGGGCCGTTGCCATGGCGACACAGTCAGGCAGGGGGGCCGTGCCGTTGCCATGGCGACACAGTCAGGCAGGGGGGCCGTTGCCATGGCGACACAGTCAGGCAGGGGGCCGTTGCCATGGCGACACAGTCAGGCAGGGGGGGCCGTTGCCATGGCGACACAGTCAGGCAGGGGGGCCGTTGCCATGGCGACACAGTCAGGCAGGGGGGGCCGTTGCCATGGCGACACAGTCAGGCAGGCGGGGGCCGTTGCCATGGCGACACAGTCAGGCAGGGGGGCCGTTGCCATGGCGACACAGTCAGGCAGGGGGGCCGTTGCCATGGCGACACAGTCAGGCAGGGGGGCCGTTGCCATGGCGACACAGTCAGGCAGGGGGGCCGTTGCCATGGCGACACAGTCAGGCAGGGGGGCCGTTGCCATGGCGACACAGTCAGGCAGGGGGGCCGTTGCCATGGCGACACAGTCAGGCAGGGGGGCCGTTGCCATGGCGACACAGTCAGGCAGGGGGGCCGTTGCCATGGCGACACAGTCAGGCAGGGGGGCCGTTGCCATGGCGACACAGTCAGGCAGGGGGGCCGTTGCCATGGCGACACAGTCAGGCAGGGGGGCCGTTGCCATGGCGACACAGTCAGGCAGGGGGGCCGTTGCCCATGGCGACACAGTCAGGCAGGGGGGGCCGTTGCCATGGCGACACAGTCAGGCAGGGGGGCCGTTGCCATGGCGACACAGTCAGGCAGGGGGGCCGTTGCCATGGCGGACACAGTCAGGCAGGGGGGCCGTTGCCATGGCGACACAGTCAGGCAGGGGGGCCGTTGCCATGGCGACACAGTCAGGCAGGGGGGGCCGTTGCCATGGCGACACAGTCAGGCAGGGGGGCCGTTGCCATGGCGACACAGTCAGGCAGGGGGGGCCGTTGCCATGGCGACACAGTCAGGCAGGGGGGCCGTTGCCATGGCGACACAGTCAGGCAGGGGGGCCGTTGCCCATGGCGACACAGTCAGAGCAGGGGGGCCGTTGCCATGGCGACACAGTCAGGCAGGGGGGCCGTTGCCATGGCGACACAGTCAGGCAGGGGGGCCGTTGCCATGGCGACACAGTCAGGCAGGGGGGCCGTTGCCATGGCGACACAGTCAGGCAGGGGGGCCGTTGCCATGGCGACACAGTCAGGCAGGGGGGCCGTTGCCATGGCGACACAGTCAGGCAGGGGGGGCCGTTGCCATGGCGACACAGTCAGGCAGGGGGGCCGTTGCCATGGCGACACAGTCAGGCAGGGGGGCCGTTGCCATGGCGACACAGTCAGGCAGGGGGGGCCGTTGCCATGGCGACACAGTCAGGCAGGGGGGGCCGTTGCCATGGCGACACAGTCAGGCAGGGGGGCCGTTGCCATGGCGACACAGTCAGGCAGGGGGGGCGGTTGCCATGGCGACACAGTCAGGCAGGGGGGCGGTTGCCATGGCGACACAGTCAGGCAGGGGGGCGGGTTGCCATGGCGACACAGTCAGGCAGGGGGCGGTTGCCATGGCGACACAGTCAGGCAGGGGGGGCGGTTGCCATGGCGACACAGTCAGGCAGGGGGGCGGTTGCCATGGCGACACAGTCAGGGCAGGGGGCGGTTGCCATGGCGACACAGTCAGGCAGGGGGGCGGTTGCCATGGCGACACAGTCAGGCAGGGGGGCGGTTGCCATGGCGACACAGTCAGGCAGGGGGCGGTTGCCATGGCGACACAGTCAGGCAGGGGGGGCGGTTGCCATGGCGACACAGTCAGGCAGGGGGGCGGGTTGCCATGGCGACACAGTCAGGCAGGGGGGCGGTTGCCATGGCGACACAGTCAGGCAGGGGGGGCGGTTGCCATGGCGACACAGTCAGGCAGGGGGCGGTTGCCATGGCGACACAGTCAGGGCAGGGGGGGGCGGTTGCCATGGCGACACAGTCAGGCAGGGGGGGCGGTTGCCATGGCGACACAGTCAGGCAGGGGGGCGGTTGCCATGGCGACACAGTCAGGCAGGGGGGCGGTTGCCATGGCGACACAGTCAGGCAGGGGGGCGGTTGCCATGGCGACACAGTCAGGCCAGGGGGGGCGGTTGCCATGGCGACACAGTCAGGCAGGGGGGCGGTTGCCATGGCGACACAGTCAGGCAGGGGGGGGCGGTTGCCATGGCGACACAGTCAGGCAGGGGGGCGGTTGCCATGGCGACACAGTCAGGCAGGGGGGCGGTTGCCATGGCGACACAGTCAGGCAGGGGGGCGGTTGCCATGGCGACACAGTCAGGCAGGGGGGGCGGTTGCCATGGCGACACAGTCAGGCAGGGGGGCGGTTGCCATGGCGACACAGTCAGGCAGGGGGGGCGGTTGCCATGGCGACACAGTCAGGCAGGGGGGCGGTTGCCATGGCGACACAGTCAGGCAGGGGGGCGGTTGCCATGGCGACACAGTCAGGCAGGGGGGCGGTTGCCATGGCGACACAGTCAGGCAGGGGGGCGGTTGCCATGGCGACACAGTCAGGCAGGGGGGCGGTTGCCATGGCGACACAGTCAGGCAGGGGGGCGGTTGCCATGGCGACACAGTCAGGCAGGGGGGGCGGTTGCCATGGCGACACAGTCAGGCAGGGGGGCGGTTGCCATGGCGACACAGTCAGGCAGGGGGGGCGGTTGCCATGGCGACACAGTCAGGCAGGGGGGCGGTTGCCATGGCGACACAGTCAGGCAGGGGGCGGTTGCCATGGCGACACAGTCAGGCAGGGGGCGGTTGCCATGGCGACACAGTCAGGCAGGGGGCGGTTGCCATGGCGACACAGTCAGGCAGGGGGCGGTTGCCATGGCGACACAGTCAGGCAGGGGGCGGTTGCCATGGCGACACAGTCAGGCAGGGGGCGGTTGCCATGGCGACACAGTCAGGCAGGGGGCGGTTGCCATGGCGACACAGTCAGGCAGGGGGCGGTTGCCATGGCGACACAGTCAGGCAGGGGGCGGTTGCCATGGCGACACAGTCAGGGTGGGCGGTTGCCATGGCGACACAGTCAGGGTGGGCGGTTGCCATGGCGCCACAGTCAGGGTGGGCGGTTGCCATGGCGCCACAGTCAGGGTGGGCGGTTGCCATGGCGCCACAGTCAGGCAGTGGCACTCACTCTTCTTGTAGAGGATCTTCACACGCTCCCGCTTGCCGGCGAGGTTGCTCAGCCCGACCTGCACCTTCACCAGCCCGTCCGCCATCTGCAAGACACAACATAACACTGCAATTGACATCACAGGGATGACATCATGCCTCGGGTCATCGGTGGCAGGGTTGCTGACATCACAGGTTACAAGGAAGTCTGTGACATCATAGGGCTACTTCACAGAGGCAACGTGGTAAAATAAGGGGAGCATGAAAGCAGTGATGTCATGTGGGAGGAAGGTGACATCACATAAGCAGGACAAACCAGTGATGTTCTTAGAGGGGATGAATGCATAAGAAATGAACTGAGAGAAGTTGGTGATGTCATGCTGGAGTACAATGACATCATAGCAGCAGAGGTAAGGGAATGACATGACGGATGAGAATAAAATGACATCATGGGGAAACCGTGAAAATGTAGTAGGGATGATGTCATCAATAGGCCAGGCGACATGACCAGGGTGGATGGACCAGAGACATCACGGGGGAAGGGGGGGGCAGTGACTTCACTGGGGATGTGATTCCAGTGACATAAAAGAAAAGACTGTACAGCAGATAGAGGGCAAGTGACATCACAGTGATGTCATCAGAGCATCAGGAAGCTTATCGCCAGCATGGCTGTGCATGGAGGGATGACATCACTGGCATGGGAGTTACATCACAGAAACACCAAGTCAAATGCTGACGTCACTTCAGAGGATGCTGACATCATCATAGGAGGCTGGAGAAGAGGCCGTGGCCTCCTGCAGTGTGATAACATCATAATCCCAGGAGCAGGAAAACAATGACATCATGCGGGGTGCGGTGACATCACTGGGGATGCGATTCCAGTGACATAATAAAAGAAAAGACTGTACTGCAGATAGAGGGCAAGTGACATCACAGTGATGTCATCAGAGCATCAGGGATCATATCACCAGTATGGCTGTGCATGGAGGGAGAAGGAAGAGATGACATCACTGGCATGGGAGTTACATCACAGAAACACCACGAGTCACACAAGTCAAATGCTGACGTCATTTCAGAGGATGCTGATATCACAAAGCAGGGCAGTGACATAATAAGAGAAAGCTGGAGAAGGGGCAGTATCCTCCTGCAGTGTGATGACATCACAGCTCAGGAGCAGGAAGAAAACAATGACATCATCCCACCAGAAAGAAGCCAGAGAGGGTGTCCGGTAGGTAAATGAGGGCGGGAGTGTGCGGCGTCTCTCACCTTCCGCGCCGGGGCCCCGCTCTCGCCATACAGCCGCCTCTCCAGCTCCTCCAGCCGCTCCCGCAGCTGCCGCACCTCCGCCATGTCTGCGCCTACACCGCTAGCCCCGCCCTCCCGCCGCTGCCGGAGGTGACGTCCCGAGCGTCACGTGACAAGGCGCCGCCCGACGCCGGGACGCCGCTAAGGGTTACCCTGACAACCAGCTGATCGGATTATATCATTGAGCTGCTCGAGGACATTAGAGTGTGAGCTCTGAGGGACAGGAGGTCATGTGACTGCTTCTATGTACTGCGCTGTGGTATATGTCGGCGCTATATAATGTATAATAACAGTGTGTGAGTGTGGGGGGAGACATTAGAGTGTGAGCTCTGAGGGACAGGAGGTCATGTGACTGCTTCTATGTACAGCGCTGTGGTATATGTCAGCGCTATATAATGTATAATAACAGTGTGTGAGTGTGGAGGAGACATTAGAGTGTGATCTCTGAGGGACAGGAGGTCATGTGACTGCTTCTATGTACAGCGCTGTGGTATGTCAGCGCTATATAATGTATAATAACAGTGTGTGAGTGTGGAGGAGACATTAGAGTGTGAGCTCTGAGGGACAGGAGGTCATGTGACTGCTTCTATGTACAGCGCTGTGGTATATGTCAGCGCTATATAATGTATAATAACAGTGTGTGAGTGTGGAGGAGACATTAGAGTGTGAGCTCTGAGGGACAGGAGGTCATGTGACTGCTTCTATGTACAGCGCTGTGGTATATGTCAGCGCTATATAATGTATAATAACAGTGTGTGAGTGTGGAGGAGACATTAGAGTGTGATCTCTGAGGGACAGGAGGTCATGTGACTGCTTCTATGTACAGCGCTGTGGTATATGTCAGCGCTATATAATGTATAATAACAGTGTGTGAGTGTGGGGGAGACATTAGAGTGTGAGCTCTGAGGGACAGGGGGTCATGTGACTGCTTCTATGTACAGCGCTGTGGTATAGGCCAGCGCTATATCCTTCTGTCCTTTATGTCATCCATTCTTTTCCTTCCTTCCTTCCTGAATGTTTCTGCCATCTCTTCTTTACTTCATTTTTCTTTCTCTCCTTCTTTACTTCAATTGTTTATTTCTGTCGTTCTTTCTATTCTTATTTTCTCTCTTTCTGTCATCCCTTCTATCTTTCCTTTCTCTCATCCATTATTTTTTCTGGCCACCTCTTCCTTTCTTTTCTTTCCGTCTTTGCCTCAATTCATTATTTCTAATGTTCTTTCTGCCATTCCTTCTATCCTTTTTTTCTCTTATCCACTCTTTTCCTTCTTTTTGCCATTGCTTCTATACTTTCTTTTTTTTTCCTTCATTGCTTTACATTTTTTTTTCTGTCAATCTTTTTATTCTTATTTTCCCCTTTTCTGTCATTCCTTAACCCATTCTTTTCTATTCTCTCTTTTCCTCTTTGTATCCTTTCTTTAATCTCTCTCTGTCATTGCTTCTATTCTTTCTGTCATCCACTCTTTTTTTCTTTATGTTCTTTCTCTTATTTTGTGATGTTCTATCCCTTCTCTCATCCATTCTTTTTTTTCCTCTTTCTTTTTGCCATCTCTTCCATTCTTTTCTTTCTTTCTTTGCCTCAATTCATTATCTCCAATGTTCTTTCTGTCCTTTCTTCTATCTTTTTTTTTCTCTCATCCACTCTTTTCTTTTTGTCATCTCTTCTATACTTTTTTTCTTTCCTTCCTTGCTTCAATTCTTTGTTTCTGTCAATTTTCTATTCTTATTTTCCCATTTTTCTGTCATTCCTTCTCTTCCTCATCCATTCTTTTCTATTCTTTATTTTCCTCTTTTTTAATCTATCCTTCCTTTCTCTCATGCACCTTTCTTTCTGCCATCTGTTCCATTCTTTCTCTCTCTTTCCCTAAGTTTATTATGTTGTGATGTTCTTTCTGCCATCCCTTCTACCCCTTCCTTCTATTCCAGACCAACACAACAAGCAGTGCTCATATACATCCCTCCCCGGGGCAATTTAGATTGCTGCAAATAAATATTCATTTACCTTTTTCTATCTCCTGCTGTCGTAAATTTTAGAAACAAAATGGCGGCTCATGCATGTGCATCTCTACAGTATATATATTCCTTCTACCCCTCATCCATTCTTTTCTTTCTTTTCTATTCTTTATTTTCCTGTTTGTATCCTTTCTTTAATCTCCTTCTGACATTGCCTCTATCCTTATGTTATCAGAGCCCTTTGCTGTGTTTACTTCCTTTTGGCAAAGGGCTCTGATTGGATGAGAGCCCTTGTATGCGTCGGGAAAAGGTGAGTTTTTATGGGCACCCGGGGGGGGGGGGGGGGGGTCACACAGTGGGACATCGCAACAATCAAAAATGACTGAAACCAGACCAACACAACAAGCAGCGCTCATATATATCCCTCCCCGGGGCAATTTACATTGCTGCACATAAATATTAATTTACCTTTTTCTATCTCCTGCTGTCGTAAATTTTAGAAACAAAATGGCGGCTCATGCATGTGCAGGCTACCTACAAACAGCAAGTGCTGCTGGGCTTCCTGTTACTGTGCATTGTCAGTTATGTCAGTTGGGAGGGGAAGCTCCAATATGGCCGCTACCTTTCTTTTCCAACTATGCCAGGCTGTTGGTCCAGTTTAATAACCTACTCACCTTACCAGGCCGCCGGCTCCCGGACATCTCGTTCGTGCGTCGCCATCTTGCTACACCCGCGTCCGCAGCTTGCTTCCCCAGGAGCCGCTGGTCACCTCGCTGCCATCTCGCTCTCTGTGACTGGCCGGCGTGAGGTCAAAGACTGCAAGAAGGCAGCGAGGTGACCGGGGCGGCGGCTTCAATTCAGCTAGAATACTGTTAGGCGCCGGACACCCTTCTCTCTTAAGCCAGATAATCCCCAATCTCCACCGCCTCTTCTGCCTTTAGACAAGTCCCCGCTCGCAGGAGACGCGGATTGTGCCTCTCCAGACTCGGTTACCCCCAGGACTTAGTTGGCGCAAAGATTACTGGCTTAAGGTGGAGACGGATGAACGGCGGGTTATCCCGAATATGGATGCCGGGATGTAGGTAGGATTACAGGTGAAGAATCAATCAGAGAGGTCCAGAAACAAGCTGTCACGGATATCTCCCGGGAGATAACCGTTAATAAGGGGTGACCAATTATTAGAGAACTGAAAGGCAGAGAGACTGGCATAGTGCAGCAACACAATGTGTTTATTGTGAACAAGCAAACAAACACTCAGATTGCTATACATACAGTGGTAGTAAGGAATAACATGCAAACACGAAGTCCAGTCCAATATAGTCCAAGGCAACAGAAATGAACACAATGGTCCACAAGGGGATACAGGATACAGATGCTCTGCTATACAGAGTTCAGGTTCAAGATCAAAGGGTCCAGGTTCACAGAGTACACGAAGCAATGATCATCAACAACAACAATGTTAAGCCACTGACTACATGTCAGCATCAGCTTATAAAGGGTAGCAGCTAATTAGCCCAGGTGCTGGCTGATCCCAGGAGTTCTGCTGGACAGCACCATCTGGTGGTCAGGCTGCATAAATACACAGGCAATCGGCTAAGGAGGAACTCCGGGCATGACACAAGCCGAGGTCAAGCCGGGTGGTCACAGAGCGCGGTATCCAAGGGGTCAAGCGAAGAGTTGTCAAAAACGAGCCGAGGTCAAACCAGGTGAGCACCAAAACGCGGTATCAGAGGGATCAGGCAAAAGCGAAGTCAGGACAGGCAAAAAGGTCAGGGCGGGCAGCAGACAAGGATGGTCAGAGACGAAGCCGAGTAGTAACTATCAATGCAGACTGGAAAGCACACCCTATTAACCAGAGGCTATAACGGGCACTAGTGGGCGGGACCACAACATATTTAAAGGGGAACTGGCCAATGGGAAGGGGAAACTGGTGATTGGTGCAACTGTGATTTGGGGGAAATGTAGTGTTTGGTGCAACTAGGATGTAGTTCCCTATTGGAGCAGCCCCAGGGACTGGACCGCCCTGGCCAGTCAGGCTGTCCAGTCCCTGGGTTCATTCCCACCCAGGCTAAGGACCTGACTGGTCCATTTGAATCTGCCCCCGGCGAATGCGCAGGGAGCAGAGCCGCCGAGGGGCATATTGAAACAGAGGGCCGGGCGCGCTCCCCGAGAGGGAAGGGGAAGGCGCGCCGGCCAGAGAGGCGACGGAGCCAGCAGGGGAAGCGGAGGGGGGCCCCGCGATGCCAGCCACCCCCGCCAAGGCAGAAGGAGCGGCGGCAGGCGGGACTGCAGCAGACGCGGCGGCAGGTGCCCGGCGCGGCAGCCCGAAGACCGGAGCCGCGCGCCGCCGCGCAGAGACGCCGCGGGACCGGGCGCGAGGAGGAGGTAAGGGCCTGACAAATACTGTGTGCAGTTCTGGAGACCTCCCCATTATACAAATAGAACAGGTCCAAAGGCCGGCAACAAAAATGGTGGAAGGACTTAAACTTATCAGGAGAGACTTAATTTGTACAGTCTGGAGGAAAGAAGGGAGAGGAGACATGATGGAGACCTTTATATATGTGACAGGAGGGAATTACAGTATACACATAAGATACAGAGACCATACAGTATATACATAAGATACAGAGAACATACAGTATATACATAAGATACAGAGAACATACAGTATACACATAAGATACAGAGAACATACAGTATACACATAAGATACAGAGAACATACAGTATACACATAAGATACAGAGAACATACAGTATACACATAAGATACAGAGAACATACAGTATACACATAAGATACAGAGAACATACAGTATACACATAAGATACAGAGAACATACAGTATACACATAAGATACAGAGAACATACAGTATACACATAAGATACAGAGAACATACAGTATACACATAAGATACAGAGAACATACAGTATATACACATAAGATCCAGAGAACATACAGTATACACATAAGATACAGAGAACATACAGTATACACATAAGATACAGAGAACATACAGTATACACATAAGATACAGAGAACATACAGTATATACATAAGATACAGAGAACATACAGTATATACATAAGATACAGAGAACATACAGTATACACATAAGATACAGAGAACATACAGTATATACACATAAGATCCAGAGAACATACAGTATACACATAAGATACAGAGAACATACAGTATACACATAAGATAAAGAGAACATACAGTATACACATAAGATACAGAGAACATACAGTATACACATAAGATACAGAGAACATACAGTATATACACATAAGATACAGAGAACATACAGTATACACATAAGATAAAGAGAATATACAGTATACACATAAGATACAGAGAACATACAGTATACACATAAGATACAGAGAACATACAGTATACACATAAGATACAGAGAACATACAGTATACACATAAGATACAGAGAACATACAGTATACACATAAGATACAGAGAACATACAGTATACACATAAGATACAGAGAACATACAGTATACACATAAGATACAGAGAACATACAGTATATACATAAGATACAGAGAACATACAGTATACACATAAGATACAGAGAACATACAGTATACACATAAGATACAGAGAACATACAGTATACACATAAGATACAGAGAGATACATGAAGGATCTTAGTTATGAGAATTAAATCTGAGAGGAGACGGCTGAGGGGGGACAACTTGTATAAATATATAAATAGCCAATACAAGAAATATGGGGAAACATTATTTTAGGTAAAACCAAAAAAGGGACAGGCCCTCCAAAATAGGGGCACTTGGGAGGTATGTGCATGCGTTGTTGAATCAGGGGAGAAGGTGAGTTTACTGGGTGACCAGGGGAGTTTCACACAGAGGGGCATCTCGAATCTGGATGCCCCCTTGGGGGGGAGGGAATCAAGTGGGCCTGGAGTCTTATAGATTTCAAGGCCATCAACCATGGGTTTTGGTCCACTTTAATGGGGAACTGCAACACGCAGTACTGCGGGAAGCAATAGTAAGCAAGGAGGGGGAGGAGTGTTGGTATGGATAGGAGTAATTAGCTACTAAATTCACCATATCCCCAGCTTTACCTGTGTATGACTGGGGCAATGGTCACTGGGGATGAAGAGAAGGAGAAGCTGTTAAATGGATTATTAGCTCTGTGTACACAAGAGAGGAGCAAGGAGCCAACACAGGTGATGCCACTGATGGCAATAGTCCAAGTATAATAATTAACAATCTAAACGTGGATATCATACAAGAAAAACTCATTTAAATGTGAATAAGACTCCAGGACCGGATGGACTTCACCCAAGAGTTCCCAAAGAACTCAGCTATCTCATCACCCCTATTCTTGATCTTTATAGACTCACTAACAACTGATATAGTGCCAAGGGACTGGCGCAGGGCAAATGTGGTGCACATTTTTAAAAAGGGCTCTAGGTCTTCTCCGGGCGATTACAGACCTGTAGGTTTAACATCCATTGTGGGAAAATAGCTTGAGGGGCTATTAAGGGACTATGGGCCTGATTCAGAGCCTCTTCAAAAACTTGTCGTATTTGGCTTGTTCTGTGTATTTTTCACATTTTTCCCGTATGCCTAGGTGCGTACGCATGATTCAGAGCCTCCATCGGAAGCCTTCCGTTTACTGTTCGTAGCTGCGTACGCCAGTCATTTTCTGGCTCTCGTTGCGTCCTCGAGAGGACGAGGTTCCCGTTACTTAGTAAATCTCGTATACTAGCGTTTCATCGTTTTCCAACATAGCTTCCAACGAAGATTTTCAGTGTCCTGTTAG
The DNA here is from genome assembly GCA_027917425.1 of Gastrophryne carolinensis. NCBI lineage: Eukaryota > Metazoa > Chordata > Amphibia > Anura > Microhylidae > Gastrophryne > Gastrophryne carolinensis. The sequence goes on along the minus strand of CM051234.1, from coordinate 646,115,631 downwards.
ACTCAGCTTCTGCTCCAATGCTTACCTTAACTCACTAGCGGTTGTTTTATTCTTCGTCTCCCGTGATTCATGCTTACCTGAACTCCCATGGCACTCTTTGGTGTTTTCTATCCACATATTTTCATGCTTACCTTAATGTTTTGGATTCTGTAGATATTTTTCATTTCCTCCTAGATGTCTTCTGATTTATGTTCTTTATTTTTGGTTTGGGATTTTCTTTATTCATAATTTTTTTTAATATTTAGAAAAAAAAATGTATTTTTGTACAAATTTTAAAAACTGTTTTTTTTAATAAATAACCATAACATTTTTTTAATAAATAACCATAAAAATGTTTTTAATAAATAACCATAACAATTTTTTTTAATAAATAACCATAAAAATTTTAAACAAAAACGTGGCATACCCCAGGATTCTATTCCTCGGTCCTGGTTACTGGTCCCCAGTAAAGCTGCCAGCTCCTCTATGTCGCCCACCAGCCTATGTACAGTTGCGGTCGATACGCCTGCCAAGAGAGGTAGCCGCTAGACCCGCAAGCATGCCGCGTAGCTGCAAATGCTCATATTCATCCACGTACTAAGTACTCAGCAAACATCATCCCTGATCTCAACAGCTAACTTTTTCCTACAAAACGACCCAGTAAGTTGAACGAAAACAAACTCGTTTTATTTGCCGTGTTCTAATTAACAATCAAGGCTCTGAATCATGCGCAAGCCCATACCAATAACGTAACTTTCCAGAGATTGCGAACTTTTTACGCTAAATATACGACCATCGAAAGTGCGTATTTGCATTAACGTAAACGCATATACGCATGAAAAAGTAACGAAAATTCAGAAAAAGCGTGTAAAAACTCACAAAACTTACACAAACACATGCGAAAGTGCATGTGAAAGAGGCTTTAAATCAGCCCTTATATACATGAATATGTTACTATGCATAATATTATAAGTGACAACCAAGTTTTATTAAGGGCAGAAGCTGCCAGACTAATCTGATTGGCTTCTATGAGGAGGTGAGTAGAAGCCTGGACAGAGGGGCGGATGTAGATCTGGGGTCTCTGGATGTTGCAGTGTGACACTGTCCCCCATAGACGCTTATTGGGGAAATTGAGATCTTCAGGATTAGAAAACACAGTTTGTAACTGGATTGAAAACTGGCTGAAGGATCATGTGCAGAGAGTTGTGGGTAATGATCCCTACTCTGAAGTCATGCACTTGGGGTCTAACAACCTGAAGGCCACATATGTCCTCGGGGGAGTAAAACTGGGAGAGTCACTTGTTGAGAAGGATCTGGGGGTACTGGTAGATCACAGGCTAAATAACAGCATGTAATGCCAAGCAGCTGCTTCCAAGGCCACCAAGATATTATCAGGCATTAATAGAGGCCTGGAATCACGGGATAGGTGAGTAATTTTGCCTCCTTACAAGGCACTGGTGCGCCCTCACCTGGAATATGCCGCCCAGTTCTGGGCACCCGTTCATAGAAAGGACGCTGTGACTATGGAAAGGGAGCAGAGGAGAGACACCAAACTAATAAGAGGAATTAAGGATCTTAGTTATGAGGAAAGATTACGAGAATTAAATCTGTTTAGTCTTGAGAGGAGATGACTGAGGGGGGACATGATTAACTTGTATAAATATATAAATGGCCCATACAAAAAATATGGGGAAACACTATTTCAGGTAAAATCCTCTCTAAAGACAAGGACCCGCTCCCTCTGACTAAAAAAAAAGAAATTCAGTCACTGGAGGCAACAATCATTTTTTACCATAAGAACTATAAATCTATGAAATAGCCTCCCACAGAAGCTTGTTACAGCATCACCCGCTGACAGCTTCAAAAAAGGATTAGATGCTTATTTAGAAGAAAACAACATTAACAGTTACTATTAGCGGATATCAGTAAAAAAATAAAAATAAATAACTTCCTCTAACCCAACACCCTTGGTTGAACTTGATGGACATGTGTCTTATTTCAACTGTATTAAGTATGTAACTATGACACACCACAAGGGGCCCACTGAGACTCTGTCACCCAATGGCCCACATAAACCTGGAGCCAGCCCTGGCTGGGGGCCAGTATCCCTACCGTATAGGCTAATATACCGTCCTGGCGGGGCTCCAGTATAAATACCAAATAGGCTAGTATACCTCCCTGGCTGGGGGCCAGAATAACCACTGTATGGGCTAATAAACCATCCTGGCTGAGGGCCAATATAACCAGCATATGGGCTAGTATACCATCCTGGCTGGGGGCCAGTATAACCACTGTATGGGCTAATATACCTCCCTGGCTGGGGGCCAGAATAACCACTGTATGGGCTAATAAACCATCCTGGCTGAGGGCCAATATAACCAGCATATGGGCTAGTATACCATCCTGGCTGGGGGCCAGTATAACCACTGTATGGGCTAATATACCTCCCTGGCTGGGAGTCAGTATAACCACTTTATGGGCTAATATACCATCCTGGCTGGGGGCCAGTATAACCATCATATGGGCTAGTATACCTTCCTGGCTGGGGGCCAGTATAACCACTGTATGGGCTAATATACCCTCCTGGCTGGGGGCCAGTATAACCACCATATGGGCTAGTATACCATCCTGGCTGGGGGCCAGTATAACCGCCATATGGGCTAGTATACCATCCTGGCTGGGGGCCAGTATAACCATCATATGGGCTAGTATACCATCATGGCTGGGGGCCAGTATAACCACTGTATGGGCTAATATACCCTCCTGGCTGGGGGCCAGTATAACCACTGTATGGGCTAGTATACCATCCTGGCTGGGGGTCAGTTGTTCAGCCTCTTAGCCATGGGCTTCCCAGCCCCTATACCTGGTGCACTGGGTTCGTAGGAACCCTACACTTTTGTATTTTTTAGAAAAACAATCTTCTGCATTTCTTTTTTCAGTGAATAAAGTTTAGTGCAGGTAAAACATTGTATAAATATAAATGAGGCATAAAAACAGGGACAGAAAAGTAAGACACGAAAACTTCTTTATTTTCTGCATTTCTGAATCACAGGATCGGCCTCTAATGGAAGAATATTTCTTGCTGAATTGAGGCCACTTTTCCGTATGTAAATCCTTTAGCCTGGACTCAATAAAGGTAGAAAATAATTCTCATGGTAGTAAAAGATTCAATTCATGAGAAAAAAGCCTGAGAATGTCACTGTTACTGAATCACCAGATAAAGACAATGAAAGTCAATGGCAGCTTTTACTACAGTGTAGAAAGGAGGAAACAGTTCTCTACTTTTCTGCCATTGACTTTCATTGTCTTTTTATCTGGTGATTCAGTAACAGTGACATTCTCAGGCTTTTTTCTCATGAATTGAATCTTTTACTACCATAAGAATTTTTTTCTACCTTTATTGAATCGAGGCCTTTGACTCTTTAGTAAATTGCGACTCAGCGACATGCAGATCCTCACCTGAATGATGACGTATGTAATATAGGGAGCTGGTGCCCTCTAGTGGGCGAAAAGGAGAACAGGCTGATATTCTGTGGCTCAGCGCACAATAGCCTGGGGATGATGGGGATACCTGTGACCCCAGTGCATTCTGGGTATAAAGTATTCTTTAGAGCCGTGTCCGAGGGGAATCCGCTTTAAAGCGCCTATCTTATATGTTTCCCACACCCTGTACATACAAATTGTTCACAATAATCCAGACCCTCACCCAGAATAATAGTCTATCTTGTATGTTCCCCCCCTGTACATACAGATTGCCCACATTAATCCGGACCCTCACCCTGAATAAGAGCCTATCTTATATGTTTCCCCCCTGTACATACAGATTGATCACATTAAAAATCATCTTACCTGCATCTACTGCATGTTATGAGCCTTTAAACATCCAAGATGGCGGCTCATGGAGCATTAGGCAGCCTGCAAACAGGAAGTGTTTTCTGACCCCGGCTCTGCAAAGCACAGCTATAACCCCACCCCCTGCACTTTATCCAGCTCTCCTCTCCTCAGTATGTGATGCTTCTGAAGCAAGATGGCGGCGCCCATATCCTAGAGTCCTGAACAGAGTTGCAGCCCAGTGGTGGAAAGAATAATAAGTGACTAAATACTTAAAATATAATAATTTTAGATGCTGGGGAATCGTTTTATAAGGGTTTGGGCTTTTCATTAAATCATGCTGAAGGTGCGTTTTAAGTTTGTAGCTGTAACATTTAAAGCAGAACAAAACCCAAGCTAGCCGGACCTGAAATCTAAAAGATTGCAAGGCCATCTTTGAGATTCCAGGGCCGGCCTTGTTGGGTTTTGTTCCGCTTTAGGTTTGTGGCTGTAACAAATGACTCTTGTTTAAGCATTTCAATGTGGGATTCCCCAGGGGAAGACCAGCAGCTGGCCTTGGAATCATTTAGATTTCAGGACTTAGCTTGGATTTTGTTTCACTTTAAAGTGGATCAGAACCCAACAGGGCCACCTCAAAGGTGGCCTTGGAATCTTTTACATTCCAGGGCCGGCTAGCTTGGGTTTTGTTTCATTTTAAATTTTACAGCCACACACTTAAAAGCAGAACAAAACCCAACAGGGCCGGCTCTGGAATCTCAAAAGTGGCTTTGGAATATTTTAGATTCTAGGGCCTGCTTGTTTGGGTTTTGTTCCGCTTTAAATGTTACAGCCCCAGCCCCCACCATTACAGGCTGGCGGTGGGAGCGCGCCTGTGTCTGGGGATGCGGCCGCTTGTGCTAGCGATTGTCGTAAATGGAGCCGTTTGCCAGGCATAGAATATACACAGCAACCGTCTCTGATTGGACGAGAGCCCGCGCATGCCCCATAGGGCTGGGAAAGGTGAGTTTTTCTGGGAGATCACACAGCAGGGGATCAGGTTGGTCGTGTTCCTGGAAGGTGAAGCCACGCCCCCGTCTCATGTCTATTGTGGCCTCCAGTATTTATCTTCCCATCACCTGTGACCAGGGCCGGCCCATGTGTCAGGAAGCTCCGCCCACCAGGCATGGAAAGAAGAAAAACAGGGAATGCAAAAAAAAAAAAAACAAAGGGGAAAGAATAGGAAATGTGGAAAAGGAAAAAGCAATGCTATATAAATGTTATATATTATAAAAGAGAGGGATGGAGGGAATGTGGAAAAGGAAAAAGCAATGTTATATAAATGTTATTTATATATATATATAGAGAGAGGGATGGAGGGAATGTGGAAAAAAAGAGAAGTGAGATAAAAAAAAAAAAAAAAAAAGATAAGGTTATAAAGAAAGTGAGAGAGAGAAGAGAGAGTGTGAGATGGGAGGAATGTAGAAAAACAAGAGTGTGGAGGAGAAAGAGAGTGACAGTCCTGGGTGGCAGATGGGGTAAATGGCTCCTTATTTAGACTGTATATGTGGTAGAAAGTGACAGTTATGGATGACTGAGGGGCCAACAAAGGCCATATCTGGGGTATACAGTGGTGAGTCTGGATGGAAAACGGAGTAATTAGGTGATATATGAGGTATAAAGCCAGTTCTGGGTGGCCGATAGGGTAAATGACTCTATATATAGGCTGGTGGGGTAAATGTCTCCTTATTAGGTGATGGATAGGGTATAAAGGGACTGATGTGGGTGGACGGCAGGGTAATGGCTCTATATCTAGGGCATAAAGGGACAGCTCTGGATGGCCATTGGGGTAAATGTCTTTATATCTGGGGTTTAAAGGGATAGCTCTGGATGGCCAGTGGGGTAAATGGCTCTATATCTGGGGTATAAAGGGACAGCTCTGGATGGCCAGTGGGGTAAATGTCTTTATATTTGGGGTATAAAGGGACAGCTCTGGATGGCCAGTGGGGTAAAATGTCTTTATATCTGGGGTATAAAGGGACAGCTCTGGATGGCCAGTGGGGTAAATGTCTTTATATCTGGGGTATAACGGGACAGCTCTGGATGGCCAGTGGGGTAATTGTCTTTATATCTGGGGTATAAAGGGACAGCTCTGGATGGCCAGTGGGGTAAAATGTCTTTATATCTGGGGTATAAAGGGACAGCTCTGGATGGCCAGTGGGGTAAATGTCTTTATATCTGGGGTATAACGGGACAGCTCTGGATGGCCAGTGGGGTAATTGTCTTTATATCTGGGGTATAAAGGGACAGCTCTGGATGGCCAGTGGGGTAAATGTCTTTATATCTGGGGTATAAAGGGACAGCTCTGGATGGCCAGTGGGGTAAATGTCTTTATATCTGGGGTATAACGGGACAGCTCTGGACGGCCAGTGGGGTAAATGGCTCTATATCTGGGGTATAAAGGGTGGCCAGGGGGTGGCAGCAGAGGGTTAAGGAACTGATTGGAATCTAAGAAGAAGACTATTGGCTACAAATTTGTCATCGGGACAAAACTGCAGAAATGTTTCGAAACGTCGGTCTAATTAATGGGCGCGAATATCGAAGTCCTCTCTATGGCGCTGTCTCCGCAATGGGAGCGCGGCGTGAAATGATGGCCCTGGCGCCCTTTTCACCCGGCCGACCTATAAAAATCCTCATTTAGCGGGAGCGCGGACCTTGCATTGTCCGGCGTCCAGGATCGATCCCCCCCTCTGCATCTCGCCAGCAGTTAAACTTCATCAGACAAGTTAGTATTTTTCCTGCAGGATTAATTATAGGTATTGACAGGGGCGCGAGCGGCCATTTGCATAGGGAGCGTTAATGAGGAGAAATTCCGGCTCGTATAGAAAGCCCAGAAGAAAAGAGACGAAGCCGCGGCCCCGCAGATCAATTGTTATTTGCACTGTAGAGAAGGTGGCATCTGAGCGCGCTCAGTCCGATCGATGGCGATGCCATTGTCTGCCGCTCGGCCCCGGTTGTAAAGGAACAGAGTCGGGGGAATTGGAAATTCGACGGTCTCTACTTTGACGCCTGAAGGACAATGCGCGCCTCTGCCAAGGACGAAATATCCGCCGCCCGAGGGGCTTTCTAATGGCCGATGGCTGGACGTTACATATTCAACGAGGTGTATTGTCGCTGCGCGCCCTCAATAAAGTCGCATCAAGAGGAAACTTTGCAGCGTCGCGTCCCTGCTATTCTTTTCAAGAGATAATTATTTGTGCGAAACAAAAGGACGGCGGAGGCAAAACTACTGCCCGCAGAGATAAAAGACCCCCCGTCCCCCCACCTGCCCCTACTCACCCCCCCCGTCCCTGCTCGCACCCCCCGTCCCTGCTCAAACATCAGTCAAAGATCCCCCTTTACGTTATCCTAAGGATTTCCTTGCTCTAACGCCGCCACTTTATACAGAGCCATTTACCCCACGGGCCATCCAGAGCTGTCCCTTTATACCCCAGATATAGAGCCATTTACCCCACTGCCTATTCAGAACTGTCCCTTTATACCCTAGATATAGAGCCATTTACCCCACGGGCCATCCAGAGCTGTCCCTTTATACCCCAGACACAGAGCCATTTACCCCTCGGGCCATCCAGAGCTGTCCCTTTATACCCTAGATATAGAGTTATTTACCCCACTGGCCATCCAGAGCTGTCCTTTTATACCCCAGATATAGAACCATTTACCCCACTGGCCATTCAGAACTGTCCCTTTATACCCCAGATATAGAGCCATTTACCCCACTGGCCATCCAGAGCTGTCCCTTTATACCCCAGATATAGAGCCATTTACCCCACTGGCCATCCAGAGCTGTCCCTTTATACCCCAGATATAGAGCCATTTACCCCACTGGCCATCCAGAGCTGTCCCTTTATACCCCAGATATAGAGCCATTTACCCCACTGGCCATCCAGAGCTGTCCCTTTATACCCCAGATATAGAGCCATTTACCCCACTGGCCATCCAGAGCTGTCCCTTTATACCCCAGATATAGAGCTGTGACAGAGGCTCTGTCTTTTGGGTGTCATCACTATTCCATTGCCCACCGGGTCATTCACTGGCCTTTTCTTAATTAGGTTCCAGACAATGTAATTGTATTTTGATACTGTTACAGGCAATGTCATTGTAGTTTGGATTGTATTACAAGACTGCCATTGTGTTGATTGATTACGTCACAGACAATGGCATTGTCCTGATTGATTGTATTACAGCCTGCTATTTTTCTACTGATTGTGTTACCTGCAGAGTTGAGGGATTGTGTGCCCTGCTGCTATTGGTCAGTGTGGTTGTCATTACATGGAGACTTGTGTATATAAGGCCTAGAGTGGCACTAATAAAAAGAGTTCATCTTCACCCTCAATACTGAGTTCTGTCTCTTATTGGGGGAAACGCTATATTACAATTCACTAGCCCTTGTAAGGGCTGTTCCTGTTTCCTCACGGATGACTCTGGAATTCCTGCAGCACCTCTCACCATTGGGAAAAGGACGTCTCTGGCGGGGAAGCCCTCCGGCGATAAGGGTTATCGCTACAATTGGTGGCAAGCGGTCGGATGGTCCTTTCTACCCAGAGAGAGTGCTACCCTGATGGAGAGTCAGTAGGACAAGTTGAAAAGGCTGACCCTGAAGGATCTACTCGAGAGCCGGGGAAGGTCAGCTAGCAACCGCCCACGTCAGGAACTGATAGCCGAGCTGATCGAAATGGATCGTGCAGCAGTGAGGACCGAAACCAATATAGAGATCGATGAAGACGCTGCTCTTGTTCAAGCGGTTCGGAACAGATTGTCGGTCTATGGCCCGAATCCATCACAAGAACTGATCGACCGAGTCTTCGCCGCAGCGGAGGCAGAGGCCAGTAAGCGAAGGGAAGATCGGCGACTTTCAACCCAGCAGCCTCTCAGCCTCAGTTACACTGGGGGGAGAAAGATTCCATTTGCAGCATTTAAGTCCTTCCAGGAAAGTGACGACGAGATTGACGGATTTTTGGCCGATTTTGAACGGCAGTGCGCTTTACACCGGGTACCCACCGAGGAATGGGTCACCATATTATCAGGGAAACTATCTGGGAAAGCTTCCGATGCTTTCCGGGCCATCCCTGATGTGGACTTACCACACTACCATCTGGTAAAGGAGGCTTTGTTAGCCCGGTACGCTGTCACCTCGGAAGCCTACAGGCGACGATTTCGGGAATCCCAAAAGAAGGGAGGGGATTCTTACACGGAGTGGGCATGTCGCCTCCATCGTACAGCATCACACTGGGTCACTGGATGCAAAGCCACGACCGCTGAGGATGTACTACAGTTGTTTTTACTAGAACATTTTCTCAATGCCCTGCAACCAGAGCTAAGAGAGTGGGTACGTGACCGGAGGCCTTTAACGCTACCTGAGGCTGCTCGTCTAGCCGACGAGTACAACGATGCTCGCCGGACAGAACAGTCCGCTCCAAAACCACCACCTCCCATCAAATTTCAAGCACCTGTGGCTTCAGCGCCAACTCGTGACTCTGGGCCACATAGGCCAGCGCAGAAACCGAACCGCTCCACAGTTCAGTGCCATCGTTGCAAACATTGGGGACATTATCGCAGGGATTGCGCCCTAGAGCCTCCCCAAAACACGTGGGGGCAAAAACAACCTTCCACCTCCCGTACTCCTGTGGCACACTGTTTGGAAGCTGAGAGCAGTTCGGAAGAGTATCTGGGGGTACTGTATGAAGCTGATCCCGTACAAGCGGCCATCCAAGACAACCGACAGCACCATCGCCAGGAGGTACGAGTCAATGGGCGCACCGCGCAAGGATTACGCGACACCGGAGCCACACTTACCTTGCTCCAACCTCATTTGGTCAAGAACAAAGACCGCACCGGACACACCGTTGCAGTAAGGGTGGCGGGAGGAGCTGTGTTTCGACTCCCCACCACCCGAGTACATCTTGACTGGGGCGCTGGATCCGGCAGGGTACAGGTGGGACTTATGGACAACTTACCAGCAGAAGTACTATTGGGAAATGATCTAGGACCAATTACTTCTGCCTACGTTACCTCTGGGCCAGCCAGCATCAACCCTGTTACAACCCGGTCTCCAGCCCGAGCTGCCGACTCCAGTCCACTGGTCGGGGAGACCCAGATGCCTCCATGTTCGGACTGGGAGCAGTTCTAAGTCAAGTGGGAGAAGATGGAGGCGAGCACCCTGTTGCGTATATCAGTAGGAAACTGTTACCTCGGGAAGTGAGCTATGCGGCCGTGGAAAAAGAATGTTTGGCGTTGGTATGGGCTTTGAAAAAACGTACTCCATATTTGTATGGGCGTGAATTCACCTTGATCACAGACCACAATCCCTTGGTATGGCTGAACCGGGTCGCAGGGGATAACGGACGACTATTGCGATGGAGCTTGGCCCTGCAGCCATATAATTTTACAATCCAATACAGGCCCGGTAGACAAAACGGTAATGCAGATGGATTATCCCGGCAAACAGAACTCTGCCCATGAGTCCGGACAGCCCCACGTTAACCCGAACAGGGTCAATCCGGGTCTGCCGGGTGTTCCACAAAAAGGGGGCATTGTGACAGAGGCTCTGTCTTTTGGGTGTCATCACTATTCCATTGCCCACCGGGTCATTCACTGGCCTTTTCTTAATTAGGTTCCAGACAATGTCATTGTATTTTGATACTGTTACAGGCAATGTCATTGTAGTTTGGATTGCATTACAAGACTGCCATTGTGTTGATTGATTACGTCACAGACAATGGCATTGTCCTGATTGATTGTATTACAGCCTGCTATTGTTCTACTGATTGTGTTACCGGCAGAGTTGAGGGATTGTGTGCCCTGCTGCTATTGGTCAGTGTGGTTGTCATTGCATGGAGACTTGTGTATATAAGGCCTAGAGTGGCACTAATAAAAAGAGTTCATCTTCACCCTCAATACTGTGTTCTGTCTCTTATTGGGGGAAACGCTATATTACAGTTCACTAGCCCTTGTAAGGGCTGTTCCTGTTTCCTCACGGACGACTCTGGAATTCCAGCAGCACCTCTTACGATTGGGAAAAGGACGTCTCGGGTGGGGAAGCCCTCCGGCGATAAGGGTTATCGCTACAAGAGCCATTTACCCCACTGGCCATCCAGAGCTGTCCCTTTATACCACAGATATAGAGCCATTTACCCCACTGGCCATCCAGAGCTGTCCCTTTATACCCTAGATATACAGCCATTTACCCCACTGGCCATCCAGAGCTGTCCCTTTATACCCCAGATATAGAGCCATTTACCCCACTGGTCATCCAGAGCTGTCCCTTTATACCACAGATATAGAGCCATTTACCCCATGGGCCATCCAGAGCTGTCCCTTTATACCTCAGATATAGAGCCATTTACCCCACTGGCCATCCAGAGCTGTCCCTTTATACCCTAGATATACAGCCATTTACCCCACTGGCCATCCAGAGCTGTCCCTTTATACCCCAGATATAGAGCCATTTACCCCACTGGCCATCCAGAGCTGTCCCTTTATACCCCAGATATAGAGCCTTTTACCCAAGGTGACCGGAGAGGCAGTGGCCCTTGGAGAAGGAAGCTGCTGGTGCGGGTTTAGCCAGATGGCGGCGCGGGAGCGGGGTGATCGGGAGCTGGCTGTTCTATGAATAAGGACCAGGTGGCGTCCGAAACGCGTAAGAGCTGCACTATTTAGGATTGCTGTCGGGGTCTGGTAAAGTGTTTTTAAGGCTGTTTTGATATGTTACATTTTTTAAATTTAATATGACTTAATTTTAAGGAGTGCTGACCCTGGAACTGTTTTTCTGGCGGATAAGAGGGGCTTGGGATGCCCCTGGTCATGCACCCAACTACATACGTAAATCAGAGTGCATTTATTTTTCAATATCGGGAGCTGGCTGCCTGGTTAGGTGAGAAGGTCATTAATAAGCATGCAGCGGTTTGCAGGCTTATTAAAGTGGACCAAAACCCAAGCGATTAGCCCTAAAATCTATAACATTCCAGGGCCGCTAGATTCGTTCCCCCCAGGGATGTGTGAAACCCTCCAGGTCACCCAGTATACTCACCTTCTGCCCCAGTCCAACAGCACATGCGCGAGCAGCAGCCGCATCCCTGCTATCACTTTAGCAGGGCGCATGCCCAGCCAGGCATTTGTGAATGGCCGACACTGGCACGCTCCCTGTTAGAGCCTAGTTGAGCTTGCGTCAGTGCAGTTGAGAGCACTGATTGGATAGGAGGCCGCACATGCGCTGTAGGAGCGGGGAAAGGTGAGTTGGAGTGGGCGATCTGGGGAGTTTCACACAGTGGGGCATACCACATCGGGGGTGCCCCAGGGACAGGGACCAAAATCCTGGGTTTTGGTCCACTTCAATGACATTTTTTGTTTTGTTTTTTTGAGTTAAAAAAAATTATTTCACTTTCAGTCTGCTTTAAAGTGGACCAACACCCAGGATTTTCACTATCCTGGGTGTTGGTCCACTTCCGCGGGGCGCCCTGATCGGGGGTGCCCCGCTGTGTGAAACCCCCCAGAAAGCCCCTAAAATCTTACCTTATCGGCGACGGACAAGCGACGGATAAGCCGCCGCCGCAGCCTCTCGCGCGTCCCTCTTACAGGGCGCGCGCCGGCCATTCACGAATGGCCGCCGCGGGTGCGCACCCTGCTAGATGGATGCGTGGGAGGCGGCGGCGGCAGCGGCTTATCTGCTGCTTGCCTGTGGCCGATAAGGTACGTTTTTAGGGGCTTTGTGGGGGGTTTCACACAGCGGGGTATCCCGATTTCGGATGCCCCGCGGGGAGGGAGCTGATTGGCCCGGGAATCTTATAGATTCCCGGGCCGATCAGGGGTGGGTGTTGGTCCACTTTAAAGCAGAAACCAAAACATTAAGACAAGAAACAGGATCAGAGGACTGGACCTGGTGAGAGGGCGAGATATGTGCATAGAGGAGCCGATGGGATAACCCCCACCTGGATCCATGTTCTACCAACACTTCTTACAAAAAATAGGAACTAGGAGCTCACTGGGACGGGATCTCACGCAATTCAAGACCATGGTCATGCGCAAGGACCCCCCTAGAGGGGTGATCTCATAGACCTACCTACTCCTAGATGATGAGCAAGAACCGACTCCTCCATTCTGCGCAGAGTGGGAAAAGGACCTGGATAGGAAGTCCACGGCGGACGAGTGGAAGAAAATATTCACGCTTGCCTACAGATCTTCAATCTCAGCACAAATTCAGGAAACCAATTATAACTACCTATCCAGGTGCTACTACACTCTGAAGCGACTAGCGTCCATGTTCCTAGGATCCCCATCCGACTGCTGGAGGAGTGGGTCGGGACAAGGGTCACGCTTCCATATTCTATGGGCTTGCCCCAGGATCCTAGGATCCTGTTCACTCTTCCATATTCTATGGGCTTGCCCCAGGATCCTAGGATCCTGTTCACTCTTCCATATTCTATGGGCTTGCCCCAGGATCCTGTTCACTCTTCCATATTCTATGGGCTTGCCCCAGGATCCTAGGATCCTGTTCACTCTTCCATATTCTATGGGCTTGCCCCAGGATCCTAGGATCCTGTTCACTCTTCCATATTCTATGGGCTTGCCCCAGGATCCTAGGATCCTGTTCACTCTTCCATATTCTATGGGCTTGCCCCAGGATCCTAGGATCCTGTTCACTCTTCCATATTCTATGGGCTTGCCCCAGGATCCTAGGATCCTGTTCACTCTTCCATATTCTATGGGCTTGCCCCAGGATCCTAGGATCCTGTTCACTCTTCCATATTCTATGGGCTTGCCCCAGGATCAAAGCCGTTCTGGACGAAGGTGGTGGAGATCATGATCAGGGTCACGGGAGCGCAGGTCCTGACCTGCCCAGCTCTAATGCTCCTACACCATACCCACAGCAGCATCACAGAATATAGAAAGTCGGCACTGAGGCATAGGATCAATGCGGCCAGAGTGTTGCTCCCCAGGTTCTGGAAGACTGAACATGTCCCAACAGTAAAGGACTGGATTCGGGAAGTGGACAGGATAAAGGAAATGGAGCAACTAACAGCAGCGGTTCAGGACAGGGAAGATGAAACTCGGATGGTATGGAGGACCTCATGGCATGTATTCTGGACGTCAATGGAGGGGTAGATCTGCCTCTCATTTTCCTTGGTCATTGGGGGTCCACCGCGAGCTCGGAAGCGAGCCGTGAGCAGTTTCGTAGCTCTGAGCAGTGGCACTGTTCCCCCCTCCTACCCATCGATAGCAAGTATCGCGGACGCAGCGCTTTTCCCCTCCTTCTTCCCCTTCTACCCCCTCCTTTCCCCCTTTTTTCTCATTCCTTCTCTCCGCTACATCTCACTTACCTCTCTATCTACTAAATGGGACCTAGCGCCGGTCGGGGATGCTCCCGGCGGATCCCTAAATTATCAGAAAATTCAGATCTGATTCAGAACAACCCCAAGCCCAAGGAATGCCAGATCCTAGAAGATTCCTAGATGCATAGGTCCAGAAAAGTGAATAGAAGCCAAAATCGCCATAAGGATGAGATGGAAAAGGGAGCACAAGGGCTTTCTATGTGGTTCCTTACAAAATCCTATTAAGAGGGCGGCATGAAGAAAGAGAAACCAAGAGCGGTCTCGGGTAAAGGGGAATGGTCAGGTGGGAGGCGGGAGCTAACGGATCGTGCTGGATGCTAATTCTACTTGTATGCTGTATCTACATTCTTTCTGTAATGTCTGTACTGTTAATATCATTTTTGTTCCCTTTTGAAAACTAAGTAAAGAATTAAAAAATAAATAAACAAGAAACAGGGTGTCCAAATACTCAACGATTCTGGGCCTCTTCTGCGTCCGCTGCCACACAGCCTATCAGCCTCCAGGGCCAGCGGCAGCCAGGGCTGATAGGCTCGTTCGCTGGCTGCACTGATAGGCTGCTCGTGGTCAGGTGGGAGGATCCTGGAGGCTGATAGGCTGTTTGTGGTCAGGTGGGAGCATCTAGGAGGCTGATAGGCTGCTCGTGGTCACGTGGGAGTGTCCTGGAGGCTGATATGCTGCTTGCAGTCACGTGGGAGCATCCTGGAGGCTGATAGGCTGGTCACAGTCACGTGGGAGCATCCTGGAGGCTGATAGGCTGCTCGTGGTCATGTGGGAGTGTCCTGGAGGCTGATAGGCTGCTTGCAGTCACGTGGGAGCATCTTGGAGGCTGATAGGCTGGTCACAGTCATGTGGGAGCTTCCTGGAGGCTGATAGGCTGCTCGTGGTCACGTGGGAGTGTCCTGGAGGCTGATAGGCTGCTTGCAGTCACGTGGGAGCATCCTGGAGGCTGATAGGCTGGTCACAGTCACGTGGGAGCATCCTGGAGGCTGATAGGCTGGTCACAGTCACGTGGGAGCATCCTGGAGGCTGATAGGCTGCTCGTGGTCATGTGGGAGTGTCCTGGAGGCTGATAGGCTGCTTGCAGTCACGTGGGAGCATCCTGGAGGCTGATAGGCTGCTCGTGGTCATGTGGGAGTGTCCTGGAGGCTGATAGGCTGGTCACAGTCACGTGGGAGCATCCTGGAGGCTGATAGGCTGCTCATGGTCACGTGGGAGAGTCCTGGAGGCCGTGGGAGAGTCCAGGAGAGGTCCTTGTTTTAATGGTGGCAGTGGGTCTAGCTGCCCTGCTGCTATATAGTACAGCAGAACTATGGTCATTTAACTCTTTCAGGGCTCGGGGAGGGGAAAGGGGGAGAAATCCCCCAGCAGTATGGCTCTGTTAGTGAATGCCGGGAGTGGCACAATTTCAATAGCAGTGAATGGCTCTGGCAGCGGGAGAGCACGTTCCACATTCATTGCAGACACAGATACATTTATATTGTGCGAAAGCGTCAGATGTTGGAGGAACTTCCATCAGGGCTAAGGTCCATTTTGGAACGGACGTCCGCTTTAAGTGTCTCCATTGCAGGGTGTTGAATAAGCTGTAATAACGCAGTGAAGGCAGAAAAGTGGTGAGGAAGCGATGCGCGCGGGCGCGGCGAGCGATGGGGTCTATTCAGCAGTTTAATTAGTGCAGGACATTGAAACAAAGGGTGATTTAGGAAATGCTTGGCAGGCAATGGAGCCTAGCGAAGTGTTAATAGATTCAGCCCCGGTGCAGTATGGGACATTATTCATCTCTAATGATTTATCTGCCCCCAGCCCCGATGGATGCGGCACACATGGGGGGGGGGGGGCGGGGGCAGGCTGGACAATGGGCTCAATCACTGTGATTAATTGGCCACTTTAAGCTAATCTGATCTGGGAAAATTCACACACAGAAATTCTTATTGTGGAGGATGAGCCTAAAACTGCGCAATTACAACAAACTTTTACATGCAAATTAGCCTCAAACTTCATTAAAGTGGACCCACACCTTCCAGTTTAATGAGGGAGGATTGTGGCCCCTACAGCATCCACCAGAGAAAATCATTCTTGGGGCCACCAGAGGAAATCATTCTTGGGGCCACCAGAGAAATCATTCTTGGGGCCACCAGAGGAAATCATTCTTGGGGGCCACCAGAGGAAATCATTCTTGGGGCCAACAGAGGAAATCATTCTTGGGGCCAACAGAGGAAATCATTCTTGGGGCCAACAGAGGAAATCATTCTTGGGGCCAACAGAGGAAATCATTCTTGGGGCAACCAGAGGAAATCATTCTTGGGGGCCACCAGAGGAAATCATTCTTGGGGCCAACAGAGGAAATCATTCTTGGGGCCAACAGAGGAAATCATTCTTGGGGCCACCAGAGGAAATCATTCTTGGGGTCACCAGAGGAAATCATTCTTGGGGTCACCAGAGGAAATCATTCTTGGGGCCAACAGAGGAAATCATTCTTGGAGCCACCAGAGGAAATCATTCTTGGGGCCAACAGAGGAAATCATTCTTGGAGCCACCAGAGGAAATAATTCTTGGGGCCACCAGAGGAAATCATTCTTGGAGCCACCAGAGGAAATCATTCTTGGGGCAACCAGAGGAAATCATTCTTGGGGCCACCAGAGGAAATCATTCTTGGGGCCACCAGAGGAAATCATTCTTGGAGCCACCAAAGGAAATAATTCTTGGGGCCACCAGAGGAAATCATTCTTGGAGCCACCAGAGGAAATAATTCTTGGGGTCACCAGAAGAAATCATTCTTGGAGCCACCAGAGGAAATCATTCTTGGAGCCACCAGAGGAAATCATTCTTGGGGCCACCAGAGGAAATCATTCTTGGGGCCACCAGAGGAAATCATTCTTGGGGCCACCAGAGGAAATCATTCTTGGGGCCACCAGAGGAAATCATTCTCGGGGCCAACAGAGGAATTCATTCTTGGGGCCACCAGAGGAAATCATTCTTGGGGTCACCAGAAGAAATCATTCTTGGAGCCAACAGAGGAATTAATTCTTGGGGTCACCAGAGGAAATAATTCTTGGGGTCACCAGAAGAAATCATTCTTAGAGCCACCAGAGGAAATCATTTTTGGGGTCACCAGAGGAAATCATTCTTGGGGCCACCAGAGGAAATCGTTCTTGGGGGCACCATAGGAGATCATTCTTGGGGCCACCAGAGGAAATCATTCTTGGGGTCACCATAGGAAATCATTCTTGGGGTCACCATAGGAAATAATTCTTGGGGTCACCAGAGGAAATCATTCTTTGGGTCACCATAGGAAATCATTCTTGGGGTCACCATAGGAAATCATTCTTGGGGTCACCATAGGAAATCATTCTTGGGGTCACCATAGGAAATCATTCTTGGGGTCACCAGAGGAAATCATTCTTGGGGCCAGCAGAGGAAATCATTCTTGGGGTCACCATAGGAAATCATTCTTGGGGTCACCAGAGGAAATCATTCTTGGGGTCACCAGAGGAAATCATTCTTGGGGTCACCAGAGGAAATCATTCTTGGGGTCACCAGAGGAAATCATTCTTGGGGCCACCAGAGGAAATCATTCTTGGGGCCCCATCAGAGGAAATCATTCTCGGGGCCACCAGAGACAATCATTCTCGGGGCCACCAGAGGAAATCATTCTCGGGGCCACCAGAGGAAATCATTCTCGGGGCCACCAGAGGAAATCATTCTCGGGGCTAACAGAGGAAATCTTTCTTGGTGTCACCAGAGGAAATCATACTTGGGGCCACCAGAGGAAATCATACTTGGGGCCACCAGAGGAAATCATACTTGGGGCCACCAGAGGAAATCATTCTTGGGGCCACCACAGGAAATCATACTTGGGGCCACCAGAGGAAATCATTCTTGGGGCCACCAGAGCAAATCATTCTTGGGGCCACCAGAGGAAATCATTCTTGGGGCCACCAGAGGAAATCATTCTTGGGGCCACCACAGGAAATCATACTTGGGGCCACCAGAGGAAATCATTCTTGGGGCCACCAGAGCAAATCATTCTTGGGGCCACCAGAGCAAATCATTCTTGGGGCCACCAGAGGAAATCATTCTTGGGGCCACCAGAGGAAATCCTTCTTGGGGCCCCACCAGAGGAAATCATTCTTGGGGTCACCAGAGGAAATCATTCTTGGGGCCACCAGAGGAAATCATTCTCGGGGCCCATCAGAGGAAATCATTCTTGGGGCCACCAGAGCAAATCATTCTTGGGGTCACCAGAGGAAATCATTCTTGGGGCCACCAGAGGAAATCATTCTTGGGGCCACCAGAGGAAATCATTCTCGGGGCCCATCAGAGGAAATCATTCTTGGGGCCACCAGAGGAAATCATTCTTGGGGCCATCAGAAGAAAATCATTCTTGGGCTCACCACAGGAAAATTATTTTTGGTGCTCTATATATGGTATTAAATTGGGATGAGCGAACTGGTTCAAGTTGGGGTTCAGCAAGTTCGGGTACTGAACTTGATCCAAACCCAAATCTGGTCCCCATTGATTTCAACTTTGAGACCCCGCACCTCGCCTGCCATCCGCAGGAGTTAAAGGTACCGGAGCCCAAGCGAGCGGGTGCGGCAGTGGCGCCCTGCTGTCAAAATGACCACAGTAGAGGCTTCATAAAAATGGCCGCCCCCATGAATGAGGATGCTTACAGCAGGTTTCAATGTAAAGTGTCCTCACTCATGGGGCGGCCATTTTTCTCAAGCCCCTGCCATGGACATGATGACAGAGGAACACCAATCACCCATGGTTCTGGCTGATGTCCGTATTCGGGTTTGGGAACCGGAAATCCCAAAGTTTGGTACAAATCCAAACATTGTAGTTTGTGTTTGTCCATCACTTGTGGACATAATATTCACATACAAACATAAATACATTTACAAATACTTACAAACAGGCTGGCGCCATGCCCCAGACCCTCCATATAAGAAGCAGGGTGGTGTGAATCCCTGAAGGCACCACACATAGAAGAGCACCAGCAGATATCCCCAGAAGTGCCTGGATCCTTAAAGGGACAGTCCAGGCAATGGCAATAAAAGGGCAGGAAGCCGCTCACCTGATGCCTGTCCCATGCGCCTCTTCTTCATTTCCTGCAGTGTAGAGAAGAAGCTGTAGCAGGGCTCGAAAGTTTGCCCTCCTTTCATGTCCATTCCCTTAGAACCATGCAAAAAATTGACCTAACAGCTGCTCTGTCCCTTGGTGCTCTCAATATGAGCGAGGATGGCAAACTGCAGTGGTCCCACAGCTGTGTCTGACCACAGCAGAACATGCCTAGGACTCAAAAAGCTGCCTCATGAAACGCTTTTCCCAATTCAGCGACAAACCCAGAAATTGAAGCGAAGAAACCGACTTTGCTTAGAAAATAAAAGATATATATATATATATATATATATATATATATATATATATCTGAGATGCTTAGATTTTACATTGTTTCCAAGGGGAGGTGAGGTGGTAGGAAGTCAGTGGGTGCCTGAAAATGGACTTTAAAGCGGAACAAATCCCAGGATTTTGACTATCCCGAGCTTTGTTTCTTGACCTCTAGGCATCCCAAATTGGGATGTCCCGCTGTGTGAGACCCCCCAGATCACTTAGGAAAAACTCACCTTTCCCCAATCAAAGCTGTTTGCTGTGCATATTTAAGGTTTGCTCTAGGCAATCGGGAGCTTATTCAAATTCCAGGGCTGGCCACATTACGTTTTGTTCCACTTTAATTGAAAAACTCCAAAGTCACTGCAGCAGACGAAGGATAACCAGGCCCCATTATTCAGGTGACTTTGGGGCCCTGCAGCTTCCCTGTCACAATGGGGAAGGAGCAGCAGAGATTACAGCGACTTACAGAGAGGTCGCAGGTCAGCGAGCAATCAATAGGCTCCTATAAACACAATGGAGATATTGAGAGATTTCCTGCCCGGCCGCCCGGATCAGCCCCTATTATCTGCTGACGCGGTGCGGCCGCCACATGGATTCCCCGACCCAATAAACATGTCACCACATATTAGACACCGCACACGCCACACGCACTGCAATCTCATTGGATGTAGCTAGATGATTTTTACTTTGAAAGTAAATTATGATTTAATAATAATTTATAGTGACCCAACCTCCTGTAACTTATACTTTGTACAGCGCCACGGAATATGACAGACTTTATAAATAAACAATAATCGGCTAAATATAAATCTTCCATCACATGGCACTTTCATTCATGTAGGGGGGGTATAGGCCTTAATTCAATATAAGGCCAGGTAGAAAAAAATTCTCATGGTAGTAAAAGATTCAATTCATGAGAAAAAAGCCTGAGAATGTCACTGTTACTGAATCACTAGATAAAAAGACAATGAAAGTCAATGGCAGCTTTTACTCCTAAGAAAAGTAGAGAAGTGTTTCCTCCTTTCTACACTGTAGTAAAAGCTGCCATTGACTTTCATTGTCTTTTTATCTGGTGATTCAGTAACAGTGACATTCTCAGGCTTTTTTCTCATGAATTGAATTTTTTACTACAATGAGAATTTGTTCTACCTTTATGAGAGAGAGAGAGAGAGAGAGAGAGAGAGAAAACACACACCAGGGACACCAATATATCCATATATAATGTCCACTAGGGGGCAGTAACCTCATAATGTTCCATAGAGAGCCACTAGAGGGCAGTGACATCATGACACACCATATATTCCTAAAGAGAGTGACACCATAACATGCCATATATTTCTATGAAGAGTCTATTAGAGGGCAGTGACACCATAACATGCCATATATTCCTATGAAGAGTCTATTGGAGGGCAGTGACACCATAACATGCCATATATTCCTATGAAGAGTCTATTGGAGGGCAGTGACACCATAACATGCCATATATTTCTATGAAGAGTCTATTAGAGGGCAGTGACACCATAACATGCCATATATTTCTATGAAGAGTCTATTGGAGGGCAGTGACACCATAACATGCCATATATTCCTATGAAGAGTCTATTGGAGGGCAGTGACACCATAACATGCCATATATTCCTATGAAGAGTCTATTGGAGGGCAGTGACACCATAACATGCCATATATTCCTATGAAGAGTCTATTGGAGGGCAGTGACACCATAACATGCCATATATTTCTATGAAGAGTCTATTAGAGGGCAGTGACACCATAACATGCCATATATTTCTATGAAGAGTCTATTGGAGGGCAGTGACACCATAACATGCCATATATTTCTATGAAGAGTCTATTGGAGGGCAGTGACACCATAACATGCCATATATTCCTATGAAGAGTCTATTGGAGGGCAGTGACACCATAACATGCCATATATTCCTATGAAGAGTCTATTGGAGGGCAGAGACACCATAACATGCCATATATTCCTATGAAGAGTCTATTGGAGGGCAGTGACACCATAACATGCCATATATTTCTATGAAGAGTCTATTAGAGGGCAGTGACACCATAACATGCCATATATTCCTATGAAGAGTCTATTGGAGGGCAGTGACACCATAACATGCCATATATTTCTATGAAGAGTCTATTGGAGGGCAGTGACACCATAACATGCCATATATTCCTATGAAGATTCTATTAGAGGGCAGTGACACCATAACATGCCATATATTCCTATGAAGAGTCTATTGGAGGGCAGAGACACCATAACATGCCATATATTCCTATGAAGAGTCTATTGGAGGGCAGTGACACCATAACATGCCATATATTTCTATGAAGAGTCTATTAGAGGGCAGTGACACCATAACATGCCATATATTCCTATGAAGAGTCTATTAGAGGGCAGTGACACCATAACATGCCATATATTCCTATGAAGAGTCTATTAGAGGGCAGTGACACCATAACATGCCATATATTCCTACGAAGAGTTTATTGGAGGGCAGTGACACCATAACATGCCATATATTCCTATGAAGAGTCTATTAGAGGTCATTGACACCATAACATGCCATATATTCCTATGAAGAGTCTATTGGAGGACAGTGACACCATAACATGCCATATATTTCTATGAAGAGTCTATTGGAGGGCAGTGACACCATAACATGCCATATATTCCTATGAAGAGTCTATTGGAGGGCAGTGACACCATAACATGCCATATATTCCTATGAAGAGTCTATTGGAGGGCAGAGACACCATAACATGCCATATATTCCTATGAAGAGTCTATTGGAGGGCAGTGACACCATAACATGCCATATATTCCTATGAAGATTCTATTAGAGGGCAGTGACACCATAACATGCCATATATTCCTATGAAGAGTCTATTGGAGGGCAGAGACACCATAACATGCCATATATTCCTATGAAGAGTCTATTGGAGGGCAGTGACACCATAACATGCCATATATTTCTATGAAGAGTCTATTAGAGGGCAGTGACACCATAACATGCCATGTATTCCTATGAAGAGTCTATTAGAGGGCAGTGACACCATAACATGCCATATATTCCTATGAAGAGTCTATTAGAGGGCAGTGACACCATAACATGCCATATATTCCTACGAAGAGTTTATTGGAGGGCAGTGACACCATAACATGCCATATATTCCTATGAAGAGTCTATTGGAGGGCAGTGACACCATAACATGCCATATATTCCTATGAAGAGTCTATTGGAGGGCAGTGACACCATAACATGCCATATATTTCTATGAAGAGTCTATTAGAGGGCAGTGACACCATAACATGCCATATATTCCTATGGAGAGTCTATTAGAGGGCAGTGACACCATAACATGCCATATATTTCTATGAAGAGTCTATAAGAGGGCAATGACATCATAACATGCCATATATTCCTATGAAGAGTCTATTAGAGGGCAGTGACACCATAACATGCCATATATTCCTATGGAGAGTCTATTAGAGGGCAGTGACACCATAACATGCCATATATTTCTATGAAGAGTCTATAAGAGGGCAATGACACCATAACATGCCATATATTCCTATGAAGAGTCTATTAGAGGGCAGTGACACCATAACATGCCATATATTCATATGAAGAGTCTATTGGAGGGCAGTGACACCATAACATGCCATATATTCCTATGAAGAGTCTATTGGAGGGCAGTGACACCATAACATGCCATATATTCCTATGAAGAGTCTATTGGAGGCAGTGACACCATAACATGCCATATATTTCTATGAAGAGTCTATAAGAGGGCAGTGACACCATGACACTCCATATATGACACCCAATATATTCCTATGGAGAGTTCTCTAGAGGGCAGTGACGCCATGACACTCCATATATGACACTCTATATATTCCTATGGAGATCTCTAGAGGGCAATGACGCCATGACACTCCATATATGACACCCAATATATTCCTATGGAGAGTTCTCTAAAGGGAAGTGACGCCATGACACTCCATATATGACACCCAATATTTTCCTATGGAGAGTTCTCTAGAGGGCAGTGAGGCCATGACACTCCATATATGACACTCCATATATTCCTATGGAGAGGCAACTAGGGGGCAGTAACCTCATAATGTTTCATAGATTCCTTTGGAGAGCCACAAGGGGGAAGTTGGTTGCTGCCCCCCCCCTAAGTCTGGAGATCCAGGGCTCCATAGTGGGTCACCCTGGGAATCGATGCACCTCACCTAGGGAGGTCCAGTTTTGAGCCTATGGGGGCAGGGAAGCCCAAACTTACAGATAACGTAGCTGAGATCTACAGAACAAGCCCCATCCACTGATTTTTATACTCCGATGCCAGTGAGCAGCAGTACCGGGACTTTGAGGTACTGCCGATTGGCTCCACATGCCCTTGCACAGGGGCATAACTGAAGTCCTCCTCTTTCCAACGACACCTCCATTGGGTTTCTATCCCCTCTGGATCTGGAGAACCGAGGCTCCGAATCATCCTGGGAATCAATGCACCTCGTCCAGGATAGTACACTTCCGAGAACCCGATCTCTGGACCTAGGGGGTTAACGATCCACTGGGGGTGTCATTGAAAGGGGAGAACCTCAGGTATACAGGATCGGGGGCCTACCAGACCAAGCGCTGGCACCGCAAACAAAGTCTTGGTGCTTTAGCTCATGGGTGCCTTTCCGAGTGTTGGATCTCCGGACCTGGGGTGGGGGGTGAAAACCCACTGGAGGTGTCATTGGAAAGAGGAGAACCTCAGGTAAATACCCCTACAAGGACATGTGGATCAGAGCTGACCGGACCAAATGGTGACAACGCAAATCCTGGTACCATTGCTCATGGGAGCTGGGGTGGTTCCTTTCCAAGTGTCAAATCTCCGGACCTAGAGGTTACACCTCGCTCAGCGAGGTCCAATTCTGAGCCCCATTTCTCCAGGACCATGGGGGCAAGGAAGCCCAAACTTACAGGGAATGTAGCTTCAGCTGGAGAACAAGCCCCATCCACTGATTTTTTCCCCCGGCACCGGCGAGCAGCAGTTCCGGGACTTTACTGTACTGCCGATTGGCTCCACATGCCCTTGCACAGGTGCATAACTGAAGTCCTCCTCTTTCCAAGGACACCTCCATTGGGTTTCTAGGATCTAGAATACTGAGGTTCCAAATCATCCTGGGAATCAATGCACCTCGTCTAGGACATTTCCAAGCACCAGATCTCCGGACCTAGGGGGCTAATGACCCACTGGTGATGTCACTGGAAACAGGAGAATGTAGACACCCCTACAAGGACATGTGGATCAGGGCCTACCAAACCAAGCGTGGCACCACAAAGTCTTGGTGCCATTGCTCATGGGTGCTTGGGCGGTGCCTTTCCGAGGGCCGGATCTCCGGACCTGGGGGGGGGGGGTGACGAACCACTGGAGGTGTAATTGGAAACAGGAGAACCTCAGGTAAACACCCCTTCAAGGACATGTTGATCAGGGCTGACAAGACCAAGCGGTGACACCGCAAAGTCTTGGTACCATTGCTCACGGGTGTTGGGGTGGTTCCTTTCCAAGTGTCGGATCTCCGGACCTAGAGGTTTCGACCCATTGGAAAGGGGAGAGCCTCAGGCTAACAACCCCCAAAAATGCTTGTTGATCGGGGCCATCCATACCCCAACCATTGCCCTGGTGGCAGGGCAAATAGTGGAGGCCCAGGGACACGCGCCCCTTGCACCCTGCCTATAATCCGGCCCTGAGTACAGTGTCTAAATGGGAACCAGTGACACCATTATACACCATATAGTCCAGCAGCACATCTAATACAGGGCCGGGGACACCATATCACTCTATGTATTCCTATGGAAAGCCCACTAGGGGGCTTATCTTACAGATTCCCGGGCCGATCAGCATCGGGTGTTGGTCCACTTTAAGACTTTTGTATCCTAATTGCCCTGGTAACGTGCACCTCCCAGGTTAGTTATAAAATGGTCTGAGCGGCTGCCACCCCTCCCCCATTCTGTATTGTATTATGATATTCTGCTCTGTAATACCCCATTCTGTATTGTATTATGATATTCTGCTCTGCAATAATCCCCATTCTGTATTATATCACGATATTCTGCTTTGTAATAGCGAATTCTGTATTGTATCATGATGTTCAGCCCTGTAATACCTCATTCTGTCAATGAAAGTCTATGAGACTCCAGGGCCGGCTGATTCCCTCTCCCCGGGGCATCCCGAACTGGATTGTCCCACTCTGTAAACCCCACCCGAGTCATCGGCAAATCTTACCTTCCTCTCTTGGCTGCACACAGCTGCAAGTGATTCCATGTGCCTCCTATGTGTGCAGCTGAGGATTCCATTTAATTTAATATCTCCAGCAATACATTAATATGCACAGCGGGAGAAGCTGATTGGACGAGCGGCCATGCACGTGCCATTGGACTGAGGAGAGGTGAGTTTACTAGGCGAACGGCGGAGTTTCACGCGGCGGGGTATCCCAAACCGAGTTGCTCCAGGGGGACAGATCAAAATCCAGGATAGTGAAAATCCTAAGTTTTGGTCCACTTTAATGCTCTATACTTTACTGTATCATGGCATCTCATGCTATAGTACCATATATTGGACTGTATCATATCGTAATCTGTAATATCATATAGTATATATTGTATAGTATAAAATATTATGCCCTGTACTGACTGTAATGCCGTACTGTGCTGTTTCATGGTATCCTGCACTGTAATACCCAATTCTTTACTGTATCATGATATCCTGCTCGGCAATACTGTAAATATATCATAAAATCTGTAATAGTCTATACTGTATTGTATGACATCCCACTATAATGCCCTGCACTGTACCGTATCATGATATCCTGCTCTGTCATATGATATAGTATAATGTATATCATGATATCCTGCTCTGTAATGCCGTATACTGTACTGTATCATTATATCCTGCACTGTAATACTATACACTGTACTGAATGATTATATCCTGCCCTGTAATATCGTATACTGTACTGTAAATCATGATATCCTACCCTGTAATACCATATATATTGTACAGTATCAATATATCCTGCCCTGTAATATCTTATAATGTACTGTATATCATGATATCCTGCCCTGTAATACCTTATGCTGAAATGTACCGGTATATCATGATATTCTGCCCTGTAATACCTTATACTGTACTGTATATCATAATATCCTGCCCTGTAATGCCTTATGCTGAACTGTATATCATAATATCCTGCCCTGTAATGCCTTATGCTGAACTGTATATCATGATATCCTGCCCTGTAATACCATATACTGTACTGTATATCATGATATCCTGTCCTGTAATACCTTTATACTGTATATCATGATATCTTGCCCTGTTTCACCATATACTGTACTGTATATCATAATGTCCTGCCCTGTAATACCTGATGCTGAACTGTATATCATGATATCCTGCTCTGTAATACCGTACTGTATATCATGATATCCTGCCCTGTAATACCTTATACTGAACTGTATATCATGATATCCTGCCCTGTAATACTGTATACTGTACTGTATATCATGATATCCTGTCATGATATCCTGTCCTGTAATACCTTACTATACTGTATATCATGATATCTTGCCCTGTTACACCATATACTGTAATGTATATCATGATATCTTGTCCTGTTACACCATATACTGTACTGTATATCATTATATCCTGCCCTGTAATACCTTACTATACTGTATATCATGATATCTTGCCCTGTTACACCATATACTGTACTGTATATCATAATGTCCTGCCCTGTAATACCTGATGCTGAACTGTATATCATGATATCCTGCTCTGTAATACCGTATACTGTACTGTATATCATGATATCCTGCCCTGTAATACCTTATACTGAACTGTATATCATGATATCCTGCCCTGTAATACTGTATACTGTACTGTATTTCATGATATCCTGTCCTGTAGTACCTTACTATACTGTATATCATGATATCTTGCCCTGTTACACCATATACTGTACTGTATATCATGATATCTTGTCCTGTTACACCATATACTGTACTGTATATCATTATATCCTGCCCTGTAATACCTTACTATACTGTATATCATGATATCTTGCCCTGTTACACCATATACTGTACTGTATATCATAATGTCCTGCCCTGTAATACCTGATGCTGAACTGTATATCATGATATCCTGCTCTGTAATACCGTATACTGTACTGTATATCATGATATCCTGCCCTGTAATACCTTATAATGAACTGTATATCATGATATCCTGCCCTGTAATACTGTATACTGTACTGTATATCATGATATCCTGTCCTGTAATACCTTACTATACTGTATATCATGATATCTTGCCCTGTTACACCATATACTGTACTGTATATCATGATATCCTGTCCTGTAATACCTTACTATACTGTATATCATGATATCTTGCCCTGTTACACCATATACTGTAATGTATATCATGATATCCCATATATATGGAGGAGGCAGAGGCCATGAGATTTTCGTTGCAAATATATAAATTAGTAAGGGATTTATAATGGCTCATATGAATATTGCCGGCTGCAGTGAATCCCCAATTTTCCACATATTCGGTATCGCCCCCTCCAGACGGGCAGATTCCGCTTTGTTTATACTTATTCCAATAAAGCTATTAGCAGCAAATTAGCCTCTGAAAACGCGCGCACACCCGCGGCCCCTCCCCCCACCACAAATCTTCCCCCGCACTAATTAAACCCAGCTCCTCGCTTTTAATTAAGTCATTTTTTTTTCTCCTTGCTGATTCCTTTCTTGCTCTTCCCTGCGCACAGTCTCCTCTGGGCCGAGGCTCGGCGCTTTTAATGGCCCTAATTAATGTAACTAGGCCTTATTAAAGCTGCGTCCCCCGGATTCACTCTAACCTGCCCCCCCCCCCCCCCCCTGACACTGCTGCAAAATGAAAAGAACACAATGCGGCCATAACTGAGAGACAGCTGACACATGGAAATGCCATGAGATGGAGCAGCACTGTTATTTTATTACATTATATAATACGCCTCCCCTCCTATTAATACTACTACTCTCAGCTTCCTCTCCCAGACCCGCCTCTATTCCCATCATGCACTGCCAGCTTCCTCTCCCAGACCCGCCTCTATTCCCAGCATGCACTGCCAGCTTCCTCTCCCAGACCCGCCTCTATTCCCAGCATGCACTGCCAGCTTCCTCTCCCAGACCCGCCTTTATTCCCAGCATGCACTGCCAGCTTCCTCTCCCAGACCCGCCTCTATTCCCAGCATGCACTGCCAGCTCCCTCTCCCAGACCTGCCTTTATTCCCAGCATGCACTGCCAGCTTCCTCTCCCAGACCCGCCTTTATTCCCAGCATGCACTGCCAGCTTCCTCTCCCAGACCTGCCTCTATTCCCAGCATGCACTGCCAGCTCCCTCTCCCA
Organism: Gastrophryne carolinensis; assembly: GCA_027917425.1. NCBI lineage: Eukaryota > Metazoa > Chordata > Amphibia > Anura > Microhylidae > Gastrophryne > Gastrophryne carolinensis. The sequence goes on along the minus strand of CM051234.1, from coordinate 646,086,599 downwards.
GACCCGCCTCTATTTCCAGCATGCACTGCCAGCTTCCTCTCCCAGACCCGCCTCTATTCCCAGCATGCACTGCCAGCTTCCTCTCCCAGACCCGGCTCTATTCCCAGCATGCACTGCCAGCTTCCTCTCCCAGACCCGCTTCTATTCCCAGCATGCATTGCCAGCTTCCTCTCCCAGACCCGGCTCTATTCCCAGCATGCACTGCCAGCTTCCTCTCCCAGACCCGCCTCTATTCCCAGCATGCACTGCCAGCTCCCTCTCCCAGACCCGCCTCTATTCCCAGCATGCACTGCCAGCTTCCTCTCCCAGACCCGGCTCTATTCCCAGCATGCACTGCCAGCTTCCTCTCCCAGACCCGCTTCTATTCCCAGCATGCACTGCCAGCTTCCTCTCCCAGACCTGCCTCTATTCCCAGCATGCACTGCCAGCTCCCTCTCCCAGACCCGCCTCTATTTCCAGCATGCACTGCCAGCTTCCTCTCCCAGACCCGCTTCTATTCCCAGCATGCACTGCCAGCTTCCTCTCCCAGACCCGCCTCTATTCCCAGCATGCACTGCCAGCTTCCTCTCCCAGACCCGGCTCTATTCCCAGCATGCACTGCCAGCTTCCTCTCCCAGACCCGCTTCTATTCCCAGCATGCACTGCCAGCTTCCTCTCCCAGACCCGCCTCTATTCCCAGCATGCACTGCCAGCTTCCTCTCCCAGACCCGGCTCTATTCCCAGCATGCACTGCCAGCTTCCTCTCCCAGACCCGCCTCTATTCCCAGCATGCACTGCCAGCTCCCTCTCCCAGACCCGCCTCTATTCCCAGCATCCACTGCCAGCTTCCTCTCCCAGACCCGCCTCTATTCCCAGCATCCACTGCCAGCTTCCTCTCTCAGACCCACCTCTATTCCCAGCATGCACTGCCAGCTTCCTCTCCCAGACCCGCCTCTATTCCCAGCATGCACTGCCAGCTTCCTCTTCCAGACCCACCTCTTTTCCCAGCATCCACTACCATTGTTTTGCCCGGCACAGATGCAAATGTCAAATTATTTTGCCCAGGACAGATGCAAAATTATTTTGCCCAGGAAAGATGCTGAATTATTTGCCCAGGACACCTCGAATTATTTTTTTCAGGAGAGATACAGAATTGTTTTGCCCTGGACACATCGAATTATTTTTTTCAGGAGAGATACAGAATTAGTTTGCCCAGGACAGATGCAGAATTATTCTACCCGTGAAAGAATCATTTTGCCCAGGAAAAATGCAGACGCTAAATTATTTTGCACAGGACAGCCCCAGAAGTATTTTGCCAGAACAGATGCAGAATTATTTTTGGGGGGACATATGATGTAAAGGATCGGATCAGATGCTGGGGGGGGGGGGGATGAGTGGATAAGAATGTGGATGGCACCCCCCCCCCCCCCAGACCTAGATATTATTAATAAAGTGCAGGCAGATCCCACTCCAGACTCAAATATTAAAGCAGACCTAAAGTGACTTCACCGGATGCCCTGTTACACGAGACTGACAGGAGATGTTCTGTTACAAGAGACTGCTATGTTAGAATTATATTAGTATAATATAGTTATTAATACTATCATGTAATATACTGTAATATATAATTATTAGTATTGTACTGGGCATTAGGGGGAATATTAACCCCTGTCACCCGTTGCAGCCCGAGATTCCCTTTTCCCGGAGTCCTCTGAGCGTAATAACCTGATGATCCCCTGGGGATGCCCTGTTAGAAGAGACTGACAGGAGATGCTCTGTTACAAGAGACTGCTATGTTAGAATTATATTAGTATAATATAGTTATTAATACTATAATGTAATATACTGTAATATATAATAATTATTAGTATTGTAGTGGGCATTAGAGGGGAATATTAACCCCGTCACTCGTTGAGATTCCCTTTTCCCGGAGTCCTCTGAGCGTAATAACCTGATGATCCCCTGGGGGTCCCGAGGCTTCGGCGGGGGGTCAGGGGTCTCGGCGCTCCCCTCCCGGAGCTTGTTAATGGCGCGTCGTCATGAAATGAGATGTAAAGTGTCCCGAGTTAATCACACGGCTCCGGCTTCCCGTGCAGCATCCTAATCATATCCTTATAAACAGGTATCGACCCCCGGGCCGCGCTCAATAGCGGGATTTATCAGCCTAAGAGCTTTCCATCGAGCGGCCGCCTTGCCGCGGTTAATCACGAGTCGTTGGCGTCGATAGGAGGCCTGCTATTGAGTGGCTGACAGAAATTAGCTGCGGATTACAGGGGGGTGTCGTGTCCAGGCCGCCCGGCGCTTCATAATGTTCAGCTGAGGCGGCGATAACCCCGCGCGCGCTTTAACCCCTCTGCTGCCGCCATCAGCGCCTTAATGGCCCCATATACAGCAGCAGCAATGTCTGGGGCCCCCTTCGTAACCAATGTGTCTTAAAGTGGACCAAAACCCATCTCACCTCTGCTCACCATACCTCTACCCATCTCTCCTCTGCTCACCATACCTCTACCCATCTCACCTCTGCTCACCATACCTCTACCCATCTCACCTCTGCTCACCATACCTCTACCCATTTCACCTCTGCTCACCATGCCTCTACCCATCTCATCTCTGCTCACCATACCTCTACCCATCTCACCTCTGCTCACCATACCTCTACCCATCTCACCTCTGCTCACCATACCTCTACCCATCTCTCCTCTGCTCACCATACCTCTACCCATCTCACCTCTGCTCACCATACCTCTACCCATCTCACCTCTGCTCACCATACCTCTACCCATCTCACCTCTGCTCACCATGCCTCTACCCATCTCACCTCTGCTCACCATGCCTCTACCCATCTCATCTCTGCTCACCATGCCTCTACCCATCTCATCTCTGCTCACCATACCTCTACCCATCTCACCTCTGCTCACCATGCCTCTACCCATCTCTCCTCTGCTCACCATACCTCTACCCATCTCCTCTGCTCACCATAACTCTACCCATCTCATCTCTGCTCACCATACCTCTACCCATCTCACCTCTGCTCACCATGCCTCTACCCATCTCACCTCTGCTCACCATGCCTCTACCCATCTCATCTCTGCTCACCATACCTCTACCCATCTCACCTCTGCTCACCATGCCTCTACCCATCTCTCCTCTGCTCACCATACCTCTACCCATCTCCTCTGCTCACCATAACTCTACCCATCTCATCTCTGCTCACCATACCTCTACCCATCTCACCTCTGCTCACCATACCTCTACCCATCTCACCTCTGCTCACCATACCTCTACCCATCTCACCTCTGCTCACCATGCCTCTACCCATCTCACCTCTGCTCACCATGCCTCTACCCATCTCATCTCTGCTCACCATACCTCTACCCATCTCACCTCTGCTCACCATGCCTCTACCCATCTCTCCTCTGCTCACCATACCTCTACCCATCTCCTCTGCTCACCATAACTCTACCCATCTCATCTCTGCTCACCATACCTCTAGCCATCTCACCTCTGCTCACCATACCTCTACCCATCTCACCTCTGCTCACCATACCTCTACCCATCTCACCTCTGCTCACCATACCTCTACCCATCTCACCTCTGCTCACCATACCTCTACCCATCTCACCTCTGCTCACCATACCGCTACCCATCTCACCTCTGCTCACCATACCTCTACCCATCTCACCTCTGCTCACCATACCTCTACCCATCTCACCTCTGCTCACCATACCTCTACCCATCTCACATCTGCTCACCATACCGCTACCCATCTCACCTCTGCTCACCATACCTCTACCCATCTCACCTCTGCTCACCATACCTCTACCCATCTCACCTCTGCTCACCATACCGCTACCCATCTCACCTCTGCTCACCATACCTCTACCCATCTCACCTCTGCTTACCATAACTCTACCCATCTCATCTCTGCTCACCATACCTCTACCCATCTCTCCTCTGCTCACCATACCTCTACCCATCTCATCTCTGCTCACCATACCTCTACCCATCTCACCTCTGCTCACCATACCTCTACCGATCTCACCTCTGCTCACATATCTCTACCAATCTCACCTCTGCTCACCATACCTCTACCCATCTCACCTCTGCTCACCATACTTCTACTCATATCACCTCTGCTCACCATACCTCTACCCATCTCACCTCTGCTCACCATACCTCTACCTATCTCACCTCTGCTCACCATACCTCTACCCATCTCATCTCTGCTCACCATACCTCTACCCATCTCACCTCTGCTCACCATACCTCTACCCATCTCACCTCTGCTCACCATACCTCTACCCATCTCACCTCTGCTCACCATACCTCTACCGATCTCACCTCTGCTCACCATACCTCTACCGATCTCACCTCTGCTCACATATCTCTACCAATCTCACCTCTGCTCACCATACCTCTACCCATCTCACCTCTGCTCACCATACTTCTACTCATATCACCTCTGCTCACCATACCTCTACCCATCTCACCTCTGCTCACCATACCTCTATCTATCTCACCTCTGCTCACCATACCTCTACCCACCTCACCTCTGCTCACCATACCTCTACCCATCTCATCTCTGCTCACCATACCTCTACCCATCTCACCTCTGCTCACCATACCTCTACCCATCTCACCTCTGCTCGCCATACCTCTCTCCATCTCACCTCTGCTCACCATACCTCTACCCATCTCACCTCTGCTCACCATACCTCTACCCATCTCACCTCTGCTTACCATACCTCTACCCATCTCACCTCTGCTCACCATACCTCTACCCATCTCACCTCTGCTCACATATCTCTACCCATCTCTCCTCTGCTCACCATACCTCTACCCATCTCACCTCTGCTCACCATACCTCTACCCATCTCACCTCTGCTCACCATGCCTCTACCCATCTCACCTCTGCTCACCATACCTCTACCAATCTCACCTCTGCTCACTATACCTCTACCCATCTCATCTCTGCTCACCATACCTCTACCCATCTCATCTCTCCTCACCATACCTCTACCTATCTCACCTCTGCTCACCATACCTCTAGCCATCTCATCTCTGCTCACCATACCTCTACCCATCTCATCTCTGCTCACCATACCTCTACCTATCTCACCTCTGCTCACCATACCTCTAGCCATCTCACCTCTGCTCACCATACCTCTACCCATCTCACCTCTGCTCACCATACCTCTACCCATCTCTCCTCTGCTCACCATACCTCTACCCATCTCTCCTCTGCTCACCATACCTCTACCCATCTCATCTCTGCTCACCATACCTCTACCCATCTCACCTCTGCTCACCATACCTCTACCCATCTCACCTCTGCTCACCATACCTCTACCCATCTCACCTCTGCTCACCATACCTCTACCCATCTCTCCTCTGCTCACCATACCTCTACCGATCTCACCTCTGCTCACCATACCTCTACCGATCTCACCTCTGCTCACATATCTCTACCAATCTCACCTCTGCTCACCATACCTCTACCCACATCACCTCTGCTCACCATACCTCTACCCATCTCACCTCTGCTCACCATACTTCTACTCAAATCACCTCTGCTCACCATACCTCTACCCATCTCACCTCTGCTCACCATACCTCTACCTATCTCACCTCTGCTCACCATACCTCTACCCACCTCACCTCTGCTCACCATACCTCTACCCATCTCATCTCTGCTCACCATACCTCTACCCATCTCTCCTCTGCTCATCTCACCTCTTCTCACCATACCTCTAGCCATCCCACCTCTGCTCACCATACCTCTACCCATCTCACCTCTGCTCACCATACCTCTACCCATCTCACCTCTGCTCACCATACCTCTCTCCATCTCACCTCTGCTCACCATACCTCTACCCATCTCACCTCTGCTCACCATACCTCTAGCCATCTCACCTCTGCTCACCATACCTCTACCCATCTCACCTCTGCTCACCATACCTCTACCCATCTCACCTCTGCTCACCATACCTCTCTCCATCTCACCTCTGATCACCATACCTCTACCCATCTCACCTCTGCTCACCATACCTCTACCCATCTCATCTCTGCTCACCATACATCTACCCATCTCTCCTCTGCTCACCATACCTCTACCCACCTCACCTCTGCTTACCATACCTCTACCCATCTCATCTCTGCTCACCATACCTCTACCCATCTCACGTCTGCTCACCATACCTCTACCCATCTCATCTCTGCTCACCATACCTCTACCCATCTCACCTCTGCTCACCATACCTCTAGCCATCTCACCTCTGCTCACCATACGTCTACCCATCTCACCTCTGCTCACCATACCTCTACCCATCTAATCTCTGGTCACAATACCTCTACCCATCTCACCTCTGCTTAACATACCTCTACCCATCTCACCTCTGCTCACCATACTTCTACCCATCTCATCTCTGCTCACCATACCTCTACCCATCTCATCTCTGCTCACCATACCTCTACCCATCTCACCTCTGCTCACCATGCCTCTACCCACCTCACCTCTGCTCACCATACCTCTACCCATCTCACCTCTGCTCAGCATACCTCTACCCATCTCACCTCTGCTCACCATGCCTCTACCCATCTCACCTCTGCTCACCATACCTCTACCCATCTCACCTCTGCTCACCATACCTCTACCCATCTCACCTCTGCTCACCATGCCTCTACCCACCTCACCTCTGCTCACCATACCTCTACCCATCTCACCTCTGCTCACCATACCTCTACCCATCTCACCTCTGCTAACCATACTTCTACCCATCTCACCTCTGCTCACCATACCTCTACCCATCTCACCTCTGCTAACCATACTTCTACCCATCTCACCTCTGCTCACCATACCTCTACCCATCTCACCTCTTCTCACCATACCTCTACCCATCTCACCTCTGCCCACCTCACCTCTACCCGTCTCACCTCTGCTCACCATACCTCTACCCGTCTCATCTCTGCTCACCATTTCTCTACCCATCTCACCTCTGCTCACCATGCCTCTACCCATCTCACCTCTGCTCACCATACCTCTAGATTGCCTAAATCTAATTTATAGAGTCGGGAACCAATCAGCAGCAGCAGGTGGGTGCTTCCCTAGAGGGTACCTAGACTCACTCACCCTAGAGCAAGGGCGACATCTAGTGTCCTAAAGGTCCCTTGCTGCTGTCCCTGTCCTAAAGCCTAAATAACCATACTAAAGTTTATCTAACTATTTTAACAGGGATGATGGCTAATCCCCCACTCTGTTACGCTAGGTGTAGCCCCACCCCCAGTCACATGCTCCAGGGATCTTCAGTCCATAAAAGATGTTGGTGATTGAGCCAATACTCAGCCAATCCAGGGATTCCATTACCGCCATTCAGCCAGTCAAGTTGTAAACGGACATCCTGCGAGGCGGTCTGTCCTATAATGTCTCCAAATTGGGTAATTTGGGTATCCTTAGAGTTTTAGGAGGACAGTGGGACTAATGCCCCAAAGTGGGACCTCTGGGCAGTTTACATCTACCCATCTCACTGCTGCCTACCCACCTCTGAACAACTAACCTTTTCAGCTTTGCCCCGGCACTTCTTACTGCCCGTATCTGCTCACCTCTACATATACATATATAAGGCTTTAAAGAGGACCTCCAGTCAAAAAATAGAAAGTGTAATAAATTCCTCCCCTAAGCAGTGTAAGCTGTTTGAGAGGGCTTAACTCCATGCAGATGTTGTGGAACATCATGTGAATGCTGCACTCCAGCACTACATGGAAGCGGCCATCTTGATACACATCTGACAGTCCTGCTGACACATGAGCATGAGGGGGGAGCTGTAGCAGCAGCAATTTACACCAAATGGAGGGAGATATATGCCTCAGAAACACGGGAAAGCCTGTCTATCATTTACACACACTGAATAACACATCTGCTGGAGGAATTCTGTGTGAGAGAGTGAAGCTGTTATATTGCAATGGCAGCTGCAAAGCATTCAGACAGTGCAAACTATCTAAAAATACCGTTTTGTGAGTACTCACCTTTAAAACGGATATTATGAGTGTGACCTACACTCCACTTCAACTCTTCATGACATTTGGGTTATTCTCCAGTAGGGGGCGAACTTCTGCAGAGATGAATGCAAAAAAAGGAGCCCCTCCCAGTCCATAAATACCTGGGACCTCCCACCAATTCCCCAGTGTAAGAAAGCAGTAAGGGGACCAGGAAGAGCCAAATATAACAAAACTAACAACCAAGAAACAATGGTTCACCATATAAAGGATCCAAAATAACAAAAGGGTGGGGTGAAGTGGAGTGTATGTCACACTCATAATATCCGTTTTAAAGGTGAGTAATCACAAAACGGTATTATTCCAAGTGTGACATACACTCCGCTTCAACTCTTCATGACATTTGGGACATCCAATAGCAGTGTCCATCATGGGTGGGAACCATAAACAGTAAAGAATGCACCAACTCAAACCACTGCAGCTTGCAGAACCTTGCGGCCAAAAACGGCATCCGCTGAAGCCCGCACATCAACCTTGTAAAACTTGGAAAAAGTGTGAACAGAAGACCAAGTAGCGGCCTTACAAAACTGTTCAACAGAAGCCTGGTGCTGAAAAGCCCAGGACGCACCAACAGCACGAGTAGAATGCACAGTGACCCTAAAAGGGGGAGTCCTCCCCTTAGCAGAATAGGCCTGACAAATCCATTTGCTAATGGTAGACTTGGCAGGCGCCAAACCTTTCCTGGGCCCGCAGGGCACCACGAAAAAGGCATCCGGCTTGCGGATGCAGAAGTAGTCACCAAATAGTACTTAACACAGTGAACATCATCCAAATTGTGCAGGACCCTCTCCTTGTCATTGCTAGGCTTAGGACACAAGCAAGGGAGAACAATATCCTGATTGAGATGGAAAGCAGAAACCACCTTAGGAAGGAAATCTGGTTTAAAGCGAAAGACCACCTTGTCCTGGTGTCTTTCAAGGTAAGGGGCCTGAATCGACAGAGCCGCCAACTCAGAGACACGCCGAACAGAGGTAATAGCCACCAAGAAGGCAACCTTTTGAGTGAAATCAGAAAGAGCAATATCCTGTAGCGGCTCAAAAGGAGGACCCTGGAGAGCCGAAAGAACCAAATTCAAATCCCAAACAGGAACCATAGCCTTCCGAGGGGGTCGAACATGAGTGACCCCCTGAAAAAAGTCTTAACCAGCGGGTGTAAGGCAAAAGATCTTTGGAAGAAAACAGACAGAGCAGAGACCTGCCCTTTCAAGGTACTAAGCTGGAACCCCAGATCCAGACCGTGCTGAAGAAACTCCAAAATCCTACGGATCGAAAACACCCTGCAAGGCAAGGCCCTAGCCTCACACCAGTCAATATAGGACCACCAAGTCCTATAGTAAATGCCAGAAGAAGACCGCTTCCTAGCTCAAATCAAGGTCTGAACAACAGCCTCAGACAAACCTTCCTCCTTCAGAATGAAGGTTTCAGCAGCCAAGCCGTCAAAGCCAGCGTTGGTAAATTGGGATAAAGTAGTTGACCCTGAGATAACAGATCTGGAAACATGGGAATCCGGTACTGATCTACCGCCAGCCTTACAACGTCTGCATACCAAACCCTTCTTGGCCACCTTGGAGCCACCAGAATCGCTGGTGCCCCTTCCAGAGCCAGTTTGCAAACTACCTTGCCCAGCATGGAGAAGGGAGGAAACAGGTACAGATTCCCAGATCCTTCCAAGCAAGGGACAAGGCATCCACTGCCAGAGCTAGAGGATCCTGAGATAGAGACACAAAGGCCGGGAGTTTGTGATTGTGCCGTGAGGCAAAGAGATCCACCTCCGGAGTCCCCCACTTGTGACAAAGAGACCGAAAAACCCCTTGCTCAGGGAGTCCGCCTCCGTGTTCTCCACTCCCGGAATGTAGATTGCCGAAATGCAAGGAACATTGCTCTCCGCCCAATGCAGGATCAGGGAGACTTCCCTGAGGGCACTCCTGCTGCGAGTCCCTCCTTGGTGATTGATGTAGGCTACCGCCGTCCGATTGTCTGATCGAATCTGAACCGGAAGACCCTGTAAGTGTGACATCAGCCGTGACAAGACAAGCCGGATGGCTCTGAGCTCTAAGACATTGATGGGGTTGTGAGCCTCCTGAGGACTCCACACCCCGCTGAACTGATGACTTTTCCAGAAACCTCCCCAGCCCGACAGGATGGCATCCGTGGTAACCGTCTCCCAGCGAGGAACCAGAAAGGATCTGCCCCTCAACAGGTTGCTCGACTCAGCCACCACCGAAGGGACTGCCGAACCCTGGGAGACATCCTGAACGGTTGATCCAATGACAGCGGACACCTTTCCCAATGCGTCAATAGATGAAGTTGAAGAGATCTCATGTGAAACTGCGCAAACGGGACCGCCTCGAAGGAGGCCACCATCAATCCCACCAGTTTCATCCCCTGTCGGATAGAGGGGCAAGGATTGGCCAGAAGAAGGCGGATCAGATCCTGAATCCCCTGCACCTTGGTCTGGGGTAGAAACACTCTGGCCTGAATGGTATCCAGATTCATGCCCAGGAATGAAATCACCCGTGATGGCGAGAGAGAGGACTTGGGGCGGTTGATTATCCACCCGAACCTCTCCAGGGTCGACACCACCTGGTGGGTGTCCAGCTCCGCCTGACGGAGGGAAGAAGCTGAAATCAATAGGTCGTCCAGATACGGCACAATGCGAATTCCCTGAGCTCTGAATAGGGCCATTGTGCCCGCCAGAACCTTGGTAAAGACCCTCGGCGCTTAGGTTAACCCGAAGGGAAGGGCTACAAACTGAAAATGTTGATCGAAAAATTGGAACATGCAAATACGCATCCTTGATGTCTATGGATGTCATGAAATCCCCTTGACGAATGGAATTGATGGCCGAGCGCAGAGTCTCCATGCGGAACTTCTTGGTTCTGATGAATCTATTGAGGACCTTGAGGTCCAGAATGGGTCTTACAGAACCTTCTTTTTTTTTTTTTTTGGGGAACCGTGAAAAGATTGGAGTAGAAACCCCTGCCTCTCTCCGACGGAGGCACCGGGCATACAACTCCCATGTCCAGAAGGTTTTTCACTGCTAACAGGAGCCCCTGTGCAGCCTGAGAGTCTAAGGGCACCCGAGACCTTCAAAATCTTGGAGGAGGCCAGTACTCCAGTTTGTACCCGGAGGAGACCACTTCCAAGATCCAATTGTCTGTGACCTCCGGGGCCCAGACCTGGAAGAAGAGCTGCAGCCATCCCCCCACCCGTGCGGGTGAGGGCTCCCCTTCATTGCTGAGCTGGTTTACCCGCAGGCTTGGGCTTGGAACCCCAGGCAGAAGCGGGACAGGCCCGACCTCTGCCCCTGTTCCAGGAAGAGCCTCTGACACCAGAGAAGGCCAAAACTCTGCCAGCTCTGGCACCTCGAAAGGAAGGATTGAAAGAGCCTGCCCCCCCGAAAGCGACGGCGCTGTTTCTTCCGCTGAGGTAACTTACCTCCCTTTGCCACAGTATCCAACTTATCTCCAAACAGCCGCGTACCCAAGAAGGGAAAAGCTGTGAGCGATTTCTTGGCCGCAAAGCCCGCCGTCCACTGACGGAGCCATACCGAGCGGCGCATGGCCACCAATAAGGCTGAAGTCCTACTACACATAACAATAGTGTCTTCCATAGCAGCCAAGACAAAATCCATGAACAATTCAAATCTTTTAAGCGTAGTGAACTCAGCGCTGGCCGGATCAAGGTAAGTGTAATTTAACCAATCCCTAATCAGAGACCTAGCACCCACCGACACCAGCACAGATGCACAAACAGACCGCAAGGCCGAGCCAACACTGGCAAAGGCATGGCATGCCATCTGATCAAGGTGCCTATCCTCACCATCCTTTATGGAAGTGGCGTCTGGGGTGTGAAGCACGGAGGAGTTGGTCAACCCCAAAACTGGCGCATCGACCTCGGGAGGAGAAGCCCAGCGCTTAACCGCTTCCACCGGGAAAGGATACTTCGTATCCCATCCCTGAGGAACACCCGGAAGCCAACTAGGTTTCTCCCATTCTCTAAGGATCAGTGCATCAAAATGACCCTGGGTAGGGAACTCCAAATGAGGCTTGTGGGCCCCAAAAAATCCCCCCTTCTTGAGAGGGGGAGCGTCAGGCGGCGCAATATCCAAAACCTCCAAGAGATGTGACAAAACCGTGGCCGTGTCAACAGCATCCCCCAGCGCCTGCCCCACATCAGCCTCGCCAAACCGTACAGCGTCAGCCTCTGACTCCTCATACAATTCCCCCTCCTTTAACGGGGAATAATCCGACATATCAAACGAATCATCATCAATATCCCAAGTCGCCTGGACCGACGACAAATGTCACTTTTTAGCCTGGGCCTTCTTGCCCACCGCGCTAACCATAAATTTCTCGATGCTGGCCAACCTAGCACAAACATCGGAATGCTACTCCCCGCTGGCACCAATGTCACTTGGGGTATGGATAAAGCGGGGAGGGGAAGGCGATGAAGCGGGGGGCGCCGACCCAGAAGGCTGGGCACCCGACTGCCGCGATATGGCCTTTGTGTGCACATGGTATACAAATAAGCACATTCTCACCCATAAGGGATGCCCCACAACCCACACATGGCCGGGATTGTCCCAGAAGGAGCCCGAGCCCGGTATCCTGCGGAGCCTCCATATGGTGATTCTTGTGGTCAGTCGCAAGACCGCAGGTAATTGAAGCAATAAGCAACCCGGGATGCCCCTTAAAAGTCCCAGTGGGAGGATTTTTGGGTGAGCAATCTAAGCCTAGGGAACCCAGGACCAGGAGGAACCCCTTAAAAAGCCCATGCACGAAGCAATCTGAAACACACAAGCAATAATACAATCACACTGAAGAAATAACTAAAAAATACCAATATATTAATATTGATACACAATACAACCATATGCTCAGAATATTCTATAATTAAAAATATCTATATATTCATATGAAAGCACAAAAGCATGAAGAGGAGGCCCCCCGCTCAAGGAGGGCCCCCGCAGAAGCGAAGGAAGTGGCCACACAGGCGCTTACCGACCGAGGAGTTAATCAGAGCAGCAGCCAGAGCAATCACACAAGATGGCCCCTGGAGAGTCACATGAGCAGAGGAGAGGAAGAAGGGGGGCGGGCCAGCGCCAAACGCGCGCTCGTCAGGCCACGCCCCCCTCCCAGCAACGCGGATCCCGCCCCCCCCACCTAACACAGCCTGAGGGAGAGAAGCTCCCCAGGCTGAGTAAAGAAGGTAAAGAGTGAAGGAGACCACAATCAACCCCAGTCAGCACCAACACACACACAAGTGAAAGACACACAAACACTCACACAGTGCTTCAATAATTTAACAACCGTGGGTGAGGCCAGCCCCCCCTTGGACGGAAAGGAAGGGACCAGGAAGGGGGGGGGTCCAAGCCGGAATCCGGTCATAGGGATTAAGGGACAGGGCATCCCATACCGGGATCACCAACCCGGACAATCGCCTACCCCTTGCAATGGGGTCTCACGGTGGAGCAAGGCTCCTACAACATCCATAAGGTGCTGCCTACCCTCACCAGGAGGGTGGGCCAAGGCTGGGAGGCTCAAATAGGGACAATTTAGAAAAGGTCCTGGCAGCAATACGGACAAAAATGGCCGGGCGCGAGCCTGGCTTACCTGCAAGTAAGAGAAGTCTTCATCTTCTGTCTTGCTCGCCTTCCTGCAGAGAAGGAACTGGGGAATTGGTGGGAGGTCCCAGGTATTTATGGACTGGGAGGAACTCCTTTTTTTGCATTCATCTCTGCAGAAGTTCGCCCTCTACTGGAGAATAACCCAAATGTCATGAAGAGTTGAAGCGGAGTGTATGTCACACTTGGAATATGTATCTTGGAGCTCTCTGCTGTAAGCAGAGCAATGCTGAGTCATTACAGCTGATGGCTTACTACTTCTATTTCTGCTAGAAATAAAGGATGATTTCACAGATCTATGAGGAAATTTTTACTGTGGGACTGGGTTTTTCAAAAGCAGGTCTCTTGTGTGTGGCAAAATGGCCGCTCTCATGCTAGATTGCTATTCTACAACATCTGCATGGGGTTAAGCACCACCTCAATAGCTTACATCACTGATTGCCAGAGATGGGGTGTAGGAGAGCAATCTACTAAGCTTTGATTTTTTTTTTCTGCTCAGATTTTTTTTGCAGCCCCTTGAAGTGGAACAATAAGACAATGTGACCCTTAGACCAAAAAATGCTGTAAATAAATAAATATATATATATATATATATATATATATATATAGTCTCGGGCTCACAAGAGGATATTATTTTTGAGGCCCACCTGTAGAAAGATTTCTTGTCACCCACCCCAAGTCTTTGATCTCCTGTACTGCACTGATGGTGGCCTTGGGTCTGTATATATATATATATATATATATATATATATATAGTGTCTGACTGGCCCACCAGCCGAGCCTCCAGGTGGGCCCAAGGCACTGACCCAGTGAGCAATACAGGAGGGTGGATCATGATGCCGTTTGGTGCCCTGTTGTACCTCTTTGCTCCAGTCCCCCCCCCCCCCCCAGATTCTTGATAAATCTGGGGAACAGTCACAGTCACCCAGAGAGGGCCCTAAGAAGGAGACCTGATGACAGTATACATAGTAACAACTATCAAAAAGCCAGGTGACAGGCTGCAGATATCTGTGGATATCTCCCCCTTATTTATTTATTTTTTTTAATTTTTTTTTACATGCATAGATGGCCATTGTATGCTTGCGCACACATAGGAATTTGTCCTCCGCATTTAACCCATCCGTGCAGTGAGTGTACACATGCCTGGAGCGGTGGGCTGCCCTATTTACGGCGCCCGGGGAGCTAGGTGCCTTGCTCAAGAGCACTTCAGTCATGTCCGAGGACCGGGATTCGAACCTGCAACCCTCCAGTCACAAGTGCGCTCCCCTTACCTCTAGGCCACAACTGCCCCTTGCATATACGGAGAAAGTCCGATCTAGCTGGAGGTAACTATCAGTATATGTATATATATCACTATATCACTCTATATCACTATATTCCCCTGAAGAAACCAGTGAGCGCAACGCGTTGGACGTGATATACAATGCAAACATGTGGACAACCATGCACTGAACTGTACTCTGTTACAATTTTTTATGAAAAAATGTACACATCAAGAAAGTATATTTGGTGTGGACTATATTCAATGGAGAAGGAAATCATAGGTAAGCATTAATTTAATTAAGTATAGAATGTGAGGAGTGTCTCTGCGTCGACCTGCCAGAGTAGAAACACGTCATCAATGTATCGTAACCAAGTCAAAACATGAGTAGTGAAAGTTTCAGTTTGGCGGACAAAAGTCTCAAAATCGGCCATAAAAAGCATAAGATTAAACAAGATTAAATAAGATTAAACATAAAGTATTAGATATAGTAATAAACACACAGAAAGCTCCGGTGAGATCTCATTTTTTTTATTATCATATTCTCTTTTTTTTTTCTTTTGGTTTCTCGATTCCCCTGAGCACCACAATCCAGCGTGTCACCATATGTGCTGGATTCATGAAACAAAATTTAGGCAAAGAATAATGGAAGCTGAGAGCCGCAGTCCAGGTCCCGGCTGATCTGATCCACTCCTCCTCCATCGAAGCTATAATCTGACCATAGCTAAAGCATGGCGCCTGTCCAAGTAGGATGGACAAACAACATAATTTAAAGAAGAACTTTGATCACTTGCCGCTTCTCACAGAGTGCAGGACAGCACTTATTACTTTTGAGCTGAAGGGAACCCAGGCTGTTGCTCGGGCACTACAAACTGCCCCTTTCATATTCTGTTAACATTAGGTTCTGATATACCTGGCAGTTAAAGGAAGGGTATGGATTATTATTCCTAATTTTGTAGCCCATTATTCTGCTGGATCAATAGGTGAGCTATGCCGAATATTCATTAGGACAACCAAGTTTACAGTTGAGTTGAAGGGAACACAGGTTGTTGCCCCTTTCAATTTCCCTTTAAAGTTAGATTCGGATCTCCTTGTTGGCACAGTGTTGGGGGGGACGGGGGTGACCTTTTCCTTTTTGCCGTGACATTTCGTCTGTTTTGCGTGGAATTTTGTATGGGATGCATTTTTATACTTAACCAGTAAAAACTACGTTTTATCCCTGGAGCTGGATCCATCTTTTGTATATAGTGTTTGGACATCTTCAAGAGTTGTTCCTGGATCCGTGCTGGAGGGACTTGATGTCCATGGCTGGGTGAGCTGGTTACCTACAATCCAATTTGAACTCCTTGTTGGTTGGGACAGACGAATTTTGGACAGCACTATTTACTTAGCATCTGAGCTGAAGAGAAACCAGCCTGTTGCTCGGGCACTACAAACTTCCCCTTTCAATTTCTGTTACTGTTAGGTTCTGATCTACGTGTTGGTGAAAGGAAGTGATAGGATTAGTAGTCCCAATCTTGAAGCCCATCAATATGCTGGATCAATAGGCGAGCCATGCAGAATATCAATTCAGCATCTGAGCTAAAGGGAAACCAGGCTGTTGCTCAAGCAGTTACAAACTGCCTGTTTCATGTTCTGTTTTACTTGGTGGTGAAAGGAAAGGATAGGATTGGTATCTCTAATCTTTCAGCTCGGGGGATGGGCCAGGCACTATACGGATCATGTTCATTGAACTATTTGTTTTGGCGGGTTGATATTTTAGAAGATCCATGTCGGAGGAGTCGAGCGAACCTATCAGTCAGAACCTGCAATGCGTCTCAACAAACATTTCAGAAGTGGTAAAGTCAATGAAGGGACTACATTCTACAAGCAAAACATAGCAAGAACGAAAAAAAAATATGACAGCATAAGCAGAATAAAAAAAAGAAGAAAATAATAATTACATCATTCATAAGTTTTTCTCCCACTACCCTGACCTGGAACAATGCAATATTAATCTACAATAAAAGGCGTTCAGGGTCAATCTTTGGTATCACAGCTGAAAAAAAAATAGTTTCTTCATTCCAATAACCAGTAAGGAGTCCCCGTATCCCCTAATTCCGGCATGGAAGCTTTGTCCCAGCGTGTCCGTCTTTCCAGCGTGTAACGGCCGGTGGAGGGAGAGGTTGAGGTACCGTGGCTGGTTGTTTCTCAATGGCAGGAGTTTCAATAGGGAATTCATTGTACGGCTCCAGGAATCTAAGGAAAGTAGTGGTCTACCAGGAAAATGTCACAGCCCGTCCAAAATATTTATATTATCAACCACTTAAATGAAGCATAACAAAAATTTAAATAAGGAAACACCTTTGTAAAAAAGAAATAGAACACGTTTATCTAAATTTTTATCCCACAGTAATCATCTCACTGGTAACTGGAAGCCCCACAGGGCCCCATCTCCAAACCCATTACCAGGAGCAACCACCACGAATGGTCCTTGTGCTGATTCTGGCCACCACCAATATTTACATACATACAGAGGATGGCACTGTGCTTTTCATGGCTCTGCATTATTCTGGTGCCTTGGCCTAGTGGAGGGGGCATGGTGGGAAGCCCCCTTAAAGGATGGGAGGCTCATACAAGAATATATATGAATACTTGTAGTGCAGAGCAGATTTTGCTGCTGTACGTTAAGGTCAACTGGCCAGATGTTCCAGCTGCCATGGATGTCTACACATTTTATCCAGAGAATTTTTGAAGCCAGAAACTTTTGAAATACATTGGGCAAGTTGGGCAAAGCAAGTAGAACTAGCGATTCAGAGGCTATTTATTTCCAGAGAAACTCATGGTTGATGGGAGTCAAGTCTATCTGGGCTTGTAAAACTAGCGAGACAGAAACCATTCTTCTGTAGAGACACTGATTGTTGATCAAGTCAAAGTCTAGTCAGTAGAAGAACTAGTGGCTCAGGGATTATATTCTTCTAAAGACAATGATTGTTGATCGAGGCAAGTCTACTTGGGCATGTAGAAGAAATAGCGAGTCAGAGACCTTTCCTCTGTAGACACTGAAGGTTGATCAAGTCAAGTCTATCTGGGCATGTAGAAAAACTAGCGAGTCAAGGATCATCTTCCTATAGGGACATTGCTCAAGGCAAGTCTACTTGGGCATGTAGAAGAACTAGCGAGTCAGAGACCATTCTTCTGTAGAGACACTGATGGTTGATCAAATCAAGTCTATCTGGGAATGTAGAAAAACTAGCGAGTCAAGGATCATCTTCTCTATAGGGACATTGCTCAAGGCAAGTCTACTTGGGCATGCAGAACTAGCGTCATAGACCATTTATGTCTTGAGACAGTGATGGTTGACCGGAGCAAGTTGGATACCATTTATCTCTAGGGACGTTGACATTTGATCAAGACAAATCTACCTGGGCATGTAGAAGAACTAGCGAGTCAGAGAGTATTGATTTCTAGAGCAAGGGTTACCAACCAGTGGTACTAGCATTACTGATGGTACTTAAGCTTCCCTCTGGTGGTAATCAAGGCCACTGGAAGTCGGGAACATGTAGCACAGCAGACAACCTACTGTCCCAATGGAACAGTGGCCAAGTCAACAAGCTGCAGGAGTGCAGCAAAGAAACATATTGGGATGACTGCATTGCTGGCAGAGGAGACTGAATTATTGGGCCAATATAGGACATTCACCCTCCCGGGAAAGTCTGTATTAGTGGTGGTAGGGGTGGTACATGAGATAATTGCAAAAAGGGAAAGTGGTACTCCATGAAAATAAGGTTGGGAAATCCTGCTCTAGAGAAACTGATGGTTTATCAAAACAAGTCTATCTCGACATTTAGAAGAACTGGTGAGTTGGAGTTCATTTATCTCTAGAGACATTGATGGTTGATTCAGTAAGTCCTCTACATGCCCAGCAAGACTGGCCTCAGAGACTGTTTATCTCTAGAGACATTGATAGTTGAATGAGGCAAATCTATCTGGGCATGTAGAACTGGTCAGTTGAAGACTCTTAATCTCTGGAGACATTGATGATTTATTGATTCAGTAGGTCCTCTAATTGCCCAAGTAGACTTACCTAAGAGACATTGATGGTTGACCGAGGCAAGCCTATCTGGGCATGTAGAAGGACTGGAGAGTTGGAGACCATTTATATATTCAGTCGTTAGGTCTACATGCCCAGGTCAACTTGCCTCAGAGACTGTTTATCTCTAGAGACATTGATAGATGACCGAGGCAAATTTTATTGACGTTGATGGTTTATTGATTTGGTAGGTCCTCTACATGCCCAAGTAGACTTGCCTCAGAGACTGTTTATCTCTAGAGACATTGATGGTTGGCAGGCAAGCCTACAGGGCATGTAGGAGAAATTAGACACAAGGTCACTGAGAAGAGCCAGCCACCAGAATAACGTTGAGCCATTGCTTACCGATAATGTAACAAAGCTACCATCGTTCCTAGTACATATTATTATATTATATATAGTTTGTTATAAATATACAAGAATGAGGTAGACATGATGTGAAATTTACCTTCTTTGGTATTCAATAAAAATGTGTAAAAGATGGGCGGGTGTAATCACATGATTAAGAGGTACGGCTGTCAGCTGAGGTATCGCAGTCTGTGCTCGTCAAGAGAAATATTGGAAGAGGAGTATTTTGGCAATGGAGCCGTATCTGCTCGAGTGCAGCCATTATTCGGAGGCTGGTCGTCAAACGTTCCCGGGGGAAGGGGCGAGGGCGGTCCGTTTGGGGGGGGGGGTGGATGAAATGTGGTGGCTCTGGCTGGATATGCGAACAAGGATACTTCTCAGGATATACTTCACAATAATCTGCTATATTGTCCTAAAAATCACAGAAATTACCATAAAAAAAATACCAAAATGAGCCATGAAATGTCTTCTAGAATACACAGCCAATTGTTTGATGTCTCACTTCCAGATATTTTGTGATCTGGATGATTGGAGGTCTTCAGAGACATTTCGGCCTGAGGTCTTCTAACGTGGTTTGTGGTCTAGCGAATTGGAGGATGCCTATAATCGCCACAGAGCAACTAAATCCTCAAAGTAACTCAAATTATGTTACAAAGCAGGTTCTCCAATTTATCTCATTCACAACTATTCCTTCTTGTTTTAGATGACGTCACATCTCTTCTAAGAGCTGATAGATTCAGAGATGTGTAGTGCTCTAGTGCCTCTGGGTTCATTGACCTTTGCTCACTATACACAGAATAGGCCAAGAGTAGACTCATCTTCCTGCTCAGCCTACTTTACCCCTTCCTGTACCTAAAATCAGCTCATCTCTTGTAGACCAGTTAGTACAGTTCAAAAGTCCCTGATGCTCCTGCAGCTTGGTGGACAAAGAGCTTCCTCACACAGGGCACCAACCATCTTGCAAACTGATCATGTTACTCCTATTCGTTTTAGGAGCAGAGGAGCCCAATTTATGAACAGGGAGGCTGAAAAGAGGGTGAAACTTGGATATAGGCGTCAGGAGAGCTCTTGAACACCTTGGCCCTGATATACTAAAACAGAGAGTTCTCAATCTCTGCCATGGGCACATGAAAAACTTGTGGGTGTGGGCTCAAGGAGTATGAGTCCTTTCTATAGTAGATAAGGGCCATTTCCCTAAATTCCCTAAGGTTCAATTCACACCCGATTGTATCTGCTGAAGTGGGATATGCTGCATTGACTTGCTTTGGTATGTAATGCGTTGCCTTTTGATTGGAGGGAACAATCGCTCATTTTACAAACGTACCAAGATCTTGTGTGAATTAGCTACAAATGAGGTTATGGATTCTGTGATGTTCCTGCACTGAAGTGCAAACAGCCTGCACCAGCCCTAAAGTAACGTGTGTTGGGTACAATGTCCAGCTGGGGCAGGTTTTAGGCAAAGTGGGGCACTGGTCTTCCTCTATATTCACCGTGTGCCCAGCCCCTGCCATTCTCCCCTGGGCACCCAATCTCTGCTATCTATCCCTGTGTGCCATCCTCCCGCGTGCCCAGGTCCTGCCATCCTTGCATGTGCCCAATCCCTGCTATACTCCCCTGTGCCCCCAGTTCCCACCATCCATTCCTGTGCACCCAGTCCCTGCCATCCTCCCCTGTGTGCCCAGTACCTGATATCCTTCCCTGTGTGCCAGTCCCTGCTATACTCCTGTGTCCCCAGTTCCCACCATCCATCCCTGTGCACCCAGTCCCTGCCTTCCTCCCCTGTGAACCTGTCCCTGCAATCTTCCACTGTGTGCCCAGTCCATCCCATCCATCTGTGTGCCTAGTCCCTACCATCCTCCTATGTGTGCCCAGTCCCTGACATTCTCCCTGTTTGCCCTGCTCCTACCATCCATCATTGTGTGCCCAATTCCTGCCATCCTCCTCATGTGCCAAGCCCCTGCTCTTCTCCCCATGTCCTTTCCTTGCTATCCTTCCCTGTGTGCCCAGTCCCTGCCATCCTTCCCTGTGTGCCCAGTTCCTACCACCCATCCCTGTGTGCCCAGTCCCTGCCATCCTTCCCTGTGTGCCCAGTTCCTACCTCCCATCCCTGTGTGCCCAGTCCCTGCCATCCTTCCCTGTGTGCCCAGTTCCTACCACCCATCCCTGTGTGCCCAGTCCCTGCCATCCTTCCCTGTGTGCCCAGTCCCTGCCATCCTTCCCTGTGTGCCCAGTTCCTACCTCCCATCCCTGTGTGCCCAGTCCCTGCCATCCTTCCCTGTGTGCCCAGTTCCTACCTCCCATCCCTGTGTTCCCAGTCCCTGCCATCATTCCCCTATGTGGCCAGTTCCTACCACCCATTCCTGTGTGCCCAGTCCCTGCCATTATTCCCCCATGTGCCCTCATGCCACCCTGTGTGCCCTATCAGTGTCATACTCCTCTGTGCCCTCAGTCCCAGCCAGTCTCTATCATGCTGTTTAGGTGAGAAATATAAGAATAAGAATTTATTTTGGGACACTGAATGGGCACCCAAAGCAATAGTACGCCTCCAGCACTGAAGGCAGGTGGCCCTGGTCAACTGCCCACTTTGCTGCCCTCTCAACGTCGGCCCTGTGTCCAGCTGCCACCTACCTTCGACAAGGTATTTTCCACGCTTCTGTGCTGCCCTACGCCCATCCCACAAAATAACATTGGATAACTCGATTGGCAATACATGGTGCACACATGAGTGAGGGACAATATGGATGACTCTGTGGTGCTGTCAAGATCAAAAAATGTGCTACACTTTCTATGCCTGAAGTTCTTGTTCTATTATTGAATGTGTTAACCGCGCCAAATCCTCTGTGAGAACTCTCCTTAGTAAATCTGGGCCCATGCCATACACTGCTGAAGAAGCCTGAGGCCCGGAGAAGGACCCAGACATGGGGTTGCACAAGAGCATCAACATGTCTAAAATGACCATTGTAGAAGAAGAGGGAGAACGGTGACGTCTCTACCGGACAGTGACAGCTCTTATTTCAGACTCTTTAATAACCCCCCCACCCCGTGTCTCTACATCCCTCACTCACAGGTCCTTTGGGGTTGAGGTAAGCGTGACAGACCCGTGTTTCAGCTATAAGGCTGGGGTGGCTCTTTGGTTGATTCCAGCAGTTGCCAGTAAGTCATTCCTCCATCGCGTCTCGGTGTGACGGAGGCCGTCGCGAAAAAGGACGTTTCATTTTGCAAACACAGATTTAAAATCAAACTGAAAAAAAAAAGAAAGAAAGCAACACTCTGATCTACTCTACTCGGTACGATTGAATAAATTATCTCTTTGGTAAAAAGCTCCATTGGATGAGTTTTCTCACGATTGTGTGATAGCTGGGGCGTGACCTGTTATGAAGGAAGTTCTGCCCATGCTCCAAGTCCTCTGAGCATGGTGAGGTGAGAGGGGTGGATGCTGGGATACAGTACAGAGGTCGGAAACACCTGGGTGACCCCCCCCCCCTCCACAGTTTGGCGCCCTCCAGGTGGGTCGGTCAAAGAGGTAGGGTGGTCAGTGCAGAGATGAGATTGTCATTACATTCTTCTCTTTGCATACAGAGTTTTCCACTGGATTTTGGAACAGAAATCAGGAGGCCAGAGGCCAGGACCCAAGCAGACGATAATAAAACAGCCCCGTTCTGCTCAGTGCTATGAATTCTGGGTAATTCAAGAGTCCTCCACAGCCTCAGTGAAAGCCTACCCCTCACTCAAATGAGGATGTAAAATGCGGGTTTTAATGGGGTACCAGAAGAGGATGGAGCTGGCGAGGACTCATGGGGAAGAGCTGGGAGGAGTGTGTCCTTGCGATGAAGAGGATAGTGGAGGCATCTGCTGTGCCGGCCCTGGACTTGACTGCCCGTTGTTGTTGGAGCTGGAGCCCGACACTGCCGCTGGTCTGCGCCCATACAGAACCCCTGAGGAAAGAGGAAGAAGAACATGTTATTTTGACAGAGAAGGAGGCGAGACAAAAGAGAGACCTTTCCTTACGTTGTCACCTTGTATAACTGAAACATTAAAGTGGACCAAAACCCATGCCAATCGGCCTGGCAATCAAGATTCCCAGGCTGATCGATCCCCTCCCCCCCCGGGGGCATCCAAAATCGGGATGCCCCACTGTGGGAAACCCCCCCAGGTCGCCCCATTCACTTACCTTGTATGCCGGTCCAACGGCGCATGCGCGAGTCGTTGCCACATCCACGCTATCCCTCTAGCAGGGCGCATGCCCACGGCAGGCATCTGTGAATGGCCGGCGCGGGCACGTTCCCTGTTAGAGGGTAGCAGGGGATGCGTCTGCCAGTGCACTTGGAGCTGCTCCCCTTAGATGATGTGACGTCAGCGGCTCTGATCGCGCTGATTGGACGAACGCACGCCATGCGCCTTAGGACCGGAAAGAGGTGAGTTGCCTTTGGCGATCTGGGGGGGTTTCACGCAGCGGGGCATCCTCGGACTAAAACCCAGGGTAGTAAAAATTCAATAATACTTTGTTTTTCTATAATAGTTGTATGCATTGGTGGGAGCTAAAATGGGTGGAGTACTGTGAACATGGTTAAGGGACTGATGAGGGAGGGCTATACATCAGGGAACCATATAATCAGAGAGGTAAGCTGGCACAGGCATTGCTAGCATCTGGGAATTGATACATATAAATATAGGGGAGTGGTGGAAGGACATATGAGCGGAGTTTGCGCAGATAGTGGGTACCCTGATTGGTGTAGAAAATCTTCATTATACTATTCTAATAAAAAAAAATCTGAACCTATTCATTGTGGCCCACAACCAGGTTCCAAATCTTTCAAGTGGCCCGAATTCGTCAAAGGGTTGAGCACCAGTTATATTCTAGAGGTAGGGAAGCGGGCTTGTGGCAGGTACGATTTCCGGCCATGGGACGTGACTGAAGTGCCTTTGAGCAAAGCACCTAACTGCTCCTCGGGTGCTGAGTTTAGGGCAGCCTTTGGGCACATGTGCATTTCACTGCCCCAAGTGGACACACCAGTGAATAGTCACTAATATAGTGTTTGTACACTGGTGTGTCCACTTGTGTGTAGTCATTAATATAGTGTTGATTCACTGGTGTGTCCACTTGTGTGTAGTCACTAATATAACGTTTATTCACTGGTGAGTCAACTTGTGTGTAGTCACTAATATTGCGTTTATTCACTGGTGTGTCCACTTGTGTGTAGTCACTAATATAGCATTTATTCAATGGTGTGTCCACTTGTGTGTAGTCACTAATATAGCGTTGCTTCACTGGTGTGTCCACTTGTGTGTAGTCACTAATATAACGTTTATTCACTGGTGTGTCCACTTGTGTGTAGTCACTAATATAGCGTTTATTCACTGGTGTGTCCACTTGTGTGTAGTCACTAATATAGCGTTTATTCACTGGTGTGTCCACTTGTGTGTAGTCACTAATATAGCGTTGCTTCACTGGTGTGTCTACTTGTGTTTAGTCACTAATATAGTGTTTATTCACTGGTGTGTCCACTTGTATGTAGTCACTAATATAGCGTTTATTCACTGGTGTGTCCACTTATATGTATTCACTAATAATACCGTTTTGTGAGTACTCACCTTTAAAACTGGTATTATGAGTGAGCCATACACTCCACTTCGATCTTCATGACATATGGGTAATCTCCAGTAGAGGGCGAACTTCTGCAGAGATGAATATGCAAAAAAAGAAAGCCCCTCCCGGTCCATATATACCTGGGACCTCCCACCAATTCCCCAGTGTATAAAAGCAGTAAGGGGACCAGGAAGAACCAATTATAACTTTAACAATCAAAACCAAGGGTTCACCATATAAAAGCCCCAGAATACCTGAAAAAAAAAAGGTTGGGGCGAAGTGGAGTGTATGGCACACTCATAATACCCGTTTTAAAGGTGAGTACTCACAAAACGGTATTATTCTAAGTGTGCCATACACTCCACTTCGATCTTCATGACATATGGGACATCCAATAGCAGTGTCCTTCATGGGTGGGAACCAGAAACAGTAAAGAATGTACCAAATCAAACCACTGCAGCTTGCAGAACCTTGCGGCCAAAAACAGCACCCGCTGAAGCCCGCACATCAACCTTGTAAAACTTGGAAAAAGTATGAACAGAAGACCAAGTAGCAGCCTTACAAACTTGTTCAACAGAAGCCTGGTGCTGAAAAGCCCAGGATGCAACAACAGCACGAGTAGAGTGCGCAGTAACCCTAAAAGGGGGAGTCCTCCCCTTAGCAGAATAGGCCCCAACAATGGCCTGACGAATCCATTTGCTAATCGTAGACTTAGCAGGCGCCAAACCTTTCCTGGGCCCACAGGGCACCACGAAAAACGCATCCGTCTTGCGGAAGGAAGAAGTAATCACCAAATAGTACTTAACACAGCGAACAACGTCCAAATTGTGCAGAACCCTCTCCTTGTCATTGCTAGGCTTAGGACACAAGGAAGGGAGAACAATATCCTGATTGAGGTGGAAAGCAGACACCACCTTAGGAAGGAAATCCGGCTTAAAACGAAAAACCACCTTATCCTGGTGTCTCTCAAAGTAAGGGGCCTGAATCGACAAGGCCGCCAACTCAGAGACACGCCGAACCGAGGTAATAGCCACCAAGAAAGCAACCTTCTGAGTGAGAACCGAAAGAGCAATATCCTGTAACGGCTCAAAAGGAGGACCCTGCAGAGCCGAAAGAACCAAATTCAAATCCCAAACAAGAACTACAGCCTTCCGAGGGGGCCGCACATGTGCGACCCCTTGGAAAAAGGTCCTAACCAGCGGGTGTACAGCAAAAGACCTCTGGAAGAAAACCGACAGAGCAGAAACCTGTCCTTTCAAAGTACTAAGCTGGAACCCAAGATCCAGATTATGCTGAAGAAACTCCAAAATCCTGGGTATCGAAAAAACCCTGCAAGGCAAGGCCCTAGCCTCACACCAATCAATATAGGACCTCCAAGTCCTATAGTACATGCCAGAAGAGGTCCCCTTCCTAGCCCTAATCAGGGTCTGAACATCAGCCTCAGACAAACCTTCCTCTTTCAAGATGAAGGTTTCAGCAGCCAAGCCGTCAAAGCCAGGGTTTGTAAATTGGGGTAAAGTAGATGACCCTGAGATAGCAGGTCCGGCAACAAGGGAAGCCGGTACTGATCTACGGCCATCCTTACGACGTCTGCGTACCAAACCCTTCTTGGCCATCTTGGAGCCACCAGAATCGCTGGTGCCCCTTCTAGAACCAGTTTGCGAACTACCTTGCCCAGCATGGAGACGGATGGAAACAGGTACAGAAAACCCAACTCCTTTAAAGCAAGGGACAAGGCATCCACTGCCAGAGACAGAGGATCCTGAGAAAGAGACACAAAGGCCGGAAGTTTGTGATTGTGCCTCGAGGCAAAGAGATCCACCTCCGGAGTCCCCCACTTACGGCAAAGATCCAGAAAAACCTCGGGGTTGAGAGACCACTGTCCGTGGAGAGAGGATCCCCTGCTCAGGGAATCCGCCTCCGTGTTCTTCACTCCCGGAATGTAGACTTCTGAAATGCAAGGAACATTGCTCTCCGCCCAGTACAGGATCAGAGAGACTTCCCTGAGGGCACTCCTGCTGCGAGTCCCTCCTTGGTGATTGATGTAAGCTACCGCCATTCGGTTGTCCGAACGAACCTGAACCGGTAGACCCCGTAAATGTGAGGTCAGCCGACCCAGATCCAGTCGGTTGGCTCTGAGCTCCAAGACATTGATGGGGGTGTGAGCCTCCTGGGAACCCCACACCCCGCTGAACTGATGACTCTTCCAATAACCTCCCCAGCCCGACAGGCTGGCATCCATGGTAACCGTCTCCCAACAAGGGACCAGAAAGGATCTGCCCTTCAACAGATTGCTTGAGTCCAGCCACCACCGAAAGGACTGCCGAACCCTGGGAGACATCCTGAAAGGTCGATCCAATGACTGCGGGCACCTGTCCCAATGCGTCAATAGGTGAAGTTGAAGAGATCTCATGTGAAACTGTGCAAACGGTACCGCCTCGAAGGAGGATACCATCAAATCCACCAGTTTCATCCCCTGTCGGATAGAGGGAAAGGAACTGGCCAGAAGAAGGCGGATCAGGCCCTGAATCCCCTGCACCTTGGTCTGGGGCAGAAACACACTGGCCCGAATGGTATGCAGATTCATGCCCAGAAATGAAATCACACCAGATGGGGAGAGAGAAGACTTGGTGCGGTTGATCACCCACCCGAACCTCTCCAGGGTCGACACCACCCTGTGGGTATCCAGCCCCGCCTGACGGAGGGAAGAAGCTGAGAACAACAGGCCGTCCAGATAAGGCACAATGCGAATGCCCTGAGCTCTGAGCAGAGCCATTATTCCCGCCAAGACCTTGGTGAAGACCCTCGGCGCCGAGGTCAGACCGAAGGGAAGAGCTACAAATTGATAATGTTGATCCTCCACCGCAAACCGGAGGAATCTCTGATGTGCCTGAAAAATCGGAACATGCAGATACGCATCCTTGATGTCTATGGATGTCATAAAATCCCCTTGGCGAAGGGAATTGATAGCCGAACGCAGAGTCTCCATGCGGAACCTTTTGGCTCTGATAAACCTGTTGAGAACCTTGAGATCTAGAATGGGTCTCACCGAACCCTCCTTTTTGGGAACCGTGAAAAGGTTGGAGTAGTAACCCCTGCCTCTCTCCGACGGAGGCCCGGACATATAACCCCCATGTCCAGAAGGTTTTTTACTGCTAACAGGAGCCCCTGTGCAGCCTGAGGGTCCGAGGGCACCAGAGACCTTAAGAATCTTGGGGGCGGCCAGTACTCGAACTCCAGTTTGTACCCGGAGGAGACCACTTACAAGATCCAATTGTCTGTGACCTCCCGGGCCCAGACCTGGAAGAAGAGCTGCAGCCGTCCCCCCACCCTTGCGGGTGAGGGCGCCCCTTCATTGCTGAGCCGGTTTAACCCTTCTAGTGCCAGCTACGTGACTCTCACGTAGCTGCCTCTCCAACCGTTAAGTGCCAGCTACGTGAGAGTCACGTAGCTGACTTTAGAGGCCCATAAAACAAAAAGTAAAAAACATACAGACTTACCTTACCCCTCATTTGAAAGGGCCAGCGATTCTGTACAGGCCTCTGATCTTCAGGAGGGGGCCCGTAATAGCCCCCCCCCCCCGCCGGCGCCGACATCTGAAAAAAAAAAAAAAAAAGTAAATGACATTTACTCACCTGGCAGCGCGATGGCTCTCCCCGGGTCTTCTCTTCACCAGGGGGGGCTCCGATCCCCCCCCTGGGCTTTCCACGCTGCTTGTGAGGGCCCAGAAACGGGCCATCACCATCCTCTTCGGCCGGCGCTGGCCCCGCCCCTAGCCCCACCCCTAACTCCGCCCACTTGATGACGTCATCCCGCTCCTCGGGTTACTGGCACCCAAGCTCCGATCTGTCAGTTGTCAGCAGCGATCGGAGCAGGGAGGGTGGCAGGCAGGGTGGCTCTGATCTCCCTGCCTGTCACCCTCCCTGCTCTGATCACTACCGACAGCTGTCATCTGCAGCAGCGTGGGACACTGGATGGGAGGTAAGTATAAGTGAAAAAAGAATAATAAAGAACTTGTCTGGTGTCTTTTTTTTTAACTTAACCCTTTGTGAACTGGTAAGGGGTCCATGAGACCCCTTATACCAGTTCACAAGGCTCTGGGTATGGCAGGTCACCTGCGGCAAGCGGGTGACTTGCCATAACCCCCAGCCCCCCATTACCTGCCTCCCCAACGGCCAGGGGGGGGCAGAAGGGCCCGGGCCACGTGGCTATGTGGGCTAGTAGCCTGCAGGGCCAGAGGCCACCAACGCTGGCCCCTGCGCCCTGTTCTACAAGCCCCCATAGCTGGTCCGGGTCAGTAATGCTGGGTAAGGGGGACCCTATGTCATTTTTTTGGGGGATTTTAAGGGTTTTTAACCCTTAGAATTCCAAAAAAGAAATGAGGTCCCCCCCCCCCCCCCCCTGGGAGGGGGAACCCTATGTCATTTTTTTTTTTTATTAACCCCTTACAACTATGCAATCATATTGCATAGTTGTATCCTATCTGGAATCCCCTAAACTGCTGTTTCAGGAAAAGGGGTATACCTATACATATGTGGTACCATTGTAACCGGGAGAAATAGGGCTTTCACACGCAATAATATTTTATTAACAAACTTACATTTTTTATTACAAAAAAAACACTACAAATTGTAAAAAATTGTTTTTTTTCATTTTTTTGCACATATTTCACCCAAAAGTATTGAGAATACACTAAAAAAAGCCAAACAAGACATTTCATGTTGAAGCCCAGACTCTGCTGAAAAAAACAATATATAATTTTCATCGAAATCCCTGGAAATCCCTTCAAAAATCAAGGTTGCACACGTGTAGCGCAAAAACGTGAAAAGTCGTCTGGCAACAGATTGTGACAAAAAATCTCGGTAGGCCGGCACTCAAAGGGTTAACGGCAGGCTTGGGCTTGGAACCCCAGGCAGGCTCGGGACGTGCCCGACCTCTGCCTCTGTTCCAGGACGAGCCCCTGACACCCGAGAAGGCCAAACCCCTAGCCGCTCTGGCCCCTCGAAAGGAAGGAGTGAACGAGCCCGCCCCCTGAAAGGGACGCGCTGTTTCTTCCTTTAGCAACAGCATCCAATTGATCTCCAAACAGCCGCGAACCCAAGAAGGGAAGAGCTGTGAGCGACTTCTTGGCCCCAACGTCCGCTGTCCACTGGCGGAGCCAGACCAATCTGCGCATAGCCACCAGTAAGGCTGAAGTCCTACTACACACGACAATAGAATCTTCCATCGCAGCCATAACAAAATCCATGAACAATTTGCATTTCTTAAGGATAGCGAACTCAGCGCCAGCTGGATCAAACTGAGCGTTATTCAGCCAGTCCCTGATAAGAGACCTGGTAGCAAGCCACACCAGGGCAGATGCACTAACAGGCCGCAGGGCCGAGCCCACGTTGGCAAATGCGTGGCACGCCATCTGATCAAGGCGCTTATCCTCGCCATCCTTAAGGGAAGTGGCGTCAGGGGTGTTCAGCACAGAAGAGTTGGTCAAACCTAAAACTGGCGCGTCGACCTCGGGAGGAGAAGACCAGCGCTTAACCGCCTCCACCGGAAAAGGATATTTCTTATCCCATCCCTGAGGAACACCAGGAAGCCGACTGGGCCTCTCCCATTCTCTAAGGATCAGCGCATCAAAGTGACCCTGGGTAGGGAATTCCAGACGGGGCTTGTAGGCCCCCAAAAATTCCCCCTTCTTGAGACGAGGCGCCTCAGGCGGTTCAATATCCAACACCTCCAATAAATGTGACAAAACAGAGGCCGTATCTACGGCATCCCCCAGCGCCTGCCCGACATTGGAATTCCCAGACTGAACATAGTCAGCCTCGCCCAACCTAGCCCAAACATCAGAAAGCGACTCCCCACTGGTACCAATGTCACTTGGGGTACGGATAAGGTGGGGAGGGGAAGGCGATGAAGCGGGAGGAGCCGACCCAGAAGGCTGGGTACCAGACTGCCGCGTTATGGCCTTTTGTGCGCATGGTATACAGATCAGCACATTCTCCCCCGTAAGGGATACCCCACACCCCACACACGGCCCGGATTGTCCCAGTGGGAGCCCGAGCCCAGTATCCTGCGGAGCCTCCATATGGTGAATTTTTGTGGTCAGACGCAAGACCGCAGGGAATTTACGCCTAAGCAACCCGGGATGCCCCTTAAAAGTCCCGGTGGGAGGATTTGAGGTGAACAATTTTACACTAGGGACCCCAGGACCAGAAGGAACCCCTTAATATGCACATATACAGGGCAACCTGTAACACACAAAACAGGTAACATAAGTGCAATGCTAGATAAATATGGCAATAACACATACCTAACAGTATATGCATATAAAAAAGTATATATATATATATATATATATATATATATATATATATATATATATATAAAACTGTATCCCAGCCAGACATGCAAAACCAACACGCACATGCCCGCGATCAGTGGGGGCCCCCCGCTAGAGAGGAGCCCCCATACAAGCTAAGGAAGTGGCCATCCGGCCCTTACCACACGGAACGCAGCTCAGATCCTGATTGAAAATGGCCTCCGTGAAGTGCCTCATGCATGAAGAGGGAGAGCAGGGGGAGGGCGGGCCAGCGCAGAACGCACGCTCGCCGAGGCCACGCCCCCCTCCCAGCAACGCGGATCCCCTAGAAACGAGCCACAGAAATCGCGCCAAAAAAGCGGACGGGGCTACCGCGGTCGCGCCGAGAGCCGGCCCCGCCCCCTTCTCGAACACAGCCTGAGGGGGAGAAGCTCCCCCAGGCTAATCACAGCCTGACATGGCCCAAGTAAAGCACTCCCTGTCTGCCACACGCACACACGCACAGTGAAGCACACACCAACACACACAGGAGCATAAGTGGAAAAAACGAAATAACGGCCAGGCCAGGCAACCCCCCCCCCCCCCCGGAGGGGAATAAGGGACCCGGAAGGGGGGGAACCCTGCCAGAATCCGGCCATAAGCATAGAGGGACGGGGCATCCCACACCAGAATCACCAAAAAAACTGGATAACCGCCTACCCCATAGTGAGGTCTCACGATGGAGCAGTGCTCCTTCTGCACCCATAGGGTGCTCCTACCTTCACCAGGACCTGCAGCCTAAGCTGGGAGGCTCAATATAGGGGCAATTTAGAAAGGGTCCTGGCAGTAATAGGGACAATAGACGGCTGGGCGCGAGCCCGACTTACCTGTAAGTAAAGAAGTCTTCATCTTCTGTTTTGTCGCCTTCCCTGCAGAAAAGGAACTGGGGAATTGGTGGGAGGTCCCAGGTATATATGGACTGGGAGGGGCTATCTTTTTTTGCATATTCATCTCTGCAGAAGTTCGCTCTCTACTGGAGATTACCCATATGTCATGAAGATCGAAGTGGAGTGTATGGCAAACTTAGAATATAGTGTTTATTCACTGGTGTGTTCACAGAAATGTGCTCTACACTATAGGCCTATTCAGTGTACACATGGTATTATCATAGAAAATACTGAACCCGATTGGCTGGGATGAACGCCTATGGCAGCACAGTCAAGGTGTCCCCGCGAGCCGCCATGCCGAGAGCTATCAACTCCTTCACAGAAGCGCAACGAAGTCTCCTTTGTTGGCGGCTGTCAGGGCCGGGCAGAGTTACTGCCGCTGTCAAGATATCCACTCCTGTGACTTCATTAGGATGGATTTTATAGCGCGGCGTCCGACTCCCCGCCACTCACTGTAACTTATTGGATTTTCCTGCCGGGGAGAGAGGCCGCTACCTACCTGCATAGACAACTCCATTTATTTCTATTGACATGTTGATGCTGCTAATGCTGGAGGCAGACAGATTCATCGCCGTCTCCTGTCTGTCATCTGGAAGAGAGCGCAGAGGAAAGAGCTGTAAGCAAACTGACACAGAGGACGCCCCCAGTGCAAGCGCGGCTCTTATATAACTGCCCCACTCAGTGCAAGTGCCTCCCTCATAAGTGCCCCTTAGTACAAGCGTCTCTCTAATCACTGCCCCTCAGTACAAGCGTCTCTCTCATCACTGCTACTCAGTACAAGCGTCTCTCTCATCACTGCTCCTCAGTACAAGCGTCTCTCTCATCACTGCTCCTCAGTACAAGCGTCTCTCTCATCACTGCTCCTCTGTACAAGCGTCTCTCTCATCACTGCTCCTCAGTACAAGCGTCTCTCTCATCACTGCTCCTCAGTACAAGCGTCTCTCTCATCACTGCCCCTTAGTGCAAGCGTCTCTCTCATCACTGCTCCTCAGTACAAGCATCTCTCTCATCACTGCTCCTCAGTATAAGCGTCTCTCTCATCACTGCTCCTCAGTATAAGCGTCTCTCTCATCACTGCTCCTCAGTACAAGCGTCTCTCTCATCACTGCTCCTCAGTACAAGCGTCTCTCTCATCACTGCTCCTCAGTACAAGCGTCTCTCTCATCACTGCTCCTCAGTACAAGCGTCTCTCATCACTCCTCCTCAGTACAAGCGTCTCTCTCATCACTGCTCCTCAGTACAAGCGTCTCTCTCATCACTGCTCCTCAGTACAAGCGTCTCTCTCATCACTGCTCCTCAGTACAAGCGTCTCTCTCATCACTGCTCCTCAGTACAAGCGTCTCTCTCATCACTGCTCCTCAGTACAAGCGTCTCTCTCATCACTGCTCCTCAGTACAAGCGTCTCTCTCATCACTGCTACTCAGTACAAGCGTCTCTCTCATCACTGCTACTCAGTACAAGCGTCTCTCTCATCACTGCTCCTCAGTACAAGCGTCTCTCTCATCACCACTCCTCATATCAAGCATCTCTCTCATCACTGCTCCTCAGTACAAGCGTCTCTCTCATCACTGCTCCTCAGTACAAGCGTCTCTCTCATCACTGCTCCTCAGTACAAGCGTCTCTCTCATCACTGCCCCTTAGTGCAAGCGTCTCTCTTATCACTGCTCCTCAGTACAAGCGTCTCTCTCATCACTGCTCCTCAGTACAAGCGTCTCTCTCATCACTGCTCCTCAGTACAAGCGTCTCTCATCACTGCTCCTCAGTACAAGCGTCTCTCTCATCACTGCTCCTCAGTACAAGCGTCTCTCTCATCACTGCTCCTCAGTACAAGCATCTCTCTCATCACTGCCCCTCAGTACAAGCGTCTCTTTCATCACTGCTCCTCAGTACAAGCGTCTCTCTCATCACTGCTCCTCAGTACAAGCGTCTCTTTCATCACTGCTCCTCAGTACAAGCGTCTCTCTCATCACTGCTCCTCAGTACAAGCGTCTCTCTCATCACTGCTCCTCAGTACAAGCGTCTCTCATCACTGCTCCTCAGTACAAGCGTCTCTCTCATCACTGCTCCTCAGTACAAGCGTCTCTCATCACTGCTCCTCAGTACAAGCGTCTCTCTCATCACTGCTCCTCAGTACAAGCGTCTCTCTCATCACTGCTCCTCAGTACAAGCATCTCTCTCATCACTGCCCCTCAGTACAAGCGTCTCTCTCATCACTGCCCCTCAGTACAAGCGTCTCTCTCATCACTGCTCCTCAGTACAAGCGTCTCTCTCATCACCGCTCCTCATATCAAGCGTCTCTCTCATCACTGCCCCCTCAGTACAAGCGTCTCTCTCATCACTGCTCCTCAGTACAAGCGTCTCTCTCATAACCGCTCCTCAGTACAAGCGTCTCTCTCATAACCGCTCCTCAGTACAAGCGTCTCTCATCACTGCTCCTCAGTACAAGTGTCTCTCTCATAACCGCTCCTCAGTACAAGCGTCTCTCTCATCACCGCTCCTCAGTACAAGCGTCTCTTTCATCACTGCCCCTCAGTACAAGCGTCTCTCTCATCACTGCTCCACAGTACAAGCGTCTCTCTCATCACTGCCCCTCAGTACAAGCATCTCTCTCATCACTGCCCCTCAGTACAAGCGTCTCTCTCATCACTGCTCCTCAGTACAAGCGTCTCTCTCATCACTGCTCCCTCAGTACAAGCGTCTCTCTCATCACTGCTCCTCAGTACAAGCGTCTCTCTCATCACT
Source organism: Gastrophryne carolinensis (assembly GCA_027917425.1). Classification (NCBI taxonomy): domain Eukaryota; kingdom Metazoa; phylum Chordata; class Amphibia; order Anura; family Microhylidae; genus Gastrophryne; species Gastrophryne carolinensis. The sequence goes on along the minus strand of CM051234.1, from coordinate 646,051,691 downwards.
GCTCCTCAGTACAAGCGTCTCTCTCATCACTGCTCCTCATATCAAGCGTCTCTCTCATCACTGCCCCTCAGTATAAGCATCTCACTCATCACTGCTCCTCAGTACAAGCGTCTCTCTTATCACTGCTCCTCAGTACAAGCGTCTCTCTCATCACTGCTCCTCAGTACAAGCGTCTCTCTCATCACTGCTCCTCAGTACAAGCGTCTCTCTCATCACTGCTCCTCAGTACAAGCGTCTCTCTCATCACTGCTCCTCAGTACAAGCGTCTCTCTCATCACTGCTCCTCAGTACAAGCATCTCTCTCATCACTGCCCCTCAGTACAAGCGTCTCTCTTATCACTGCTCCTCAGTACAAGCGTCTCTCTCATCACTGCTCCTCAGTACAAGCGTCTCTCTCATCACTGCTCCTCAGTACAAGTGTCACTCTCATCACTGCTCCTCAGTACAAGCGTCTCTCTCATCACTGCTCCTCAGTACAAGCGTCTCTCTCATCACTGCTCCTCAGTACAAGCGTCTCTCTCATCAATGCTCCTCAGTACAAGCGTCTCTCTCATCACTGCTCCTCAGTACAAGCGTCTCTCTCATCACCGCTCCTCAGTACAAGCGTCTCTCTCATCATTGCTCCTCAGTACAAGCGTCTCTTACATCACTGCTCCTCAGTACAAGCGTCTCTCTCATCACTGCTCCTCAGTACAAGCGTCTCTCTCATCACTGCTCCTCAGTACAAGCGTCTCTCTCATCACTGCTCCTCAGTACAAGCGTCTCTCTCATCACTGCCCCTCAGTACAAGCGTCTCTCTTATCACTGCTCCTCAGTACAAGCGTCTCTCTCATCACTGCCCCTCAGTACAAGTGTCTCTCTCATCACTGCCCCTCAGTACCAGCGTCTCTCTCATCACTGCCCCTCAGTACAAGTGTCTCTCTCATCACTGCCCCTCAGTACAAGCGTCTCTCTCATCACTGCTCCTCAGTACAAGCGTCTCTCTCATCACTGCTCCTCAGTACAAGCGTCTCTCATCACTGCCCCTCAGTACAAGCGTCTCTCTCATCACTGCTCCTCAGTACAAGCGTCTCTCTCATCACTGCTCCTCAGTACAAGCGTCTCTCTCATCACTGCTCCTCAGTACAAGCGTCTCTCTCATCACTGCTCCTCAGTACAAGCGTCTCTCTCATCACTGCTCCTCAGTACAAGCGTCTCTCTCATCACTGCTCCTCAGTACAAGCGTCTCTCATCACTGCCCCTCAGTACAAGCGTCTCTCAGATCACTGCTCCTCAGTACAAGCGTCTCTCATCACTGCCCCTCAGTACAAGCGTCTCTCTCATCACTGCTCCTCAGTACAAGCGTCTCTCTCATCACTGCTCCTCAGTATAAGCATCTCACTCATCACTGCTCCTCAGTACAAGCGTCTCTCTCATCACTGCTCCTCAGTACAAGCGTCTCTCATCACTGCCCCTCAGTACAAGCGTCTCTCTCATCACTGCTCCTCAGTACAAGCATCTCTCTCATCACTGCTCCTCAGTATAAGCATCTCACTCATCACTGCTCCTCAGTACAAGCGTCTCTCTCATCACTGCTCCTCAGTACAAGCGTCTCTCTCATCACTGCTCCTCAGTACAAGTGTCACTCTCATCACTGCTCCTCAGTACAAGCGTCTCTCTCATCACTGCTCCTCAGTACAAGCGTCTCTCTCATCACTGTCCCTCAGTACAAGCGTCTCTCTCATCACTGCTCCTCAGTACAAGCGTCTCTCTCATCACTGCCCCTCAGTACAAGCGTCTCTCTCATCACTGCTCCTCAGTACAAGCGTCTCTCATCACTGCCCCTCAGTACAAGCGTCTCTCTCATCACTGCTCCTCAGTACAAGCGTCTCTCTCATCACTGCTCCTCAGTATAAGCATCTCACTCATCACTGCTCCTCAGTACAAGCGTCTCTCTCATCACTGCTCCTCAGTACAAGCGTCTCTCATCACTGCCCCTCAGTACAAGCGTCTCTCTTATCACTGCCCCTCAGTACAAGCATCTCTCTCATCACTGCTCCTCAGTACAAGCGTCTCTCTCATCACTGCCCCTCAGTACAAGCGTCTCTCTCATCACTGCCCCTCAGTACAAGCGTCTCTCTCATCACTGCTCCTCAGTACAAGCGTCTCTCTCATCACTGCTCCTCAGTACAAGCGTCTCTCTCATCACTGCCCCACAGTACAAGCGTCTCTCTCATCACTGCTCCACAGTACAAGCGTCTCTCTCATCACTGCCCCTCAGTACAAGCGTCTCTCTCATCACTGCTCCTCAGTACAAGCGTCTCTCACCTCACAGCTCCTCAGTACAAGCGTCTCTCTCATCACTGCCCCTCAGTACAAGTGTCTCTCTCATCACTGCCCCTCAGTACAAGTGTCTCTCTCATCACTGCTCCTCAGTACAAGCGTCTCTCTCATCACTGCCCCTCAGTACAAGCGTCTCTCACCTCACAGCTCCTCAGTACAAGCGTCTCTCTCATCACTGCCCCTCAGTACAAGTGTCTCTCTCATCACTGCCCCTCAGTACAAGCGTCTCTCTCATCACTGCCCCTCAGTACAAGCGTCTCTCTCATCACTGCTCCTCAGTACAAGCGTCTCTCTCATCACTGCCCCTCAGTACAAGTGTCTCTCTCATCACTGCCCCTCAGTACAAGCGTCTCTCTCATCACTGCCCCTCAGTACAAGTGTCTCTCTCATCACTGCCCCTCAGTACAAGCGTCTCTCTCATCACTGCTCCTCAGTACAAGCGTCTCTCATCACTGCCCCTCAGTACAAGCGTCTCTCTCATCACTGCTCCTCAGTACAAGCATCTCTCTCATCACTGCTCCTCAGTATAAGCATCTCACTCATCACTGCTCCTCAGTACAAGCGTCTCTCTCATCACTGCTCCTCAGTACAAGCGTCTCTCTCATCACTGCTCCTCAGTACAAGCATCTCTCTCATCACTGCTCCTCAGTATAAGCATCTCACTCATCACTGCTCCTCAGTACAAGCGTCTCTCTCATCACTGCTCCTCAGTACAAGCGTCTCTTACATCACTGCTCCTCAGTATAAGCATCTCACTCATCACTGCTCCTCAGTACAAGCGTCTCTTACATCACTGCTCCTCAGTATAAGCATCTCACTCATCACTGCTCCTCAGTACAAGCGTCTCTTACATCACTGCTCCTTAGTATAAGCATCTCACTCATCACTGCTCCTCAGTACAAGCGTCTCTCTCATCACTGCTCCTCAGTACAAGCGTCTCTCTCATCACTGCCCCTCAGTACAAGCGTCTCTCTTATCACTGCCCCTCAGTACAAGAGTCTCTCTCATCAATGCTCCTCAGTACAAGAGTCTCTCTCATCACTGCTCCTCAGTACAAGCGTCTCTCTCATCACTGCTCCTCAGTACAAGCGTCTCTCTCATTACTGCTCCTCAGTACAAGCGTCTCTCATCACTGCTCCTCATATCAAGCGTCTCTCTCATCACTGCTCCTCAGTACAAGCGTCTCTCTCATTACTGCTCCACAGTACAAGCGTCTCTCGCTTATCACTGCTCCTCAGTACAAGCGTCTCTCTCATCACTGCTCCTCAGTACAAGCGTCTCTTTCATCACTGCTCCTCAGTACAAGAGTCTCTCTCATCACTGCCCCCCATTGGGTGTAAATACCTCGGCTGTTGATTTTTATGTTCATGGGCAGCTGCGCCGCCATCGCCAGGAGGTTTTGCTGTAGTGCGTGCTGCATTAACCTCTGCTGCTCCTCCGCCATCATGGCCATCTTCTTCTCAGGCGGTTCCCCGGACTCCAGCTTCTCCCGTAGTTGCTCCAGGGCCACCGCTTGCATGGCATGTACGGCCTGGGCAGTGGCTGAGTGGTGAGCCGGAAGGGTGACGGGGACGCCGATCCGGTGCGGGGCCACTGTCTGGTGTATGACGTCTTCTGTAGATTAGAGAGACAATAGGGTGAGAGAAACAATACTCTTTTACATTATGTGAATTTACATATTATATTGTATTGTATAGTACAGTATTGTATAATATTGTATTGTATAGCATTGTATTATATACCATTGTATTGTATAGCATTATATTGAATAGTATTGTATTGAATAGTATTGTATTGTAGGTAACATGGAGCACGGGACTTGGCTGTCCCGGTGATGTGTGAGCGGTCAATACAACTGATCACTCTGCCAAACTGACAGCTGGGATTAGAAATGCAGCTCGTACTCTTTTACAGTATGTGAATTTACATATTATATTGTATCGTATTGAATAGTATTGTATCGTATAGTATTGTATTGTATAGTATTGTATTGAATAGTATTGTATTGTATAATATAGTTTTGTATAGTATTGTCTTGAATAGTATTGTATTGTATAGTATTGTATTGAATAGTATTGCATTGTATTGTATTGTATAATATTGTATTGTATAGTATTGTATTGTATAGTATTGAATTGTATAATATTGTATTGTATAGTATTGTATAATATTGTATCGTATAGTATTGTATTGTATAATATTGTATAGTATTGTATTGTATAGTATTGCATTGTATAAAATTGTATAGTATTGTGTATTTACAGTACTCCCATGCTTCAGCCCTGCTATTGTTTTGATGTGTCCTTCTCCAGTATATGCATTGGGGGGCATTGCAGGTAACATGGAGCACGGGACATGGCTGCCGCGGTGATGTGTGAGCGGTCAATACAAGTGATCGCTCTGCCAAACTGACAGCTCGGATTAGAAATGCAGCTCTTACTCTATTACAGTATGTGAATTTACATATTATATTGAATTGCATAGTATAGTATTGTATAATATTGTATTGTATAGTATATACAGCAAAAAGATTGGGCGGCACCAACCAATATTTGACAAATGTTGTGCAGTGCTCTGGGTGACACTCAGATTATCCAAACACTATTGTAAATGAGGGTGCCCAAATCCCCAAAAAGAGCCTAAGCCAGTGACTTAACTTTGCACACACTTAAATGATTTTCTGAAAAGTTTATTCAATCAACATAATACAATGTATTTAATCCTAGTAAACCATCAGATTAATACTGTGCAAAAATACGCTAGAAATTACCGTATACATGAGGTAGGTGCAAAACATAAAAAATGCTTATCTTACATATCCATAGTGCTGGCCGCCACACATCCCCCCAGGAACAGGCCAGCGCGTTTCGTGACGTATTGTCACTTTTTCAAGGCAGAGTACACAGCAGGAAGGTGCTGATGTCCCCGTTTTATACCCACCTCCCATCACTCCCCCTATCTGATGGTTTACTAGGATTTGATGCACTTTTGGGAAGCAAGGGCACTTTATTTATGGTTAAGGATTAATGCCCTTAGAAGGGTTTAGGTTATTTAGGCTTTATATATAGGATTTTATGGCTGCACTTTACAACAGAACCCCCCTTAGCAGATTGTGAGAATATTGTCGTCTTGTATGTTTTTTAAACGGTCTTTTTAAACACATTGTTTTATGTTGATTGAATAAATTTTTCAGAAAAACATTTAAGTGTCTGCAAAGTCTCTGGCTTAGGCTCTTTTTGGGGATTTGGGCACCCCCATTTACAATAGTATTGTATTGTATAATATTGTATTGCATAGTAATGTATTGTATAGTATTGCATTGTATAATATTGTATTGCATAGTAATGTATTGCATAGTGTTGTGCATTTACAGTACTCCCATGCTTCAGCCCTGCTATGTGTCCTTCTCCCCCTCCTCTGACCTTGTACGTCTCTCTATTTGCCCCAACGACTCTATCAAACCGAAAAGTGCGTTCTGTACATTCAAAGTATAGGAAGTCACATTGTTTGTATACAGGTAAGTTGGCATTGCCCCTATACAGGCAAGCATAGAAAAAGTAGGGACTCAGCTGGGATTAGAAATGCAGCTCGTACTCTTTTACAGTGTGTGAATTTACATATTATATTATACATATTACATATTATATATATAGTATTGCATTGTATAATATTGTATTGTATAGTATTGATTTGTATAGTATTGGGCTAAGGGGAGAAGGTTTAATTCCTCTTGAATTAACCAGAGAAAAAACCTTTGGAAGGGAGTTTGTTGGACTAAACTGAAGGGTGTCCCCTACCCTTCTGGTATAGTATTGTATTGTATAATATTGTATTGTATTGTATAGTATTAAATAGTATTGTGTATTTACAGTACTCCCATGATTCAGCCCTGCTATTATTTTGATTCATCCTTCTCACCCTCCTCTGACCTTGTGGGTCTCTCTATTTGCCCCAAACCGAAGAGTGGGGCAGTTGTGCGTTCTGTAGTCACATTGTTTGTATACAGGTAAGTTGGCATTGCCCCTATACAGGCAAGCATAGAAAAAGTAGGGACTCAGTTTGGATTAGAAATGCAGCTCGTTCTCTTTTACAGTATGTGAATTTACATATTATATTGTACTGTATAATATTGTATTGTATAATATTGCTTTGTATAGTGTTGTATTGAATAGAATAGTATTGTATTGTATAGTATTGTGTATTTACAGTACTCCCATGCTGCAGCCCTACTAATGTTTTGATTTGTCCTTCTCCCCCTCCTCTGATCTTGTGGGTCTCTCTATTTGCCCCAAAGACTCTATCAAACCGAAGAGTGGGGCAGTTGTGCGTTCTGTAGTCACATTGTTTGTATACAGGCAAGTTCTCTTTTACAGGGTTCTCAGTTTGGATTAGAAATGCAGCTCGTTCTCTTTTACAGTATGTGAATTTACATATTATATTGTACTGTATAATATTGTATTGTCTTGAATAGTATTGTATTGTATATTATTGTATTGTATAATATTGTATTGTATAGTATTGTATTGTATATTATTGTATTGTATAATATTGTATTGTATAGTATTGTATTGTATAATATTGTATTGTATAATATTGTATTATATAGTATTGTATTGTATAGTATTGTATTGTATAATATTGTATTGTATAGTATTGTATTGTATAATATTGTATTGTATAATATTGTATTATATAGTATTGTATTGTATAGTATTGTATTGTATAATATTGTATTGTATATTATTGTATTGTATATTATTGTATTGTATAATATTGTATTGTATAGTATTGTATTGTATAATATTGTATTGTATATTATTGTATTGTATATTATTGTATTGTATAATATTGTATTGTATAGTATTGTATTGTATAATATTGTATTATATAGTATTGTATTGTATATTATTGTATTGTATAATATTGTATTGTATAGTATTGTATTGTATAATATTGTATTGTATATTATTGTATTGTATATTATTGTATTGTATAATATTGTATTGTATAGTATTGTATTGTATAATATTGTATTATATAGTATTGTATTGTATAATATTGTATTGTATAATATTGTATTATACATTTTTGTATTGTATAGTATTGTATTGTATAATATTGTATTGTATAGTCTTGTATTGTATAGTATTGTGTATTTACAGTACTCCGGTGCTTCAGCCCTGCTATTGTTTTGATGTGTCCTTCTCCCCCTCCTCTGACCTTGTGCGTCTCTCTATTTGCCCCAAAGACTCTATCAAACTGAAGAGTGGGGCAGTTGTGCGTTCTGTACAGTCAAAGTATAGGAAGTCACACTGTTTGTATACAGGTAAGTTGGCATTGCCACTATACAGGCAAGCATAGAAAAAGTAGGGACTACACAGAGATGGGACTACACCTTCCTGTGGTCGCCCAGCCTATATATGTATTGTAATAAACATTAACTAGCAATCCAGGATTTGGGATGCCCCTGTGTGTGAACCCCCCGGGGCAAGCGGCAATCCAGCCCCGGCTAAAGAGATTTACCTGATGTAAACTGCAACAGATTCCTTTCCTTACCCCCCTTCATTTTTAGCATCTTGCAGTTCTCCTCACTCCTAGTTCTCTTAAAGCGGACCTAAATGCTGGGCCTGTAGTCTAATAAGACTCCAGGGCTGGCCGACTAAGTGCCTCTGGGACAACCCAATTTGTGATGCCCCATTGCAGGCCCACAATCGCTTACCATTCAGGCGCTCCCACGCCAGGTTCTTGTGCCGCGGCCGCATCCCCAGTCTCCCTGCAGCTAAGCGCACCCTCAGGGAGACTGGGGACGCACCCGCTCCATATGCCGGTGCTCAGTTTAAAGTGGACCAAAAACCACCGCGACCGGCCCAGGAAGATTCCCGGGCCGATCGAGTCCCTCCCTCCGGGGGGAAAGAATAGATCGGCCCGGAAATCTTATAGATTCCAAGGCAGGTTGCGGTGGGTTTTGGTCCACTTTAAACTGAGCTGGTGCATCCACAGTGTGAAAACCCCCAGATTGCCCCATACACTTACCTTGTTTCCCGGTCCAATGGCGCATGCACGAGCTGCATCCCCGCTATCCCTGTAGCAGGATGCGTGCCCACGCCAGGCATTTGTGAATACCCGCGCAGGCACGCTCCCAGTTAGGTAGCGGGAGATGCGGCCGCCGAGCGCGCTGATTGGACGAGCTGCCGCACATGCGCCGTAGGACCGGGAAGAGTTGAGTTGGCATTAGCAATCTGGGGGGATTCACACAGCGGGGCATCCCCGATTGATGGGGTGCCCTGGGGAAAAGGACCAAAACCCAGGTTAGTCAAAATCCTGGGTTTTGGTCCACTTTAAAACAATGCTCTATGCTGTGCATTAATATGTACGGCAAAAAAGGCGTCGATTGGACGAGAGCTTGTGCATGTGCCGTGAGACTGACAGAAAGGTGAGTTGTGAAGGCGATCTGGGGGGGGGGGGGGTCACACAGCGGGACATCCCAAATCAGGATGTCCCAGGAAAACAGAACTTAAAGCGGACCTTCACTCTAAATAAGAGTCTATCTTATATGTTTCCCACACCCTGTACATACAGATTGCTCACATTAAAAATCATCCTACCTGCATCTACTGCATTTTATAAGCCTTTAAACATCCAAGATGGCGGCTTATGGAAGCTGCCATTTTTGCAGGCAGCCTGCAAACAGGAAGTGCCTGCAAACAGGAAGTGACTGTGCTGCTCTGCATTCTGGGACTGCTGACCTTTCCCTGACCCCAGCTCTGCTCTGTCTGAGCAAAGCACAGCTATAACCCGCCCCCCTGTACCTTATCCCACTCTCCTCTCCTCAGTAAGTGTGATGCTTCTGAGTCAAGATGGCGGCGCCCGTATCCTAAATTCCCGAACAGAGTTGCAGCCCAGTGGGGGAAAGTATAATAAATTAGTGACTAAACATGTAAAATATATTAATTTTAGATGCTGAGGAATTGTTTTTTAAGAGTTTGGGCTTTTCATTAAATCAGGGTGAAGGTCCGGTTTAAAGTGGACCAAAACCCAGGATTTCACTATCCAGATCTCCCAAACAAACTTACCTCTTCCCGGTCCTATGGCGTATGCGTGGCCGTTCGTCCAATCAGCACGCTTGGAGCCGCTGATGTCATGCCGTCTAAGCCGCCGTCTAAGGCGAGCACGCTGGCGGCCGCATCCCCCGCTTCCCTCTAACAGGGAGCGCGCCCGCGTCGGACACTCACAAATGCCTGACGTGCCCTGCTAGAGGGATAGCGGCGATGCAGCCGCGGGTCGCGCATGCGGCGTTGGACCGGGAGGCAAGGTAAGTGAACAGAGCGACCTTGGGGGTTTCACACAGCGGGGCATCCCAATTTTGGATGCCCCGGGGGGGAGGTAATTGATTGGCCCGGGAATCTTATAGCTTCATATTAATCTTATTCTATGGGCTGAGGGAGTATGGAGGTTATATTTCAGGCCATCCCCAGGGGGGTCCCAAATAAGGATGAAACCAGGAAGGTGAAAATCCGGGGATTATATCTGCTTTAACGATAGAACCGATACGCCGGGGGGCTCACTGACCTTTTTTGATGATGGGCATCTGGGTGATGTGGGCTCCGTTGTGCGTGGCGGAGGCGGACAGGGTGGACATGTTGATCTTGGGGGGCGTCAGCACTGTGGGGGTCCCGACAGGCGAGTAACTGAAGAGTCCAGACCCGAAGCTCTGCCTGCGGCCCTCCCGCCTGTTGCTGTCGATGGCCGCTTGGAGCTCTCCCGGAGAGCTGAGGGCTCTCTTTTCACATTCGTAGGGGTAGAGGTACTTCATATATCTGGTGAGGGGCAGGAGACAAGGAATATCAGCGCATGTACTATTCATTACTAGCACCAGGTATCGGCAGATGAGCCTATGTATAGCGCCGCTTAGAGCAACCGCTAGTAGACGCTCTAAGAGGGTATCGGGTGCTGTAACAGAGCGTCTCGGTCGCTCTAGTAACCTGGCCGGCATTGATGAATGAGATGTATGTTGGGCACTCTAACACCAGTACAGTGCTGCAGGGAGCGAGAGGTAGCGCCAGCTCAGTGCGACCGACTCTCAGCGACTCACACCATACTTGCGCTATAGCATAGAGCACCAGACGCTGAGTGATTTTTTGATCACATATCCACCAGTAACAAAGCGAAAACATATGGAATGACATTGTTATAACACCGTGACATTAACACTTTAGTGCCAGACCTGTAATGACAATTCTGCATAAAAATATAAAAAATCCAATAAGCTTTCAAGTCAGTTTTCTAGGCCAGGAGACGTCACACAATGATTGGAGAGAAAAACAAATTATTAGAAAAAATACCATTTTGTGAAATACTCACCTGTAAAATGGGTATTATAAGTATGTCACACATCCCGCTTCAAGATATCCATAACATGTGGGTATTACCGACCTGAAGAGGGCGTTCTGCAGAGATGATAGCAAAAAGAAAGCCCCTCCCGGATCCATAAATACCTGGGACCTCCCACTCATTACCCAGTATATAGAAGCAGGATATAGAATACCCATTTTACAGGTGAGTATTTCACAAAATGGTATTATTCTAAGTATGTCACACACCCCGCTTCAAGATATCCATAACATGTGGGACATCCAATAGCAGTGTCCATAAAGGGGCGGGGATCCAAAACAAGGCAACAATGCACAACTTAAACCACAACAGCTTGCAGAACTTTGCGGCCAAAAACAGCATCCGCTGAGGCCCGAACATCAACCTTGTAAAACTTGGAAAAAGTGTGAACAGAGGACCAAGTAGCGGCCTTGCAAACTTGCTCAACAGAGGCCTGGTGCTGAAAAGCCCAGGACGCTCCAACCGCACGAGTAGAATGGGCAGTAACACGAAAAGGGGGACTCCTCCCCTTGGCAGAATAGGCCCCAATAATGGCCTGACGAATCCATTTACTAATGGAAGACTTGGCAGGAGCCAAACCTTTCCTAGGCCCAAAGGGCACCACAAAAAAAGCATCAGTCTTACGAAAAGAAGACGTAACCACCAGATAGTATTTCACAACGCGAACTACATCCAAGGAATGCAGCGCCCTTTCCTTGTCATTGCTAGGATTAGGACATAGAGAAGGCAGAACAATGTCCTGATTCAGATGAAAGGCAGAGACCACCTTAGGAAGAAAGTCCGGCTTGAAACGAAAGACCACCTTGTCCTGATGCCTTTCGAAGTACGGAGCTTTAATGGACAAAGCTGCCAACTCAGAAACACGCCTAACCGAAGTGATAGCCACCAAAAAGGCCACCTTTTGAGTAAGTGAAGACAAAGCAACCTCATTCAAGGGCTCAAACGGGGGACCCTGAAGAGCAGAAAGAACCAGGTTCAAATCCCAAACTGGAACAAAGGGCTTCCTAGGAGGCCGTACATGCGTAACTCCTTGGAAAAAGGTCTTGACCAAGGGATGAAGTGCAAAGGACCTTTGAAAGAACACTGCCAGGGCAGAAACCTGCCCCTTCAAGGTACTAAGTTGGAGCCCCAGATCCAGACCATGTTGAAGAAACTCCAGGATTCTGGAAATGGAAAACTCCCGACAAGGGAAAGACCTACCTTCACACCAGTCAATATAGGACCTCCAGGTCCTATAGTAAATAGTAGAGGAAGACCGCTTCCTGGCGCTAATAAGAGTCTGAATCACCGCGTCAGAAAGACCTTCTTCCTTCAAGATGGCGGTTTCAGCAGCCACGCCGTCAAAGCCAGCGATGGTAAATTGGGATAGCGTAGCCGACCCTGGGTGAGCAGGTCCGGCAGTAGAGGCAGAAGGAACTGATCCTCTGCCAGTCTTACCAGGTCTGCGAACCAAACCTGCCTTGGCCACCTTGGAGCCACCAGAATCGCCGACGCGCCCTCCAGGGCCAGCTTGCGCACCACTCTGGCTACCATTGGAAACGGAGGGAACAGGTAAAGAAACCCCAGATCCCTCCAGTTCAGAGACATGGCATCCACTGCCAGAGCCAGTGGATCCTGCGAGAGAGACACAAATACCGGAAGTTTGTGATTGTGACGAGAGGCAAAGAGGTCCACCACCGGGAACCCCCACCTGAGGCAAATCGAACGAAACACCTGGGGACTGAGAGACCACTCCCCCTGGCGAGAGGAGGACCTGCTCAGAAAGTCCGCCTCCGTGTTCTCCACTCCCGGAATGTAAACCGCTGAGAGACACGGGACGTGGGTCTCCGCCCAATCCAGAATCAAAGATACTTCCCTGAGTGCACTCCTGCTGCGAGTCCCTCCCTGGTGATTGATGTAAGCAACCGCCGTCCGGTTGTCCGACCGAACCTGAACAGGCAGGCCCTGCAACTGATGAGTCAAGCGAAACAGAACCAACCTGATGGCTCTCAATTCCAGAACATTGATGGGCTCGTGGGCCTCCTGAGGGCCCCACAGACCCTGAAACTGAAGGTCCTTCCAAACACCCCCCCAACCTGACAAACTGGCATCCGTGGTGACTGTCTCCCAACACGGCGCCAGAAAGGATCTGCCCTTCAACAGATTGGCAGACCCCAGCCACCATTGTAGAGATCGACGGACTCGGGGGGTCATCTGGAAGGACTGGTCCAACGATAGCGGAGACTTGTCCCATACGTTCAACAGATGAAGCTGGAGTGTCCTTGTGTGAAACTGCGCAAAGGGAACTGCCTCGAATGAGGCCACCATTAACCCCACCAGCCTCATCCCTAGCCGGATGGCCGGACGAGGGGCCGACAAGAGAAGCCGAACCAACTCCTGAATCAAAAGAATCTTGGCCTGGGGCAGAAACACCCTGGCCTGCGAAGTGTCCAGAGACATTCCCAGAAAGGTCACCACCCTGGACGGAGAAAGAGAAGACTTGGGGTGGTTGATCATCCAACCGAACCTCTCCAGAGTGGACACCACCATCCAACTCCGCTTGGTTGAAGGAAGAGGCCATAATCAGAAGATCGTCCAAATAGGGCACAATGCGGATACCCTGAACCCTGAGCAGAGCCATCACCCCCGCCAGCACCTTGGTGAACACCCGAGGAGCCGAGGTGAGACCGAAAGGGAGTGCCACAAACTGAAAATGCCGATCCTCCACCACGAACCTGAGAAACCTCTGGTGTGCTGGAAAAATCGGAACGTGTAGGTAAGCGTCCTTGATGTCTATGGACGTCAGAAAGTCTCCCTGACGAAGAGAATGGACAGCCGAACGCAGCGTTTCCATGCGGAATTTCCGCGGCCAGATGAACCTGTTGAGAAACTTCAGATCCAAGATGGGTCGGACCGATCCGTCCTTCTTGGGTACCGTGAACAGATTGGAGTAAAAACCCTGCCCTGGTCTGAGGGGGGCACTGGGCAAATGACAGCCATGTCCAGAAGACTCTCTACTGCCACCAGGAGCCCCTGCGCGGCCAGAGGCTCCGAAGGCATCCGAGACCTGAAAAATCTGGAAGGGGGGCGGAGCTCGAACTCCAGCTTGTAACCGGAGGACACCACTTCCCGGATCCATCTGTCCGAGACCTCCTGATCCCAGATCTGGGAGAAGTGTCGCAGCCGTCCCCCCACCCGCATGGGTGAGGGCGCCCCCTCATTGCTGAGCTGGCTTAGCAGCCGGTTTGGGCTTAGAGCCCCAACTGTATCCTGGACGGGCACGTCCTCTGCCCCTGTTCCCGGAATCTCCTCTGGAAGAGGGAAAGGCAAATCCCCTGCCAGATCTGGCCCCACGAAAGGAGGGGGTAAAGGAAGACGCCCCCCGAAAGGGACGGCGTTGTTTCTTGCGTTGAGGTAACCTACCACCCTTGGTGACAGAGTCCAATTTTTCTCCAAAGAGTCGTAATCCAACAAAAGGTAGAGCCGTCAGTGACTTTTTGGACATAAAATCGGCCGCCCACTGGCGCAACCACACCGACCGCCGAATAGTCACCAGCAGAGCCGACGTCCTACCACACATCATCAAGGTGTCATCCAAGGCGGCTAACACAAAAGATAAAAACAACTCACACCGTTTAAGGCCAAGGAACTCGTCACTACCAGGACGAAGCCCGGAAGAAGTCAACAGATCCCTAACCACGGACCTGGCAGCCAACACCATTAGCGCCGAAGCGCAAACGGGCCGCATGGCTGACCCAACGCTAGCAAAACCATGACAAGCCATCTGGTCAATGCGTTTATCCTCCCCATCCTTGAGGGTGGAACAATCAGGAGAATTTAAAACAGAGGTGTTGGACAACCCCAAAACCGGTGCGTCTACCTCGGGGGGGGGGATGCCCAGCGCTTAACCGCATCCGAGGGAAAGGGATATTTCTTATCCCACCCCTGAGGAATGCCAGGGAGCCGAGCCGGCCTATCCCATTCCTTAGCAATAATTTTGTCAAAGTGTCTTTGAGTAGGAAACTCCAAGCGCGGCCTGGATTCCTCAAACATCTCACCCTTCTGCTGTGGCGCCTCCTCAGGAGGGGAAATATTCAGAACCTCAAACATCTGAGCCAGAGCGTTAGGAGTATCCGAGGATCTCCCCAAGTCCCCAAGCTCAGCATCAGCGCCAATAAACTGCTCATCGTCTGAATTATCAGAATCCTCATAAACCTCCCCTTCCTCTAGCGGGGAATAATCAGACCAATCCAGATTATTAACATCATCAAGGTCATCCACCGGCGGAGCCGGTGACAAGTGCTTTCTCTTAGCCGGAGCCTTACGGGCGACCGAACTGGAGAGAATTTTCTCAAGGTTGGCCAATCTGGCGCACATCTCAGATTGCAGCTCCCTGCCCATGACAACGTCACACGAGGTGCGTATCAAGGTAGGAGGGGTAGATGAAGCGACCGGCGGTGCTGACCCAGAAGCCTGGGGTTCGGACTGCCGCGTAATAGTTTGCTGTGCACAAGGTATACACAGTAGTACATCGTCCCCAGTAATGGATACCCCACACAACATACACTTCCGGGGTTGCCCCGAAGGGGTCCCGAGCCCAGTATCCGGGGATGCCTCCATAAGGTGAACTTTAAGTAGTCGCTATGACCAAGGGAATTACGCCAATAAGCAACCCGGGATGCCCCTTTAATGTCCCGAGTGGGAGGATTTATGATCAGTAAGATTGAACCCAGGGACCTAGGACCGGGAGAAACCCCCTAAATACCACTGACGATCCAACCTGAAAAACACAAATAACCCCAATAAGTGCCATAGAAAGACTAAGGAATAAGTGAAGAAGAAAACAGGGGCCCACAGGGCCACTCACAGTGCCGTCGGTAGCCGGTGTACTACGTGCTCTCACCGTCCTGAGGAGAAGTCAGACCGAGAAAGGGGCGTGGTCAGCGCGGACCGCGCAAATTACAAGGATCCGCCCCCAAACTGCATCCTGTCACGGAGCGACAAGCTCCGCAGCGGCGCCTGTAGCAGAGGGGGCGGGCCGCGGCGAGGCGCCGAAACCCCGGCCCCGCCCCCATACGTAGTAGTCGTGAGGGGAGAAGCTCCCCTCAGTACCAAGCACGGAGACCGGCGCTGCGGAAGTCCCGCGGCGCCGGTTAAAGTAATGAAGGAGGAGCGTCTGCGGGCCGCAGCATCCTGGCAGGATGCTGCGGAGCACCCGCCCCGGTCCCCGCTCCTGCTAACGGCGCATAGCCTAAGGGGGGTGGGCCGCGGCATCGCGCCAAAGGCCCGGCCCCACCCCCCGACTAACAGTACGTGAGGAGAAGCTCTCCTCACAATTCATGAGGAGAAAACTGGCGCCCCGGCTGCAATGGCGGCCGCGGCGTCCAGGAATCATCAGTAAAAGCACACACACACACATTAAAAGGATACCGACACCTAGCAATAATGGAGTGACCCCCAACCCCCAACCTGAGGAGGGCGTTCTGTCCTCTAGCGGGGAGTAATAAGACTGGTAAAGGGGTAACTGGGAAGGGCCACCCAGGAATAAGTGTCAGGGGACGGGGCATCCCAAACCGGGGTCACCTACCCGGAGTAACCGCCTACCCTCTTATGTAGGGTCTCACGGTGGAGCACTGCTCCTAAGCACCAGAGGTGCTAATATACCCTCGCCCGGACCAGCAGCCGAGACTGGGAGGCATGTATATCTAAAGGGAAAAAGGGGTCCGAGCGGAAATAAATAAATAAGGGGCCGGGAGTTATCCCGGCTACCTGAAATCCCCCTGTGCAAGGAGGAGCCATCATCTTCTGACTTGCTCGCCACCTGCAGAGATGGAAAACTGGGTAATGAGTGGAAGGTCCCAGGTATTTATGGATCCGGGAGGGGCTTTCTTTTTACTATCATCTCTGCAGAACGCCCTCTACAGGTCGGTAATACCCACATGTTATGGATATCTTGAAGCGGGGTGTGTGACATACTTAGAATAAACTCTGTTTAAACAGAAGAAAAGGAACGTCCATTTAAATGTATGGGAGAGAGACACTGAGCGACAGGTACTACGCTGCTGAGCCTAGATCGCTGGTGCTATACGCTGAGCCACCTGTAATAATACATGTGACGCTACATGACGCTGTTAGAGGCGCTATACACTGACCTGCCTGTAATAATACATGTGACGCTACATGACGCTGTTAGAGGCGCTATACACTGAGCTGCCTGTAATAATACATGTGACGCTACATGACGCTGTTAGAGGCGCTATACACGGATCTGCCTGTAATAATACATGTGACGCTACATGGCGCTGTTAGAGGCGCTATACACTGAGCTGCCTGTAATAATACATGTGACGCTACATGACGCTGTTAGAGGCGCTATACACTGACCTGCCTGTAATAATACATGTGACGCTGCATGACGCTGTTAGAGGTGCTATACACTGACCTGCCAGTAATAATACATGTGACGCTACATGACGCTGTTAGAGGCGCTATACACTGACCTGCCTGTAATAATACATGTGACGCTACATGACGCTGTTAGAGGCGCTATACACTGACCTGCCTGTAATAATACATGTGACGCTGCATGACGCTGTTAGAGGCGCTATACACTGACCTGCCTGTAATAATACATGTGACACTACATGGCGCTGTTAGAGGTGCTATACACTGAGCCGCCTGTAATAATACATGTGACGCTACATGACGCTGTTAGAGGCGCTATACACTGACCTGCCTGTAATAATACATGTGACACTACATGGCGCTGTTAGAGGCGCTATACACTGACCTGCCAGTAATAATACATGTGACACTACATGACGCTGTTAGAGGCGCTATACACTGAGCTGCCTGTAATAATACATGTGACGCTACATGGCGCTGTTAGAGGTGCTATACACTGACCTGCCAGTAATAATACATGTGACGTGACACTACATGGCGCTGTTAGAGGCGCTATACACTGACCTGCCAGTAATAATACATGTGACACTACATGACGCTGTTAGAGGCGCTATACACTGACCTGCCTGTAATAATACATGTGACGCTACATGGCGCTGTTAGAGGCGCTATACACTGAGCTGCCTGTAATAATACATGTGACGCTACATGGCGCTGTTAGAGGCGCTATACACTGACCTGCCTGTAATAATACATGTGACGCTACATGGCGCTGTTAGAGGCGCTATACACTGACCTGCCTGTAATAATACATGTGACGCTACATGACGCTGTTAGAGGCGCTCACCAGATTCGCCTTCATAAATGTGGTATTACGTACAGTGCCCGGCGTTCACCCGACGCTGCCTGCCGCTACGAGGCGCTACCTGGCGCTAGCCCTTCATGAATAGACCCCATAGTATATTATGTGGCGGGGCATCACTAATCAGGCTTCCCTATAGGACACATTCTAAGTGGATCAAAAATAAATGTAAACTTTTGGTCTGCTTTAATTTCTTTAAAGTGGCCCTCCACTCAGAAATGACTGACAGAACGCCTGATTCATGGCTTGCGGGGCGCACGTATGGATCACACCAAATGGCACGTGCTCGCGGCAAGCGCAAAATTCCACTTATTTCTCCTTATTTTTAGGCGTGGTGTTTTATTGGGGATTTCCTAATTCCAGCTCACCTCCGGTGTTTCCTTTCCAATGTTTAGTCCCAGATATTCTCTTTAACGCTCCCCCTCCCTGTGTTCTGTATAAGTGCTTAATAACTGTGCTACTGTTTTTTTTTTTTTATTACTCCTAATTTCTGGGGCCCAGCATGCACCTTTCTGGTAATTTTATCATTAAACATTTTTGCAACTATGGCCCTTATTTAACAAGGGATAGCGCCAGGTAGCGAATGGTGAGCGAACGGTAATGACGCTCACCGCCACGAGAACGCCGGCTCCCCTCCGCAATCACACATTTATCAAGTCGATCCTGCTTAGCGACTGACAGAGCGCCAGATAGCGAATCATTCATCATTATTCCAGCCTCACCCCACAGCGCCAGCGAGCCACCTTGAATAGCGACAGGTATGACCTCTCGCTACCTGGCGCTCTCCAATGCATTTCAATGGAGCAATCTTTAAATATTCATAATTAATTTATATTAATTTTTTGGGGTTTTTTTTTTAAATGTAAAAAATTCTGTGACCACTTCTGCAATGTTAGATATTTTTTTAAAGGTATAAAAAAAAAAAAAAAAAAAATTGTACAGAATTGATATTACAGGTCTGATATTAATGTATTCATATTACTAAATGTTTGTAAACACATGGTTTTTTTTTTTCCAAAAATATGGTTGTTTGGGGGTTAAAATACTACTTTTAACCCATCGCCGCCAGCGCTCTGGGGTTTAAACATGCATTTCACAGCGCGAGAATTTTTGGAGCGTGATTTGTTAATGAATATGCTGGGAGCCGTTCGCTATGGCCATTCGCTGTCATGCGCTCCCATACAGCGCGGAACCTGTCAAACAGCGACTCTTAACCCCGTATTCAACATTACCGCACACCGACTGAGTCGCTGTCAACAGCCGAACAACGGCCAAGCACAGCGAATACTAGCGGGCGCTGTGAAAATAACGCTACTGACGCTCATCTGTCGCTACCTGGCGAATCGGCCTCTATGACAACTTTTAACCATTTTTTTTCTCAAAAAAAAACACAAAAAAGGGAGAAATCCCTAAAATAAACTTGGGCCTGACACTTTCATTGCTAAAAAACATGCAGGATGCTGCCGACGTTTTAGAAATGAAATAAGCCTGTTAGTCAGTGACCCCTGGAGAAGCCGTAGTTGTGCGGCGGAACGCGTGGGGACACTCTTTCCATCCACCCCCTGGTGAACTTACCTAGACATCTCCTTTATACATTTGATGTTGATTGTTTGTATATTTGTCCTCCAGGTGACTTTAGAATAGCAATAATATTAGCAATATAATATTTTTCTGCTGGGTTTTATCATGGTCCTGGTTATTTTTGGCTATTGGCGCACTTGCACATTATAGATTTTTTTTTAAAATCTGTCAAATTTTTTTTTTTATCTTTGCACTTTATTGCTTGGATTACACATGCACTTTGCCTGGATTATAGCCAGGGTCTTTTGGTCAATATATGCATATGGATGGATTGTATAATAGTACTTATACTTTATTATATTATACTTTATAGTATTATATATAGGCCCTTATTTATGAAGGAATAGCGACAGGTAGCGACTGGTGAGCGGCCGGTAATGACGGTCACCGCCACGAGAACTCCGGCTCCCCACCACAATCACACATTTATCAAGCCAATCCTGCTTAGCGACTGAGATAGCGCCAGATAGCGACTCATTCATCATTATTCCAGCCTCAGCCCACAGCGCCAGCGTCCGACCTTGAACAGCGACAGGTATGACCTCTCGCTACCTGGCGCTCTCCAATGCATTTCAATGGAACAATCTTTAAATATTCATAATTAATTGTTATGAATTTTTTTTTTTTTTAATTGTGAAAAATTCTGTGACCACTTCTGCAATGTTAGATAATTTTTTTAAGGGAAAAAAAAATGTACAGAATTGATATTACAGGTCTGATATTAATGTATTCATATTACTAAATGGTTTTAAATATGGTGGTTTGGGGGTTAAAAACCTACTTTTAACACATCGCCGCCAGCGCTCTGGGGTTTAAACATGCATTTCACAGCGCGAGAATTTTTTGAGCGTGATTTTTTGATGAATATGGTGGGAGCCGGTCGCTCTGACCAGTCGCTATCATGCGCACCCATACAGCGCGGAACCTGTCAAATAGCGACTCCTAACCCCGTATTCAACATTACTGCACACCGACTGAGTCGCTATCAACAACCGAACAACGGCCAAGCACAGCGACTACTAGCGGGCGCTGTGAAAATACCGCTACAGTCGCTCAACTGTCGCTACCTGGCGCTATTAATGAATCGGCCTCATAGTTTCATATAGTATTATACTTTAGTTTATTTGTTTTTGCTGCTGGAGTAAACCTTGTGGACAATGATTTGTACTTGGTGCCTTAATATATTGCACTGAGGGATTGGTGGGTTGGTTGTTTTTTGCGGAGGCCGACTCATTAATAGCGGCAGGTAGCGACAGATGAGCGCCAGTAGCGTGATTTTCACAGCGCACGCTAGTATTCGCTGTGCTTGGCCGTTGTTCGGTTGTTGACAGCGACTCAGTCGGTGTGCGGTAATGTTGAATACGGGGTTAGGAGTCGCTGTTTGACAGGTTCCGCGCTGTATGGGAGCGCATGACAGCGAATGGCCCTAGCGACCGGCTCCCAGCATATTCATTAACAAATCACGCTCCAAAAATTCTCGCGCTGTGAAATGCTTGTTTAAACCCCAGAGCGCTGGCGGCGATGCGTTAAAAGTAGTTTTTTAACCCCCAAACAACCATATTTTTTGATTAAAAAATTAAACAAGTTTTTCTAAACATTTTGTAATATGAATACATTAATATCAGACCTGTAATATCAATTCTGCACACATTTTTTTTTTTTTTTTTACCTTAAAAAAAATATCTAACATTGCAGAAGTGGTCACAGAATTTTTGACATTTAAAAAAAAACAAACAAAAAAAAAAACATTAATAACAATTAAATATGAAGATTTAAAGATTGCTCCATTGAAATGCATTGGAGAGCGCCAGGTAGCGACAGGTCGTACCTGGCGCTGTGATGGGATTAGCAGCGGCGCTGTTCGTTGCAGTCCGCTACATGATGAATCCCGCGCTAGCTGACACTCTCGCCGGCGCTAGCCTCATTTAGCGTGATAAATGCGTGATTGTGTCCGCCGCCTGGCGTTCTGGAGTCGGTAGCCGCCGATAGCTGGCGCTACCTGGCGCTAGTGAGACACTACCTGGCGCTATCCCTTGATAAATAAGGCCCTAAGTGTTTTGTTGTGTTGTATATGTTTTTTTAGTGTATGCAACTTCAATAAATGGACTATTAATTTTTATTCATTGGAGCAGCGCCCCATTCATAATCGATTTGCTTTGGTTTGACTGTTAGTGAAGCCGGCAGTTTACGCCAGCTTTTTGCTGACGCATTTGCGCTCACTTTTCTGCCCTCTAAACACCCCATAAATCAGTCGCAGACACCAGTTTGGGGCGACATATATGCGCTTGTGGAGGATTTCAGGCGCAAGCTTCCGCACTGGCACACGCCTGTGTGCAAATTTCCACCTTAAACAATGCGCTTCAAATTGTGACAAGCTGGAAGCCCGAGTGCGACTTGACGCTCCAGAAAACGTGCGCAAATGCACAGGCCCACGACCATGAATGGACCCTATAGTTTAGTTTTTTTTCTCCCTTACATTGCTAAAAAACATGCCGGATGCTGCCGACGTGTGTCTTACAAATGTGATAAGCCTGTTAGGCCCTTATTTAACAAGGGATAGCGCCAGGTAGCGAATGGTGAGCGAACGGTAATGACGCTCACCGCCACGAGAACGCCGGCTCCCCTCCGCAATCACACATTTATCAAGCCAATCCTGCTTAGCGACTGAGATAGCGCCAGATAGCGAATCATTCATCATTATTCCAGCCTCAGCCCACAGCGCCAGCGAGCCACCTTGAACAGCGACAGGTATGACCTCTCGCTACCTGGCGCTCTCCAATGCATTTCAATGGAGCAATCTTTAAATATTCATAAATAATTGCTATTATTTTTTTTTTTTTTTAATGTCAAAAATTCTGTGACCACTTCTGCAATGTTAGATAATTTTTTTAAGGTAAAAAAAAAAAAAATTTGTGCAGAATTGATATTACAGGTCTGATATTAATGTATTCATATTACTAAATGTTTTGAAAAACAAGTATTTTTTTTTCTTCTAAAAATATGGTTGTTTGGGGGTTAAAAAACTACTTTTAAGCCATCGCCGCCAGCGCTCTGGGGTTTAAACATGCATTTCACAGCGCGAGAATTTTTGGAGTGTGATTTGTTAATGAATATGGTGGGAGCCGTTCGCTGACATGCGCTCCCATACAGCGCGGAACCTGTCAAACAGCGACTCCTAACCCCGTATTCAACATTACCGCAAACCGACTGAGTCGCTGTCAACAGCCGAACAACGGCCAAGCACAGCGAATACTAGCGGGCGCTGTGAAAATAACGCTACTGTCGCTCATCTGTCGCTACCTGGCGCTATTAATGAATCGGCCTCTTAGTGAAGTCGGCAGTTTACTCCAGCTTTTTGCTCAGGGAAAATCACTCTTGAAATTGACGCATTTGTGCGCGCTTTTCTGCCCTCTAAACACCCCATAAATCACAGTTTGGGGCGACATATTGGCGCTTGTGGAGAAATTCAGGCGCAAGCTTCCGCATTGGAGCAAGGATAAGTGGTGAGGTGTGCGGGAAAAGGTGAGTAATTAACAATAAGGGGTCATTCCGTAAAATACTTTGCAGAATCGGATGTTGGTGATTCTCTTTTGGGCACTTAACTTGTAAAAGGTGGCCAGTAAGAAGGAAATCGGGTTTAGGCGCACTTTTGGGATTGTATCAGAAATGTATTAACCCAGATATAATATATGTGCAATAGCTGGGGCAACATACACTTCTGGAAGATTTCATTTTTTTTTAATCTAAGCTAAGAGGCTGATTCATCATTAGCGCCAGGTAGCGACAGATGAGCGTCTGTAGCGGCATTTTCAGAGCGCCCGCTAGTAGTCGCAGTGCTCGGCCGTGAGTCGCTAGTTTATAGCGACTCAGTCGCTGTTCAGCAATGATGAATACATTGTGAGGAGTCGCTATTTGATCAGTACAGCGCTCTATGGGAGCGCATGTTAGCGACTGCTCATAGCGACCGACTCACACCATATTCAGCAAAAAAACAGCCTCACAAATCTCTGGCGCTGAAAAATGCTTCTCTGAAGCCCAGAGCGCAGGAGGCGGTGTGATTAAAGTCTGTTTTTCAGCATCTATCCACCAGTAACAAAGCGCAAACATATGGAATTACATTGTAACAACATTGTAACATGAACACTTTAATGGCAGAGCTGTGATGTCATTTCTGAGGAAATATATAAAAAATAAAAAAAATATGAAAAAAAACTGCTTATTCAATGTCAGAAGAGGTCACAGAATTATTTGTGATTTTTTTGAAAAAAAAGAGAAGAAAAGGTTCGTCCAATGAAATGTATGGGAGAGCGACAGGTAGCGAGAGGTCATACCTGGCGCTGTGCAAGGCTGAACGCCGGCGCTGTTCGCTGAGGCTGTGAAAATGATGAATCAGACGCTACATGGCGCTATTCCAGCCGCTAAACAGATTCTGCTTGATAAATGTGTAATTGCGTGCCGTGTCCGGCGTTCACCAGTCGCTACCTGACGCTACCTGTCATTAACCAGGCGCTACCTGACGCTACCTGTCATTAACCAGGCGCTACCTGACGCTACCTGTCATTAACCAGGCGCTACCTGACGCTACCTGTCATTAACCAGGCGCTACCTGACGCTACCTGTCATTAACCAGGCGCTACCTGACGCTACCTGTCATTAACCAGGCACTACCTGACGCTACCTGTCATTAACCAGGCACTACCTGACGCTACCTGTCATTAACCAGGCGCTACCTGACGCTACCTGTCATTAACCAGGCGCTACCTGACGCTACCTGTCATTAACCAGGCGCTACCTGACGCTACCTGTCATTAACCAGGCGCTACCTGACGCTACCTGTCATTAACCAGGCGCTACCTGACGCTACCTGTCATTAACCAGGCGCTACCTGACGCTACCTGTCATTGACCAGGCGCTACCTGACGCTACCTGTCATTAACCAGGCGCTACCTGTCATTGACCAGGCGCTACCTGACACTACCTGTCATTGACCAGGCGCTACCTGACGCTACCTGTCATTGACCAGGCGCTACCTGTCATTAACCAGGCGCTACCTGACGCTACCTGTCATTAACCAGGCGCTACCTGACGCTACCTGTCATTGACCAGGCGCTACCTGACGCTACCTGTCATTAACCAGGCGCTACCTGACGCTACCTGTCATTGACCAGGCGCTACCTGACGCTACCTGTCATTGACCAGGCGCTACCTGTCATTAACCAGGCGCTACCTGACGCTACCTGTCATTAACCAGGCGCTACCTGACGCTACCTGTCATTGACCAGGCGCTACCTGACGCTACCTGTCATTGACCAGGCGCTACCTGTCATTAACCAGGCGCTACCTGACGCTACCTGTCATTAACCAGGCGCTACCTGACGCTACCTGTCATTGACCAGGCGCTACCTGACGCTACCTGTCATTAACCAGGCGCTACCTGACGCTACCTGTCATTAACCAGGCGCTACCTGACGCTACCTGTCATTGACCAGGCGCTACCTGTCATTAACCAGGCGCTACCTGACGCTACCTGTCATTGACCAGGCGCTACCTGTCATTAACCAGGCGCTACCTGACGCTACCTGTCATTGACCAGGCGCTACCTGTCATTAACCAGGCGCTACCTGACGCTACCTGTCATTGACCAGGCGCTACCTGTCATTAACCAGGCGCTACCTGACGCTACCTGTCATTGACCAGGCGCTACCTGACGCTACCTGTCATTAACCAGGCGCTACCTGACGCTACCTGTCATTGACCAGGCGCTACCTGACGCTACCTGTCATTAACCAGGCGCTACCTGACGCTACCTGTCATTGACCAGGCGCTACCTGACGCTACCTGTCATTAACCAGGCGCTACCTGACGCTACCTGTCATTAACCAGGCGCTACCTGACGCTACCTGTCATTAACCAGGCGCTACCTGACGCTACCTGTCATTGACCAGGCGCTACCTGACGCTACCTGTCATTAACCAGGCGCTACCTGACGCTACCTGTCATTAACCAGGCGCTACCTGACGCTACCTGTCATTAACCAGGCGCTACCTGACGCTACCTGTCATTAACCAGGCGCTACCTGACGCTACCTGTCATTGACCAGGCGCTACCTGACGCTACCTGTCATTAACCAGGCGCTACCTGACGCTACCTGTCATTAACCAGGCGCTACCTGACGCTACCTGTCATTAACCAGGCGCTACCTGACGCTACCTGTCATTAACCATGCGCTACCTGACGCTACCTGTCATTGACCAGGCGCTACCTGACGCTACCTGTCATTGACCAGACGCTACCTGACGCTACCTGTCATTAACCAGGCGCTACCTGACGCTACCTGTCATTAACCAGGCGCTACCTGACGCTACCTGTCATTAACCAGGCGCTACCTGACGCTACCTGTCATTAACCAGGCGCTACCTGACGCTACCTGTCATTGACCAGGCGCTACCTGACGCTACCTGTCATTAACCAGGCGCTACCTGTCATTGACCAGGCGCTACCTGACACTACCTGTCATTAACCAGGCGCTACCTGACGCTACCTATCATTAACCAGGCGCTACCTGACGCTACCTGTCATTAACCAGGCGCTACCTGACGCTACCTGTCATTAACCAGGCGCTACCTGACGCTACCTATCATTAACCAGGCGCTACCTGACGCTACCTGTCATTAACCAGGCGCTACCTGACGCTACCTGTCATTGACCAGGCGCTACCTGACGCTACCTGTCATTAACCAGGCGCTACCTGACGCTACCTGTCATTAACCAGGCGCTACCTGACGCTACCTGTCATTAACCAGGCGCTACCTGACGCTACCTATCATTAACCAGGCGCTACCTGACGCTACCTATCATTAACCAGGCGCTACCTGACGCTACCTGTCATTGACCAGGCGCTACCTGACGCTACCTGTCATTAACCAGGCGCTACCTGACGCTACCTGTCATTAACCAGGCGCTACCTGACGCTACCTGTCATTGACCAGGCGCTACCTGTCATTAACCAGGCGCTACCTGACGCTACCTGTCATTAACCAGGCGCTACCTGTCGCTACCTGTCATTGACCAGGCGCTACCTGTCATTAACCAGGCGCTACCTGACGCTACCTGTCATTGACCAGGCGCTACCTGTCATTAACCAGGCGCTACCTGACGCTACCTGTCATTGACCAGGCGCTACCTGTCATTAACCAGGCGCTACCTGACGCTACCTGTCATTAACCAGGCGCTACCTGACGCTACCTGTCATTGACCAGGCGCTACCTGTCATTAACCAGGCGCTACCTGACGCTACCTGTCATTGACCAGGCGCTACCTGACGCTACCTGTCATTAACCAGGCGCTACCTGACGCTACCTGTCATTGACCAGGCGCTACCTGACGCTACCTGTCATTAACCAGGCGCTACCTGACGCTACCTGTCATTGACCAGGCGCTACCTGACGCTACCTGTCATTAACCAGGCGCTACCTGACGCTACCTGTCATTAACCAGGCGCTACCTGACGCTACCTGTCATTAACCAGGCGCTACCTGACGCTACCTGTCATTGACCAGGCGCTACCTGACGCTACCTGTCATTAACCAGGCGCTACCTGACGCTACCTGTCATTAACCAGGCGCTACCTGACGCTACCTGTCATTAACCAGGCGCTACCTGACGCTACCTGTCATTAACCAGGCGCTACCTGACGCTACCTGTCATTGACCAGGCGCTACCTGACGCTACCTGTCATTAACCAGGCGCTACCTGACGCTACCTGTCATTAACCAGGCGCTACCTGACGCTACCTGTCATTAACCAGGCGCTACCTGACGCTACCTGTCATTAACCATGCGCTACCTGACGCTACCTGTCATTGACCAGGCGCTACCTGACGCTACCTGTCATTGACCAGACGCTACCTGACGCTACCTGTCATTAACCAGGCGCTACCTGACGCTACCTGTCATTAACCAGGCGCTACCTGACGCTATCCCTTCTTAAATAAGGGCCTGAGTTTCAGAAGAGATAAGGACGGTGACTTTGCTGACTAACTGGTTATTTCATTTCTAAAACATGTTTAGAATGTTTTTTTTCACATTCGTAGGGATGTAGGTACGGTGAGTGTCCTTTATCTTTTTCTGTTTTACACCAGTGAATGCAAGAAATGAACACTCTTAATTGTAACAAACTGTTTCAAAAGGAGTCAAAATGATCAAAATAGCTTTTGAAACTCAGCTTAGATAAAAAAAAAAAAAAATCCAGACGTGTATGTTTCCCCAGATATTGCACATATATTATATTTGGGTTAATACATTTCTGATACAATCCCAAAAGCGCACCTAAACCCAATTTTCGTTCTTACTGGCCACCTTTTACCAGCTAAGTGCCCAAAGAAGAAATCACCAACATACAATTCCGCGCTCGTGCGCAAATTTCCACCTAAAGCAATGCGCTTCAAATTTTGACAAGCAGCGACACAACCATGAATGGACCCTATAGTTTTTGTTCTGGTCTTTCTTTGGCGACACCAGGAGGACGGAGGAGGTAAGTGTACTCACTGGGTTCGCAGGGTGAAGGCGGCGCTGGTGATGGAGGTGGGAAGACTGAGGCCCTTGGTGATCTCCCTCCAGATCTTCTTGTTGATGACCTCCACCAGGCCGCCCTTCTCCGTCACCAGCCTGTAGAGCGTGTACAGGTCCAGCACCTGTTTCGCCATGATGGGGATCCGATTCACCGGCGTTCCTGCAATGGAAAACAATGGAGAGGTCAGGAAAAAAAAACACAACTTCTATCGCGTGAGAAGATCAGACAGATTCCACTTCCTGTGCAGATTCTGCTTAAAGCGGAACAAAACCCAGGGTTTTGACTATCCTGGGTTTTGGTCCACTTCGGTGGGGCACCCCGATCAGGGGCTGTGTGAAACCCCCCAGAACGCCCGTAAACACTCACCTCCACACGATCCTACGCGGGGCGCTCGTCCAATCAGAGAGCTCAGAGCCGCTGTGGTATGCACGTACAAGCGGCGTCCAACCACAGCGTCTCTGAGCGCTGGAGGCCGCGTCTCGCACTTCCTTCTAACAGGGAGCGCGCCCGTGCCGGCCATTAACAAACGGCCGCCCTGCTAGAGGGAAGCGCCAGACGCGGACGCAGCCCGCGCATGCGCCGTTGGAACAGGGTTAAGGTAAGGTTTGTGGGCGTCCTGGGGGGTTTCACCCCGCCGGATTTTGACTATCCTGGGTTTTGGTCCTTTAATAGGCAGATTGGGGGTGCCCCGCTGTGTGAAACCCCCTAGATCGCCCGAAGAAACTCACCTTTTTCCGGTCCTACAGCGCATGCACGTCCGCTCAAAGACGCTGGCGTCACGTCGTCTAAGCCGGCGTCTAAGGCCAGCGGTTCAGAGCGTTCATTCACAAATGCCTGGTGTGGGTACGTGCCCTGCTAGATGGATAACGGGGATGCGGCCGCAGCCTGCGCATGCGGCGTTGGACCAGTAGGCAAGGTAAGTGTACGGGGGAGACCTGTGGGTTTCACACAGCGGGGCATCCCGATTTTGGATGCTGCGGGGGGAGGGAATCGATCCCGGGTATCTCATAGATTCCCGGGACGATCGAGCTGGGTTTCACTTTAAAGAGGACCAAAACCCACCCCCATCAGCCCTGAAATCTATAAGATTTCCTCACCCCGGGTATCCAGATTTGGGATGCCCCGCTGTATAAAACCCCCCAGATCGCCAGGAAACTTACCTTCTTTCCTGGCCCACCGACACATGCGCGAGCTGCAGTTGCATCGCCGCTATCCCTTTAGCAGGGTGCGTGGCCGCGCCGGGCATTCGTGCATTGCTGCGTGGGCACACTCCCAGTTAGAGGGTAGCGGGGGATGCAGCCGCCATTGCTCTCAGATCCGCAATTTGCATTAAGACGAGCTCCTGGACGCAGCGGCTCGAGCTGATCTGAGCGCGCTGATTGGACGAGAGGGCTGCGCTTGCGTTGTAGGACCGGGAAGAGGTGAGTGGCGACCTGGGGGGTTTTCCCAATCGGGGGGAAAGGACCAAAACCCAGGATAGTTAAAATCCTGGGTTTTGGCTCACTTTAAAGCGGACCAAAACCACCCCAAATCAGCCAATCTCCCCAACGTAATCCTCTCCCCAGAAGTAGAAACTTAAATCGCTATTTTCCTGGCTTATCGTGAACCCGTTCTATGACATCATCAGATCGCGGCTCTCCGGGGTGCTTAACGTCGTAGGACCCGCGAGAGCTGTTTCCGACTTATTATGGGTAAGTAATGATTTTTCTGACTTCACGTCAGTAATCTGGAATAATGTTACCTTGAGGACTAATTGACGGCTACGATGGCGTCCGCGTTAGAGCGAGAATCGAAATTCCCAGCGTCAGAACTGCGTCAGGTGTTACAGCGCTGATTGCCGGGACTCGCCCGTTCCCCTGACAATCACAGCTTCTCTTTATTTGGCCGCAACGCCCGGCCTGTGATTTCTTCGGATAAATGACAGTCCTGATTGTTTATGGTGGTCACACGTAGCGCGGCCTTGGGTTTGGGTCGATATTAATGTGCGGTGTGAAGATCGCCGATAGATTTTGGTCATTATTTGGCCGTGATGAGCGCTCGTCATCTGAAAATTGCCCAAATCTTGACGCGCGCATATTCCATCTTTGAAGCGGACCTAACAAAAATGACTTAAAGTGGAACAAAACCCATCACGATCGGCCCGGGAATCTATAAGAATTATGGGCCGACCGATTCCCAGGCAAAATCGCGGTGTCCCGCTGTGTGAAGCCCCCTCCCCCCAGGTCGCGCCATACACTTACCTTGCTTCCCGGTCCAACGGTGCATGCGCGAGCCGCATCCCCGCTATCCCTCCAGCAGGGCGCGTGACTGCGCCAGGCACTTGTGAATGACCAGCATGGGCACACTCCCTGTTAGAGGGAAGCGGGGGATGCGTTCGTCAGCGCACTCGAGTGTGCTGATTGGACGAGCGGCCGTGCATGCGCCGTAGGAAGAGGTGAGTTGCCTTACGCAATCTGGGGGTTTCACACAGCGGGGGCGAGGACCAAAACCCGGGATAGTCAAAGCGTCTTGCTTCCCGCTCCAACGGCGCATGCGCAAGCCCTCTAGCGGTGAATTGTGAATGAGCGCCACAGGCACGCTCCCTGTCGCCAGTGCGCTCGGAGTCGCTGGCCTTAGACGACATGAGGTCAGCGGCTCCAAGCGCGCTGATTGGACGAGCGGCCGCAGGACCGGGAAGAGGTGAGTTGCCTTACGCGATCTGGGGGGTTTCACACCAGGGGGGGCATCCCTTATCCCCGGGGGAAAGGACCAAAGCCCAGGATAGTCCAAATCCTGGGTTTTGGTCCACTTTAAAGTGATACTACAGGCAAAGGCAAGTGTTACACCATTGTTTCAGGGAACATTTGGTTTTCTGTTTTTAAATTGATTGAGGTTTACAGTTTCACCTCATTATTTCTCTTCCGGAAAAAGTAGGCGTGGCCCTTGGAGCTGTGATGCTGCATATTAATCAGCATGTGATTAATCTGGAGGAGGAGGTGGAGGGAGGGACCAGCAATCTGCTGAGATGATTGGGGGGGACAGGATGAAAAAAAATGTCATTGGCTGAACCTGTAGAACCCGATATCTCAGCCATTTTCACTTCAATTTAAAAGCAGAAAACTGTTTAGGACAGCGCCGAATTGTAGCCCAATATAGCAGCCTAATGTATCACTGTGTGAAAGGGAAGCAGTGCAGACGGGGAGGCTGATTCATCACTAACGCCAGGTAGCGACAGATGAGCGTCTGTAGCGGCATTTTCAGAGCGCCCGCTAGTAGTCACTGTGCTCAGCCGTGAGTCGCTACTTTATAGCGACTCAGTCGCTGTGCAGTAATGATGAATACATTGTGAGGAGTCGCTATTTGACCAGTACAGCGCTGTATGGGAGCGCATGTTAGCGACTGGTCATTGCGACTGACTCACACCATATTCAGCAAAAAAACAGCCTCACAAATCTCTGGCGCTGAAAAATGCTTCTCTGAACCCCAGAGCGCAGGAGGCGGTGTGATTAAAGTCTGTTTTTCAGCATCTATCAACTAGTAACAAAGCGAAAACATGGAATTACATTGTAACAACATTGTAACATGAACGCTTTAATGGCAGAGCTGTAATGTCATTTCTGAGGAAATATCTGAATAATTTGTAAAAAAACTGCTTTTCAATGTCAGGAGAGGTCACAGCATTATTTGAGATTTTTTGAAAAAAAAAAAAAAAAAACCCCAGTTTAACGAGAAAAAAAGGATCGTCCATTGAAATGTATGGGAGAGCGACAGGTAGCGAGAGGTCATACCTGGCGCTGTGCAAGGCTGAACGCCGGCGCTGTTCGCTGAGGCTGGGATAATGATGAATCGGACGCTACATGGCGCTATCCCAGTCGCTGAACAGATTCTGCTTGATAAATGTGTAATTGCGCGCTGTGTCCGGCGTTCACCAAATGCTACCGGTCGCTACCTCTTATTAACCAGGCGTTACCTGATGCTATCCCTTCTTAAATAAGGGCCTAAGTCTGTATTCACTTAGGCACTGGCGAGTCTCGCTTGAGCATCGATTAGCGATTGCGATTCTGTTCAGTGGAATGTGATCGCTGCGAAAATGCAATGGTCTGTGGCCCTTATTTATGAAGGAATAGCGACAGGTAGCGACGGGTGAGCGACCGGTAATGACGGGCCCCGCCACGAGAACGCCGGCTCCCCACCACAATCACACATTTATCAAGCCAATCCTGCTTAGCGACTGAGATAGCGCCATATAGCGACTCATTCATCATTATTCCAGCCTCAGCCCACAGCGACAGCGTCTGACCTTGAACAGCGACAGGTATGACCTCTCGCTACCTGGCGCTCTCCAATGCATTCTTTAAATATTAATAATTAATTGCTATTAATTTTTTTTTTTTTTTTTTTTAAATGTGAAAAATTCTGTGACCACTTCTGCCATTTGAAATAATTTTTTTAAGGTAAAAAAAATTTAAAAAATAAAATGCACAGAATTGATATTACAGGTCTGATATTAATGTATTCATATTACAAAATTATTTAAAAAACTAGTTTTTTTGGTTTCCAAAAATATGGTTGTTTGGGGGTTAAAAAACTTTTAACACATCGCCGCCAGCGCTCTGGGGTTTAAACAAGCATTTCACAGCGTGAGAATTTTTTGAGCGTGATTTGTTAATGAATATGCTGGGAGCCGGTCGCTCTGACCAGTCGCTATCATGCGCACCCATACATTGCGGAACCTGTCAAATAGCGACTCCTCACCCCGTATTCAACATTACTGCACACCGGCTCAGTCGCTATCAACAACCGAACAATGGCCAAGCACAGCGACTACTAGCGGGCGCTGTGAAAATACTGCTACAGTCGCTCAACTGTCGCTACCTGCCGCTATTAATGAATCGGCCTCCCCGTGACCTTGTCTGTGTTACTGTTTGTCCTGCTATTACTAATCCCAAACATTTTCAGTTATGGCTGACTGTCTCTGCTTGGTAGGACACCAGATCTATGCATACTAAGCCGGTCCATGTGATTTATATTTTGTTATATAAATCTGCGCTTTTTTGTATATACACCTTGAAGCTGTGTCTTCACACTGTACTTTAATATTTACTGGCATTAAAAAAAAACTATTCTTTTGGAATGCAGTCGCGCCTCCTGGGTGTTCACTTTTCCTCTCCTTTGTATGCCTAATTGTTCCTGGGTGTGGAAAGAGTGGACGCACCGTGGAATTTTGAACCCCCAAAAAACATTTTTTCTTCATTCTCTCTATTTCTCTCATTTATTTAAAGTGTGCTTCAACCAATAATTAATATTACGAATGAAAACTGGAACACAGAGACAGAGCACAGAGCAGTGCTGCTGATCAGGAACTCCAAGTATTGAACCTCTGTAACAGTGAGTTTGCTGTACACTATTGGCCTTATTTAACAAGGGATAGCGACAGGTAGCGACTGGTGAGCGGCCGGTAATGACGGGCCCCGCCACGAGAACGCCGGCTCCCCACCACAATCACACATTTATCAAGCCGATCCTGCTTAGCGACTGAGATAGTGCCAGATAGCGACTCATTCATCATTATTCCAGCCTCAGCCCACAGCGCCAGCGTCCGACCTTGAACAGCGACAGGTATGACCTCTCGCTACCTGGCGCTCTCCAATGCATTTCAATGGAGCAATCTTTAAATATTCATAATTAATTGTAATTAATGTTTTTTTTTTTTTAATGTGAAAAATTCTGTGACCACTTCTGCCATTTTAGAAATGGCTCACCAGTCGCTACCTGTCGCTATTCCTTCATAAATAAGGGCCCAAATACAGTCAGGGCCAGAAATATTTGGACAGTGACACAATTTTCGCAAGTTGGGCTCTGCATGCCACCGCATTGGATTTGAAATGAAACCTCTACAACAGAATTCAAGTGCAGATTGTAACGTTTAATTTGAAGGGTTGAACAAAAATACCTGATAGAAAATGTAGGAATTGTACACATTTCTTTACAAACACTCCACATTTTAGGAGCTCAAAAGTAATTGGACAAATAAACATAACCCAAACAAAATATTTATTTTCTCAATATTTTGTTGCAAATCCTTTGGAGGCAATCACTGCCTTAAGTCTGGAACCCATGGACATCACCAAACGCTGGGTTTCCTCCTTCTTAATGCTTTGCCAGGCCTTTCCAGCCGCAGCCTTCAGGTCTTGCTTGTTTGTGGGTCTTTCCGTCTTAAGTCTGGATTTGAGCAAGTGAAATGCATGCTCAATTGGGTTAAGATCTGGTGATTGACTTGGCCATTGCAGAATGTTCCACTTTTTTGCACTCATGAACTCCTGGGTAGCTTTGGCTGTATGCTTGGGGTCATTGTCCATCTGTACTATGAAGCGCCGTCCGATCAACTTTGCAGCATTTGGCTGAATCTGGGCTGAAAGTATATCCCGGTACACTTCAGAATTCATCCGGCTACTCTTGTCTGCTGTTATGTCATCAATAAACACAAGTGACCCAGTGCCATTGAAAGCCATGCATGCCCATGCCATCACGTTGCCTCCACCATGTTTTACAGAGGATGTGGTGTGCCTTGGATCATGTGCCGTTCCCTTTCTTCTCCAAACTTTTTTCTTCCCATCATTCTGGTACAGGTTGATCTTTGTCTCATCTGTCCATAGAATACTTTTCCAGAACTGAGCTGGCTTGTTGAGGTGTTTTTGGGCAAATTTAACTCTGGCCTGTCTGTTTTTGGAATTGATGAATGGTTTGCATCTAGATGTGAACCCTTTGTATTTACTTTCATGGAGTCTTCTCTTTACTGTTGACTTAGAGACAGATACACCTACTTCCCTGAGAGTGTTCTGGACTTCAGTTAATGTTGTGAACGGGTTCTTCTTCACCAAAGAAAGTATGCGGCGATCATCCACCACTGTTGTCTTCCGTGGACGCCCAGCCCTTTTTGAGTTCCCAAGCTCACCAGTCAATTCCTTTTTTCTCAGAATGTACCCGACTGTTGATTTTGCTAATCCAAGCATGTCTGCTATCTCTCTGATGGATTTTTTATTTTTTTTCAGCCTCAGGATGTTCTGCTTCACCCCAATTGAGAGTTCCTTTGACCGCATGTTGTCTGGTCACAGCAACAGCTTCCAAATGCAAAACCACACACCTGGAATCAACCCCAGACCTTTTAACTACTTCATTGATTACAGGTTAACGAGGGAGACGCCTTCAGAGTTAATTGCAGCCCTTAGAGTCCATTGTCCAATTACTTTTGGTCCCTTGAAAAAGAGGAGGCTATGCATTACAGAGCTATGATTCCTAAACCCTTTCTCCGATTTGGATGTGGAAACTCTCATATTGCAGCTGGGAGTGTGCACTTTCAGCCCATATTATATATATAATTGTATTTCTGAACATGTTTTTGTAAACAGCTAAAATAACAAAACTTGTGTCACTGTCCAAATATTTCTGGCCCTGACTGTATGTAGGCGAGAACATTAATGAGTTAATTTTGTAGTGCGCAAGGCACAAGCTCATAACGATTTTCGTCTGGGCGATTATTTATAGAAAAAGGAAATCTGAATCTAACGGGAAACATAAATGATTCGTTCGAGGAGACGATGGAAAAAGGGCGAAAACGAAAGCCTACGTTGTAACATGAGTAACATAAACGGAAATCGAAAGCTGGAAAATGACATTCTCGTTGGCGTAGGAACGGACAAAGACTTTACTGAAGGCTTGCGATGCATGCTTAGAATCACTCGTACACTCAAAAGCGAGCGGGAAAATTAAAAAAAATAAACCGATCGACACAAAAACTAAAGTCTTTTGATGTCTCTCTGAATCAACCCTATTGTGAGTTATATATACCGGTATATATTTGCAATAATAAAGTACTTATGCAGTTTGTCCCCTGGTCTGGTAGCTGGATGGCGCCCCCTGGTGTCGGTCAGCTCAGCTAAACTGCCAGATGTATGTCAAAACATATAGAGAAGATTTTCTAACGCAGTTGTTAAACGTGTTGTAAGTGTTGTGTCATGTTTGGCATATTTTAAGCCAGAAATGTCTCACTTTAACGTCTCGTTTATCGCAACTATTTCCAGTAAGCCACGCCTCTACTGGGAAGCCACGCCCACCACTCCTCCCCTATAACCCTAAATATGTGTCGTAGGTTGGCTGGCTGAGGTCGTTCTGAGAAAGAGACGTTTCCTGGAGATGTCCTCTTAGAAAGTCCACTGACAAAGGACGCTCTGCGCGACAGTCTACCAGCATAACGACCAATAACGCCCCAATGGAAGGTGATACTAGTGACAGTTATAGGAGCACACTATGGTGATGAGCAGTCAGGTGACACTAGTGACAGTTATAGGAGCACACTATGGTGATGGGCAGTCAGGTGACACTAGTGACAGTTATAGGAGCACACTATGGTGATGGGCAGTTAGGTGATACTAGTGAGAGTTATAGGAGCACGCTATGGTGATGGGCAGTTAGGTGACACTAGTGACAGTTATAGGAGCACACTATGGTGATGGGCAGTTAGGTGACACTAGTGACAGTTATAGGAGCACACTATGGTGATGGGCAGTCAGGTGACACTAGTGACAGTTATAGGAGCACACTATGGTGATGGGCAGTCAGGTGACACTAGTGACAGTTATAGGAGCACACTATGGTGATGGGCAGTCAGGTGACACTAGTGACAGTTATAGGAGCACACTATGGTGATGAGCAGTTAGGTGACACTAGTGACAGTTATAGAAGCACGCTATGGTGATGAGCAGTTAGGTGACACTAGTGACAGTTATAGGAGCACACTATGGTGATGAGCAGTCAGGTGACACTAGTGACAGTTATAGGAGCACACTATGGTGATGAGCAGTTAGGTGACACTAGTGACAGTTATAGGAGCACACTATGGTGATGGGCAGTCAGGTGACACTAGTGACAGTTATAGGAGCACACTATGGTGATGGGCAGTTAGGTGACACTAGTGACAGTTATAGGAGCACACTATGGTGATGGGCAGTCAGGTGACACTAGTGACAGTTATAGGAGCACACTATGGTGATGAGCAGTTAGGTGACACTAGTGACAGTTATAGGAGCACACTATGGTGATGAGCAGTTAGGTGACACTAGTGACAGTTATAGGAGCACACTATGGTGATGAGCAGTTAGGTGACACTAGTGACAGTTATAGGAGCACACTATGGTGATGAGCAGTTAGGTGACACTAGTGACAGTTATAGGAGCACACTATGGTGATGGGCAGTTAGGTGACACTAGTGACAGTTATAGGAGCACACTATGGTGATGAGCAGTCAGGTGACACTAGTGACAGTTATAGGAGCACACTATGGTGATGAGCAGTTAGGTGACACTAGTGACAGTTATAGGAGCACGCTATGGTGATGAGCAGTTAGGTGACACTAGTGACAGATATAGGAGCACACTATGGTGATGGGCAGTTAGGTGACACTAGTGACAGTTATAGGAGCACACTATGGTGATGGGCAGTCAAGTGACACTAGTGACAGTTATAGGAGCACACTATGGTGATGGGCAGTCAGGTGACACTAGTGACAGTTATAGGAGCACACTATGGTGATGAGCAGTTAGGTGACACTAGTGACAGTTATAGGAGCACACTATGGTGATGGGCAGTCAGGTGACACTAGTGACAGTTATAGGAGCACACTATGGTGATGAGCAGTCAGGTGACACTAGTGACAGTTATAGGAGCACACTATGGTGATGGGCAGTCAGGTGACACTAGTGACAGTTATAGGAGCACACTATGGTGATGGGCAGTTAGGTGACACTAGTGACAGTTATAGGAGCACACTATGGTGATGGGCAGTTAGGTGACACTAGTGACAGTTATAGGAGCACACTATGGTGATGGGCAGTCAGGTGACACTAGTGACAGTTATAGGAGCACACTATGGTGATGAGCAGTTAGGTGACACTAGTGACAGTTATAGGAGCACGCTATGGTGATGGGCAGTCAGGTGACACTGGTGACAGTTATAGGAGCACACTATGGTGATGGGCAGTTAGGTGACACTAGTGACAGTTATAGGAGCACACTATGGTGATGAGCAGTTAGGTGACACTAGTGACAGTTATAGGAGCACACTATGGTGATGGGCAGTTAGGTGACACTAGTGACAGTTACAGGAGCACACTATGGTGATGGGCAGTTAGGTGACACTAGTGACAGTTACAGGAGCACCCTATGGTGATGAGCAGTTAGGTGACACTAGTGACAGTTATAGGAGCACCCTATGGTGATGAGCAGTTAGGTGACACTAGTGACAGTTATAGGAGCACGCTATGGTGATGAGCAGTTAGGTGACACTAGTGACAGTTATAGGAGCACACTATGGTGATGAGCAGTTAGGTGACACTAGTGACAGCTATAGGAGCACACTATGGTGATGAGCAGTTAGGTGACACTAGTGACAGTTATAGGAGCACGCTATGGTGATGGGCAGTCAGGTGACACTAGTGACAGTTATAGGAGCACGCTATGGTGATGAGCAGTTAGGTGACACTAGTGACAGTTATAGGAGCACACTATGGTGATGGGCAGTCAGGTGACACTAGTGACAGTTATAGGAGCACACTATGGTGATGGGCAGTTAGATGACACTAGTGACAGTTATAGGAGCACACTATGGTGATGAGCAGTCAGGTGACACTAGTGACAGTTATAGGAGCACACTATGGTGATGGGCAGTCAGGTGACACTAGTGACAGTTATAGGAGCACACTATGGTGATGGGCAGTTAGATGACACTAGTGACAGTTATAGGAGCACACTATGGTGATGAGCAGTCAGGTGACACTAGTGACAGTTATAGGAGCACACTATGGTGATGGGCAGTCAGGTGACACTAGTGACAGTTATAGGAGCACACTATGGTGATGGGCAGTCAGGTGACACTAGTGACAGTTATAGGAGCACACTATGGTGATGGGCAGTCAGGTGACACTAGTGACAGTTATAGGAGCACACTATGGTGATGAGCAGTCAGGTGACACTAGTGACAGTTATAGGAGCACACTATGGTGATGGGCAGTCAGGTGACACTAGTGACAGTTATAGGAGCACGCTATGGTGATGGGCAGTCAGGTGACACTAGTGACAGTTATAGGAGCACGCTATGGTGATGGGCAGTTAGATGACACTAGTGACAGTTATAGGAGCACACTATGGTGATGAGCAGTTAGGTGACACTAGTGACAGTTATAGGAGCACGCTATGGTGATGGGCAGTCAGGTGACACTAGTGACAGTTATAGGAGCACGCTATGGTGATGGGCAGTCAGGTGACACTAGTGACAGTTATAGGAGCACACTATGGTGATGGGCAGTTAGGTGACACTAGTGACAGTTATAGGAGCACACTATGGTGATGAGCAGTTAGGTGACACTAGTGACAGTTATAGGAGCACACTATGGTGATGGGCAGTTAGGTGACACTAGTGACAGTTACAGGAGCACACTATGGTGATGGGCAGTTAGGTGACACTAGTGACAGTTACAGGAGCACACTATGGTGATGAGCAGTCAAGTGACACTAGTGACAGTTATAGGAGCACGCTATGGTGATGAGCAGTTAGGTGACACTAGTGACAGTTATAGGAGCACACTATGGTGATGGGCAGTTAGGTGACACTAGTGACAGTTATAGGAGCACGCTATGGTGATGGGCAGTTAGGTGACACTAGTGACAGTTATAGGAGCACGCTATGGTGATGAGCAGTTAGGTGACACTAGTGACAGTTATAGGAGCACGCTATGGTGATGGGCAGTTAGGTGACACTAGTGACAGTTATAGGAGCACACTATGGTGATGGGCAGTTAGGTGACACTAGTGACAGTTATAGGAGCACACTATGGTGATGAGCAGTTAGGTGACACTAGTGACAGTTATAGGAGCACGCTATGGTGATGGGCAGTTAGGTGACACTAGTGACAGTTATAGGAGCACACTATGGTGATGGGCAGTTAGGTGACACTAGTGACAGTTATAGGAGCACGCTATGGTGATGGGCAGTCAGGTGACACTAGTGACAGTTATAGGAGCACGCTATGGTGATGGGCAGTCAGGTGACACTAGTGACAGTTATAGGAGCACACTATGGTGATGAGCAGTTAGGTGACACTAGTGACAGTTATAGGAGCACACTATGGTGATGAGCAGTTAGGTGACACTAGTGACAGTTATAGGAGCACACTATGGTGATGAGCAGTTAGGTGACACTAGTGACAGTTATAGGAGCACACTATGGTGATGGGCAGTTAGGTGACACTAGTGACAGTTACAGGAGCACACTATGGTGATGGGCAGTTAGGTGACACTAGTGACAGTTACAGGAGCACACTATGGTGATGAGCAGTCAAGTGACACTAGTGACAGTTATAGGAGCACCCTATGGTGATGAGCAGTTAGGTGACACTAGTGACAGTTATAGGAGCACACTATGGTGATGAGCAGTTAGGTGACACTAGTGACAGCTATAGGAGCACACTATGGTGATGAGCAGTTAGGTGACACTAGTGACAGTTATAGGAGCACGCTATGGTGATGGGCAGTCAGGTGACACTAGTGACAGTTATAGGAGCACGCTATGGTGATGAGCAGTTAGGTGACACTAGTGACAGTTATAGGAGCACGCTATGGTGATGGGCAGTCAGGTGACACTAGTGACAGTTATAGGAGCACACTATGGTGATGGGCAGTTAGATGACACTAGTGACAGTTATAGGAGCACACTATGGTGATGAGCAGTTAGGTGACACTAGTGACAGTTATAGGAGCACGCTATGGTGATGGGCAGTCAGGTGACACTAGTGACAGTTATAGGAGCACGCTATGGTGATGGGCAGTCAGGTGACACTAGTGACAGTTATAGGAGCACGCTATGGTGATGGGCAGTTAGATGACACTAGTGACAGTTATAGGAGCACACTATGGTGATGAGCAGTTAGGTGACACTAGTGACAGTTATAGGAGCACGCTATGGTGATGGGCAGTTAGGTGACACTAGTGACAGTTACAGGAGCACACTATGGTGATGGGCAGTTAGGTGACACTAGTGACAGTTACAGGAGCACACTATGGTGATGAGCAGTTAGGTGACACTAGTGACAGTTACAGGAGCACACTATGGTGATGGGCAGTTAGGTGACACTAGTGACAGTTACAGGAGCACACTATGGTGATGGGCAGTTAGGTGACACTAGTGACAGTTACAGGAGCACACTATGGTGATGGGCAGTTAGGTGACACTAGTGACAGTTACAGGAGCACACTATGGTGATGAGCAGTCAAGTGACACTAGTGACAGTTATAGGAGCACGCTATGGTGATGGGCAGTTAGGTGACACTAGTGACAGTTATAGGAGCACGCTATGGTGATGGGCAGTTAGGTGACACTAGTGACAGTTATAGGAGCACACTATGGTGATGGGCAGTTAGGTGACACTAGTGACAGTTATAGGAGCACACTATGGTGATGAGCAGTTAGGTGACACTAGTGACAGTTATAGGAGCACACTATGGTGATGAGCAGTTAGGTGACACTAGTGACAGTTATAGGAGCACACTATGGTGATGGGCAGTTAGGTGACACTAGTGACAGTTACAGGAGCACACTATGGTGATGAGCAGTCAAGTGACACTAGTGACAGTTATAGGAGCACGCTATGGTGATGGGCAGTTAGGTGACACTAGTGACAGTTATAGGAGCACGCTATGGTGATGGGCAGTTAGGTGACACTAGTGACAGTTATAGGAGCACACTATGGTGATGGGCAGTTAGGTGACACTAGTGACAGTTATAGGAGCACACTATGGTGATGAGCAGTTAGGTGACACTAGTGACAGTTACAGGAGCACCCTATGGTGATGAGCAGTTAGGTGACACTAGTGACAGTTATAGGAGCACGCTATGGTGATGGGCAGTTAGGTGACACTAGTGACAGTTATAGGAGCACGCTATGGTGATGGGCAGTTAGGTGACACTAGTGACAGTTATAGGAGCACACTATGGTGATGGGCAGTTAGGTGACACTAGTGACAGTTATAGGAGCACACTATGGTGATGAGCAGTTAGGTGACACTAGTGACAGTTATAGGAGCACACTATGGTGATGAGCAGTCAGGTGACACTAGTGACAGTTATAGGAGCACACTATGGTGATGAGCAGTTAGGTGACACTAGTGACAGTTATAGGAGCACACTATGGTGATGAGCAGTCAGGTGACACTAGTGACAGTTATAGGTGCACACTATGGTGATGGGCAGTCAGGTGACACTAGTGACAGTTATAGGAGCACACTATGGTGATGAGCAGTCAGGTGACACTAGTGACAGTTATAGGAGCACACTATGGTGATGGGCAGTTAGGTGACACTAGTGACAGTTATAGGAGCACACTATGGTGATGGGCAGTTAGGTGACACTAGTGACAGTTATAGGAGCACACTATGGTGATGAGCAGTTAGGTGACACTAGTGACAGTTATAGGAGCACGCTATGGTGATGGGCAGTCAGGTGACACTAGTGACAGTTATAGGAGCACACTATGGTGATGAGCAGTTAGGTGACACTAGTGACAGTTATAGGAGCACACTATGGTGATGAGCAGTTAGGTGACACTAGTGACAGTTATAGGAGCACACTATGGTGATGAGCAGTTAGGTGACACTAGTGACAGTTATAGGAGCACGCTATGGTGATGAGCAGTTAGGTGACACTAGTGACAGTTATAGGAGCACACTATGGTGATGGGCAGTTAGGTGACACTAGTGACAGTTATAGGAGCACGCTATGGTGATGGGCAGTCAGGTGACACTAGTGACAGTTATAGGAGCACGCTATGGTGATGGGCAGTTAGGTGACACTAGTGACAGTTATAGGAGCACACTATGGTGATGAGCAGTTAGGTGACACTAGTGACAGTTATAGGAGCACGCTATGGTGATGGGCAGTCAGGTGACACTAGTGACAGTTATAGGAG
This sequence comes from Gastrophryne carolinensis, assembly GCA_027917425.1. NCBI lineage: Eukaryota > Metazoa > Chordata > Amphibia > Anura > Microhylidae > Gastrophryne > Gastrophryne carolinensis. The sequence continues at coordinate 646,008,587 of CM051234.1, read as the reverse complement.
CACACTATGGTGATGGGCAGTTAGGTGACACTAGTGACAGTTATAGGAGCACACTATGGTGATGAGCAGTTAGGTGACACTAGTGACAGTTATAGGAGCACACTATGGTGATGGGCAGTTAGGTGACACTAGTGACAGTTACAGGAGCACACTATGGTGATGAGCAGTCAAGTGACACTAGTGACAGTTATAGGAGCACGCTATGGTGATGAGCAGTTAGGTGACACTAGTGACAGTTATAGGAGCACGCTATGGTGATGGGCAGTCAGGTGACACTAGTGACAGTTATAGGAGCACGCTATGGTGATGGGCAGTTAGGTGACACTAGTGACAGTTATAGGAGCACACTATGGTGATGGGCAGTTAGGTGACACTAGTGACAGTTATAGGAGCACACTATGGTGATGGGCAGTTAGGTGACACTAGTGACAGTTATAGGAGCACGCTATGGTGATGGGCAGTCAGGTGACACTAGTGACAGTTATAGGAGCACGCTATGGTGATGGGCAGTCAGGTGACACTAGTGACAGTTATAGGAGCACACTATGGTGATGGGCAGTTAGGTGACACTAGTGACAGTTATAGGAGCACGCTATGGTGATGGGCAGTTAGGTGACACTAGTGACAGTTATAGGAGCACACTATGGTGATGAGCAGTTAGGTGACACTAGTGACAGTTATAGGAGCACACTATGGTGATGGGCAGTTAGGTGACACTAGTGACAGTTATAGGAGCACACTATGGTGATGGGCAGTTAGGTGACACTAGTGACAGTTATAGGAGCACACTATGGTGATGAGCAGTTAGGTGACACTAGTGACAGTTATAGGAGCACACTATGGTGATGGGCAGTTAGGTGACACTAGTGACAGTTACAGGAGCACACTATGGTGATGGGCAGTTAGGTGACACTAGTGACAGTTACAGGAGCACACTATGGTGATGAGCAGTCAAGTGACACTAGTGACAGTTATAGGAGCACCCTATGGTGATGAGCAGTTAGGTGACACTAGTGACAGTTATAGGAGCACGCTATGGTGATGAGCAGTTAGGTGACACTAGTGACAGTTATAGGAGCACACTATGGTGATGGGCAGTTAGGTGACACTAGTGACAGCTATAGGAGCACACTATGGTGATGAGCAGTTAGGTGACACTAGTGACAGTTATAGGAGCACGCTATGGTGATGGGCAGTCAGGTGACACTAGTGACAGTTATAGGAGCACGCTATGGTGATGGGCAGTCAGGTGACACTAGTGACAGTTATAGGAGCACACTATGGTGATGAGCAGTTAGGTGACACTAGTGACAGCTATAGGAGCACACTATGGTGATGAGCAGTTAGGTGACACTAGTGACAGTTATAGGAGCACGCTATGGTGATGGGCAGTCAGGTGACACTAGTGACAGTTATAGGAGCACGCTATGGTGATGAGCAGTTAGGTGACACTAGTGACAGTTATAGGAGCACGCTATGGTGATGGGCAGTCAGGTGACACTAGTGACAGTTATAGGAGCACACTATGGTGATGGGCAGTCAGGTGACACTAGTGACAGTTATAGGAGCACGCTATGGTGATGGGCAGTTAGATGACACTAGTGACAGTTATAGGAGCACACTATGGTGATGGGCAGTTAGGTGACACTAGTGACAGTTATAGGAGCACGCTATGGTGATGGGCAGTCAGGTGACACTAGTGACAGTTATAGGAGCACACTATGGTGATGGGCAGTTAGGTGACACTAGTGACAGTTATAGGAGCACACTATGGTGATGAGCAGTTAGGTGACACTAGTGACAGTTATAGGAGCACGCTATGGTGATGGGCAGTCAGGTGACACTAGTGACAGTTATAGGAGCACGCTATGGTGATGGGCAGTCAGGTGACACTAGTGACAGTTATAGGAGCACGCTATGGTGATGGGCAGTCAGGTGACACTAGTGACAGTTATAGGAGCACGCTATGGTGATGAGCAGTTAGGTAACACTAGTGACAGTTATAGGAGCACACTATGGTGATGAGCAGTTAGGTGACACTAGTGACAGTTATAGGAGCACACTATGGTGATGGGCAGTTAGGTGACACTAGTGACAGTTATAGGAGCACACTATGGTGATGAGCAGTTAGGTGACACTAGTGACAGTTATAGGAGCACGCTATGGTGATGGGCAGTCAGGTGACACTAGTGACAGTTATAGGAGCACGCTATGGTGATGGGCAGTCAGGTGACACTAGTGACAGTTATAGGAGCACGCTATGGTGATGGGCAGTCAGGTGACACTAGTGACAGTTATAGGAGCACACTATGGTGATGAGCAGTTAGGTGACACTAGTGACAGTTATAGGAGCACACTATGGTGATGGGCAGTTAGGTGACACTAGTGACAGTTATAGGAGCACACTATGGTGATGGGCAGTTAGGTGACACTAGTGACAGTTATAGGAGCACACTATGGTGATGAGCAGTTAGGTGACACTAGTGACAGTTATAGGAGCACACTATGGTGATGGGCAGTTAGGTGACACTAGTGACAGTTATAGGAGCACACTATGGTGATGAGCAGTTAGGTGACACTAGTGACAGTTATAGGAGCACACTATGGTGATGGGCAGTTAGGTGACACTAGTGACAGTTATAGGAGCACACTATGGTGATGGGCAGTTAGGTGACACTAGTGACAGTTATAGGAGCACACTATGGTGATGAGCAGTTAGGTGACACTAGTGACAGTTATAGGAGCACACTATGGTGATGAGCAGTTAGGTGACACTAGTGACAGTTATAGGAGCACACTATGGTGATGAGCAGTTAGGTGACACTAGTGACAGTTATAGGAGCACACTATGGTGATGAGCAGTTAGGTGACACTAGTGACAGTTATAGGAGCACACTATGGTGATGGGCAGTTAGGTGACACTAGTGACAGTTATAGGAGCACACTATGGTGATGAGCAGTTAGGTGACACTAGTGACAGTTATAGGAGCACACTATGGTGATGAGCAGTTAGGTGACACTAGTGACAGTTATAGGAGCACACTATGGTGATGAGCAGTTAGGTGACACTAGTGACAGTTATAGGAGCACACTATGGTGATGAGCAGTTAGGTGACACTAGTGACAGTTATAGGAGCACGCTATGGTGATGAGCAGTTAGGTGACACTAGTGACAGTTATAGGAGCACGCTATGGTGATGGGCAGTCAGGTGACACTAGTGACAGTTATAGGAGCACACTATGGTGATGGGCAGTTAGGTGACACTAGTGACAGTTATAGGAGCACACTATGGTGATGGGCAGTCAGGTGACACTAGTGACAGTTATAGGAGCACGCTATAGTGATGGGCAGTCAGGTGACACTAGTGACAGTTACAGGAGCACACTATGGTGATGAGCAGTTAGGTGACACTAGTGACAGTTATAGGAGCACACTATGGTGATGAGCAGTTAGGTGACACTAGTGACAGTTATAGAAGCACACTATGGTGATGAGCAGTTAGGTGACACTAGTGACAGTTATAGGAGCACACTATGGTGATGGGCAGTTAGGTGACACTAGTGACAGTTATAGGAGCACACTATGGTGATGGGCAGTTAGGTGACACTAGTGACAGTTATAGGAGCACACTATGGTGATGGCCAGTTAGGTGACACTAGTGACAGTTATAGGAGCACACTATGGTGATGGGCAGTCAGGTCACCCCAGTGATAGGAGCACGTTGCGGTGAGGGACAGTTCGGGGACCGGGGCATTTTGCAGGGACAATGTTGGCATCCTCAGGACAGGACACTCTAGATGGTGAGGGCGCGGCGGTGTAACAGACTCCCGCGCGGTTTCAGGTATCTGAGCCATGAATCACCAGACGCGCTAATCCGACCCGACGCAGAGTTATTATAAGGCTCCAGCAGTGACTCACCACATGGCCCAGCATTCCCCCACCCCCTCATTGCAGCCAGACCGACCTCAGACACTGCTATCTAATGACAGGGACTAATTGTTATGCAGATATGCCGTGACTTGTCAACATCATGTCACTTGTTTGTGGACAGGAAATTCTTCTTATAGGCGTCATTAGGAGTGTCAGGCCGCTACCAGCACAATGTTATGGGGGTCCTCCGCCACTGACACCGCTCAGGCTTTTATTCCGCTTTAAAGTGGACCTTCAATCCAAAATGAAGGTCCTCTTTCTCTTGCCCTTGTCTGGAGCATCCTGTTTTGAACTTAGACTTATTCTTTAAAGTGGACCAAAACCTTGGGATTTTGACTATACCGTGTTTTGCTACTTGCATCCCGATTTGGAATGCAGCGTGGTGATTGGACAGAAGTTGTGTCTTATCTGGTGAGTGGCCCGATCGTTCCACTGATCCGTATTGTAAATGTGATCTATAGGAGGAATGTGGGAAGGGCGGCGCGCAGCACGGGGGACGCCATCCATCGCTGTCCCGACCCGCGCGCTCTTCCTGCACCCTCTCAGTGTGCCGCAGTGAGTGTAAGCTCCTCTGGTGCAGAGATCGAAATAGCTCTGTACAGCGCCGTGGAGTATGTCAGAGCTATATAGATTTATTATAATGATAACATTGTGTACGTGTAGTGAGGGCATTAGATTAGACTGATGGGAGTGCTAATTGCTATACGTACAGCGCTGAGGTATATGTGGGCGCTATATAAATGTATAATAACAGTGTGTGAGTGCGGGAGAGACATTAGAGTGTGAGCTCTGAGGGACAGGAGGTCATGTGACTGCTTCTATGTACAGCGCTGTGGTATATGTGGGCGCTATATAAATGTATAATAACAGTGTGTGAGTGTGGGGGAGACATTAGAGTGTGAGCTCTGAGGGACAGGAGGTCATGTGACTCCTTCTATGTACAGCGCTGTGGTATATGTCAGCGCTATATAATGTATAATAACAGTGTGTGAGTGTGGAGGAGACATTAGAGTGTGAGCTCTGAGGGACAGGAGGTCATGTGACTGCTTCTATGTACAGCGCTGTGGTATATGTCAGCGCTATATAAATGTATAATAACAGTGTGTGAGTGTGGGGGAGACATTAGAGTGTGAGCTCTGAGGGACAGGAGGTCATGTGACTGCTTCTATGTACAGCGCTGTGGTATATGTCAGCGCTATATAATGTATAATAACAGTGTGTGAGTGTGGAGGAGACATTAGAGTGTGAGCTCTGAGGGACAGGAGGTCATGTGACTGCTTCTATGTACAGCGCTGTGGTATATGTCAGCGCTATATAAATGTATAATAACAGTGTGTGAGTGTGGGGGAGACATTAGAGTGTGAGCTCTGAGGGACAGGAGGTCATGTGACTGCTTCTATGTACAGCGCTGTGGTATATGTCAGCGCTATATAATATATAATAACAGCGTGTGAGTGTGGAGGAGACATTAGAGTGTGAGCTCTGAGGGACAGGAGGTCATGTGACTGCTTCTATGTACAGCGCTGTGGTATATGTCAGCGCTATATAATATATAATAACAGCGTGTGAGTGTGGAGGAGACATTAGAGTGTGAGCTCTGAGGGACAGGAGGTCATGTGACTGCTTCTATGTACAGCGCTGTGGTATATGTCAGCGCTATATAATGTATAATAACAGTGTGTGAGTGTGGAGGAGACATTAGAGTGTGAGCTCTGAGGAACAGGAGGTCATGTGACTGCTTCTATGTACAGCGCTGTGGTATATGTCAGCACCATATAATGTATAATAACAGTGTGTGAGTGTGGAGGGGGCATTAGAGTGTGAGCTATAGAACCCACTGTGATGAGTGGGTGGCGGGTGTCAGTGGTGGAGGTGGGTGAGCCGGGTGACTCGAGGAGAGGTCAGAGGTCGGGGCCTGTAGTGTCAGGGTTACACAGTAACACTATTAGTGGGCCGCCATTGTGACGCTGTGTGTGCAGCCTTGTTCCGCGTGGTGGCGGCAGACACAGGGTGACAGTGGGAAGATGGACGCATCTTGCCGCACAATGCCGCTTCCTCTTTTCTTTTATTTCTCTTTACTTAACCTAATAAAGATCGGCGACACTCATTGCACGCCATCGGCATGACAAAGGCAGCCGTCTTATTGGGCCGTGAGTAATGACACAGGCGGCCCGAGCCTCACCAATCTCCCCCGAGCCTCTTCTCTTGGGACACCACCATTGTCTGCTCACAATTACTGATTCATGGCGGCGATTATCAGCCTCTATTCAGCGCTATAACAAATGGCGACGTGTCCACTGAGCCCCCCCCCCCCCCGATCTCTCCCTGTGATAAGGACCGGCTCTGTGCCATGGCGACCAGGGGGGATATCTCCCAAACAGTGATGAGAGATCAGGGGCTATCTCTCCAAGAATAGAGATCGGAGGATATTTCTCCAGGAATAGAGATCAGGGGGATATCTCTCCAGGAATAGAGATCAGGGAGATATCTCTCCAAGAATAGAGATCAGGGGGATATCTCTCCAAGAATAGAGATCAGGGGGATATCTCTCCAAGAATAGAGATCAGGGGGATATCTCTCCATGAATAGAGATCAAGGGGATATCTCTCCAAGAACAGAGATCAGGGGGATATCTCTCCAAGAACAGAGATCAGGGGGATATCACTCCAAGAATAATAAGATATCTCTCCAAGAATAGAGATCAGGGGGATATCTCTCCAAGAATAGAGATCAGGGGGATATCTCACCAAGAATGATGCGATATCTCTAAAAGAATAGAGACCAGGGGGTATCTCTCCAAGAATGATGAGATATCTTTCCAAGAATAGAGATCAGGGGGGTACCTCTCCAAGAATGATGAGATATCTCTCCAAGAATAGAGATCAGGGGGATATCTCTCCAAGAATAGAGATTAGGGGATATCTCTCCAAGAACAGAGATTAGGGGGTATCTCTCGAAGAATGATGAGATTTCTCGCCAAGAATGGAGATCAGGGGGATATCTCTCCAGGAATAGAGATCAGGGGGATATCTCTCCAAGAATAGAAATCAGGGGGATAGCTCTCCAAGAATAGAGATCAGGTGGATATCTCTCCAAGAATAGAGATCAGGGGGATATCTCTCCAAGAAAAGAGATCAGGGGGATATCTCTCCAAAAATAGAGATTAGGGGGATATCTCTCCAAGAATAGAGATCAGGGGAATATCTCTCCAAGAATAGAGATCAGGGGGATATTTCTCGAAGATTAGAGATCGGGGGATTTTTCTCGAAGAATAGAGATCAGGGGATATCTCTCCAAGAATAGAGATCAGGGGGATATCTCTCCAAGAATAGAGATCGGGGGATATCTCTGCAGGAATAGAGATCAGGGGGATATCTCTCTAAGAATAGAGATCAGGTAGATATCTCTTCAAGAATAGAGATAAGGGGGATATATCTCCAGGAATAGAGATCGGTGGGATATCTCTCCAAGAATAGAGATCAGGGGGATATCTCACCAAGAATAATAAGATATCTCTCCAGGAATAGAGATCAAGGGGATATCTCTCCAAGAACAGAGATCAGGGGGATATCACTCCAAGAATAGAGATCAGGGGGATATCTCTCCAAGAAAAGAGATCAGGGGGATATCTCTCCAAAAATAGAGATTAGGGGGATATCTCTCCAAGAATAGAGATCAGGGGAATATCTCTCCAAGAATAGAGATCAGGGGGATATTTCTCGAAGATTAGAGATCGGGGGATTTTTCTCGAAGAATAGAGATCAGGGGATATCTCTCCAAGAATAGAGATCAGGGGGATATCTCTCCAAGAATAGAGATCGGGGGATATCTCTGCAGGAATAGAGATCAGGGGGATATCTCTCTAAGAATAGAGATCAGGTAGATATCTCTTCAAGAATAGAGATAAGGGGGATATATCTCCAGGAATAGAGATCGGTGGGATATCTCTCCAAGAATAGAGATCAGGGGGATATCTCACCAAGAATAATAAGATATCTCTCCAGGAATAGAGATCAAGGGGATATCTCTCCAAGAACAGAGATCAGGGGGATATCACTCCAAGAATAGAGATCAGGGGGATATCTCACCAAGAATAATAAGATATCTCTCCAAGAATAGAGATCAGGGGGATATCTCTCCAAGAATAGAGATCAGGGGATATCTCTCCAAGAATAGAGATCAGGGGGATATCTCACCAAGAATAATAAGATATCTCTCCAAGAATAGAGATCAGGGGGATATCTCTCCAAGAATAGAGATTAGGGGGATATCTCTCCAAGAATAAAGATTATTGGGTATCTCTCCAAGAACATTCTCTCGAAGAATGATGAGATTTCTCGCCAAGAATGGAGATCAGGGGGCTATCTCTCCAAGAATAGAAATCAGGGGGATATCTCTCCAAGAATAGAGATCAGGTGGATATCTCTCCAAGAATAGAGATCAGGGGGATATCTCTCCAAGAATAGAGATCAGGGGGAAATCTCTCCAAAAATAGAGATTAGGGGGATATCTCTCCTAGAATAGGGATTGGGGGATATCTCTCCAAGAATAGAGATCAGGGGGTATCTCTCCAAGAATAGAGATCAGGGGGTATCTCTCCAAAAATAGAGATTAGGGGGATATCTCTCCTAGAATAGGGATTGGGGGATATCTCTCCAAGAATAGAGATCAGGGGAATATCTCTCCAAGAATAGAGATCAGGGGGATATTTCTCGAAGATTAGAGATCGGGGGATTTTTCTCGAAGAATAGAGATCAGGGGATATCTCTCCAAGAATAGAGATCAGGGGGATATCTCTCCAAGAATAGAGATCGGGGGATATCTCTCCAAGAATAGAGATCAGGGGGATATCTCTCCAAGAATAGAGATCGGGGGATATCTCTCCAAGAATATTTCTCGAAGATTAGAGATCGGGGGATTTTTCTCGAAGAATAGAGATCAGGGGATATCTCTCCAAGAATAGAGATCAGGGGGATATCTCTCCAAGAATAGAGATCGGGGGATATCTCTCCATGAATAGAGATCAGGGGGATATCTCTCCAAGAATAGAGATCGGGGGATATCTCTCCAAGAATAGAGATCGGGGGATATCTCTCCAAGAATAGAGATCAGGGGGATATCTCTCCAAGAATAGAGATCGGGGGATATCTCTCCAAGAATAGAGATCGGGGGATATCTCTCCAAGAATAGAGATCAGGGGGATATCTCTCTAAGAATAGAGATCAGGGAGATATCTCTTCAAGAATAGAGATAAGGGGGATATCTCTCCAGGAATAGAGATCAGGGGGATATCTCTCCATGAATAGAGATCAGGGGGATATCTCTCCAAGAATAGAGCAAAATCAAAGCATCTCCTTGGGGAACCAATCAGGAGTCTATTTTCAAAGAAGACAAGCAATCTGATTGGCTGCTCAGAGCAATGATGCTCCAGCAGTCTTGGCAGGAGGCTGTAATGTCTGTGGCGGGGTATCTGTAGAGGGGTTTATCTGGCGGGAAGGGCAGTGGGGTCGTTTATAACAATTAAGGGAGTGAATGTAAAGCGGTTTGGGTGAGGGTGGCCATTGCTCTCGTTGCTTAATTCTTCTGTCCGGCTGACGGATGGCGGGAGCGGTAATTGGCTGGATGGGCAGCAAGCGGAACTGCTGTCCACATCCATTAGGAGGAGACAGCTGGATTAATTACCCCACTGCGTATCCACCAGGAGGGGGCGGCGTGATGAGCGCTATTACAGGCTTACATCTGTGATATTAGATACGGAAGGGGAAAGAGCTTACAATCTATTAGGATATAAGGGAGGATACAGGAGGAGAAGAGCTTACAATCTATTAGGGTATAAGGGAGGATACAGGAGGAGAAAAGCTTAAAATCTATTAGGGTATAAGGGAGGATACAGGAGGAGAAGAGCTTACAATCTATTAGGGTATAAGGGAGGATACAGGAGGAGAAAAGCTTAAAATCTATTAGGGTATAAGGGAGGATACAGGAGCAGAAGGGCTTACAATCTATTAGGGTATAAAGGAGGATACAGAAGGAGAAGAGCTTACACTCTATTAGGGTATAAGGGAGGATACAGAAGGAGAAGAGCTTACACTCTATTAGGGTATAAGGGAGGATACAGGAGGAGAAAAGCTTACACTCTATTAGGGTATAAGGGAGGATATAGAAGGGGAAGAGCTTACACTCTATTAGGGTATAGGGGAGGATATAGAGGGGGAAGAGCTTACAATCTATTATGGTATAAGGGAGGATACAGAAGGAGAAGAGCTTACAATCTATTAGGGTATAAGGGAGAATACAGAAGGGGAAGAGTTTACAATCTATTAGGGTATAAGGGAGGATACAGAAGGGGAAGAGTTTACAATCTATTAGGGTATAAAGGAATTTTTATTGGTAAACAAACAAACAAAACTCAGCTAATCAGCATTAATACATAATATAAAGAAAACGTATACTTCTATACAATAAACATAACACAGCAGAATACGACATACTATTCATTATCTATCGTGTCTATACTCGTAATGATTACCGTATTTGCCGGCGTATAAGACGACTGGGAGTATAAGACGAACCCCCAACATTTCCACTCAAAATATAGAGTTTGTTATATACTCGCCGTATAAGACTACTCCCTCTTCCGCACACCTTCCACACACCAAATAAAACGTGAAAGAACATCAGATTTGCTTTAGTTTACATTTTTAATGGGACTCCTGGGAGGGGGGGTTTCAGGATACCCCGCTGTGTATAACCCCCCAGAAAGTCCAGTAAACACTTACCTTACCTGGCTTCAATGGTGCATGCGCGGGCTCTGGTCCAATGAAAGACGCTCACCGTCACTGCGTAATTCAACAGGCTGGGATCCCCATTAGTTCTAATGAGAGCCACCTGCCCAATTACACAGGGACAGTGGTCGCTCTCATTGGACCAGAGCCTGCGCATGCACCGTTGGACCTGGAAGAGGTGAGTGTCTTTGGGTATTGTGGGGGGCTGGCCTCTGATCTTCCCCCCCATTCCAAATCGGGATGCCCCTGGGTAAGCCGGCCATATTTACTTGTTGGTCGCGGGGCAAGTGCGCCCACACAGGCATGTGCGCGGGAGCCCCACGGCCGAACTGGACAAAAAAAGTTTTCTTGGTTTCTGCAGTCATGGACGGCCGCCTCCCCAGTTTGGCCATGGGGCTCCCGCGCGCATGCTCCGCGACCAACAAGTAAATCTGGCCAGCTGGCATCCTTCCCCAGGGGCATCCCGCACAGACGCCGATCAAACTCCTCCACCAGTAACACCACCCCTGGTTTCTGCAGTCATGAACGGTGCACGCTCAGTGTCTGCGACCAAATCACAGATGATGGGGGGGGTGGCACTGAGGAGTTTGATCGGCGCCCATGCGGAATGCCCCTGGGGAAGGACGCCAGCTGGTCATGCGGGTATGTGTGCTGGAGCCCCACGGCCAAGCTGGAAAAAAAATGTTTTCATGGTTTATGAACACACACACACTCTCATGACAAAATCATCATCTATTATGCATTTTTTAAAAATATATAACAAAATATATTTATATTCCCTCCTTACCTTTTCCTCCGTGGTCCTCAGGTCTCTGCTGCAGTCAGGAGTCTGAATCAGCAAGTGGGCGGAGCCTAATGGCCTCTCTCTATTCCCACGCTGGCATTGCTTCCTGGAGGGGGCGGGCACCGAAGCAGCTGATTGGAGGGGAGGCGGTAAGGGCGGGCGGCTTCCGAGATCAGCATGGAGACCCCGGGCATGCACGTGAGAGCCCCTTGACAGGTGATCGGGGGGGGGGGGGTGATGGGCGGCAGGGTGCCGATCAGCACGCCGGGGGGCACGCGCGCATGTGCCCGTAACCTAATTATAGATGATTGGGGGGGCGGCGAGCGAGCTGCGCTGCTGGTGGAGGAGTCCCAAATCGCGGCAAATATGGCCCTGGTCACCCGTGCACCCGGCGTATAAGACGACCCCCCCACTTGGAAGCATGTTTTTCAGTGGCAGAAAGTTGTCTTATACGCCGGCAAATACGGTACTCAGTGAAGATACATCAGATTACAGATCAGGGGTTAGGTCCCATCATTATGTAGAGCAGTAACACATTAAACACCATCAAAGATCTGAATCATCAGAGTCGTCCTGCCTACCAGTCACTTCCATATCAGAGTCTATAGGGTCTATAGCTGCTGGTGACTTTTTCTTAGACGGTGGGTCCTCCTCTGACCCCGAGTCACATTCTCTGGCTATACGCTTTAACTCTTGCTCCAGCTCCATAGTATCATGCCCAGAAATATCTGTACCTGACTCAGACAGTATATTATATCGGTTTGATGTAACTGTCACTGCTGTATCTGTTCTGCCCTTGGGCTTTTTCCCTGGCTTTTGGACTACGGACCATGTGCCCTCTGTTCTGCGGGTGGACTTGTCTTTTTTTTCCCTCTCTTATCACCAGGGGCTTTACTATCTGCAGAAGAGGCTGGAGCAGGGCAATGGGTCATAGCAGGGGAAGGGGCTACAGGGGAAGATGGGCTATCAGCTTGCTCCGGTCCTGCTGGCCGTGGGATGGTGGCCACAGGCTGTGGGGTTACATCTGTCTGATCTCTTATCTCAGTTGTCTCAGACCCTGGCCTTGTTAGTATCTGCCCAGACATCAGAGCCTCCTCCTCTGTAACCTCACCTGATGCCTTCAGCTCCTCCGCAGCCTGGCTATAGAGGTTATGGAAGGCCTCCGAGCAGTCCTTATGGTAATGACCCATCTGACCACACAAGTTACACCGGACATTTGTGCACATGGCGCTGGTATGACCAATCTCCCCGCACAGGTTGAACTTCACTACAGTACACACTCCGGCCACATGACCGGCCTTTCCACACTTAAAGCACAAGCGGGGATGACCGGCATAGAAACACACCCCCCTCTCACAGCCGATAAAGAAGGAGTTGGGCAAATGTAAGGTAAGCTTCACCAGCACCCTTCAGCCTCCCATCCAGATCCCATCATCATCAAGACACTTTGTCATGTCAGACACCATATCACAATATCTCCTCAGCCATATCACAATATCCTGCGGAGGGATGGACTCATTCCAGAACAAGATATTAACGCTCACAGTGCCCAGCTTTGACACCAGGATAAGGATAAACTGGTCCCATCCCTCAGTGCCCCTAAACTTTGTCACACTTGCCCAGAACCTATCCAAGCTGGCCATGAGCTTGAAGCTTATATCGTAGCCCTGCCTGTCCCGGAGGTTTTTGACGACCAAGATATCTGCGGGTGTGAACCCCATCTGGTTACACAGGAACTCCTGGATCACATGTCTCCTGTCTGGTAGATCTTCCTTTTCCCCCTTATTCTTAAATCTTACCACGTTCCTTCTCTTAAATGCCTGACCGGTGTAATGTAAGTCGGGGCTAAAAGATGGGGCACCGCGGGGGAGCGTGGCCAGATGCATTGCCAGTATTATCACTATGGGGTCTGGATTGCGGGAGACCTGCTACCTCTGGTCACTCACCTGTGGGAGGAAAAACTTAATTAGTACGTGCAGATGATTCAGTCCCATTACTATCAGCAACTGCAGGCTGTTCATTGTCCCAAACTGATTGCAATGCATTGCAACTTGTTTGCTTGTTTCCTTGATTGATGTCTATCAATGCGGGGGACAGTTCAGAGGTGTCACTATGTCCCGGCTGTGACCCCGGGCTTGCAATTTGAGGGGGTCTCTCCAACTTCCATAGTGTCATTGGCTGCATCACATCCATTCTCAGGCTGGGGGAGGGCGCCTTGTGAAACACAAAGTTCATTGCTATTAGGGATTGCTCACTGCTGCCCCCTGGGGGTGATTGGCTTACTTGGCTGGCATCATGAAAAGGGGCAGAATCTTGCAGCACTGGGGTCTTGTACAGCAGCTCCTGTGAGGATCTCTCCTGCTCTGATGGTGAGGGGGAGGCTGAGCTAGGTTAATGTATCTGTCTGTGTTTTAGGAGCTTCTGAGACTCCTCAAACCGATCCAGGTTCTTGTCTCTCTGCCATGGGCCCCATTTGTTTCTCAAGTGTCTCAAAGTCTCTAACAATTGCAGCAAGCTGTGTGTGGAGAGTCTCTAACACCTCATCACAGTGTGCTGCAGTAAGGGGGTTTGCTACCTTTACTGTACTTACTGCCTCTATTTGTCTTTGCAGGTCTGTCCTGGATGCTCTTAAGGTGTTCATTTTGTTGACTGGAATCTTGTCTGCAAGCTGCAGTTCCGGTGCGAGCTCTGTCTCTTTAAGACTTGCCTTGCGCCTTGGCTTTTCTGCTGGGTCTTTGAATGTCTCTGCTGCTCCAGTCCTGTGAGACTTGTGGCCATTCGCCCCCAGCTCAGCATTTGCATTGTCTGATAACTTCTCAGATTTATGACTAGTGGCAGATTTAGCAGATTTCCCCCCAGTTATGGGGTCACCGGTGGCCGGCTGGGTCTTGGATCGCAGGGCCCGGGACTTTCGGCTCACACACACATTCTGCTGCAGGTTTTCCTGCATTGTCAGTCTTTCCAAAGATGTCCTCCTCAGCTTGTGCTGCTTCCCACTGCCGGCCTGAGCTGGCTGCTGAGTGTCCATCACAACAGGTTGTTGGATCTCCCTGTCTGGATCAGCACAGTCACTTTTCTGGGGCTGCCGCCCTCCCTCCATTACATGCTGCACACAGACACTGCTACACGGCCCATCATTATTATCCACCACTTCCATTCCAGCTTCACTTACTTTACTGTAACTTTCTTCCATAAAGACTCTTCCACCTTCATTGTAATCCACCGCGGTCAGCCGGTCAGCAGCATATTCAGTAGCCAGAGGGTCTCTCACATGGACTCCAGATTCAGACCCAGAAGCCTGGAGTTCATCTGGGAAGCGACCCCACCCAAGGCAGCCAGGCCCTGGGCTAGAGCCAGACATTCACAGCACCTGCAGAGAGCTCACTCACACACCTCATCCCACCTTAACGATCTATTAGGGTATAAGGGAGGATACACGAGAAGAGCTTACACTCTATTAGGGTATAAGGGAGGATACAGGAGGAGAAGAGCTTACACTCTATTAGGGCATAAGGGAGGATACAGAAGGGGAAGAGCTTACACTCTATTAGGGTATAAGGGAGGATACAGGAGGAGAAGAGCTTACACTCTATTAGGGTATAAGGAAGGATACAGAAGGAGCTTGCACTCTATCCCACTCACAGAGATCAAGATCCCACTATATATCCCTATTATTAAAGCTCTTCCACCCAGCCAGACCCTCCGGCAGACAGAGTGACCACCTGACAGAACCTGATTAATATGGCCGGGGGTCAGAGGTGATGTTGAGGGCTGGTGACCTTTCCCCCTAACCATCAGCCTCCTGTTCAGCCCCTGCAGCTCCTGGGAGCCGACCACGGCCCCTTTCATGTGCCTCTGACACCACTGTGAAGCTATGGTGAGTCCAGAAGCCGCTATGATTTATCACCACATTTCAGCAGCTCATCAGCAGGAGGAGGGGGATAACCTGACACAGGAGCCTGGACCCTGCCCAGTCCCTCACCCCTCTTTTACAGGCCATACTCCATCTACAGAGACTATAAAAAGTCTGCAGGCCCCTGTTACAATGCCAGGCTGTATTGCATGCCACGAAGAATTCTTTCAGAACTTTTTCCGGGGTGGAAAAAAAGAAGTGGTACCCCTACTATCCATCCAGCCCCCCTATGACTCCATCCTGTACCTCTACTATCCATCCAGCCCCCCTCTGACTCCATCCTGTACCCCTACTATCCGTCCAGCCCCCCTCTGACTCCATCCCGTACCCCTACTATCCATCCAGCCCCCCTCTGACTCCATCCTGTACCCCTACTATCCATCCAGCCCCCCTCTGACTCCATCCCGTACCCCTACTATCCATCCAGCCCCCCTCTGACTCCATCCTGTACCCCTACTATCCATCCAGCCCCCCTCTGACTCCATCCTGTACCCCTACTATCCATCCAGCTCCTCTCTGACTCCATCCTGTACCCCTACTATCCATCCAACTCCCCTCTGACTCCATCCTGTACCTCTACTATCCATCCAGCTCCCCTCTGACTCCATCCTGTATCCCTACTATCCATCCAGCCCCCCTCTGACTCCATCCTGTACCCCTACTATCCATCTAGCTCCTCTCTGACTCCATCCTGTACCCCTACTATCCATCCAGCTCCTCTCTGACTCCATCCTGTACCCCTACTATCCATCCAACTCCCCTCTGACTCCATCCTGTACCTCTACTATCCATCCAGCTCCCCTCTGACTCCATCCTGTGCCCCTACTATCCATCCAGCTCCCCTCTGACTCCATCCTGTATCCCTACTATCCATCCAGCCCCCCTCTGACTCCATCCTGTACCCCTACTATCCATCTAGCTCCTCTCTGACTCCATCCTGTACCCCTACTATCGATCCAGCTCCCCTCTGACTCCATCCTGTACCCCTACTATCGATCCAGCTCCCCTCTGACTCCATCCTGTACCCCTACTATCCATCCAGCTCCCCTCTGACTCCATCCTGTACCCCTACTATCCATCCAGCTCCCCTCTGACTCCATCCTGTACCCCTACTATCCATCTAGCTCCCCTCTGACTCCATCCTGTACCCCTACTATCCATCCAGCTCCCCTCTGACTCCATCCTGTACCCCTACTATCCATCCAGCTCCCCTCTGACTCCATCCTGTACCCCTACTATCCATCCAGCCCCCCTATGACTCCATCCTGTACCTCTACTATCGATCCAGCTCCCCTCTGACTCCATCCTGTACCCCTACTATCCATCCAGCACCCCTCTGACTCCATCCTGTATCTCTACTATCCATCCAGCTCTCCTCTGACTCCATCCTGTACCCCTACTATCCATCCAGCTCCCCTCTGACTCCATCCTGTACCCCTACAATCCATCCTGTACCCCTACTATCCATCCAGCTCTCCTCTGACTCCATCCTGTACCCCTACTATCCATCTAGCTCCCCTCTGACTCCATCCTGTACCCCTACTATCCATCCAGCTCCCCTCTGACTCCATCCTGTACCCCTACTATCCATCCAGCTCCCCTCTGACTCCATCCTGTACCCCTACTATCCATCCAGCCCCCCTATGACTCCATCCTGTACCTCTACTATCGATCCAGCTCCCCTCTGACTCCATCCTGTACCCCTACTATCCATCCAGCACCCCTCTGACTCCATCCTGTACCCCTACTATCCATCCAGCTCTCCTCTGACTCCATCCTGTACCCCTACTATCCATCCAGCTCCTCTCTGACTCCATCCTGTACTCCTACTATCCATCCAGCTCCCCTCTGACTCCATCCTGTACCCCTACTATCCATCCAGCTCCCCTCTGACTCCATCCTGTACCCCTACTATCCATCCAGCCCCCCTCTGACTCCATCCTGTACCCCTACTATCCATCCAGCTCCCCTCTGACTCCATCCTGTACCCCTACTATCCATCCAGCCCCCCTATGACTCCATCCTGTACCCCTACAATCCATCCTGTACCCCTACTATCCATCCAGCTCTCCTCTGACTCCATCCTGTACCTCTACTATCGATCCAGCTCCCCTCTGACTCCATCCTGTATCCCTACTATCCATCCAGCTATCCTCTGACTCCATCCTGTACCCCTACTATCCATCCAGCTCCTCTCTGACTCCATCCTGTACTCCTACTATCTATCCCGCCCCCATCTGACTCCATCCTGTATCTCTACTATCCACCCAGCTCCCCTCTGACTCCATCATGTACCCCTACTATCCAGTTTCTATGATGGACAGTGTTGTCGCCATATAAACCATTCACGCAAGTTAGCTGTGGGGCTGTGATTGGGTGAGGCGTTGGCGACGTGGCAGCGTGGGCCTGATCTGTGCGCCATCTGTGTTGGGAGCATCTTCCCGGGCAGACACAACAGGTCAATGTCTGTTGTTATATGGCACCCCCGGGGCCACAGGAATGTATCACTGAGGTGCCGCCTCTCCCGTATCCATAGAGGAGCCAAACAGTCCTCCCGTGTGCCGCCCCCCCCTTTAAAGTGCACAACAGTGAGATGCTTCTTGACGCATTTTTACGACCACCATCTTCCTGGAACTGCAGACGCCATGGATGGGAAATGATCGCAGCATACCGGAGCCATCACATGGTCATTTTATTATTAACCGTTACACTGACAGAAATGGAACCATTGTCTGGAAGCCCTGACATCATATTTATTTTATGTGCTGACATAGACTGTAGCGCTGTATAACATAAATAGAAGCTAAACCCACCAAACCATGGAGGCAACTTACCTGTTGTCCTGGGAGTCACCCTATTTTTAGCTCCATTACCACCCTGTAAAGACCTACAAAAGCCTGAACCCTTTCACTTTAAAGTGGACCAAAACTCAGGATTTTGACTATCCTGGGTTTTGGTCCTTGCCCCTGATCAGGGGTGCCTGGCTGTGTGAAACCCTCCAGGTCGCCGAAACCAACTCACCTCTTCTCGGTCCTATAGCGCATGTGCCGCTGCTTGTCCAAACAGCGCTCGGTTCCGCTGACATCACGTCGTCTAAGGCGAGTGCGTCCGACGCACTGACGGCTGCTTCCCCGCTACCCTCGTGCCAGGCATTTGTGCCCTGCTAGAGGGAGAGCAGGGATGCGGTCGCCGCTCGCGCATGCACCGTTGGACCGGGAAAGAAGGTAAGTGTATAGGCGACCTGGAGGGTTTCACACAGTGGGGCATCCCAATTTTGGATGCCCCGGGGGGAGGGAATCGATCTGTCGGTTTTGGTCCACTTTAACACACTAGGGGGATTAATAATTTGGGATCGCCGGTTTGCTTAGCTCAACCCACGCGCCCATGGATGAAGGCACAGGCTCTCATGCAATAAGAACTCAGCGCTGGGGATGCCACTAGAGCCCCGTGCAAGTGCAGCTGGATTGATTCCAGAAACCAATGGATTTTAAGCGATTTTGGATGCCCCGAAGGCAAGCTGTAAACCAGCACTGGAGTCTTTTAGATTTTAGAACCTTATATTTTCTATTGTTGTAACTGTTACATCCTATCTCTTATCCATCAATCAATGAGGGGATGTGGCTTCATCCATCAATCAATGAGGGGACATGGCTTCATACATCCCTGAATGAGGAGACGTGGCTTCATCCATCAATCAATGAGGGGACATGGCTTCATACATCCCTGAATGAGGAGACGTGGCTTCATCCATCAATCAATGAGGGGACATGGCTTCATCCATCAATCAATGAGGGGACATGGCTTCATACATCCCTGAATGAGGGGACGTGGCTTCATCCATCCCTGAATGAGGGGATGTGGCTTCATCCATCAATCAATGAGGGGACATGGCTTCATCCATCAATCAATGAGGGGACATGGCTTCATACATCCCTGAATGAGGGGACGTGGCTTCATCCATCCCTGAATGAGGGGACGTGGCTTCATCCATCAATCAATGAGGGGACATGGCTTCATACATCCCTGAATGAGGAGACGTGGCTTCATCCATCCCTGAATGAGGGGACGTGGCTTCATACATCCCTCAATAAGAGGGTGTGGCTTTATCCATACCTCAATGAAGGAACGTGGCTTCATTTACATATTGTCCCTCTTTGAGGAGTAACATGCAGATCTGCATCAAAAAATGATTCATTTGTCTATTTCAAGTGTTTCTATTGTTGTAACTGTTACAACCTATCCATCCCTCAATGAGGGGGCGGGGCTTCATCCATCCCTCAATGAGTGGGCGTGGCTTAATTTAATAATTGTCCCCTTTTCCCACGCTGAAAAGTTGGGGGGTATGTCAGTCACTGGTCAGCAAAATAACGGATCCAGTCCTTACCCTGACTGGGAGCATGTTTGAGGACCTCCCTATTACGGCCTATGTGGTGTTAAGCCGATCATGGCTGTTTGTCTCTGCTTTTCCATCAGAGATAAATCACAACTGTTTAACATGACATTAGATTAGGCTTCATTCTACAAAGCAAAATGATGATCAAATATTCACAGTGACCCGTCACCGGCAGGGGCCCCTCCGCCACACTCAAGACAGTGGCCGGGAGGCCTCTTTATGGTTTTGCAGGGAAATATTTCCCCCCCCTCCTCCCTTTTTTATGGGGCATGAAGCCAGTACATGAATCTGACAGCTATCAGGTTTCCATCATCAGCACAATGAGGCTCTGTTCACCAATATCTCATCTGGCTCCCAGCTCCCCCCCCCCCCAACACCCTGTGCCCCACAACTTACACTCCATCCCCCTGTCCCCTGCCACTCAAACACTCCTTCCTCTTACATTGCTCCATGTCATCGACCCTAATATTTCTAGGGCTTACCTACCTCCCTGCTCTAGATTGTAAGCTCATATGGCTAGGGCTTACCTGCCTTTCTCCTCTATCTGTAGTTCTCTAGATTGTAAGCTCCTATGGGCAGGGCCCCCCTGCTATTGTCATCTACCTTTATCCTTCTATATTGAAAGCTCCTATGGGCAGGCTCCCCTTCTGGATTGTAAGCTCCTATGGGCAGGGCTCTCCTTCTAGATTGTAAGCTCCTATGGGCAGGGCTCCCCTTCTAGATTGTAAGCTCCTATGGGCAGGCTCCCCTTCTGGATTGTAAGCTCCTATGGGTAGGCTCCCCTTCTAGATTGTAAGCTCCTATGGGCGGGCTCCCCTTCTAGATTGTAAGCTCCTATGGGCGGGCTCCCCTTCTAGATTGTAAGCTCCTATGGGCAGGCTCCCCTTCTAGATTGTAAGCTCCTATGGGCAGGGCTCCCCTTCTAGATTGTAAGCTCCTATTGGTAGGCTCCCCTTCTAGATTGTAAGCTCCTATTGGTAGGCTCCCCTTCTAGATTGTAAGCTCCTATGGGCAGGCTCCCCTTCTAGATTGTAAGCTCCTATTGGTAGGCTCCCCTTCTAGATTGTAAGCTCCTATTGGTAGGCTCCCCTTCTAGATTGTAAGCTCCTATGGGCAGGCTCCCCTTCTAGATTGTAAGCTCCTATGGGCGGGCTCCCCTTCTAGATTGTAAGCTCCTATGGGCAGGGCTCTCCTTCTAGATTGTAAGCTCCTATGGGTAGGCTCCCCTTCTAGATTGTAAGCTCCTATGGGCGGGCTCCCCTTCTAGATTGTAAGCTCCTATGGGTGGGCTCCCCTTCTAGATTGTAAGCTCCTATGTGCAGGCTCCCCTTCTAGATTGTAAGCTCCTATTGGTAGGCTCCCCTTCTAGATTGTAAGCTCCTATGGGCAGGGCTCCCCTTCTAGATTGTAAGCTCCTATTGGTAGGCTCCCCTTCTAGATTGTAAGCTCCTATGGGCAGGCTCCCCTTCTAGATTGAAAGCTCCTATGTGCAGGCTCCCCTTCTAGATTGTAAGCTCCTATGGGTAGGCTCCCCTTCTAGATTGAAAGCTCCTATGGGTAGGCTCCCCTTCTAGATTGTAAGCTCCTATGTGCAGGCTCCCCTTCTAGATTGTAAGCTCCTATGTGCAGGCTCCCCTTCTAGATTGTAAGCTCCTATGGGTAGGCTCCCCTTCTAGATTGAAAGCTCCTATGTGCAGGCTCCCCTTCTAGATTGTAAGCTCCTATGTGCAGGCTCCCCTTCTAGATTGTAAGCTCCTATGGGTAGGCTCCCCTTCTAGATTGAAAGCTCCTATGGGTAGGCTCCCCTTCTAGATTGTAAGCTCCTATGTGCAGGCTCCCCTTCTAGATTGTAAGCTCCTATGTGCAGGCTCCCCTTCTAGATTGTAAGCTCCTATGGGTAGGCTCCCCTTCTAGATTGAAAGCTCCTATGGGTAGGCTCCCCTTCTAGATTGTAAGCTCCTATGGGCAGGGCTCCCCTTCTAGATTGTAAGCTCCTATGGGCAGGGCTCCCCTTCTAGATTGTAAGCTCCTATGTGCAGGCTCCCCTTCTAGATTGTAAGCTCCTATGGGTAGGCTCCCCTTCTAGATTGAAAGCTCCTATGGGTAGGCTCCCCTTCTAGATTGTAAGCTCCTATGTGCAGGCTCCCCTTCTAGATTGTAAGCTCCTATGTGCAGGCTCCCCTTCTAGATTGTAAGCTCCTATGGGCAGGGCTCCCCTTCTAGATTGTAAGCTCCTATTGGTAGGCTCCCCTTCTAGATTGTAAGCTCCTATGGGCAGGCTCCCCTTCTAGATTGTAAGCTCCTATGTGCAGGCTCCCCTTCTAGATTGTAAGCTCCTATGGGCAGGGCTCCCCTTCTAGATTGTAAGCTCCTATGGGTAGGCTCCCCTTCTAGATTGTAAGCTCCTATGGCCAGGCTCCCCTTCTAGATTGTAAGCTCCTATGTGCAGGCTCCCCTTCTAGATTGAAAGCTCCTATGGGCAGGCTCCCCTTCTAGATTGTAAGCTCCTATGGGCAGGGCTCCCCTTCTAGATTGTAAGCTCCTATGGGCAGGCTCCCCTTCTAGATTGTAAGCTCCTATGGGCAGGGCTCCCCTTCTAGATTGTAAGCTCCTATGGGCAGGCTCCCCTTCTAGATTGTAAGCTCCTATGTGCAGGCTCCCCTTCTAGATTGTAAGCTCCCATGTGCAGGCTCCCCTTCTAGATTGTAAGCTCCTATGGGCAGGGCTCCCCTTCTAGATTGTAAGCTCCTATGGGCAGGCTCTCCTTCTAGATTGTAAGCTCCTATGGGCAGGGCTCCCCTTCTATATTGTAAGCTCCTATGGGTAGGCTCCCCTTCTAGATTGTAAGCTCCTATGGGCAGGCTCTCCTTCTAGATTGTAAGCTCCTATGGGCAGGCTCCCCTTCTAGATTGTAAGCTCCTATGGGCAGGCTCTCCTTCTAGATTGTAAGCTCCTATGGGCAGGCTCCCCTTCTAGATTGTAAGCTCCTATGGACAGAGCTCCAGTTTTATACTCTCTTACCTTTCATTCTCCTAGATTGTACGCACATATAAGCAGGGCCTCCCTACTAGTC
The DNA here is from genome assembly GCA_027917425.1 of Gastrophryne carolinensis. Taxonomy (NCBI): domain Eukaryota; kingdom Metazoa; phylum Chordata; class Amphibia; order Anura; family Microhylidae; genus Gastrophryne; species Gastrophryne carolinensis. The sequence goes on along the minus strand of CM051234.1, from coordinate 645,985,708 downwards.
TCATCTGCCCTAGATTGCAAGCTCCCTTTCTATAATCCTCTACTTTTATCTTTCTAGATTGTAAGCTCCTATGGGCCCCAACTTACATCTCTTCTACCCATATTCCTCTTACTCAGTGTTCACCAAACCTGTCGTGAAGATATGTTTGGTGAATGTCGACACAGAGAATAAGTGTCAGTATGGGGACCCTGAGGCAGGTACTTGAGAAGATGTTGGGGAACCCCTGTAAACTTATCTGCCCTCTGCCCCCCCCCACCCCGATGGGTGCCATCTTGTCTCCCTCCAGGCCAGCACATCCCCATCCATCAAGCGCAGGGACGGGATGTGATTTATTCTCTGGCGTTTGCGGGGAAAGTGGAGCGGAGAGTAAAATGGGACTTCTCGGATTAATTAGCGCCCTTATCTGCCTGTGCGAGGAGGAGGACAGAGTTAATTAGCTCTGGAGAGGGAGATAATGAAGTGATCACCACAGCCCATGAATCTTAAGCAGGGCCCCCGCTCGATGGCATTAACCCTCACACTGCCGCGGATCAACACATACCCCAGGAACTGGCCAGTAGGGAGTTCACCCCTTAAGTATTCACACATGGATGGCGCCTACCCTGCGGCAACTCTGGCCATGAGCCATCAGGTAGAATAGGAATTAAATTGTACAGCGCCATGGAAGATGATGGCGCTTTATAAATGAACTTTATTATTAATAATAATAATAATAATAATAATAATAGGTATCTCTGATGACAATGGGTGACAATAGGAAGATTCCTCCACATGCTCTTCTTCTCCTGTATCCTCCCTTATACCCTAATAGAGTGTAAGCTCTTCTCCTCCTGTATCCTCCCTTATACCCTAATAAAGTGTAAGCTCTTCCCCTTCTGTATCCTCCCTTACACCCTAATAGAGTGTAAGCTCTTCTCCTCCTGTATCCTCCCTTATACCCTAATAGAGTGTAAGCTCTTCCCCTTCTGTATCCTCCCTTACACCCTAATAGAGTGTAAGCTCTTCTCCTCCTGTATCCTCCCTTATACCCTAATAGAGTGTAAGCTCTTCTCCTTCTGTATCCAAAAATCCAAAAAAAAAGCCCCCCTCCCCCCCCCCCAGGAGGGGGGACTCTATGTCGCTTTTTTTTTATTAACCCCTTATGTTCTGTCACCCAGCAGCTATAAAAGGCTTCCAGCAGGCAAACAGAGACCCCTCTGCCATGAGACCCCTATACAAGTTCACAAGGCTGGGGGATGGCAAGTCACCTGCGGCTAGCGGGTGACTTTCCATTAACCCCCGGCACCCCCATTACCTGCCTTCCCAAAGCCCAGGGGGGGGGCAGAAGAGCCCGTGGCCATGGGCTATGCGGGCTTGTAGCCTGCAGGGCAGGGGCCACAAAAGATGGCCCCTGCGCCCTGTTCCTACAAGCCCTGCATAGCTGGTCCCGGGCTGGTTACTTCGGGTAAGGGGGACACCATGTAATTTGTAATTTTTTTTCTCGATTTAACCCTTTGTAGTGTGGATGGTAGTTGTATTTTATTTGTAAATGTTATAACATTTGTTTCATTTTGGGGTGTCTCCTGGGCAGGAACGTGGGGCTACCAATAATTATGTGGTACTGTTCTAATCGGTAGAAATGGGGCTTTCACATGCAATATGGTTTTCTTAAATAAAATGCATTTTTTTTATTTAAAATAAAGGAGCAATTTTCAAAAAAAATTATGTATTTATTTATTTATTTTTACTTTATTTATTTACAAACAAGACATTCATGTTAAAGCCTAAACTCTGCTGCAAACAAAATATATACGGTATATCATTTTCCTGAAAATTCCAGCAAAAATGGCGCGAAACATGGCGCAAAATGGGGAAAAATGACCTGTCAACAGAGGGTGACAAAATCTCAATAAGCTGTCAATTAAAAGGGTTAAAAGTAGCTATGCATGTTGGGTATTGTTCTGTTCGTGGGATCTTGCGCTTTCAGACTTAGCTTGTTTTTTCTTGTTTGCATATTTATATTTTAGGAAAATATATAAGGTTTTTTATTCAGCTTTTTAATACATTTTTTAGGGAAACCCTGCGCAACCAAAGAATTCTTTGCGGGATTAATTCCAGAAAGATGAGCCCACTACAACAAGCTGGGTACGCTAAGAAAGCTTAACATGTGTACTTTCAGGCAATATATGGTTTATGGGGGATATTCCAAATGAAAAGGGTTGTCTTAGTTGAAAAATCGCAAGGTGCGCACTTTGTCTGCAGAGCTGAAATTTTCAAGTAAGATTACCGTTACGCACATGCTTTACTTTGGGGTGTTGGCAACTCTTCCCTTGACAGTAACTATGCATGCTGGGTATTGTTCTATTCGGGGCATGTTGCTTTTTCAGATTAAACTTGTTTTTTTCTTGTTTGTATATAGTTTTTTTTTAGGAAAATGTGGCTTTGATTCTGCATTTTTATCCTTTTTTTAGGGAAACTCTTTGCAACCAAAGACTACATTGAGGGATTACTTCCAGAAAACTGTGGCCACATCAACAAGCCTGGTACCCCTAGAAAGCTTGAGGTGTGTACTTCCAGAGAATATATACCGTATTTTTCGCCCTATAAGACGCACTTATTTTTACCAAAAAGTTGGGGGAAAATATCCGTGCGTCTTATGGGGCGAAGGTGGGCAAACAAAATAAATAAAAAGCAAAAAGTTAACTCACCTTTCCATCGCTCGCGCTGTCCCGGAAGCAGCGGAGGCAGCCTTCTCTGCAGAGCCAGACACCCAGCCTGTTACAGTGGTGGGCGTGGCTGGTCTTATTTTTCTCCTCCAAATCCTAGGTGCGTCTTATAGGGCGAAAAATACAGTAGTTTATTGGGGGTATTTCAAATGTAAGCCCAATATATAATTTTCCTGGGAAATCCCTTCAAAAATCACATTTGAACATGGGGAGTGCAAAATAGTGCAAAATGGTCTGGCAACAAGGGTGACAAAAACTCCAGGTAGGCTGGCACTTAAAGGGTTAAGTGCCTGAACTTATTTTGCAGAGCCGATCATTCTGACCATTCAGAACACAGAGTTCTGCAGTGATGGGGAGGCCATGGAAGCAGCACAGTGATAGAAGACACAGGCTCCGTTTTTCCTGGAACAAATGTCGATTATCTGCCATAAGCACTGTATCGGGTGCAGAGGGGGTAGCGCAGAACACCTGCTGCGTCCTGTCTGGCCTATTTCTCAGGCCAGCAGATGCCGGCAGAGCGCGATTGGGTCGGAGAGGAAAACAAATCAGACGGCACAATGGAAATCGATGGCGGATTGAACGGGCTGCGGATGCGGGTTGTCGCCGGCGAGGGAGGAAATCTTTACTTGTGTCAGTTTGCTTCATTAAAGGTTCCTTCTTCCTCTACAGAGATAACCAGCGAGGGGGGGGGGATGGCGGCTGGGGACACCTCCCGCTGTCACGGCGGCCAGCTTATAAAGTCTGATATGCGGAGTGCCCCCTCAGCTCACCAAACTGTCCCCTGTAGTAATAGGGTGGATATTCCTGGAGGTGTCTGCAACATGGACAACGATTTACAGGCTGATTCATCACTAACGCCAGGTAGCGATAGATGAGCGTCTGTAGCAGCATTTTCAGAGCACCCGCTAGTAGTCACTGTGCTCGCCCGTGGGTCGCTAATTCATAGTAACTCAGTCGCTGTGCAGTAATGATGAATACATTGTGAGGAGTCGCTATATGACCAGTACAGCGCTGTATGGGAGCGAATGTTAGCGACTGGTCAGTGCGACCGACTCACAACATATTCATTAAAAAAACAGCCTCATAAAACTCCGGCGCTGAAAAACGCTTATCTGATGGCCAGAGCGCCGGAGGCTGTGTTTAAAGTCTGTTTTTTAGCATCTATCCACTAGTAACAAAGCGAAAACATATGGAATTACATTGTAGCAACATTGTAACATGAACACATTAATGCCAGACCTGTAATGTCATTTCTGCAGAAATATATAAATCATGAAAAATGTTTGAAAAAACTGCATTTGAAATGCCATAAGAGGTCACAACATTATTTGAGATTTTTTTTTTAAATAAAAAAAACGAAAACCCCGTTAAAAGAGAAGAAAAGGATCGTCCATTGAAATGTATGGGAGAGCGACATGTAGCGAGAGGTAATACGTGGCGCTCTGCAAGGCTGAACGCCGGCGCTGTTCGCTGAGGCTGGGATAATGATGAATCGGACGCTACATGGCGTTATCCCAGTCGCTCAACAGATTCTGCTCGATAAATGTGTAATTGCTGCCGTGTCCGGCGTTCACCTGTCGCTACCTGTCATTTACAAGGCGCTACCTGACGCTATCCCTTCATGAATAAGCCCTTAGTTTTACTGGATAGATAGTCTAAACTGTGGAAACTAGAGTTTAATGTCTCTAAATGTAAAATCATGCACTTGGGTAGAAGGAATCCCTGCTCTGAGCACCGTATGGGCAGCGCTGTGTTATCCAGAACCTCGGAGGAGAGAATATTGATTACTGATAGCTGCAAGATGATTGGACAGTGTAGCCAGGCAGTGGGAAAAGCAAGCAGGATGCTGGGCTGCATAGCTCGAGGCATCACCCATATTACAACATGGCGGCAGTCTCTTTTGACACAGCGGTGGTCAAAACAGGTGTCAGGTTAGGTTGAAGGTTTAGGTTTGGCTGCGGCTAGTATGGGTCTAGTTGTAAATACAGCAAATATCATGGTGATGGAGACATCCCCCATCATGGCGGCCATCATAGTTATCTGTGCGGTAATTAATAACAGTCTCCTGTAACGTGACGGCAGTCTCTTTTGACACGGCCATGGTGATAGCGTGTGTCAGGTAACCTTGAAGTGATCCTATTCCCAGAAAGGAAGTTTATGTTGTTATGTCTATCCCCAGCCCAGTGCCCCAAAACAGCCTGTGTTTCTTTTTTTCACTAAAGACATTCTCAATATTCATAAAAACACTAACAGGAAGCAGTATGATGAATGGATGCCCTATGCTAATTAATTCAGTTACAACTAAACTGTCACATAATGGCAGTTAAGATAAAGTGCTTTCAGATTTATTGCAGTTATTATAACGGATAAGGCTGACCCCCCAATGCTGAGCTGTGTGTGCTGTAACTGAACACATCATTGAAGGAAAGCACCAGGGGGCGGGGCTGCTCGGCACGGGAGCAATATGGCCGACTGCATCGTTATGAATATTGGGCAAAGGCTTTATTAAAAAAAGTGTTTTGGCGCACTAGGCCGGGGATAGAGGGTGACAACATAAACTTTCTATCTGGGTATAGGATCACTTTAAGGCAGGCAGCCATTTTCTAGCAGGAAAGACAGTGAATGTCATGTAACCATGGCGATTGAGGCGTTCCCTCCCCCCATCATGGCGGCCATGATAGTTATTTATGAGGTAATTAATAACTGTCGCTTGTAACATGGAGGCAGTCTCTTCTGACAAGCGGTGGTGGTAGTGGGGGTCAGGTAAGTTTAAAGGTTGGGTGCGGCTGGTATGGGTCATGGTGGGCAGACATTTTCTAGCTAGAAATACATTAAATATCATGTAACCATGGTGATTGGGGCATTCCCCCCTCCATCAAGGCAGCCATCATAGTTATCTGTGAGGTAATTAAATAACTGTCTCTTGTAACATGGCGGCAGTGTCTTTTGACAAGGCTGTGGTGATAGTGGGTATCAGGTAAGTTTAAAGGTTGGGTGCGGCTGGTATGGGTCATGGTGGTCAGACATTTTCTAGCTAGAAATACAGTGAATATCATGTAACTATGGTGATTGGGCCACTCCCCCCCATCATGGCGGACATCATAGTTATCTGTGAGGTAATTTATAACAGTCACCTGTAACATGGCGGCAGTCTCTCATGTCACGGCGGTGGTGAAAACAGGTGTCAGGTAAGGTTGAGGGTTGGCTGCGGCTGGTATGGTTCATGGTAAATATCATGTAACCATGGTGATAGGTGTCAGTGTCGTGGCAGCCCTCACTATTATCTGTGAGGTAATCTATAGCAGTTTCCTGTAACATGGTGGCAAATTCACAGACACAGTGATGGTGAAAGCAGGTGTCAGTTAAGATTGTGGTTTGGTTTGGCTGCTATAGGTCAAGGAGGGCGGCCATTTTCTAGCTGGAAATACAGAAAAGATCATGTAACCATGGTGAGGGGGGCTCCACCCTGTCATGGCGGCCATCATAGTTATCTGTGAGGTAATTAAAAACTGTCTCCTGTAACATGGCGGTCAGTTAAGATTATGGGTTTGGTTTGGCTGGTATAGGTCATGGCTGGTGGCCATTTTCTAACTGGAAATACAGTAAATATCATGTAACCACGGTGATAAGTGTCATGGCAGCCCTCTCGATGTAATTTATAACCGTCTCCTGTAACATGGCGGCAAACTCATTGATACAGCGATGGTGAAAGCGGGTGTCAGTTAAGATTGTGGGTTTGGTTAGGCTGGTATAGGTCAAAGAGGACGGCCATTTTCTGACTGGAAATTCAGTAAATATCATGTAACCATGGTGACAGGTGTCATGGCAGCCCTCAGCATTATCTGTGAGGTAATTTATAACCGTCTCCTGTAACATGGTGGCAATCACATTGACACAGCTGTGGTGACCCCCCTGTCATGGCGCCCATTATAGCTATTTGTGGTGTCATTATACCATGGCGTCAGTCTCTTATGTCACAGCGGTGGTGAAAGCAGGTGTTAGGTAAGGTTGAGGGTTAGCTGCGGCTGGTATGGGTCATGGCGGGTGGCCATTTTCTGACTAGAAATACAGTAAATATCATGTAACCATGGTGATAGGTGTCATGGCAGCCATCACCGTTATTTGTGAGGTAATTTATAACCGTCTCCTGTAACATGGCGGCAATCTCATTGACACAAATGTGGTGAAAGCAGGTGTCAGTTAAGATTGTGGGTTTGGTTTCAATGATATAGGTCAAGGAGGGCGGCCATTTTCTGACTGGAAATACAGTAAATATCATGTAACCATGGTGATGGGAGCTCCACCTTGTCATGGCGCCATCATAGTTATTTGTTAGGTAATTAAAAACTGTCTCCTGTAACATGGCGGCAGTCTCTTTTTACACGGCACTGGTGTAAGCGGGTGTCGGGTAAAGTTGAAGGTTGATGGCGACGGGCGGCCATTTTCCAGACGGCAGTGGCGTTGCGCGGGAAACGCTGGAGTTTTGTAGTTAATTAGCAGCACATTAACCTCTGTCGGCGCAGCACCCTTATCGAGCCGGCATCCCATCAATCCCCACATGGGCGATAAGTAATGGATGCCGTGCAGGAAGTGTTTCATTGTTGCGGCGGGGAGGGCGAGGCGAGAGGGGGTCACAGGTTAAAGCTGCTATTGACTGCTCCGCACTTCTCATTATTCACCTGCAAATGAATTCCTGTCAATAAATGGAAAGCCCGCTGACCTGAAGGGGTTAAAGGGATTATCGCTGGATTGTAAAATCTGCTGCCACAGTGCTGCGTCCGCTATAAATGACACAGCTATATGACATCATCACGCGTCTGATAATGTCGTATGACATCACACTACCAGCATTTGTTACACTGCTTCTAAGAGGCCTCATGTCACCACTGTGCTGGCAGGCAACCGGTCATGGTCACGTGACATCATCATGCTGGCAGCTCCCTCTGAATGGTTGTATGACATCACCATGTACCAGCTTTCCTCTCATTGGCTCTGAAAGGTCTGATTACATCACAGTGCTGAACGGTTACAGGACATCACACTGACACTACCTTTGAAATAATCTATGACATCATTGCACATTTCTGAATGGCTATATGAAATCACACTACCAGCACTTACATACCCTATGACATCATCGTGCCGCTAGTTAACCTTTTCTACTATGTATGAATAGGAAGTGATATCACACTATCAGCAATCGCCATATTACCTCAATGCTATGCTTCTGAATGGTCTTATGACATCACCACACTGCCAGCTCTCACTACTTTGTCTCTGAATAGTTTTATGACATCACCACAATGCCAGCTCTCACTACTTTGCCTCTAAATGGTCTTATGACATCACCACACTGCCAGCTCTCACTACTTTGCTTCTGAATAGTCTTATGACATCACCACACTGCCAGCTCTCACTACTTTGCCTCTGAATGGTCTTATGACATTACCACACTCATACCCTATGACATCATCGTGCTGCCAGTTACCTTTTGCTACTATGTATGAATAGGACGTAATATCAGCAATCGCCATATTACCTTTGAAATGTCCTATGACATCATGTTCTTAGCTACCTCTGAACTGTCACATGACAAGCGCTTATTAGAAACTTTCACAGCATTGCCTCTGAATGATCTTATGACATCAATGGATGGTTACATGACATCACATTACCAAAGGTTCACCACATTGCCTCTGAAATACACTATGACATCATCATGCTGCCAGTTATCAAGACATCCTCACATTACCTTTTACAAATTTGAATCCAAGTGATCATATGACATCATGTTACCAGGGTTGCCTGCATTGCCTTTAACAAAACCCTGTGACATCATCATGCTGACAGCTATTTCTGAATTGTTATATGACAACATCAGCATTCATTTTATTGCCTCCAAAATAAACAATGACATCACCATGATGCCAGTTACCTGTGAATGGTCACATAGCAACATTGTGCTGCATACTACCTCTGAATGGTTACATAACATCACTCTACTAATCACTATCTTGCCTCTGAAATGCCCTGTGATATCATCAAGTTGCCAGCGACCTCTGACATGACACCCTCACATTAACAGCTTTCACAACTTTGCCCCTGAATTGTCTTATGACATCACTGTTCTGCCTGCTTACTCTGAAGGTTTGCATTGCATCACATTCACTTGTTGTGCTATAGCATCATCATGCTCCTAGATACCTCTATATAGTTTCATGACATCATTACACTGCCACCGTTCACTACTTTACCCGTAAATGGCTTATGACATCACTGTGCTACCTGCTCACTCTGAATGTTCTCATGATCCTATGCTACCTGCTTCTAAAAGACAATACGACATCATCTTACTATCTGTTATCTCCAAGTATTTACATGACATTGCTGTTACATCATCAGGCCAGCTCCTTTTGTAAGGTCACATGACATCATCACGCTGCTAGCTTTAGCTACGTTGCCTCTGAATGGTCTTATGACATCATCAAAACTCTAGCTTTTACTACATTACCTCAGATCATATGACATCACCATGCTGCCAGCTCTCACTACTTTGCCTCTGAATAGCCTTATGACATCACCACACTGCCAGCTCTCACTGATTCACCTCTAAATAGTCTTATGACATCACCACACTGCCAGCTCTCATTACTTTGCCTCTGAATAGTCTTATGACATCACCACACTGCCAGCTCTCATTACTTTGCCTCTGAATGGTCTTATGACATCACCACACTGCCAGCTCTCACTACTTTGCCTCAGAATAGTCTTATGACATCACCACACTGCCAGCTCATACTACTTTGCTTCTGAATAGTCTTATGACATCACCACACTGCCAGCTCTCACTACATTGCCTCTGAATAGTCTTATGACATCACCACACTGCCAGCTCTCACTACTTTGCTTCTGAATAGTCTTATGACATCACCACACTGCCAGCTCTCACTACTTTGCTTCTGAATAGTCTTATGACATCACCACACTGCCAGCTCTCATTACTTTGCCTCTGAATAGTCTTATGACATCACCACGCTGCCAGCTCTCACTACTTTGCCTCTGAATAGTCTTATGACATCACCACACTGCCAGCTCTCATTACTTTGCCTCTGAATAGTCTTATGACATCACCACACTGCCAGCTCTCATTACTTTGCCTCTGAATAGTCTTATGACATCACCACGCTGCCAGCTCTCACTACTTTGCTTCTGAATAGTCTTATGACATCACCACACTGCCAGCTCTCACTACTTTGCCTCTGAATAGTCTTATGACATCACCACACTGCCAGCTCTCACTACTTTGCCTCTGAATAGTCTTATGACATCACCACACTGCCAGCTCTCACTACCTTTGCTCTGGGTGATTCACATAATTCTGTTCCAATACATTTTGTAAAAAATATAAAAAATCCCATAAGTCCTTTCTATAGTGGCCACCTATACTGCAGCGTGTTACATGGAGCAGGAAGGGCCATTGTGGGGGCACCCCGCGTCCTTCCTGTGACAGGAGGAAGTCTGGCCAGGCACAGTGAATGGAGCAGGATGCAGTAAATAAAGATCCGGGGCCGCCATCTTCATTCAGGAACCCAATAAAGTGCGGCCAGTGTGGGAATCAGGAAGAGTGATGATGTCACCGGGTCATGAGGTCACCATAAACAAGCCTGACCCTAAACGCCACATACACAAAGCACGAGTGGCTTAAAGGGGACCCGTCATCGCTCACTGTCTGCAGCTTACACAGAGGTGCAGATTTTTAAGGGGACTTCCGCTGCGCCTCAGCATATTAGACAGACACAGGCCATCATGAGAAAAAAGTAAGTTGCTACGGCAACGCTTGCCAAAAAAGCATGAAACGTGTCTGAATAAATTGGCCCGAGGAGGGGTCCGGTCACGAGCCGCCGATGACGCGTGTTCCTTTGCATGACGGTTTGCTGAGCAAATACCCCTCCAGAATGTCAACAACATGCTTGTCTCCATTGTGAATAGAATAGTTAGGGCCCTCCCCTATGTCCTAGTGTGGGAGGGGCATGACCTGGGCCCCAGTGTGGGAGGGGCATGACCCTGCGCCCCAGTGTGGGAGGGACATGACCCTGGGCCCCAGTGTGGGAGGGGCATGACCCTGGGCCCCAGTGTGGGAGGGACATGACCCTGGGCCCCAGTGTGGGAGGGACATGACCTGGGCCCCAGTGTGAGAGAGACATGACCTAGGCCCCAGTGTGAGAGAGACATTACCTGGGCCCCAGTGTGAGAGAGACATTACCTGGGCCCCAGTGTGAGAGAGACATTACCTGGGCCCCAGTGTGAGAGAGACATGACCTGGGCCCCAGTGTGGGAGGTTCATGACCTGGGCCCCAGTGTGGGAGGGGCATGACCCTGCGCCCCAGTGTGAGAGAGACATGACCTAGGCCCCAGTGTGAGAGAGACATGACCTGGGCCCCAGTGTGAGAGAGACATGACCTGGGCCCCAGTGTGAGACAGACACGACCTGGGCCCCAGTGTGGGAGAGACATGACCTGGGCCCCAGTGTGGGAGAGACATGACCTAGGCCCCAGTGTGGGAGAGACATGACCTGGGCCCCAGTGTGAGAGAGACATGACCTGGGCCCCAGTGTGAGAGAGACACGACCTGGGCCCCAGTGTGAGAGAGACATGACCTGGGCCCCAGTGTGGGAGAGACATGACCTAGGCCCCAGTGTGGGAGAGACATGACCTGGGCCCCAGTGTGAGAGAGACATTACCTGGGCCCCAGTGTGAGAGAGACATGACCCTGGGCCCCAGTGTGGGAGGGGCATGACCTGGGCCCCAGTGTGAGAGAGACATTACCTGGGCCCCAGTGTGAGAGAGACATGACCTGGGCCCCAGTGTGAGAGAGACATGACCTGGGCCCCAGTGTGGGAGAGACATGACCTAGGCCCCAGTGTGAGAGAGACATGACCTGGGCCCCAGTGTGAGAGAGACATGACCTGGGCCCCAGTGTGAGAGAGACATGACCTGGGCCCCAGTGTGAGAGAGACATGACCTGGGCCCCAGTGTGAGAGAGACATGACCTGGGCCCCAGTGTGAGAGAGACATGACCTGGGCCCCAGTGTGAGAGAGACATTACCTAGGCCCCAGTGTGGGAGAGACATGACCTGGGCCCCAGTGTGGGAGAGACATTACCTAGGCCCCAGTGTGGGAGAGACATGACCTGGGCCCCAGTGTGGGAGGGGCATGACCCTGGGCCCCAGTGTGGGAGGGACATTACCTAGGCCCCAGTGTGGGAGAGACATGACCTGGGCCCCAGTGTGGGAGGGGCATGACCCTGGGCCCCAGTGTGGGAGAGACATGACCTAGGCCCCAGTGTGACAGAGACATGACCTAGGCCCCAGTGTGAGAGAGACATGACCTGGGCCCCAGTGTGAGAGAGACATGACCTGGGCCCCAGTGTGAGAGAGACATGACCTGGGCCCCAGTGTGAGAGAGACATGACCTGGGCCCCAGTGTGAGAGAGACATGACCTGGGCCCCAGTGTGGGAGAGACATGACCTAGGCCCCAGTGTGAGAGAGACATGACCTGGGCCCCAGTGTGAGAGAGACATGACCTGGGCCCCAGTGTGAGAGAGACATGACCTGAGCCCCAGTGTGAGAGAGACATGACCTAGGCCCCAGTGTGACAGAGACATGACCTGGGCCCCAGTGTGAGAGAGACATGACCTGGGCCCCAGTGTGACAGAGACATGACCTAGGCCCCAGTGTGAGAGAGACATGACCTAGGCCCCAGTGTGACAGAGACATGACCTAGGCCCCAGTGTGGGAGGGGCATGACCCTGGGCCCCAGTGTGGGAGGGGCATGACCCTGGGCCCCAGTGTGGGAGGGGCATGACTCTGGGCCCCAGTGTGGGAGGGGCATGACCCTGGGCCCCAGTATGACAGAGACATGACCCAGACCGGCAGAAACATACATATCGGCATCTATAGGTGGCAGACGTCACCTGCACAGCAGTTTCGGGGTTGTTCTTAAAGGTACAGAGCAATATGGGTGACTTACCTCTCTTCTGCATGAAGCTAAACAGATCGTCCAGGAACTCCTTCCTCTTGGGGTCGTCGTCCAGCTCGTACAGCTAGAGGAGGGGCGAGAGCAGAGAGTGAGGTCAGAGAGGCACCTGGATGACATCACACTCATTGCTACACAATACAATACACGGTAACAGTGTAACTCGGCACAATACACTCTGTAATGTCATAACGAACAAACCACACATCACCTTACAGCGTCGGCCCGGGGTCTGCACATACTATTCTTTAGTTCCAGTCAGTGCTGGTCATGGGCAGGCTGATTCATTACTAACGCCAGGTAGCGACAGATGAGCGTCTGTAAAGCGGATTTCAGAGCGACCGCTAGTAGTCGCTGTGCCATGGATCATTGTTTCAGAGCGCCTCAGCCGCTGGCCGGCATCGATGAATATGTGTGAGTCGCAGTACTACGCTGTATGGGAGTGAACGGTAGCGCCAGCTCAGTGCGACTGACTCACACCACATTCATCAAAAAAAACGCCTCACACAGATCCGGCGGCTCAAAATCATGTAGTTGTAGCCCAGTGGTTGTGTGATTAAAGTCTGTTTTTGAACTTGTATCCAACAGTAACAAAGCGAAAACATATGGAATGACATTGTTATAACATTGTAACATGAACACTTTAATACCAGACATGTAACGACAATTCTGCATAAAAATATTATTAATCCCAAAAAGTTTTCAAAAATGTCATTTTCTTGCCCAGGATAAATGTCTGAAGGTTTGTGTTTTTTTTTAGTGGAAAAAAAAAAATTGGGATCAGGAAAGCGATTTAAGGAACGTCCATAGAAATGTATGGGAGAGCGCCAGGTAGCGAGAGGTAATACGCGGCGCTCTGCAAGGCTGAACGCCGGCGCTGTACGCTGAGCCTGGGATAATGATGAATCGGACGCTGCATTGTTCCGGACGCTCACCAGATTCGGCTTCATAAATGTGGTATTGCGTGCCGTGCAGGTAGCGACTGGTGAGCGAACGGTAATGACGGTCACCGCCACGAGAACGCCGGCTCCCCTCCGCAATCACACATTTATCAAGCCGATCCTGCTTAGCGACTGACAGAGCGCCAGATAGCGACTCAATTCATCATTATTCCAGCCTCACCCCACAGCGCCAGCGTCCGACCTTGAACAGCGACAGGTATGACCTCTCGCTACCTGGCGCTCTCCAATGCATTTCAATGGAGCAATCTTTAAATATTCATAATTCATTGTTAATATTTTTTTTTTTTTTTTAATGTGAAAATTTCTGTGACCACTTCTGCAATGTTAGATATTTTTTTTAAGGTAAAAAAAAAATAAAAAAAAAATTTGTACAGAATTGATATTACAGGTCTGATATTAATGTATTCATATTACAAAATGTTTTTAAAAACTTGTTTTTTTTTGGTTTCAAAAAATATGGTTGTTTGGGGGTTAAAAAATTACTTTTAACCCATCGCCGCCAGCGCTCTGGGGTTTAAACAAGCATTTCACAGCGCGAGAATTTTTTGAGTCTGATTTTTTGATGAATATGGTGGGAGCCGGTCGCTCTGACCAGTCGCTATCATGCGCTCCCATACATCGCGGAACCTGTCAAATAGCGACTCCTCACCCAATATTCAACATTACCGCACACCGACTGAGTCGCTGTCAACAACCGAACAATGGCCAAGCACAGGGACTACTAGCGGGCACTGTGAAAATAACGCTACAGTCGCTCATCTGTCGCTACCTGGCGCTATTAATGAATCGGCCTCTTTGCCTGCAATCGGACTCAAATGGGAGTCCACTAGAGGCCACTAGGTGGCGCACTATCCAAAACTAAAATATGTTTTATTCACTTCTTAAAGCGGACCTTCACTCTGAATAAGAGTCTATCTTATATGTTTCCCACACCCTGTACATACATATTGTCCACATTAAAAATCATCCTACCTGCATCTACTGCATGTTATGAGCCTTTAAACATCCAAGATGGTGACTAATGGAAGCCGCCATCTTATCAGGCAGCCTGCAAACAGGAAGTGCCTTCTGACTGTGTCGCTCTGCATTCTGGGACTGCTGACCTTTACCTGACCCCAGCTCTGCTGTGTCTGAGCAAAGCACAGCTATAACCTGCCCCCCTGTACCTTATCCCACTCTCCTCTCCCCAGTAAGTGTGATGCTTCTGAGTCAAGATGGCGGCGCCTGTATTCTAAAGTCCTGAACAGAGTTGCAGCCCAGTGGGGGAAAGAATAATAAGTTAGTGACTAAAATCATAAAATATATTAATTTTAGATGCTGCGGAACTGTTTTTTAAGAGTTTGGGCTTTTCATTAAATCACGCTGAAGGTCCGGTTTAAGCCTCGTTGATTATCATTGAAGGTTTGTCTATTATTTTTTATTAGAATAAACTTTGCCTTCAAGAGAACTTGAATGAGAACCCACCAGAGGCCACTAGGAGGAGCAATAACCAAAACAGCAAAATTAACAGGTAAGAAAGCGAAATTAGATTTTATTTTTGAACTACAGAGAAAGCGGGAGCATGCCTACGGTTATCTTAAAGCGGGAGCAGGAGTCAAAAATGACCTAAACCAGATCAACATAACAAACATTCCTCATATGCATCCTTCCCTGGGACAATTTAGATTGCTGCACATCAAAATGCATTGACCCTTTTCTAACTCCTGCTGGGGTCAATTTTAAAAACAAGATGGCGGCTCATGCACTTGCAGGCCGCCTGTGCTGCTGGACTTCCTGTTACTGTGCGTTGTCAGTTTTGTCTAGGCAGCAGGATAGCTAAATTGGGCGCTACTTTAAATTTGGTTTAGTCATCCAGTCAAAAGGGAATTTAATGAGGGGTGTCTCTTATGGGTTCACAGGGTGTTCATTTATCTGAAGAGGTCCCTTTTAAATGTGGGGGTATTTATCCAGCTGGGTGGATTTTATCCAGCTCTTATGGATTTAGGAGTATTCATTTGGTGATGGGGCCTTATAAAATACCCATTTGAATTAATGGGTATTCATGACTGTAGGGGTCTCCTTTAAATTTGGGGTTATTCATCTAGCCAAAGGGGTCTCGTACGGCTAGAGGGGGTAATAATTTGGTGAGTTGAGTCTATTAATGGGTTCGGGGGTATTTATTTCACTGAGCACTTCTCCTTTAAAGGGGTATTCATTTGGTGAGGGGGAGGCCTATAAATTAAGGGGGGGGTGGTTGAGCTATAACATTGTTAGCATTATGGATTTCGACTTAATATAATAAAAACAATATCAATAATAATAATAAAATAAAATTGTTACATTATTGATAGTAATATCATTATTATAAATAATAAAAATAACAATATAAAAAATAAATATTATTATTAAATTAATGCTAATTATATATATATATATATATATATATATATTATTGATAATACTTTTACAATAATATAATATGGCTTCTACATTCATATTTGTATAATAATAATAATAATCATCATCATCAATCAGCAATAATGATCACTCTGAGGGAGGAGAAGGGGGGCAGAGTCCCCCCCAGAGTCCCACCTCCTCCCCACGTCCTCCACTCCTAGGCCAGAAAGAGGCCAAAGCCACGCCCTCCACCATTGCAGACGGCTCCCCCCCCACCACTGTCCAGGCCGTATGGCCGCAAGCCACGCCCCCCATGGCGCGACATTGCCTCCCCCCTAAGTCGGCAACCAAACACAGTATGAATGCTGCCGGACTGTTAGAAGAAAGTAAAAAATATATATATATATATATATATATATATATATATATATATATATGATAATAATCTTAAGATTATTATTTTTTAACGTTATTTTTATAAAATAAAGTATGGTTTTCATAATTATATAATAATGATGCTATCAATCCTAATGACAGTAAGTAATTGTTTATAGATAAAGATAAAGACTATATCTATAGATATAGATTTGTTTAATTTTAATATCTTTACTATAATAATACTATAGTATTAATATAAATTAAACAAATATATTTATATTTGTTTATCTTTAATATATTTTTACTATAATAATACTGTAGTATTAAAGCGGACCTTCACCCTGAATAACAGCTTAGTTCATATGTCCCCCCCCCTCCCGTACATACAGATTGGCCACATTAAAAATCATCCTACCTGCATCTACTGCATGTTATGAGCCTTTAAACTTCCAAGATGGCGGCTCATGGGTCGTCAGGCAGCCTGCAAACAGGAAGTGCCCTCTGACTGTGTCACTTTGCATTTTGGGATTGCTGACCTTTTTCTAACCTCAGCTCTGCTCTGTCTGTGTAAAGCACAGCTATAACCCCGCTCCCTGCACTTTATCCCACTCTCCTCTCCTCAGTATGTGTGATGCTTCTGAGTCAAGATGGCGGCGCCCGTATCCTAGAGTCCTGAACAGAGTTGCAGGCCAGTGGGGGTAAGAATAATACATAAGTGACTAAAAACTTAAAATATATTAATTTTAGATGCTGGGGAATCATTTTTTAAGGGTTTGGGCTTTTCATTAAATCACGCTGAAGGTGAAACACATATATTTATATTTGTATATTTTTACTATAATAATACTATAGCATTAATATAAATTAAACACATATATTTATATATGTTTATTTTTAATATTTTTACTATAATAATACTATAGCATTAATATAAATTAAACACATATATTTATATATGTTTATTTTTAATATTTTTACTATAATAATACTATAGCATTAATATAAATTAAACAAATATATTTATATATGTTTATTTTTAATATTTTTACTATAATAATACTATAGCATCAATATAAATTAAACAAATATATTTATATATGTTTATTTTTAATATTTTTACTATAATAATACTATAGCATCAATATAAATTAAACACATATATTTATATATGTTTATTTTTAATATTTTTACTATAATAATACTATAGCATCAATATAAATTAAACAAATATATTTATATATGTTTATTTTTAATGTTTTTACTATAATAATACTATAGCATCAATATAAATTAAACAAATATATTTATATATGTTTATTTTTAATGTTTTTACTATAATAATACTATAGCATCAATATAAATTAAACACATATATTTATATATGTTTATTTTTAATATTTTTACTATAATAATACTATAGCATTAATATAAATTAAACACATATATTTATATATGTTTATTTTTAATATTTTTACTATAATAATACTATAGCATTAATACAAATTAAACACATATATTTATATATGTTTATTTTTAATATTTTTACTATAATAATACTATAGCATTAATATAAATTAAACACATATATTTATATATGTTTATTTTTAATATTTTTACTATAATAATACTATAGCATTAATATAAATTAAACACATATATTTATATATGTTTATTTTTAATATTTTTACTATAATAATACTATAGCATTAATATAAATGAAACACATATATTTATATATGTTTATTTTTAATATTTTTACTATAATAATACTATAGTATTAATTATAATAATGATTATTTCAGTTCAATTCAATTTATTGTTTGCCAAGTACATCGTGAGATGAACAAGGAATTCTTTTTGGCATATACACAGTGCAACAGTTATTTATTATTCTATTACTTTTATATTAGGTTTATTAATAATAATAATAATAATAATAACAGTAGCAGCAGCACAATGTCAGTGCTGTGTGTAGCACAGGAGACGCGCCGCGGTCGCCGGGTGGCCGGCTGTGACATAACAGGGATAATGAGGCAGGGGGTGCTCGGAGCATCGCACATACGAGAGCCCCTCGGCCCGTCGGTAATTATCACGCTGCACCGCTGCCGCCCCCCCTCTGCGCCGCACTTCCCAAACCTAATGATGTTATATAAGCGCGCGCCGGCCGCCGCCACAATAATTGCCGGGTCAAGAGGCCCTTCGATCCCTCCGAGAAGTGAGAGAAGGATCAATACCCAAAGCTTAGGAGGACCGAGACGGCGTCGGCGAGTGAGTGTCTCCACCCGGGGAATGGAGTGTCAGTGCTATACAAGTGTATTACAATATTATTAGAGTGTCAGCTCCTTTGGTGCAGAAACAGAAGGGTGGCTCAGTGCTCTCTATACAGCGCTGCGGAATATGTCAGCGCTATATAAAATCATAACTATATAGATATAAAAAAATAGGGATGGACCATAGAGCTTTAGCTTCTGAGCAGATGAGAATATTCAGGTGTGTTCCGAAGCTCTCTGTACAGCGCTGTGGTATATGTCAGCGCTAAATAAATGTATATTAACAGTGTGTGAGTGTGGGGGAGACATTAGAGTGTGAGCTCTGAGGGACAGGGGGTCGTGTGACTGCTTCTATGTACAGCGCTGTGGTATATGTCAGCACTAAATAAATGTATATTAACAGTGTGTGAGTGTGGGGGAGACATTAGAGTGTGAGCTCTGAGGGACAGGGGGTCACGTGACTGCTTCTATGTACAGCGCTGTGGTATATGTCAGCGCTATACAAATGTATAATAACAGTGTGTGAGTGCGGGGGAGACATTAGAGTGTGAGCTCTGAGGGACAGGAGGTCATGTGACTGCTTCTATGTACAGCGCTGTGGTATATGTCAGCACTAAATAAATGTATATTAACAGTGTGTGAGTGCAGGGGAGACATTAGAGTGTGAGCTCTGAGGGACAGGGGGTCATGTGACTGCTTCTATGTACAGCGCTGTGGTATATGTCAGCGCTATATAATGTATAATAACAGTGTGTGAGTGTGGAGGAGACATTAGAGTGTGAGCTCTGAGGGACAGGAGGTCATGTGACTGCTTCTATGTACAGCGCTGTGGTATATGTCAGCGCTATATAATGTATAATAACAGTGTGTGAGTGTGGAGGAGACATTAGAGTGTGAGCTCTGAGGGACAGGAGGTCATGTGACTGCTTCTATGTACAGCGCTGTGGTATATGTCGGCGCTATATAATGTATAATAGTGTGTGAGTGTGGGGGAGACATTAGAGTGTGAGCTTCTCTGGCAGGGGGTGCTATATGCTGGGCTGCATAATGGCAGCTTGTATCAAGGGTCAGTGAGCCACATAAAGGAGTGTGTGGGTGGTGGGTGCAGCAAGTTCATGCAGTTGGGGGGGGGGGGGGGGGGGGCTGCTAATTTGAATACAGCAAAGCCAACCTCACTTACTCATTATGTCATATTTGCAAATCAAATCTACTTGTCGGAGACACCTGCTGGGTGACATGGGAGCCCCCCTCCCTTATAATACCTCTGTAATAGATAGTGAGCTCTTCTCCCCCTGTATCCTCCCTTATACCCCTATACCCTTTAGATTGTAAGCTCTTCCCCTTCCGTATCCTCCCATATATCCTAATAGATTGTAAGCTCTTCTCCTTCTGTATCCTCCCTTATACCCTAATAGAGTGTAAGCTCTTCTCCTTCTGTATCCTCCCTTATACCCTAATAGAGTGTAAGCTCTTCCCCTTCTGTATCCTCCCTTATACCCTAATAGAGTGTAAGCTCTTCCCCTTCTGTATCCTCCCTTATACCCTAATAGATTGTAAGCTCTTCTCCTTCTGTATCCTCCCTTATACCCTAATAGAGTGTAAGCTCTTCTCCTTCTGTATCTTCCCTTATACCCTAATAGAGTGTAAGCTCTTCTCCCTCTGTATCCTCCCTTATACCCTAATAGATTGTAAGCTCTTTCCCTTCTGTATCCTCCCTTATACCCTAATAGAGTGTAAGCTCTTCTCCTTCTGTATCCTCCCTTATACCCTAATAGAGTGTAAGCTCTTCTCCTTCTGTATCCTCCCTTATACCCTAATAGAGTGTAAGCTCTTCTCCTCCTGTATCCTCCCTTATACCCTAATAGAGTGTAAGCTCTTCTCCTCCTGTATCCTCCCTTATACCCTAATAGAGTGTAAGCTCTTCTCCTCCTGTATCCTCCCTTATACCCTAATAGAGTGTAAGCTCTTCTCCTCCTGTATCCTCCCTTATACCCTAATAGATCGTTAAGGTGGGAGGAGGTGTGTGAGTGAGCTCTGCAGGTGCTGTGAATGTCTGGCTCTAGCCCAGGGCCTGGTTGCCTTGGGTGGGGTCGCTCCCCAGGTGAGCTCCAGGCTTCTGGGTCTGAATCTGGAGTCCATGTTAGAGACCCTCTGGCTGCTGAATATGCTGCTGACCGGCTAGCCGCGGTGAATTACAATGAAGGTGGAAGAGTCTTTATGGAAGAAAGTTACAGTAAAGTAAGTGAAGCTGGAATGGAAGTGGTGGATAATAATGATGGGCCGTGTAGCAGTGTCTGTGTGCAGCATGTAATGGAGGGAGGGCGGCAGCCCCAGCAAAGTGACTGTGCTGATCCAGGCAGGGAGATCCAACAACCTGTTGTGATGGACACTCAGCAGCCAGCTCAGGCCGGCAGTGGGAAGCAGCACAAGCTGAGGAGGACATCTTTGGAAAGACTGACAATGCAGGAAAACCTGCAGCAGAATGTGTGTGTGAGCCGAGAGTCCCGGGCCCTGCGATCCAAGACCCAGCCGGCCACCGGTGACCCCATAACTGGGGGGAAATCTGCTAAATCTGCCACTGGACATAAATCTGGGAAGTTATCAGACAAGGCAAATGCTAAACTGGGGGCAAATGGCCACAAGTCTCCCAGGACTGAGGCAGCAGAGACATTCAAAGACCCAGCA
Source organism: Gastrophryne carolinensis (assembly GCA_027917425.1). Taxonomy (NCBI): domain Eukaryota; kingdom Metazoa; phylum Chordata; class Amphibia; order Anura; family Microhylidae; genus Gastrophryne; species Gastrophryne carolinensis. Next base: position 645,964,297 of record CM051234.1, on the reverse strand, counting down.
GGAAAGCCAAGGCGAAAGGCAAGTCTTAAAGAGACAGAGCGCGCGCCAGAACTGCAGCTTGCAGACAAGATTCCAGATTTAGTCAATAAAATGAACAGCTTAAGAGCATCCAGGACAGAGCTGCAAAGACAAATAGATGAAGTAAATAAACTAAAAGCAGCAAACCCCCGTTGCACAACCGCCTGTGATGGAGTGATAGAGACTTGCCGCACACAGCTTGCTAAAATTGTTAGTGAGATTGAGACACTTGAGAAACAAATGGGGCCCATGGCAGAGAGATACAAGAACCTGGATCGGTTTGAGGAGTCTCAGAAGCTCCTAAAACACAGACAGATACCTGAACCCAGCTCAGTTCCCCCCTCACCATCAGAGCAGGAGACATCCTCACAGGAGCTGCTGTACAGGACCCCAGTGCTGCAAGATTCTGCCCCTTTTCGTGATACCAGCCAAGTAAGCCAACCACCCCCAGGGGGCAGCAGTGAGCAATCCCTGAAAGGTTCCAGCAATGGACTCTGTGTATCACAAGACGCCCTCCCCCAGCCTGAGAATGGATGTGATGCAGCCAGTGACACTATGGAAGTTGGGGAGACCCCGCAATTTGCAACCCTGGGGTCACAGCCGGGACATAGTGACACCTCTGAACTGTCCCCCAATCGAGGAAACAAGCAAGCAAGTCCCAATGCAATACAATCTGTTTGGGACAATGAACAGCCTGCGGTTTCTGATAGTAATGGGACTGAATCGTCTGTATGCACTAATAATGTTTTTCCTTCCGCAGGTGACCGACCACAGGTAGCGGGTCCCCCTCAATCAAGACCCCGCAGTGATATTACTGGCAATGCATCTGGCCACACTCCTCCTCAGAATGCCTGGAGCCGTGGTGCCCCATCTTTCAGCCCCGGCTTACATTACACCGGTCAGGCATTTAAGAGGAGGAACGTGGTAAGATTTAAGAATAAGGGGGCAAAGGAAGATCTGCCAGACAGGAGACATGTGATCCGGGAGCTCCTGTGTAACCAGATGGGGTTCACACCCGCAGATATCTTGGCCGTCATAAACCTCCCAGACAGGCAGGGATACGATATAAGCTTCAAGCTCATGGCCAGCTTGGACAGGTTCTGGGCAAGTGTGACAAAATTTAGGGGCGCTGAGGGATGGGACCAGTTTATCCTTATCCCGGTATCAAAACCGGGCACTGTGAGCGTTAACATCTTGTTCTGGAATGAGTCTGTCCCCCCGCAGGATATCGTGATATGGCTGAGGAGACATTGTGATATGGTGTCTGACCTGACAAAGTGTCTTGATGATGATGGGATCTGGACGGGAGGCTGGAGGGTGCTGGTGAAGCTCAGGCAGCACAGTAATGTTACCTTACATTTGCCCAACTCCTTCTTTATCGGCCGTGAGAGGGGGGTGTGTTTCTATGCCGGTCAGCCACGCTTGTGCTTTAAGTGTGGGAAGGCCGGTCATGTGGCCGGAGTGTGTACTGTAGTGAAGTGTAACCTGTGCGGGGAGATTGGTCACACCAGCGCCATGTGTACAAATGTCCGGTGTAACTTGTGTGGTCAGATGGGTCACTACCATAAGGACTGCTCGGAGGCCTTCCATAACCTCTATAGCCAGACTGCGGAGGAGCTGGAGGCATCAGGTGAGGTTACAGAGGAGGAGGCTCTGATGTCTGGGCAGATAGTAACAAGGCCAGGGTCTGAGACAACTGAGATAAGAGATCAGACAGATGTAACCCCACAGCCTGTGGCCGCCATCCCACGGCCAGCACCGGAGCAAGCTGATAGCCCATCTTCCCCTGTAGCCCCTTCCCCTGCTATGGCCCATTGCCCTGCTCCAGCCTCTGCAGATAGTAAAGTCCCTGGTGATCAGAGAGGGAAAAAAAAAGACAAGTCCACCCGCAGACCGGAGGGCGCATGGTCCTTAGTCCAAAAGCCAGGTAAAAAGACCAAGGGCAGAACGGATACAACAGTGACAGTTACATCAAACCGATATAACATACTGTCTGAGTCAGGTGCAGATATTTCTGGGCACTATACTATGGAGCTGGAGCAAGAGTTAAAGCGTATAGCCAGAGAATGTGACTCGGGGTCAGAGGAGGACCCACCGACTAAGAAAAAGTCACCATCAGCCATAGACCCTATAGACTCTGATATGGAAGTGACTGGCAGGCAGGACGACTCTGATGATTCAGATCTATGATGGTGTTTAATGTGTTACTGCTCTACATAATGATGGCACCTAACCCCTGATCTGTAACCTGATGTATCTGCACTGAGTAATAATTAAGAGTATAGACACGATAGATAATGTATAGTATGTAGTATTCTGCTGTGTTATGTTTATTGTATACAAGTATACGTTATCTTTATATTATGTATTAATGCTGATTAGCTGAGTTTTTGTTTGTTTGTTTACCAATAAAAATTCCCTTATACCCTAATAGAGTGTAAGCTCTTTCCCTTCTGTATCCTCCCTTATACCCTAATAGAGTGTAAGCTCTTCTCCTTCTGTATCCTCCCTTATACCCTAATAGAGTGTAAGCTCTTCTCCTTCTGTATCCTCCCTTATACCCTAATAGAGTGTAAGCTCTTCTCCTCCTGTATCCTCCCTTATACCCTAATAGAGTGTAAGCTTATCTCCTCCTGTATCCTCCCTTATACCCTAATAGATTGTAAGCTCTTCTCCTTCTTTATCCCCCCTCACAACCTAAAGGACTGTAAGCTCTACAGTCAAGCTCTATATTGGAGGGGTGGGGGTGATTCCATATTAAGGGTCAGAGATTGCACTGAAGGGACGGGTCAGATGACAGGTCTGGTCTGTTTATATGGCAAAGCTTTGCCGCCCTGGCAGTTTGTGCGTAATATGTGCGGTATTGGTGCGGGACGCCCGGATGGTTTTTATTTAGGGATGAATGGGCCTCTTCTGCTGTCCGGCCGCCCCTCCCCCTGGCCGCCATGCTGGGAGCAGAATTTATAGAGCTCATTACAGGAATAAAATGTCATCTTTACAGCCGCCTCTTGTTGGGACAGCTGTGAAAATTCCTTCCCACCCCCCTCCTCCAGCCTCAGCTCTCAATTTTCCTCACCGCCCTCCATGTCGAAGATCTTCCTGCCAACCCTGCGTCTGGCAAAGCCATGGCTGTCCACATCCCGATAATTTACACTCCTAACCTGACCCATGATCCTACCCCGAGACCTTAAACTTCACAACGCAGCATGTGGTAAGATGGCTGCCATGTTGTTAATGATATAAGGCCCTCTATAAAGCCTGAGACTTTCCCCCCCATCATGAGGTAAAGCCGTTGCGATAGGGTTACCAATAAATGTTAGGCAGCTCACCCAGCCTAGCAACCCTAACCTAAACCCTACCCGAGCCATGATTCTACCCCAAAACCCTCCCACCATCTTACTGCCACCATCTTACCACATGGTGGTGGTAAACCCCATGCGGTGAGATGGCTGCCATGTTGTTAATTATATAAGGCCTTGTCCACTATAAAGTCTGAGACTTTCCCCTGATCATGAGGTAAAGCCGTTGCTATAGGGTTACCAATAAATGTTAGGCAGCTCACCCAGCCTAGCAACCCTAACCTAAACCCTACCTGAGCCATGATTCTACCCCAAAACCCTCCCGCCATTTTATTGCCACCATGTTACCACATGGTAGGGGCAACACCGTGCGGTAAGATGGCTGCCATGTTTTTAATAATATATAGCAGCTTGACTTGCTTGTTCAGAAATAGATCGAACCTGAACCTGAATCTGACTATTACCATACACTGAGACATTACCCCCATCATGTGGTAAGGCCGTTGCCATGGTATTACTAATATGAGAAGGCTTGTTTTGCTCATTCGGGCCTATGAAAACAAAAAATTAACCTTAAACATGACTGATGATTATACCCCAAATTCCTCCTATTTTACCCCCCAAACATAAGATGGTTATTATGTATTTAACAACAAATATCTCCACTTGCTCTATCAGCAACAGATCAAACCTAAACTTGAATCCACAATCTGGCCCATTACCATACCCTGAGACTTTACCCCCATCATGTGGTATGGCGGTTGTCATGGTATTACCAATATGAGGCAGTTAGCTTTGCTCGTTCAGGCCTATCAAAACCAAACCTGCCCACATCCTGACATCATGCTGAAGGTCCGGTTTAATGATGAAAGGCAACTAGCCTTGCTCGCTTGGCCTATCCAACCCAACCCTGAACTAGCAACCTTAACCTTGATCCTGCCCCAATGCCTTACCCTTTTACCCCCACAACGTGGCCGTGGCCATGGTATTAATGGTCCAGGTTTGATAGGCCAAGCATCAAGGCAGGCAGGGCCGGTGACAGCACCCGGCAGCTACAGGGGGCCCCCGGCCTCCAGGGGGGGCCTACTGACCGGGCCGGCTTTTGGGGTGTGCGACGGTCCTAGACCGGCAGCGGACTGGGAGGGCACCACCACAACAGGTGCCCACATCTCCTCGAATGGTGGGTTCCACACAACGGGGCATCTCGATTTAGATTCCAGGGGAGGAAGTGCTGGGTTTTGTTGTGCTTTTAAGTTGCCCACCCCAGCTGATTCCCTATCCCTGGAGCATCCCAATCTGTGATACCCTACAGTGTGATACCCCCTGGGATCGCTGGTATACCCACTATGCAAGCAATTCCACCCCTTAGTTTTGGTCCGCTTTACAGGAGCATCTTAATTTGGGTTGCCCCTGTTTGTGAAAGAACCCCCCTGGTTTGGTTGTTAACTCAAACTGGCGACACAATGCATTCACCTGTTCCAGGAAAGTAGTGAACAAGGGTGGAGAGGGTCACACACAGGGGCATCCAAAATCAGGAGAATCTAGATTCGTTTAGACTCCGAGGTCAGGTTTAAATGGGTTTGGTGCGCTTCAAAGTAGACCAAAACTAGAGTTTTGGTCCAAATCGCATGATCCTTAGGGGGCATCCAGATTTGGGACGTCCCTTAGTGATGTGACGCGACTCTTTACCACAAAGGGGCCCCACTGAGACCATGCCGCCCAAGTGTCCACATAAACCCGGAGCTGGCCCTGCATCAAGGTGAGCTATGGCTTTTGCTTTGTTTGCTTGGTCTATCAAACCCAAACCTGGACTCACAACCTGACACATGACTGATCAGTTATTGCTGTAGCACTGTGGGCTATAAACTCTGAGGGGCACACAAGCTTGTCTGTTGTCAATGAAAGAATATGGCGGCTAGCCCCGAGCTCAACAGTGGCCTAAGTGGCTCCTAAATCCTGCACGTGACGGCTGCCCATTACCAGGATAAGAGAGGAGAAGGAGGCTCCGGGATGGTCGGTCAGCGCCCATGGGAAAAAGCTCCCTGTCCGAGAGGTTTGGCGCAGCTTTGTATGTATTATAGATGTGGGGGGCGCTGATCACATGACGGCTCTGCACCCAGCGCCTACACGGTTAATGGTCCCAGATATATATTATTTATCCGCCATTGTTATTTCCGGAAGGCGACGGCAGCCGCTCGCTCATCTAACCTCTCCAGGAAATGACAACTGATCAATAATTCACCCATTATTATACATTTATATAGCGCTGACTTATACCACAGCGCTGTACATAGAAGCAGTCACATGACCTCCTGTCCCTCAGAGCTCATACTCTAATGTCTCCTCCACACTCACACAATGTTATTATACATTAATGTAGCGCTGACATATACCACAGCGCTGTACATAGAAACAGTCACATGACCTCCTGTCCCTCAGAGCTCACACTCTGTCTCCTCCACATTTATACATTTATATAGCGCTGACATATACCACAGCGCTGTACATAGAAGCAGTCACATGACCTCCTGTCCCTCAGAGCTCACACTCTGTCTCCTCCACACTTATACATTATACATTTATATAGCGCCGACATATTCTGCAGTGCTGTACAGCGGTGAGCGGCAGCCCCCCTGGGTAAGGCGATAAAGGGTCGGGGATTGCAGCGTCACGGTTCCCACGGTGACGGTGCTGTTATGTAATGGAGGTGAGGCTGACAGTGCAGCAGCCTGGGGACTGGGCTGTCCCTGCGGTGAACCTTGGATGGGCTCCAGGCCTACGCTGGGGCTTCCCCCGCCGCCGCTGACACATGGAGGAGATCCGGCGACCGCAGAGCTGGCAGGCCTCCATCGCCCCATCGGGGGAAGCGTGTCAGCTGACAGCGGCCGCCAGACGCCTCTCACTCAGCGGCGCGTTTTCACACGCGGAAACAATCCGCCGCGGCTCACAGCTGTAACCCAACCTCGCCTCACACCCGCTACATAGAAGCAGTCACATGACGTCCTGTCCCTCAGAGCTCACACTCTAATGTCTCCTCCACACTCACACGCTGTTATTATACATTATATAGCGCTGACATATACCACAGTGCTGTACATAGAAGCAGTCACATGACCTCCTGTCCCTCAGAGCTCACACTCTAATGTCTCCTCCACACTCACACGCTGTTATTATACATTATATAGCGCTGACATATACCACAGCGCTGTACATAGAAGCAGTCACATGACCTCCTGTCCCTCAGAGCTCACACTCTAATGTCTCCTCCACACTCACACACTGTTATTATACATTATATAGCCCTGACATATACCACAGCGCTGTACATAGAAGCAGTCACATGACCTCCTGTCCCTCAGAGCTCACACTCGAATGTCTCCTCCACACTGGTATATAGCGCTGACATATACCACAGCACTGTTACAGGAGACTGAGAGACTGCTGCCATGTTACAGGAGACTGTTGCTACATTACAGGACAGTAATGTCAGGGTTAGATGCCCATGTTATTAGATTGTAAGCTCCTCTGCTGATGCGCAGTGTGACAGTCTATGTTAGCGCTATAGGGCAGCGTGGCAGCAGGGCGCAGGGGGATGTGGTGAGCGTGTCTTGCGGCAGATGAGCACTTTGCGCAATCCCTGCGGGTTTCCCTTGGCAGGAAGTCTGGGCAGGAGCGGGTTTGGCGCGGGGCCCCGGTGCATAACTGCAGCTCGGATGTTACAAGTGCCGATTACATAACATTATAAAACAGCCCAGCTACATCACAAGAGACTGCCGCCGTGTTACAGGAGACTGCCGCCGTGTTACAGGAGACTGCTAGAGACTGCCGCCGTGTTACAGGAGACTGCCGCCGTGTTACAGGAGACTGCCGCCGTGTTACAGGAGACTGCTAGAGACTGTCGCCGTGTTACAGGACACTGCTAGAGACTGCCGCCGTGTTACAGGACACTGCTAGAGACTGCCGCCGTGTTACAGGACACTGCTAGAGACTGCCGCCGTGTTACAGGAGACTGCTAGAGACTGCCGCCGTGTTACAGGAGACTGCTAGAGACTGCCGTCGTGTTACAGGACACTGCTAGAGACTGCCGTCGTGTTACAGGACACTGCTAGAGACTGCCGTCGTGTTACAGGAGACTGCTAGAGACTGCCGCCGTGTTACAGGAGACTGCCGCCGTGTTACAGGACACTGCTAGAGACTGCCGCCGTGTTACAGGACACTGCTAGAGACTGCCGCCGTGTTACAGGAGACTGCTAGAGACTGCCGCCGTGTTACAGGAGACTGCTAGAGACTGCCGTCGTGTTACAGGACACTGCTAGAGACTGCCGTCGTGTTACAGGACACTGCTAGAGACTGCCGTCGTGTTACAGGAGACTGCTAGAGACTGCCGCCGTGTTACAGGAGACTGCCGCCGTGTTACAGGAGACTGCTAGAGACTGCCGCTGTGTTACAGGAAACTGCTAGAGACTGCCGCCATGTTACAGGAGACTGCTAGAGACTGCCGCCGTGTTACAGGAGACTGCTAGAGACTGCCGTCGTGTTACAGGACACTGCTAGAGACTGCCGTCGTGTTACAGGACACTGCTAGAGACTGCCGTCGTGTTACAGGAGACTGCTAGAGACTGCCGCCGTGTTACAGGAGACTGCCGCCGTGTTACAGGAGACTGCTAGAGACTGCCGCTGTGTTACAGGAAACTGCTAGAGACTGCCGCCATGTTACAGGAGACTGCTAGAGACTGCCGCCATGTTACAGGAGACTGCTAGAGACTGCCGCCGTGTTACAGGAGACTGCTAGAGACTGCTGCCGTGTTACAGGAGACTGCTAGAGACTGCCGCCGTGTTACAGGAAACTGCTAGAGACTGCCCCCGTGTTACAGGAGACTGCTAGAGACTGCCGCCATGTTACAGGAGACTGCTAGAGACTGCCGCCGTGTTACAGGAGACTGCTAGAGACTGCCGCCGTGTTACAGGAGACTGCTAGAGACTGCCGCCGTGTTAGAGGAGACTGCTAGAGACTGCCGCCGTGTTAGAGGAGACTGCTAGAGACTGCCGCCGTGTTAGAGGAGACTGCTAGAGACTGCCGCCGTGTTACAGGAGACTGCTAGAGACTGCCGCCGTGTTACAGGAGACTGCCGTCGTGTTACAGGACACTGCTAGAGACTGCCGTCGTGTTACAGGAGACTGCTAGAGACTGCCGCCGTGTTACAGGAGACTGCCGCCGTGTTACAGGAGACTGCTAGAGACTGCCGCTGTGTTACAGGAAACTGCTAGAGACTGCCGCCATGTTACAGGAGACTGCTAGAGACTGCCGCCATGTTACAGGAGACTGCTAGAGACTGCCGCCGTGTTACAGGAGACTGCTAGAGACTGCTGCCGTGTTACAGGAGACTGCTAGAGACTGCTGCCGTGTTACAGGAGACTGCTAGAGACTGCCGCTGTGTTACAGGAAACTGCTAGAGACTGCCGCCATGTTACAGGAGACTGCTAGAGACTGCCGCCATGTTACAGGAGACTGCTAGAGACTGCCGCCGTGTTACAGGAGACTGCTAGAGACTGCTGCCGTGTTACAGGAGACTGCTAGAGACTGCCGCCGTGTTACAGGAAACTGCTAGAGACTGCCCCCGTGTTACAGGAGACTGCTAGAGACTGCCGCCATGTTACAGGAGACTGCTAGAGACTGCCGCCGTGTTACAGGAGACTGCTAGAGACTGCCGCCGTGTTACAGGAGACTGCTAGAGACTGCCGCCGTGTTAGAGGAGACTGCTAGAGACTGCCGCCGTGTTAGAGGAGACTGCTAGAGACTGCCGCCGTGTTAGAGGAGACTGCTAGAGACTGCCGCCGTGTTACAGGAGACTGCTAGAGACTGCCGCCGTGTTACAGGAGACTGCCGTCGTGTTACAGGACACTGCTAGAGACTGCCGTCGTGTTACAGGAGACTGCTAGAGACTGCCGCCGTGTTACAGGAGACTGCCGCCGTGTTACAGGAGACTGCTAGAGACTGCCGCTGTGTTACAGGAAACTGCTAGAGACTGCCGCCATGTTACAGGAGACTGCTAGAGACTGCCGCCATGTTACAGGAGACTGCTAGAGACTGCCGCCGTGTTACAGGAGACTGCTAGAGACTGCTGCCGTGTTACAGGAGACTGCTAGAGACTGCCGCCGTGTTACAGGAAACTGCTAGAGACTGCCCCCGTGTTACAGGAGACTGCTAGAGACTGCCGCCATGTTACAGGAGACTGCTAGAGACTGCCGCCGTGTTAGAGGAGACTGCTAGAGACTGCCGCCGTGTTAGAGGAGACTGCTAGAGACTGCCGCCGTGTTAGAGGAGACTGCTAGAGACTGCCGCCGTGTTAGAGGAGACTGCTAGAGACTGCCGCCGTGTTACAGGAGACTGCTAGAGACTGCCGCCGTGTTAGAGGAGACTGCTAGAGACTGCCGCCGTGTTAGAGGAGACTGCTAGAGACTGCCGCCGTGTTAGAGGAGACTGCTAGAGACTGCCGCCGTGTTACAGGAGACTGGTAGAGACTGCCGCCGTGTTACAGGAAACTGGTAGAGACTGCCGCCGTGTTACAGGAGACTGCTAGAGACTGCCGCCGTGTTACAGGAGACTGCTGCCGTGTTACAGGAGACTGCTAGAGACTGCCGCCATGTTACAGGAGACTGCTAGAGACTGCCGCCGTGTTACAGGAGACTGCTAGAGACTGCCGCCGTGTTACAGGAGACTGCTAGAGACTGCCGCCATGTTACAGAAGACTGCTAGAGACTGCCGCCGTGTTACAGGAGACTGCTAGAGACTGCCGCCATGTTACAGAAGACTGCTAGAGACTGCCGCCGTGTTACAGGAGACTGCTAGAGACTGCCGCCATGTTACAGAAGACTGCTAGAGACTGCCGCCGTGTTACAGGAGACTGCTAGAGACTGCCGCCGTGTTACAGGAGACTGCTAGAGACTGCCGCCATGTTACAGAAGACTGCTAGAGACTGCCGCCATGTTACAGAAGACTGCTAGAGACTGCCGCCGTGTTACAGAAGACTGCTAGAGATTGCCACCATGTTACAGGAGACTGAGACTGCCACTGTGTTACAGGAGACTGCTACCATGTTACAGGAGACTGCTAGAGACTGCCGCCATGTTACAGGAGCTGCTCAGTCCCCCGCAGCGAGTGGCAGCGTTCCCAGCTGATGACGGAACACTTTTCTAGCAGCTCTATAAATAATTCACACAGAGCAGGGGCGCGCAGATGAGTATTTAGCGCTAATGGCAGTGGAGGTATTAACAAGACAGCGATTGATGGCCGCGGCATTCGCTCTCCTCGTTATCCACCACCAGCGCAAGAGATGCCCATACACCAGCCAATCCCGTCACTCAGATTAGATATAAACACCGGACCATCACTCCTCAGTTTAGGGATTTCACTCCTGTAATAGTACACCCCTATAATCCATATTACACCCCTGTAATCCATATTACACCCCTATAATCCATATTACACCCCTATAATCCAAATGACACCCCTGTAATCCATAGTACACCCCTATAATCCATATTACACCCCTATAATCCAAATGACACCCCTGTAATCCATAGTACACCCCTATAATCCATATTACACCCCTGTAATCCATAGTACACCCCTATAATCCATATTACACCCCTGTAATCCATATTACACCCCTATAATCCATATTACACCCCTATAATCCAAATGACACCCCTGTAATCCATAGTACACCCCTATAATCCATATTACACCCCTATAATCCAAATGACACCCCTGTAATCCATAGTACACCCCTATAATCCATATTACACCCCTATAATCCATATACACCCCTGTAATCCATAGTACATCCCTATAATCCATATTACACCCCTATAATCCATATTATACCCCTGTAATCCATAGTCCACCCCTATAATCCATATTACACCCCTATAATCCATAGTACACCCCTATAATCCATAGTACACCCCTGTAATCCATAGTACACCCCCTATAATCCATATTACACCCCTATAATCCATATTACACCCCTATAATCCAAATTACACCCCTGTAATCCATAGTACACCCCTATAATCCATATTACACCCCTATAATCCATATTACACCCCTATAATCCATATTACACCCCTGTAATCCATATTACACCCCTGTAATCCATATTACACCCCTGTAATCCATATTACACCCCTGTAATCCATATTACACCCCTGTAATCCATATTACACCCCTATAATCCATAGTACACCCCTATAATACATATTACACCCCTGTAATCCATAGTACACCCCTATAATACATATTACACCCCTGTAATCCATATTACACCCCTGTAATCCATATTACACCCCTATAATCCATATTACACCCCTATAATCCAAATTACACCCCTGTAATCCATATTACACCCCTATAATCCATATTACACCCCTATAATCCATATTACACCCCTATAATCCATATTACACCCCTGTAATCCATAGTACACCCCTATAATCCAAATTACACCCCTGTAATCCATACTACACCCCTATAATACATATTACACCCCTGTAATCCATAGTACACCTCTATAATACATATTACACCCCTGTAATCCATATTACACCCCTGTAATCCATATTACACCCCTATAATTCATATTACACCCCTATAATCCATATACACCCCTGTAATCCATAGTACATCCCTATAATCCATATTACACCCCTATAATCCATATTATACCCCTGTAATCCATAGTCCACCCCTATAATCCATATTACACCCCTATAATCCATAGTACACCCCTATAATCCATAGTACACCCCTGTAATCCATAGTACACCCCCTATAATCCATATTACACCCCTATAATCCATATTACACCCCTATAATCCAAATTACACCCCTGTAATCCATAGTACACCCCTATAATCCATAGTACACCCCTATAATCCATATTACACCCCTATAATCCATATTACACCCCTATAATCTATATTATACCCCATAATCTATATTATACACATCTAATATATATTATACCCCATAGTCTATATTATACCCCATAGTCTATATTATACCCTTCTAATCTATATTTTATATCTGTAATCTATATTATACCCCCATAATCTATAATTTCCTGTCGCCTTTGGAGGTCATGAATTTGAAAGCCGTCTTGCTGAGCCAGTCAAAGCACCTTATGCCTTCATGATGATCCCCCAACACGTCCTCAGCTGATGAGATTACAGGGGTCAGCATCGCTCTGGAATGAATGATGGCTTCCCCGGTGGTTGGTCAGTAAACACACGTCCCAACTTTTGGTACTGTCCCACTTTTGAAACCCATGTCTTACATTATTTTAGCACCACCTGAGTCTATAAAGTTTGGGACCACCGAATGCTGGTGATGCTGTTGCTATGGGAACATTCCTGTGGTTACGAGATGATGGAGGCGGGGAGGCCCCAGGGGCACCCTATGATCTGCCATCTGCAGCCTCCTGCCATCACCTTAAACATTTATAGGGTGTCATTGTCATGCGCGGAGGGGCCCCGGGGAAGACAGGCCCTCTGATCAGGGGGCCACTGAAGATCACAGGGGCCATTAGCCCGCCTGGCCCTCAGACTGTTCTAATCGGGAACCAATCAGGCGGTTGCGTTCCCACCACCAATTGCAGTGCCCATCCCGGAAGGACGGTTGGCCCAGATGTTTCATTACCCTCAGAAAACCCGCTGGGCCATCTACAGAGACTACAACAGAAATACCAAAGGGAAGATGTTTATCAGGAAACATTCCTCCAAGGATCAATCATCCTCCTCCACCACTGTGAGCAAGAAGCGACAGGACCGCGCCAGGCCCCAGTGCATCCTGGGAGGCCCGCCACTATTATTCTGTCATAAGGGAGAGCTAGTGCTGATATGCTCCTTGCACCCCCCATATCCTCCCTTATATTCTAATAGAGTGTAAGCTCTTCTCCTCCTGTATCCTCCCTTATACCCTAATAGAGTGTAAGCTCTTCTCCTCCTGTATCCTCCCTTATATCCTAATAGAGTGTAAGCTCTTCTCCTCCTGTATCCTCCCTTATACCCTAATAGAGTGTAAGCTCTTCTCCTCCTGTATCCTCCCTTATATTCTAATAGAGTGTAAGCTCTTCTCCTCCTGTATCCTCCCTTATATCCTAATAGAGTGTAAGCTCTTCTCCTCCTGTATCCTCCCTTATATCCTAATAGAGTGTAAGCTCTTCTCCTCCTGTATCCTCCCTTATATCCTAATAGAGTGTAAGCTCTTCTCCTCCTGTATCCCCCCTTATATCCTAATAGAGTGTAAGCTCTTCTCCTCCTGTATCCTCCCTTATACCCCAATAGATTGTAAGCTCTTCTCCTCCTGTATCTTCCCTTATACCCTAATAGAGTGTAAGCTCTTCTCCTTCTGTATCCTCCCTTATATCCTAATAGATTGTAAGCTCTTCTCCTTCTGTATCCTCCCTTATATCCTAATAGATTGTAAGCTCTTCTCCTCCTGTATCTTCCCTTATACCCTAATAAAGTGTAAGCTCTTCTCCTCCTGTATCCTCCCTTATACCCTAATAGAGTGTAAGCTCTTCTCCGTCTGTATCCCCCCTTATACCCTTATAGAGTGTAAGCTCTTCTCCTCCTGTATCCTCCCTTATATCCTAATAGATTGTAAGCTCTTCTCCTCCTGTATCTTCCCTTATACCCTAATAGAGTGTAAGCTCTTCTCCTCCTGTATCCTCCCTTATACCCTAATAGAGTGTAAGCTCTTCTCCTCCTGTATCCCCCCTTATACCCTAATAGAGTGTAAGCTCTTCTCCTTCTGTATCCCCCCTTATACCCTAATAGAGTGTAAGCTCTTCTCCTTCTGTATCTTCCCTTATACTCCAATAGATTGTACGCTCTTCCCCTTCTGTATCCCCCCTTATACCCTAATAGAGTGTAAGCTCTTCTCCTCCTGTATCCTCCCTTATACCCTAATAGAGTCTAAGCTCTTCTCCTTCTGTATCCTCCCTTATACCCTAATAGAGTGTAAGCTCTTCTCCTCCTGTATCCTCCCTTATACCCTAATAGAGTCTAAGCTCTTCTCCTTCTGTATCCTCCCTTATACCCTAATAGAGTGTAAGCTCCTGTGTTCAGCATGGGGCTGCAGTGAGTGTAGTGAAGCCTGAACACTAATCCTCTCTGCAAACAAGCTGTGGGAAACAATAGGTGTGCGGCAGGTGACCGGTGACGCCCGGCAGCCATTGTTCAAACACCCCGGGGTTGTGTTTTGGGATGGCGGCGGCTGGGGATGGAAAACATGAGGCTGTTAACCCCGTGGTTGCTGGATGGGATCAGTGGGGTGTGTGCCAGGGTGAGTATAATGTGGAATAAATGGTCAGGTGCAGTGCCTTGGCTGGCGGCCATGGCTGGCAGCGGTTGAATGAGGTGTTGGCGGCTGGCGGCGGGTAGCGGAAGCTATTTGTTTGCTGGCACCAGGCCGCACGCTTTCCAGGGAATCCCGAGCCGCTGCCAACTCGGGCACCACGTCAGCCGCACTCACATATCAGTGTGAGGGGGGGGGGGGGGGATTAAAGAGCCAGCGCAGATTAAATAAAACATTAATAACTGATACTGTCATTGTGCGTCCACTTCTATTAGATTGTCAGCTCATATGACGAGTCACCTACAGCTGTGAAAGAAGCCTGTAACCTTCTATATCTATGGCTAGCGATAGATTATGCTACTACCACCATCATTGCTGCTATTATCAGTGCTACTATCACCACTACAACTATTACTAAGGCTACTGCTACTACTACTACCACCATCATTGCTACTATTATCAGTGCTATTATCACCACTACAGGTATTACTAAGGCTACTGCTACTACTACCACCATCATTGCTGCTATTATCAGTGCTATTATCACCACTGCAACTATTACTAAGGCTACTGCTACTACTACCACCATCATTGCTGCTATTATCAGTGCTATTATCACCACTGCAACTATTACTAAGGCTACTGCTACTACTACCACCATCATTGCTACTATCACCACTACAACTATTACTAAGGCTACTGCTACCACTACTACCACCATCATTGCTGCTATTATCAGTGCTATTATCACCACTACAGGTATTACTAAGGCTACTACTACCACCATCATTGCTACTATCACCACTACAACTATTACTAAGGCTACTGCTACCACTACTACCACCATCATTGCTGCTATTATCAGTGCTATTATCACCACTACAGGTATTACTAAGGCTACCACTACCACTATTACCACCATCATTGCTACTATCACCACTACAACTATTACTAAGGCTACTGCTACCACTACTACCACCATCATTGCTGCTATTATCAGTGCTATTATCACCACTACAACTATTACTAAGGCTACTGCTACCACTACTACCACCATCATTGCTACTATCACCACTACAGCTATTACTAAGGCTACTGCTACTACTACCACCATCATTGCTGCTATTATCAGTGCTTCTACCACCACTACAGGAACAAAAAAAGCATGCAAGGAGGCACTCATAAATTGATCAAAAAATACATTTTTATTAATTACATATTTATAATCACTACATATAATTAAAATCCCTTAAAAAACACACAGGACAAACCAACATAAAGGTGTAAAGGCGATGGGGACAGTCTCACCACACTAACTGATATCAAATCCCTAAATATATATGTGCTAAATCATTCAACATAGCGTTCCAACAGTGCAACTAAATGTGGCCCTTATTTATGAAGGAATAGCGACAGGTAGCGACTGGTGAGCGGCCGGTAATGACGGGCCCCGCCACGAGAACGCCGGCTCCCCACCACACATTTATCAAGCCAATCCTGCTTAGCGACTGAGATAGCGCCATATAGCGACTCAGCCCACAGCGCCAGCGTCCGACCTTGAACAGCGACAGGTATGACCTCTCGCTACCTGGCGCTCTCCAATGCATTTCAATGGAACAATCTTTAAATATTCATAATTAATTGTTATTAATGTTTTTTTTTTTTTTTTTTAATGTGAAAAATTCTGTGACCACTTCTGCCATGTTAGATAATTTTTTTAAGGGAAAAAAAAAAATTGCAAAGAATTGATATTACAGGTCTGATATTATTGTATTCATATTACTAAATTATTTAAAACTTTTTTTTTTTCCAAAAATATGGCGGTTTGGGGGTTAAAAAACTACTTTTAACCCATCGCCGCCAGCGCTCTGGGGTTTAAACATGCATTTCACAGCGCTTGAATTTTTGGAGCGTGATTTTTTGATGAATCTGGTGGGAGCCGGTCGCTCTGACCAGTCGCTATCATGCGCACCCATACATCGCGGAACCTGTCAAATAGCGACTCCTAACCCCATATTCAACATTACTGCACACCGACTGAGTCGCTATCAACAACCGAACAGCAGCCAAGCACAGCGACTACTAGCGGGCGCTGTGAAAATACCGCTACAGTCGCTCAACTGTCGCTACCTGCCGCTATTAATGAATCGGCCTCCCCGTGCAAATCCTGCCTATGATCCGGATCACTATAAAATCTATATATTTATAAAGTGCAAGTGCTACCAGTCAAACAATCAATTAAGAATTAATATTCCCAACCATAACAACTCATAAACATATCAATCTACTCTATTCACCAATGAAAATATAATCACCTGTATATATTATTAAGCATCCCAAAGGGCAACCACTGATATATATCACAATACCAATCAAAAAATAATATCACAAATCTATCACAAAAAACATCACCAGAAATAATGCCAAGGTATCATGAAAATAACATGTGTGAAGTCTCCCCACCGCCTACCGCACCAGGAGCCACGCGTTCCGTGGGCACATCACCCACTTCATCATTTCCTGCTATCACCACTAAAACTAAGGCTACTGCTACTACTACCACCATCATTGCTGCTACAGCTGTGAAAGAAGCCTGTAACCTTCTATATCTACGGCTAGCTTATGCTTCAGTTCCCCTTTAATAAAATGTATTTTGAAAGTGAAAGAATGTTTCTTATAACTGGAGTCAGTTATTGTCAGTAACATTTATTTAGAGTGAGAGAAGAATGTGTTTACCCTTTAAAATGTTTTTTACCCCTTTAAAATGTCTACAAATGGCCCTGGAATTCCCCGTTGATCACAGAAAGTGAAAGCAGAATTCCCCTTTAAGCCCCGGCACATAATGTCGGGGCAAATAATGTGTTTCGCAATGAGACCAATCACCCCAACTGCCGGCCCTGGTGTCTAAAAGAGTTCCACCCCTTTGGGCATCCCAAATAGGGATGTCTTGCTTTATACCCCCCCCCCCCACCACCACCACCAATCACCCCTACTGCTGGTCCTGGTGTCTCAAAGACTCCAGGGTCATCCTGAGTTCCACTCCTTGGGACATCCCAAATATGGATGCCCCACTTTGTAAAACCCCCCCAGATTCCCCCACACAAACCAATCACCCTCGCTGCCGGCCCTGGTGTCTAAAAGACTCCAGGGCTGTCCGAGTTCCGCTCCTTGCGGCATCCCTTGCTGTGTAAATCCCCCCAAATTCCCACACACACCAATTACCCCGGCTGCTGGTCCTGGTGTCTAATGACTCCAGGGCTGTCCGAGTCCGATCCCTCGCTTTGTCAACCCCCCCCCAGATCAACTTACCTGATCCCGGAAAGTGAAACCAAAACCCAAGGCTGATGGCCCTGGAATCTAGAAGTTTCATTGATACTATCACTACTGCAACTATTACTAATGATACTACCACCATCATTGCTGCTATTATCACCACTGCAACTATTACTAAGGCTACTGCTACTACTACCACCATCATTGCTACTATCACCACTACAGCTATTATTAAGGCCACTGTTACTACTACCACCATCATTGCTGCTATTATCACTGCAACTATTACTAAGGCTACTCCTACTACTACCACCATCATTGCTGCTATTATCAGTGCTACTATCACAACTACAACTATTACTAATGCTACTGCTATTACTACCACCATCATTGCTACTATCACCACTACAACTATTACTAATGCTACTGCTACTACTACCACCATCATTGCTAATATCACCACTACAGCTATTACTAAGGCTACTGCTACTACTACCACCATCATTGCTAATATCACCACTACAGCTATTACTAAGGCTACTGCTACTACTACCACCATCATTGCTACTATTATCAGTGCTACTATCACAACTACAGCTATTACTAAGGCTACTGCTACTACTACCACCATCATTACTGCTATTATCAGTGCTACTATAACCACTACAACTATTACGGGAAGGCTACTGCTACTACTACCACCATCATTGCTGATATCACCACTACAGCTATTACTAAGGCTACTGCTACTACTACCACCATCATTGCTAATATCACCACTACAGCTATTACTAAGGCTACTGCTACTACTACCACCATCATTGCTACTATCACCACTACAGCTATTACTAATGCTACTGCTACTACTACCACCATCATTACTGCAGGTATCAGTGCAGTGCTCATACTACGCCTGTCCTGCCGCTGCTCAGGCGCCATTATTCCCGGCACAGCTGCCACCTTTCACTTACCACTACTACCCCCATTATTGTTATTAATTATTCATGATACTAATAGTAAGAAGTATAATAAATCAGTCGATGGGCCACCCTATTATTATGTAAATTAGGTGTAATAACGCTTGTGATTGGCTGGCG
This sequence comes from Gastrophryne carolinensis, assembly GCA_027917425.1. Classification (NCBI taxonomy): domain Eukaryota; kingdom Metazoa; phylum Chordata; class Amphibia; order Anura; family Microhylidae; genus Gastrophryne; species Gastrophryne carolinensis. The sequence goes on along the minus strand of CM051234.1, from coordinate 645,945,248 downwards.
AGTTATTGACCGGCATTGTGTTGATCCTGTTAGTAAATCAATGCGAGGGGCCGGTAATCCCTCTGCAGGGGCGAGTTAAGCCGCAGGAGCTCCTGCAGAAGGAGTGGCGGTGTACAGAGCACATCTGTTACAGGGCGATCGATTGCCCCACGCATCTCCCATCGTGGGGTGTAATATGTCCGATCGTCCACCTTTAATTGATCCGATCGCCATCGTTCAGTCTCCGGTGACACCCAGGGAATTTCTGTGAGGCTCAGTGGCCGCAGTTGCCGGGTCACTGATTTGTGCCTGTAATAGGGCTTCTGTTGTGTTCTGCCGGGAGCCCCCTTTATTGCTATGGGGCCCTTTATTGCTATGGGGCCCTTTATTGCTATGGAGCCCGTTATTGCTATGGGGCCCTTTATTGCTATGGGGCCTTTATTGCTATGGAGCCCTTTATTGCTATGGAGCCCTTTATTGCTATGGAGCCCTTTATTGCTATGGGGCCCTTTATTGCTATGGGGCCCTTTATTGCTATGGGGACCTTTATTGCTATGGGGCCCTTTATTGCTATGGGGCCCTTTATTGCTATGGAGCCCTTTATTGCTATGGGGCCCTTTATTGCTATGGGGCCCTTTATTGCTATGGGGCCCTTTATTGCTATGGGGCCCTTTATTGCTATGGAGCCCTTTATTGCTATGGGGCCCTTTATTGCTATGGGGACCTTTATTGCTATGGGGCCCTTTATTGCTATGGAGCCCTTTATTGCTATGGAGCCCTTTATTGCTATGGGGCCCTTTATTGCTATGGGGCCCTTTATTGCTATGGAGCCCTTTATTGCTATGGAGCCCTTTATTGCTATGGGGACCTTTATTGCTATGGGGCCCTTTATTGCTATGGGTACCTTTATTGCTATGGAGCCCTTTATTGCTATGGAGCCCTTTATTGCTATGGGGCCCTTTATTGCTATGGGTACCTTTATTGCTATGGAGCCCTTTATTGCTATGGAGCCCTTTATTGCTATGGAGCCCTTTATTGCTATGGGGACCTTTATTGCTATGGAGCCCTTTATTGCTATGGGGACCTTTATTGCTATGGAGCCCTTTATTGCTATGGAGCCCTTTATTGCTATGGAGCCCTTTATTGCTATGGGGACCTTTATTGCTATGGGGCCCTTTATTACTATGGGGCCCTTTATTACTATGGGGCCCTTTATTGCTATGGGGCCCTTTATTGCTATGGGGCCCTTTATTGCTATGGGGCCCTTTATTGCTATGGAGCCCTTTATTGCTATGGGGACCTTTATTGCTATGGGGCCCTTTATTGCTATGGGGCCCTTTATTGCTATGGAGCCCTTTATTGCTATGGGGCCCTTTATTGCTATGGGGCCCTTTATTGCTATGGGGCCCTTTATTGCTATGGGGCCCTTTATTGCTATGGAGCCCTTTATTGCTATGGGGCCCTTTATTGCTATGGGGACCTTTATTGCTATGGGGCCCTTTATTGCTATGGAGCCCTTTATTGCTATGGAGCCCTTTATTGCTATGGGGCCCTTTATTGCTATGGGGCCCTTTATTGCTATGGAGCCCTTTATTGCTATGGAGCCCTTTATTGCTATGGGGACCTTTATTGCTATGGGGCCCTTTATTGCTATGGGTACCTTTATTGCTATGGAGCCCTTTATTGCTATGGAGCCCTTTATTGCTATGGGGCCCTTTATTGCTATGGGTACCTTTATTGCTATGGAGCCCTTTATTGCTATGGAGCCCTTTATTGCTATGGAGCCCTTTATTGCTATGGGGCCTTTATTGCTATGGAGCCCTTTATTATTGCTATGGGGCCCTTTATTATTGCTATGGAGCCCTTTATTGCTATGGGGACCTTTATTGCTATGGAGCCCTTTATTGCTATGGGGCCCTTTATTATTGCTATGGAGCCCTTTATTGCTATGGAGCCCTTTATTGCTATGGAGCCCTTTATTGCTATGGAGCCCTTTATTGCTATGGGGACCTTTATTGCTATGGGGCCCTTTATTACTATGGGGCCCTTTATTACTATGGGGCCCTTTATTGCTATGGGGCCCTTTATTGCTATGGAGCCCTTTATTGCTATGGGGCCCTTTATTGCTATGGGGCCCTTTATTACTATGGAGCCCTTTATTGCTATGGAGCCCTTTATTGCTATGGGGCCCTTTATTGCTATGGGGCCCTTTATTGCTATGGGGACCTTTATTGCTATGGGGCCCTTTATTGCTATGGGGCCCTTTATTATTGCTATGGAGCCCTTTATTGCTATGGAGCCCTTTATTGCTATGGGGCCCTTTATTGCTATGGGGCCCTTTATTGCTATGGGGCCTTTATTGCTATGGGGCCCTTTATTGCTATGGGGCCCTTTATTGCTATGAAGCCCTTTATTGCTATGGGGCCCTTTATTGCTATGGGGCCCTTTATTATTGCTATGGGGCCCTTTATTGCTATGGGGCCCCTTTATTGCTATGGGGACCTTTATTGCTATGAAGCCCTTTATTGCTATGGGGCCCTTTATTGCTATGAAGCCCTTTATTGCTATGGGGCCCTTTATTGCTATGGGGCCCTTTATTATTGCTATGGGGCCCTTTATTGCTATGGGGCCCCTTTATTGCTATGGGGACCTTTATTGCTATGGAGCCCTTTATTGCTATGGGGCCCTTTATTATTGCTATGGGGCCCTTTATTGCTATGGGGCCCTTTATTATTGCTATGGGGCCCTTTATTGCTATGGGGCCCTTTTATTGCTATGGGGCCCTTTTATTGCTATGGGGCCCTTTATTGCTATGGAGCCCTTTATTGCTATGGGGCCCTTTATTATTGCTATGGGGCCCTTTATTATTGCTATGGGGCCCTTTATTATTGCTATGGGGCCCTTTTATTGCTATGGGGCCCTTTTATTGCTATGGGGCCCTTTATTGCTATGGAGCCCTTTATTATTGCTATGGGGCCCTTTATTGCTATGGGGCCCTTTTATTGCTATGGGGCCCTTTTATTGCTATGGGGCCCTTTATTGCTATGGAGCCCTTTATTGCTATGGGGCCCTTTATTATTGCTATGGGGCCCTTTATTATTGCTATGGGGCCCTTTTATTGCTATGGGGCCCTTTATTGCTATGGGGCCCTTTATTATTGCTATGGGGCCCTTTTATTGCTATGGGGCCCTTTATTGCTATGGGGCCCTTTATTATTGCTATGGGGCCCTTTATTATTGCTATGGGGCCCTTTTATTGCTATGGGGCCCTTTATTGCTATGGGGCCCTTTATTATTGCTATGGGGCCCTTTATTATTGCTATGGGGCCCTTTTATTGCTATGGGGCCCTTTTATTGCTATGGGGCCCTTTATTGCTATGGAGCCCTTTATTGCTATGGGGCCCTTTATTATTGCTATGGGGCCCTTTATTATTGCTATGGGGCCCTTTTATTGCTATGGGGCCCTTTATTGCTATGGGGCCCTTTATTATTGCTATGGGGCCCTTTATTGCTATGGAGCCCTTTATTGCTATGGGGCCCTTTATTGCTATGGGGCCCTTTATTGCTATGGAGCCCTTTATTATTGCTATGGGGCCCTTTATTGCTATGGGGCCCTTTATTGCTATGGGGCCCTTTATTATTGCTATGGGGCCCTTTATTGCTATGGGGCCCTTTATTGCTATGGGGCCCTTTATTGCTATGGGGCCCTTTATTGCTATGGAGCCCTTTATTGCTATGGGGCCCTTTATTGCTATGGAGCCCTTTATTGCTATGGGGCCCTTTATTGCTATGGGGCCCTTTATTGCTATGGGGCCCTTTATTATTGCTATGGGGCCCTTTATTGCTATGGAGCCCTTTATTGCTATGGGGCCTTTATTATTGCTATGGGGCCCTTTATTGCTATGGGGCCCTTTATTGCTATGGGGCCCTTTATTGCTATGGGGTCCTTTATTGCTATGGAGCCCTTTATTGCTATGGAGCCCTTTATTGCTATGGGGTCCTTTATTGCTATGGAGCCCTTTATTGCTATGGGGCCTTTATTATTGCTATGGGGCCCTTTATTATTGCTATGGGGCCCTTTATTATTGCTATGGGGCCCTTTATTGCTATGGAGCCCTTTATTGCTATGGAGCCCTTTATTGCTATGGAGCCCTTTATTGCTATGGGGCCTTTATTATTGCTATGGGGCCCTTTATTGCTATGGGGCCCTTTATTGCTATGGGGCCCTTTATTGCTATGGAGCCCTTTATTGCTATGGAGCCCTTTATTGCTATGGAGCCCTTTATTGCTATGGGGCCTTTATTATTGCTATGGGGTCCTTTATTGCTATGGAGCCCTTTATTGCTATGGGGCCTTTATTATTGCTATGGGGCCCTTTATTATTGCTATGGGGCCCTTTATTATTGCTATGGGGCCCTTTATTATTGCTATGGGGCCCTTTATTGCTATGGGGTCCTTTATTGCTATGGAGCCCTTTATTGCTATGGGGTCCTTTATTGCTATGGAGCCCTTTATTGCTATGGGGCCTTTATTATTGCTATGGGGCCTTTATTATTGCTATGGGGCCTTTATTATTGCTATGGGGCCCTTTATTATTGCTATGGGGCCCTTTATTGCTATGGGGTCCTTTATTGCTATGGAGCCCTTTATTGCTATGGGGTCCTTTATTGCTATGGAGCCCTTTATTGCTATGGGGCCTTTATTATTGCTATGGGGCCCTTTATTATTGCTATGGGGCCCTTTATTATTGCTATGGGGCCCTTTATTATTGCTATGGGGCCCTTTATTGCTATGGGGTCCTTTATTGCTATGGAGCCCTTTATTGCTATGGGGCCCTTTATTGCTATGGGGCCTTTATTGCTATGGGGCCCTTTATTATTGCTATGGGGCCCTTTATTGCTATGGGGCCCTTTATTATTGCTATGGGGCCCTTTATTGCTATGGGGCCCTTTATTGCTATGGGGTCCTTTATTGCTATGGAGCCCTTTATTGCTATGGGGTCCTTTATTGCTATGGAGCCCTTTATTGCTATGGGGCCTTTATTATTGCTATGGGGCCCTTTATTATTGCTATGGGGCCCTTTATTATTGCTATGGGGCCCTTTATTATTGCTATGGGGCCCTTTATAATTGCTATGGGGCCCTTTATAATTGCTATGGGGCCCTTTATTGCTATGGGGCCCTTTATTATTGCTATGGGGCCCTTTATTATTGCTATGGGGCCCTTTATTATTGCTATGGGGCCCTTTATTATTGCTATGGAGCCCTTTATTGCTATGGGGCCCTTTATTATTGCTATGGAGCCCTTTATTGCTATGGGGCCCTTTATTGCTATGGGGCCCTTTATTATTGCTATGGGGCCTTTATTGCTATGGAGCCCTTTATTGCTATGGGGCCCTTTATTGCTATGGGGCCCTTTATTATTGCTATGGGGCCCTTTATTGCTATGGGGCCCTTTATTGCTATGGGGTCCTTTATTGCTATGGAGCCCTTTATTGCTATGGGGTCCTTTATTGCTATGGAGCCCTTTATTGCTATGGGGCCTTTATTATTGCTATGGGGCCCTTTATTATTGCTATGGGGCCCTTTATTATTGCTATGGGGCCCTTTATTATTGCTATGGGGCCCTTTATAATTGCTATGGGGCCCTTTATAATTGCTATGGGGCCCTTTATTGCTATGGGGCCCTTTATTATTGCTATGGGGCCCTTTATTATTGCTATGGGGCCCTTTATTATTGCTATGGGGCCCTTTATTATTGCTATGGAGCCCTTTATTGCTATGGGGCCCTTTATTATTGCTATGGAGCCCTTTATTGCTATGGGGCCCTTTATTGCTATGGGGCCCTTTATTGCTATGGGGCCCTTTATTATTGCTATGGGGTCCTTTATTATTGCTATGGGGCCCTTTATTATTGCTATGGGGCCCTTTATTATTGCTATGGGGTCCTTTATTATTGCTATGGGGCCCTTTATTGCTATGGGGCCCTTTATTGCTATGGAGCCCTTTATTGCTATGGGGCCCTTTATTATTGCTATGGGGCCCTTTATTATTGCTATGGGGCCCTTTATTATTGCTATGGGGTCCTTTATTATTGCTATGGAGCCCTTTATTATTGCTATGGGGCCCTTTATTGCTATGGGGCCCTTTATTACTATGGAGCCCTTTATTACTATGGAGCCCTTTTTTGCTATGGGGCCCTTTATTGCTATGGGGCTGGCATTATGCAGTAATTCCGCCGCCGTCGATCGAGCGCGCTCCCGCCTGCCCTGGCTGCCAGGGGTTAATACTCCCCCGGGTCGGGATTTAATGATCTGCAGGAATGATGGGAAGTGCAGTATCAGCGTTTATTAAGCTCGCGGCCCTATAAAATGATGTTAAATATTAAACGCCACCGGATTGTATGGCAGGAGGGGGGAGGGGGGGCAGAGTCCAACGCGCGCCCTCCCCTGGCCAGGCTTGGGCCTAAAGGGTCACCCCAACCGCCGGATGCCCCACCGGAGAGGGTCGTTTCATTGGATCACATTGCGTTTGTCGGAGACGATCGTTCCTTAGATCAGACCGAGGCCACAAGAGACCACGTCCCATAGATTGCACAGGGGTTACCAGAGACGATCGTTCCTTAGATCAGACTGAGGCCACAAGAGACCGCGTCCCATAGATTGCACAGGGGTTACCAGACGATCGTTCCTCGGATCAGACTGAGGCCACAACAGACCACGTCCCATAGATTGCACAGGGGTTATCAGAGACGATCGTTCCTTAGATCAGACCGAGGCCACAAGAGACCACGTCCCATAGATTGCACAGGGGTTATCAGAGACGATCGTTCCTTAGATCAGACCGAGGCCACAAGAGACCACATCCCATAGATTGCACAGGGGTTATCAGACGATCGTTCCTCGGATCAGACTGAGGCCACAAGAGACCACGTCCCATAGATTGCACAGGGGTTATCAGAGACGATCGTTCCTTAGATCAGACTGAGGCCACAAGAGACCACGTCCCATAGATTGCACAGGGGTTACCAGAGACGATCGTTCCTTAGATCAGACCGAGGCCACAAGAGACCACATCCCATAGATTACACAGGGGTTATCAGACGATCGTTCCTCGGATCAGACTGAGGCCACAAGAGACCACATCCCATAGATTGCACAGGGGTTATCAGACGATCGTTCCTCGGATCAGACTGAGGCCACAAGAGACCACATCCCATAGATTGCACAGGGGTTATCAGAGACGATCGTTCCTTAGATCAGACTGAGGCCACAAGAGACCACGTCCCATTGATTGCACAGGATATACCAGAGACGATCGTTCCTTAGATCAGACTGAGGCCACAAGAGACCACGTCCCATAGATTGCACAGGGGTTATCAGAGACGATCGTTCCTTAGATCAGACTGAGGCCACAAGAGACCACGTCCCATTGATTGCACAGGGTTACCAGAGACGATCGTTCCTTAGATCAGACCGAGGCCACAAGAGACCACGTCCCATAGATTGCACAGGGGTTACCAGAGACGATCGTTCCTTAGATCAGACTGAGGCCACAAGAGACCACGTCCCATAGATTGCACAGGGGTTATCAGAGACGATCGTTCCTTAGATCAGACCGAGGCCACAAGAGACCACGTCCCATAGATTGCACAGGGGTTATCAGAGACGATCGTTCCTTAGATCAGACTGAGGCCACAAGAGACCACGTCCCATAGATTGCACAGGGGTTACCAGAGACGATCGTTCCTTAGATCAGACCGAGGCCACAAGAGACCACGTCCCATAGATTGCACAGGGGTTATCAGAGACGATCGTTCCTTAGATCAGACTGAGGCCACAAGAGACCACGTCCCATAGATTGCACAGGGGTTACCAGAGACGATCGTTCCTTAGATCAGACTGAGGCCACAAGAGACCACGTCCCATAGATTGCACAGGGGTTACCAGAGACGATCGTTCCTTAGATCAGACTGAGGCCACAAGAGACCACGTCCCATAGATTGCACAGGGGTTATCAGAGACGATCGTTCCTTAGATCAGACTGAGGCCACAAGAGACCACGTCCCATAGATTGCACAGAGGTTATCAGACGATCGTTCCTCGGATCAGACCGAGGCCACAAGAGACCACATCCCATAGATTACACAGGGGTTATCAGACGATCGTTCCTCGGATCAAACTGAGGCCACAAGAGACCACATCCCATAGATTGCACAGGGGTTATCAGAGACGATCGTTCCTTAGATCAGACTGAGGCCACAAGAGACCACGTCCCATAGATTACACAGGGGTTACCAGAGACGATCGTTCCTTAGATCAGACTGAGGCCACAAGAGACCACGTCCCATAGATTGCACAGGGGTTACCAGAGACGATCGTTCCTTAGATCAGACTGAGGCCACAAGAGACCACGTCCCATAGATTGCACAGGGGTTATCAGAGACGATCGTTCCTTAGATCAGACTGAGGCCACAAGAGACCACGTCCCATAGATTGCACAGGGGTTACCAGACGATCGTTCCTTAGATCAGACTGAGGCCACAAGAGACCACGTCCCATAGATTACACAGGGGTTATCAGAGACGATCGTTCCTTAGATCAGACTGAGGCCACAAGAGACCACGTCCCATAGATTGCACAGGGGTTACCAGACGATCGTTCCTTAGATCAGACTGAGGCCACAAGAGACCACGTCCCATAGATTACACAGGGGTTATCAGAGACGATCGTTCCTTAGATCAGACTGAGGCCACAAGAGACCACGTCCCATAGATTGCACAGGGGTTACCAGACGATCGTTCCTTAGATCAGACTGAGGCCACAAGAGACCACGTCCCATAGATTGCACAGGGGTTATCAGAGACGATCGTTCCTTAGATAAGACCGAGGCCACAAGAGACCACGTCCCATAGATTGCACAGGGGTTATCAGAGACGATCGTTCCTTAGATCAGACTGAGGCCACAAGAGACCACGTCCCATAGATTGCACAGGGGTTATCAGAGACGATCGTTCCTTAGATCAGACTGAGGCCACAAGAGACCACGTCCCATAGATTGCACAGGGGTTACCAGAGACGATCGTTCCTTAGATCAGACTGAGGCCACAAGAGACCACATCCCATAGATTGCACAGGGGTTACCAGAGACGATCGTTCCTTAGATCAGACCGAGGCCACAAGAGACCACGTCCCATAGATTGCACAGGGGTTACCAGACGATCGTTCCTTAGATCAGACTGAAAATCAATCACTTGATCGGACCGGTTATTGGGATCAGCCCCCTTTAGTGTTGTCCTATGCTCCGGCCTGGCCGGGCAGCGCCTAACCCCAAGAGCTTGCAGTCTGTCCTCATTGCCCTTCACGTGTCAGGGCCGCGCATTCACCTAAACATTAACTCCCGCGCGGCTCTGATCGCTTTTCATAGCCATAAAACCTTTATAGGATCCTGGCCGGGGGGGGGGGGCACTCTGCGCAGGCGGCGGGAGGACGCATCAAGGTCAGCATTAATAAAGTCGGCAGCACCCTCCCGCTCTGCGCTTGATCAAGCCTCCGTTTCGATCACTCGGTTCGATCGCCTAGCGATTATCTTGATCGAAGCCTCAGCAAGTCGCACATTCGCTGCCCGACAACAGCGTTAAAAATAAAAAGGCTCCGACCGGCGCAGCTCTTGTGATTGGCAAGTTTGATCATTTTACAGTGCGAGCGATCGACATCGAAGTTAAGGATCGGTCGGATGACCTGGGGGGGTGTTTGAGCAATGGATGCTTACACACACATAGGAATTTTTCTTTCGCATTTAAAGTGAACCAAAACTCAGGATTTTGACTATCCTGGGATTTGGTCCTTGCCCCTGGGGCACCCCGATCGGGGATGTGTGTGAAACCAGAGCGCCCGAAGAAACTCGCCTCTCCCGGTCCTACAGCGTATGTGCGGACGCTCGTCCAATCAGTGCTCTCGGAGCCGCTGACATCACGGCGTCTCAGAGTCATTACTAACGCCAGGTATCGCCAAATGAGAGTCTGTACAGAGGCACTTAGAGCGACCGCTAGTAGACGCTGTAAGCGGGTATCGGGCGCTGTAACTGAGCATCTCAGTTGCTGAAGTAACGTGGCCGGCATTGATGAATGTGATGTATGTTGGGCGCTCTAACACCAGTACAGCGCTGCAGGGAGCGAAAGGTAGCGCCAGCTCAGTGAGACCGACTCTCAGCGTCTCACACCATATTCATCAAAGAATTGCCATCACACAGTGTCAGCGCTCAGGATCTGGGCGCTGTAGCACAAAGCGCCAGACGCTGTGCGATTAAAGTCTGTTTTTGATCACATATCCACCAGTAACAAAGCGAAAACACAGGGAATGACATTGTTATAACATTGTGACATTAACACTTTAATGCCAGACCTGTAATGACAATTCTGCATAAAAATATAAAAAATCTAAAAAGTTTTCAAAAATGACTCTTTCTAAGCCAGGCGACGTCACACAATGATTGGAGAGAGAAAAAAAAAATAAATAAAAAAAACCCTGTTTAAACAGAAGAAAAGTAACGTTTATAGAAATGTATGGGAGAGCGACAGGTAGTACTGGGGCTCTGGAAGCTAGAGCGCCGGCGCTATACACACAGAGCCGCCTGTAATAATACATGTGACGCTACATGGCGCTTTTAGAGGCGCTATACACTGACCTGCCTGTAATAATACATGTGACACTACATGGCGCTGTTAGAGGCGCTATACACTGACCTGCCTGTAATAATACATGTGACGCTACATGACGCTGTTAGAGGCGCTATACACTGACCTGCCTGTAATAATACATGTGACGCTACATGACGCTGTTAGAGGCGCTATACACTGACCTGCCTGTAATAATACATGTGACGCTACATGGCGCTGTTAGAGGCGCTATACACTGACCTGCCTGTAATAATACATGTGACACTACATGGCGCTGTTAGAGGCGCTATACACTGACCTGCCTGTAATAATACATGTGACGCTACATGGCGCTGTTAGAGGCGCTATACACTGACCTGCCTGTAATAATACATGTGACGCTACATGACGCTGTTAGAGGCGCTATACACTGACCTGCCTGTAATAATACATGTGACACTACATGGCGCTGTTAGAGGTGCTATACACTGACCTGCCTGTAATAATACATGTGACGCTACATGGCGCTGTTAGAGGCGCTATACACTGACCTGCCTGTAATAATACATGTGACACTACATGACGCTGTTAGAGGTGCTATACACTGACCTGCCTGTAATAATACATGTGACGCTACATGGCGCTGTTAGAGGCGCTATACACTGACCTGCCTGTAATAATACATGTGACACTACATGACGCTGTTAGAGGCGCTATACACTGACCTGCCTGTAATAATACATGTGACGCTACATGGCGCTGTTAGAGGTGCTATACACTGACCTGCCTGTAATAATACATGTGACACTACATGACGCTGTTAGAGGTGCTATACACTGACCTGCCTGTAATAATACATGTGACGCTACATGGCGCTGTTAGAGGCGCTATACACTGACCTGCCTGTAATAATACATGTGACACTACATGACGCTGTTAGAGGCGCTATACACTGACCTGCCTGTAATAATACATGTGACACTACATGACGCTGTTAGAGGCGCTATACACTGAGCTGCCTGTAATAATACATGTGACGCTACATGGCGCTGTTAGAGGTGCTATACACTGAGCTGCCTGTAATAATACATGTGACGCTACATGGCGCTGTTAGAGGTGCTATACACTGACCTGCCTGTAATAATACATGTGACGCTACATGGCGCTGTTAGAGGTGCTATACACTGACCTGCCTGTAATAATACATGTGACGCTACATGGCGCTGTTAGAGGTGCTATACACTGACCTGCCTGTAATAATACATGTGACGCTACATGACGCTGTTAGAGGCGCTATACACTGACCTGACTGTAATAATACATGTGACGCTACATGGCGCTGTTAGAGGCGCTATACACTGACCTGCCTGTAATAATACATGTGACGCTACATGGCGCTGTTAGAGGCACTATACACTGACCTGCCTGTAATAATACATGTGACGCTACATGACGCTGTTAGAGGCGCTATACACTGAGCCGCCTGTAATAATACATGTGACGCTACATGGCGCTGTTAGAGGTGCTATACACTGACCTGCCTGTAATAATACATGTGACCCTACATGGCGCTGTTAGAGGTGCTATACACTGACCTGCCTGTAATAATACATGTGACGCTACATGGCGCTGTTAGAGGCGCTATACACTGACCTGCCTGTAATAATACATGTGACACTACATGGCGCTGTTAGAGGCGCTATACACTGACCTGCCTGTAATAATACATGTGACGCTACATGGCGCTGTTAGAGGCGCTATACACTGAGCCGCCTGTAATAATACATGTGACGCTACATGGCGCTGTTAGAGGTGCTATACACTGACCTGCCTGTAATAATACATGTGACGCTACATGGCGCTGTTAGAGGCGCTATACACTGACCTGCCTGTAATAATACATGTGACACTACATGACGCTGTTAGAGGTGCTATACACTGACCTGCCTGTAATAATACATGTGACGCTACATGGCGCTGTTAGAGGCGCTATACACTGACCTGCCTGTAATAATACATGTGACGCTACATGGCGCTGTTAGAGGCGCTATACACTGACCTGCCTGTAATAATACATGTGACGCTACATGGCGCTGTTAGAGGCGCTATACACTGACCTGCCTGTAATAATACATGTGACACTACATGGCGCTGTTAGAGGTGCTATACACTGACCTGCCTGTAATAATACATGTGACGCTACATGGCGCTGTTAGAGGCGCTATACACTGACCTGCCTGTAATAATACATGTGACGCTACATGGCGCTGTTAGAGGTGCTATACACTGACCTGCCTGTAATAATACATGTGACACTACATGGCGCTGTTAGAGGCGCTATACACTGACCTGCCTGTAATAATACATGTGACGCTACATGGCGCTGTTAGAGGCGCTATACACTGAGCCGCCTGTAATAATACATGTGACGCTACATGGCGCTGTTAGAGGCGCTATACACTGACCTGCCTGTAATAATACATGTGACGCTACATGGCGCTGTTAGAGGCGCTATACACTGACCTGCCTGTAATAATACATGTGACGCTACATGGCGCTGTTAGAGGTGCTATACACTGACCTGCCTGTAATAATACATGTGACGCTACATGGCGCTGTTAGAGGCGCTATACACTGAGCCGCCTGTAATAATACATGTGACGCTACATGGCGCTGTTAGAGGTGCTATACACTGACCTGCCTGTAATAATACATGTGACGCTACATGGCGCTGTTAGAGGTGCTATACACTGACCTGCCTGTAATAATACATGTGACGCTACATGACGCTGTTAGAGGCGCTATACACTGACCTGCCTGTAATAATACATGTGACGCTACATAACGCTGTTAGAGGCGCTATACACTGACCTGCCTGTAATAATACATGTGACGCTACATGACGCTGTTAGAGGCGCTATACACTGACCTGCCTGTAATAATACATGTGACGCTACATGGCGCTGTTAGAGGTGCTATACACTGACCTGCCTGTAATAATACATGTGACGCTACATGGCGCTGTTAGAGGCGCTATACACTGACCTGCCTGTAATAATACATGTGACGCTACATGGCGCTGTTAGAGGCGCTATACACTGACCTGCCTGTAATAATACATGTGACGCTACATGACGCTGTTAGAGGCGCTATACACTGACCTGCCTGTAATAATACATGTGACGCTACATAACGCTGTTAGAGGCGCTATACACTGACCTGCCTGTAATAATACATGTGACGCTACATGGCGCTGTTAGAGGCGCTATACACTGACCTGCCTGTAATAATACATGTGACGCTACATGGCGCTGTTAGAGGTGCTATACACTGACCTGCCTGTAATAATACATGTGACGCTACATGGCGCTGTTAGAGGCGCTATACACTGAGCCGCCTGTAATAATACATGTGACGCTACATGGCGCTGTTAGAGGTGCTATACACTGACCTGCCTGTAATAATACATGTGACGCTACATGGCGCTGTTAGAGGTGCTATACACTGACCTGCCTGTAATAATACATGTGACACTACATGGCGCTGTTAGAGGCGCTATACACTGACCTGCCTGTAATAATACATGTGACGCTACATGGCGCTGTTAGAGGCGCTATACACTGAGCCGCCTGTAATAATACATGTGACGCTACATGGCGCTGTTAGAGGTGCTATACACTGACCTGCCTGTAATAATACATGTGACGCTACATGGCGCTGTTAGAGGTGCTATACACTGACCTGCCTGTAATAATACATGTGACACTACATGGCGCTGTTAGAGGCGCTATACACTGACCTGCCTGTAATAATACATGTGACGCTACATAACGCTGTTAGAGGCGCTATACACTGACCTGCCTGTAATAATACATGTGACGCTACATGACGCTGTTAGAGGCGCTATACACTGACCTGCCTGTAATAATACATGTGACGCTACATGACGCTGTTAGAGGTGCTATACACTGACCTGCCTGTAATAATACATGTGACGCTACATGGCGCTGTTAGAGGTGCTATACACTGACCTGCCTGTAATAATACATGTGACACTACATGGCGCTGTTAGAGTCGCTCACCAGAATCGCCTTCATAAATAAATGAATAAACCCCCTCAGCCTTCGTCTGCATTTAGTGCTGAATGCAGGAGCAGAGAAAAGCCACCCTGCGGGAAAGGGTTTTAAAGCGGAACAAAAGCCACCAGTGGCCGGCTTGGAACCTCAAAGATCACATGGCTGGACAGGTTTTCCCCTGGGGCATCCCGATTTGCTGTATGAAACCCACCCGGGCGCTGGGAGTAACTCACCTTTTCCCCGGAGCCACAGCACCTGCGCAGGCTCTCGCCCAATCAGAGCCATTTGCCGAAAGGCTTTTATTGGACGAGAACCTGCACATGCGCCGTTGGATCGGGGGGAGTTTTACTGGGTAAACTGGGGGGTTTCACACAGCGGGGCATCCCCAGGGGCGCGGAACAAAACCCGGGAAGGTAAAATTTGGCTTTAAAGTGGGACGATCGCCGTGGGTTTTGGTCCACTTTAAGGTCACACACACTATATATATATATGGTGTCCGCACATGCGCGGAGGGAGGCAGGTGAGCATCGCGTGCCAGTTCCTTTGATATGAAGAGATGATGGCATCTGGCGCCTGGACTTCGCTCTCCCCGCATGCTATATAAAAACGGGAGCCGCTGATTGGCCGACGCGGGAACTCCATCGACTTTGTCCTCCTGTCCCCGCGGGATTGATTTAATATAAGAAGGCCCCGCCCCTTTCTGATTCCCAGCCCAGGTTAACCCTTCCACTACTCTCATCTTACAGCCCGACTCCAGGCAACGTTTTATTCCAGGCACCGCGGGAAGCGTTAGGGCTAATTTAATGGAACCGTTTGGTCCGCTGCTCACAATGGGACAATGGCAATGGGGCGGCAGCCGCAGGTGAACCCATCACGGCCGCTCCCATGAACCACAACAGTTATTTACACTGGATGCTTAAAGTGGAACAAAACTTGGTCATTTGACTTTCCCGGGTTTTGTGCCATGCCCCAGGGGCACCCCAAATTGGGATGTCCCGCTGTGTTGAACACACTGCTATTCACTCACCACTCTATTGTTACTGCGGCGCATGCGCAGGCTCTCGTCCAATGAGAGACTTCTGCCCTGATGATGTCATTAAATTGAATGGGTAGCGCACACTGCCGCATCCCTAGAGGTGTGCTCCATTCAATAGGCCGGGGTGGTGCGCACTGTTTGCCCAATGACATCATCATCGTTGGACGAGCGCCCGCGCAGTTCTTAAGGGTTTTACACAGCAATACCAGCTAGGGATGCCCCAGGGGAAAGCCAGCAGCCGGCCCTGGAATCTTTTAGATACCAGGGAATTTCTTTTGCTTTAAATCGGACCTGTCTTAAAAAAAAAGCAGAACAAAACACGGGACTTTGACTATCCCGGGGCATCACATTTTCTGGGTTTAGTTCCATTTTAAAATGGACCAAAACCCGGGATTTTTACTATCACCCTGATTCGGGATGCCCCGCTGTGTGAAAGTCCCTCCCCCCAGGTCACCCAGCAAAACGCACCTTTTCCTCAGTCTTAGACTCTCCGCCATTCAGCGATCCCGCGCTTAAATCGCCACTACCCTGTAACCATTCACAAATGCCTGGCGCTGGTGCCCACCCTGCTAAAGGTATAGCTGACGATAGGATCAAGGAGAAGGTAAGTTCTTTTCAGGAACTGGGGGGCAGGTGTTTCACACAGCGGGGGGAGGGAACCAGGCTGCCCTGGAATCTTTTGGTCCACTTTAACCATTGCCAATTTGGGATGCCTCTACAGTTAAAGTAGACCAAAACCCACGCCGATCGTCCGGGAATCTATGGCCCCTATTTAACAAGGGATAGCGCCAGGTAGCGACTGGTGAGCAAACAGTAATGGCGGTCACTGCCACTGCCGGCTCCCCTCCGCAATCACACATTTATCAAGCCGATCCTGCTTAGCGACTGAGATAGCGCCATATAGCGACTCATTCATCATTATTCCAGCCTCAGCCCACAGCGCCAGCGTCCGACCTTGAACAGCGACAGGTATGACCTCTCGCTACCTGGCGCTCTCCAATGCATTTCAATGGAACAATCTTTAAATATTAATAATTAATTGTTAATATTTTTTTTTTTTTTTAATGTGAAAATTTCTGTGACCACTTCTGCCATGTTAGATATTTTTTTAAGTTAAAAAATTTGTGCAGAATTGATATTACAGGTCTGATATTAATGTATTCATATTACTAAATGTTTTTATAAACTTGTTTTTTTTGGTTTCCCAAAATATGGTTGTTTGGGGGTTAAAAAACTACTTTTAACCCATCGCCGCCAGCGCTCTGGGGTTTAAACAAGCATTTCACAGCGCGAGAATATTTGGAGCGTGATTTGTTAATGAATATGGTGGGAGCCGGTCGCTATGGCCATTCGCTATCATGCGCTCCCATACAGCGCGGAACCTGTCAAATAGCGACTCATCACCTTGTATTCAACATTACTGCACACCGACTGAGTCGCTGTCAACAACCGAACAACGGCCAAGCACAGCGACTACTAGTGGGCGCTGTGAAAGTACTGCTACAGTCGCTCAACTGTCGCTACCTGGCGCTATTAATGAATCGGCCTCTTTAAGATTCCTGGGACGATCGATTCCCTCCCCCCCCCCAAGGCATCCAAAATCGTGATTCCCTGCTGTGTGAAACCCTCCAGGTCGCCCCATACACTTACCTTGTTTCCCGGTCCAATGGAGCATGGGAGAGCCGCGGCCGCATCCCCGCTTCCCTCTAGCAGGGCGTGTGCCCGGGCCAGGCATTTGTGAATGGCCGCCATGTTAGAGGGACGCGGGGATGCGGCTGTCAGCGCGCTCAGAGCGGCTAGCCTAAGACGTGTTGTCAGCGGATCAGAACGAGCGGCCGCGCATGCGCCGTTGGACAGGGAAGAGGTGAATTGGTCTCGCCATTCTGGGGGGTTTCCCCGATCGGGGTGCCCTGGGGTAAATGACCAAAACCCAGGATAGTCAAAATCCGGAGTTTTGGTCTACTTAAACCGGACCTTCAGCGTGATTTAATAAAAAGCCCAAACTCTTAAAAAATGATTCCCCAGCATCTAAAATTAATATATTTTACGTTTTTAGTCACTAACTTATTATTCTTTCCCCCACTGGGCTGCAACTCTGTTCAGGAATTTAGGATACGGGCGCCGCCATCTTGACTCAGAAGCATCACACTTACTGAGGAGAGGAGAGTGGGATAAGGTACAGGGGGGCTGTGCTGTGCTCAGACAGAGCAGAGCTGGGGTCAGGTAACCGTCAGCAGTCCCAGAATGCAGAGCAGCACAGTCACGAGGCACTTCCTGTTTGCAGGCTGCCTGATAAGATGGCGGCTTCCATAAGCCGCCATCTTGGATGTTTAAAGGCTCATGACATGCAGTAGATGCAGGTAGGATGATTTTTAATGTGGACAATCTGTATGTACAGGGTGTGGGAAACATATAAGATAGGCTCTTATTCAGGGTGAAGGTCCGGATTAATGTGGACAATCTGTATGTACAGGGTGTGGGAAACATATAAGATAGGCTCTTATTCAGGGTGAAGGTCCGGATTAATGTGGGCAATCTGTATGTACAGGGGGGGAAACATATAAGATAGACTCTTATTCAGGGTGAAGGTCCGGATTAATGTGGGCAATCTGTATGTACAGGGTGTGGGAAACATATAAGATAGGCTCTTATTCAGGGTGAAGGTCCGGATTAATGTGGGCAATCTGTATGTACAGGGGGGGAAACATATAAGATAGACTCTTATTCAGGGTGAAGGTCCGGATTAATGTGGGCAATCTGTATGTACAAGGTGTGGGAAACATATAAGATAGACTCTTATTCAGGGTGAAGGTCCGGATTAATGTGGGCAATCTGTATGTACAGGGTGTGGGAAACATATAAGATAGACTCTTATTCAGGGCGAAGGTCTGGATTAATGTGGGCAATCTGTATGTACAGGGTGTGGGAAACATATATGATAGACTCTTATTCAGGGTGAAGGTCCGGATTAATGTGGGCAATCTGTATGTACAGGGTGTGGGAAACATATAAGATAGACTCTTATTCAGGGTGAAGGTCCGGATTAATGTGGGCAATCTGTATGTACAGGGGGGAAACATATAAGATAGGCTCTTATTCAGGGTGAAGGTCTGCTTTAAGGGCGGGAGACGGAAGGGAGAAAAGCTTACAATCTATCAGGGTGGATACAGTAGGAAGCACGCAGAGCAGGCTGCGTCCGGGGCCCGTACAGGAGTCCCGCATATACTGCGCCGATAGCCAGGCGCTGCGACAGGGGTTGCTGTTAGGCCGTCTGTGATTGGTCGCTGCTGTTATCAGCACAGATGAGTCACTGTAATTGTGACCCTTGTGATCTCTCCATCAAAAACACTCATTAAAATATTTCTCCGCTGACATCGCGATCCCATCATTATCGCGGATGAAATAAAGTCCTGGCCCCGCCCCCTCCCCATCACAACTTAAAAGGCGACCTCTGACCCCTCCCCCTTTAGGGCACCGTTTTGAGGTGAGGGGGCTAATTAATGATGAAGGGGAAGAGATGACAGAGCCCGGGCCTAAACACCTGTCCACCATGTTCAGGCTTAACCCCTCGGCTGCCGGGCTCGGCGGCCCTTTGGCGTGTCAGGGGTTAGCGGCCGCATTCCTGATTTTATAGGAAGTCATTGAGAGCGGCCCCCGGGGCCACAGAGATGGGATCAGAGGGGGGAAGAATGTCAGAAACAGATGCTGCAATATGACTACCACCGACACCCTGCTGATCATATATACAAGTGGGGGAAGGGGCGTCCCATTACATCTGACCCGGGAGTCATCACAGGGTAATGAACAGAGAAGAGCTTACACTCTATTAGGGTATAAGGGGGGATACAGGAGGAGAAGAGCTTACACTCTATTAGGGTATAAGGGAGGATACAGAAGGAGAAGAGCTTACACTCTATTAGGGTATAAGGGAGGATACAGAAGGAGAAGAGCTTACAATCTATTAGGGTATAAAGGAGGATACAGGAGGAGAAGAGCTTACAATCTATTAAGGTATAAAGGAGGTTACAGAAGGAGAAGAGCTTACAATCTATTAAGGTATAAAGGAGGTTACAGAAGGAGAAGAGCTTACAATCTATTAGGGTATAAGGGAGGATACAGAAGGAGAAGAGCTTACACTCTATTAGGGTATAAGGGAGGATACAGAAGGAGAAGAGCTTACACTCTATTAGGGTGTAAGGGAGGATATAGGAGGAGAAGAGCTTACACTCTATTAGGGTATAAGGGAGGATACAGGAGGAGAAGAGCTTACACTCTATTAGGGTATAAGGGAGGATACAGGAGGAGAAGAGCTTACACTCTATTAGGGTATAAGGGAGGATACAGAAGGAGAAGAGCTTACACTCTATTAGGGTATAAGGGAGGATACAGGAGGAGAAGAGCTTACACTCTATTAGGGTATAAGGGAGGATACAGAAGGAGAAGAGCTTACACTCTATTAGGGTGTAAGGGAGGATATAGGAGGAGAAGAGCTTACACTCTATTAGGGTATAAGGGAGGATACAGGAGGAGAAGAGCTTACACTCTATTAGGGTATAAGGGAGGATACAGGAGGAGAAGAGCTTACACTCTATTAGGGTATAAGGGAGGATACAGAAGGAGAAGAGCTTACACTCTATTAGGGTATAAGGGAGGATATAGAGGGGGAAGAGCTTACAATCTATTATGGTATAAGGGAGGATACAGAAGGAGAAGAGCTTACACTCTATTAGGGTATAAGGGAGGATACAGGAGGAGAAGAGCTTACAATCTATTAGGGTATAAGGGAGGATACAGAAGGAGAAGAGCTTACACTCTATTAGGGTATAAGGGAGGATACAGAAGGAGAAGAGCTTACACTCTATTAGGGTATAAGGGAGGATACAGGAGGAGAAGAGCTTACACTCTATTAGGGTATAAGGGAGGATACAGAAGGAGAAGAGCTTACACTCTATTAGGGTATAAGGGAGGATACAGAAGGAGAAGAGCTTACACTCTATTAGGGTATAAGGGAGGATACAGAAGGAGAAGAGCTTACACTCTATTAGGGTATAAGGGAGGAGGAGGAGCTATGATGTATGGCGAGGTGCAGCATTGTCGCTGTGTGTTGTGTTATCACTGTGGCACATATTCGCTATATCTATATTATCTGCTGGATGTGCTGAGCTGAGGGAGGGTCTGGTCGGCCATGACACGGAGCAGCTGGTGGTCCGGCCTGATATTCCTGACACAAGATATAAGTGCCTGCTCTGCCGTGCGCGGCGTTCCTTTCCTCGACTGTAACCACCCCCCCCCCACCCACCTAGGACTTCTCCTATGTACAGTGCCACGTGCCCACCAGTGACCTGCGATGGGACCTTTCCTGAGAAAAAAACTACTTCATGTTTTCTTTCCACAGAAAAACCGCCATCTCCTGTGCGTGAGTCCATATAAGAGATTGCACCACAACCCACAGGGGGATATAATTAGACTGTCAGCTCACAGGGGCAGGGCTCTCCTTCCTATTGTCTCCTGTGCTCACAACACTTGGTTTGAACCTCGTGGCATCTAACTTTGTATTGTTCCCTGTACTATATGTTTTACCTTGTCTGTAATCATACCTTGTAAAGCGCTACGGAAGATGATGGCGCTATATAAATAAACCATTATAATAATAATAATTACACCTAAAGCGGTTCTTCACCCTGAATAAGAGCCTATCTTATATGTTTCCCACACCCTGTACATACAGATTGCTCACATTAATCCGGACCTTCACCCTGAATAAGAGCCTATCTTATATGTTTCCCACACCCTGTACATACAGATTGCTCACATTAAAAATCATCCTACCTGCATCTACTGCATGTTATGAGCCTTTAAACATCTAAGATGGCGGCTTATGGAACATCAGGCAGCCTGCAAACAGGAAGTGCATTCTGACTGTGCTGCTCTGCATTCTGGGATTGCTGACCTTTTCCTGACCACAGCTCTGCTCTGTCTGAGCAAAGCACAGCTATAACCCACCCCCTGTACTTTATCCTACTCTCCTCTCCTCAGTAAGTGTGATGCTTCTGATTCAAGATGGCGGCGCCCGTATCCTAAAGTCCTGAACTGAGTTGCAGCCCAGTGGGGCAAAGAATAATAAGTAAGTGACTAAAAACTTAAAATAGATTAACTTTAGATGATGGGGAATCGTTTTTTAAGGGTTTGGGCTTTTCAGTAAATCATCGTGAAGGTCCGGTTTAAAGGGTAATTCCACTTTTGATGCCATTTTTAAAAGTTTCCATTATCATGTGCTCAACGTGCTGAGCGTATCTGTCATTTCCTTTCTTTGCAATTGGTGTGTTTTGTGTATGTAGCAGAAACTTCCTGACTTTGTTTGCTAATCACCTGATTGGTTGAGGCAGAGACAACGCGCCACATTCTTGAGCTCACATGTTTAAAGTTTTGACTATCCTGGGTTTTGGTCCTTGCCCCCGATCGGGGTGCCCCGCTGTGTGAAACACCCCAGGTCGCCCCTAAAAACTCACCTCTTTCCAATCCTGCGACGCATGCGAGGCCACTCGTCCAATCAGCGCGCTCGGATCTGCCCGAGCCCATTCGTCCAGGAGCTTGTCTAATGCGCATGCAGATCTGAGCGCGCTGTTGGCCACATCCCCCGCTTCCCTCTAACCGGTAGCGTGCCCGCGTCGGCCATTCACAAATGCCTGGCACGGCATGAGTTTCCGGGCGACATAGGGGGTTTTAGACCATGGGGCACCCCTATCGAGTTGCCCCGGGGGAATGAATATGCCTGCCCTGGAGTCTCATAGACTCCAGGGCTGCTGCCACTCTGCAAGGAAAGGATGCAAGAACGGGAAGAAACACTTACCCTCCATCTATAGATGGGGTGATGCTGTAATTTTGCTTTTTAGAAAAAGATGGAGGGGGGAAGACTGCTACTATGAAAATGCTGAGGGAAGACGGGGCAACACTGGAGGGGGCGGCGCTGTCACTCTGCTTTTAGAGGGGGAATAGGGGGGGGATAGCTGGCTCTCTGCTAATATAGAGGAGGGGGTAACGCTGTCATTCATTAGAGATAGAGGAGAATGGCCAAGGAATGGAATTTTGCTATGACCTTCCTCCAAATTGCTAAAAGATTGGTTGCTGCTGATTGGCTGCTGTAGGCTGTTTGGTATCATATTATGGCGGAAAATGATGGGCGCTGGGCAGCGGATGGGAACAAGATGGCGGCCACCAGAGGGACAAACACCGCGTTGTATATCAAGAGACAAGAAAAAAGGAAATCAAGAGCAGCAGGCGATACATGGAAGGTGTTACATGGAAGGTGAAATAAAACAATGGCGACCGGGGCAGGACGAGAAGGTCAGCGGCCAACGGCCATCACCATGGCTGATATATAGTGATCAGAAAGGAATGAGCTCAAACAAAAGCTCCGCCTGCTCCTTTGTTGGCCTAAAATACATCTTCACATAACAAAAGTGGGAATGAGCAACATGAGGGGCTGACACACATCAACACTTGTCATGTTACATTGCAGGGTGGTGAGCAGGCTGACAAGTGAACGGACTAGAGCAAGTCAAGGGATTTGTAGGAGTCATGGGGCATTTTTGATCTCTAGGTGAGGTCAGGTCTGATGTCTATGGACATGGCCAGAAGGTGATCTCTAGATGAGGTCAGTATCTGATGTCTATGGACATGGCCAGAAGAAGGTGATCTCTGGATGAGGTCAGTATCTGGAATTTATAGACATGGCCAGAAGAAGATGATCTCTAGATGAGGTCAGTATCTGGAATTTATGGACATGGCCAGAAGAAGGTGATCTCTAGATGAGGACAGCATCTGATGTCTATAGATATGGCCTGAAGAAGGTGATCTCTGGATGAGGTCAGTATCCGATGTCTATGAACATGGCCAGAAGAAGGTGATCTCTAGATGAGGTCAGTATCCGATGTCTTATGAACATGGCCAGAAGAAGGTGAACGCTAGATAAGGTCAGCATCTGATGTCTATGGACATGTCCGGGAGAAGGTGATCTCTAGATGAGGTCAGTATCTGGTATTTATAGACGTGTCCGGGAAAAGGTGGTCTCTAGATGAGGTCAGTATCTGGCATTCATGGACATGGCCAGAAGAAGGTGATATCTAGATGAGGTCAGCATCTGATGTCTATGGATATGGCCAAAAAAGGTGAACTCTAGATGAGGTCAGTATCCGATGTCTATGGACATGGCCGGAAGAAGGTGATCTCTAGATGAGGTCAGTATCCGATGTCTATGGACATGGCCAGAAGAAGGTGATCTCTAGATGAGGTCAGCATCTGATGTCTATGGACATGTCCGGGAGAAGGTAATCTCTAGATGAGGTCAGTATCTGCCAATTATGGACATGTCGGGGAGAAGGTGATCTCTATATGAGGTCAGTACCTGGCATTTCTGGACGTGTCCGGGAGAAGGTGATCTCTAGATGAGGTCAGCATCTGATGTCTATGGATATGGCAAGAAGAAGGTGATATCTAGATGAGGTTCGTATCCGATGTCTATGGACATGGCCAGAAGAAGGTGATCTCTGGATGAGGTCAGTATCTGGAATTTATAGACATGGCCAGAAGAAGGTGATCTCTAGATAAGGTCAGTACCTGGTATTTCAGGACCTGTCCTGGAAAAAGGTGATATCTAGATGAGGTCAGTATCCGATGTCTATGGACATGGCCAGAAGAAGGTGATCTCTAGATAAGGTCAGTATCCGATGTCTATGGACATGGCCAGAAGAAGGTGATCTCTAGATAAGGTCAGTATCCGATGTCTATGGACATGGCCAGAAGAAGGTGAACACTAGATGAGCTCAGAACCTGGCATTGCTGGATGTGTCCAGAAGGTGATCTCTAGATGAGGTCAGTACCTGGCATTGCTGGACATGGCCAGAAGAAGGTGGTTTCTAGATGAGCTATGTAAATGGGGAGACGTCTCATTTCTCTCATTAGGGCCTTTACCTGGGATTGTCGAGTCACATGCTATATGGCTGCCATTAGGACTAGGAACAGGTGAGACTTTCCGGTAAGGCCTTCACCTGTTCCTGGATATGTCAGCCCTGAAGGGACCACTGCTGCTGGAAATCAGAACATCGCACTGGAACAACCCACCCAGACCTCTCTCTGAGTATTCTCTGTGGTGTTTAGCTCAGTGCAGTGTTACATTTCCTGGAGTCTTGTGATGTGAATTTCCCAGCTAACAGCCATAGTTTGCAGGCTGAGCATGGTCGCCGTGCGCTGGGCCCATCGCCCCTCTGCGCAGGCCTAATTATGGAAGCGGCGTGCACGTTTCCCAGCTTCTCTCAGCCCCTCGGTGCAGCTACGTCAGCCTCCCTGGCTGCCTGCCCGATGGGAAGCCTCTAATGAGGGGATATCCCCGCACGCTTCCTCCTCTGTGTTTTTGGCAGGGTGTTCGGTCGGCAGCCAGGGAAGCAGCGGGCGGGAGGGAGTCTAACAGCAGATTAGCAGCCGTGAGGACCAGACACATCACATAACATGACGGAGGAGCCTGGCTGCCCCTAGGCCCCTGTGTGCTGATAACAAGCTTGCTAATAGAAAACAGGGCTTGTTGCCCATAGCAACCAGGTAGCATCAGTGGGTCATATTTCATATTTGCGAATGAGAGGTGAAGTTGTTGCCTATAGTAACCAATAAAATCACCAGTGTCATTTTCTTTTGGGGGGCGTTTGGATTTTTGGACATAAATGGCCAGGCCTTGTTGATGACAAGCGAACTAAAGAAAACCCTGCTTGTTGCCCATAGCAACAAATCAGCCTGAACGAGTCATATTTCAGACCAGATTCCGCAGAAAAATAATAAATTCAGACCAATTTTACAATCGAAATGTGAATGCGTTGCCTATAGCGACCAATAGGATCAATTACTTTTTGATACTTGTTGATTGCAATCATGCTGAAGGAAACATTGCTTGTTGCCCATAGCAACCAATCAGCCTGAACGAGTCATTTTTCAGACCATTTTTGCGAATTAAATATGAAGGTTTTGACTATAGCAAACAATCAGATCACTACTGTCATTTCTAGGCCTTGTTGACAAACGAGCTAAAGAGAACACAAGAACTCAAGGGGTCATATTATATATATATATATATATATATATATATATATATATATATATATCTCAATTTTTAGGATCAATTACTTTTTGATACTTGTTGATTGCAAGCCTGCTGAAGAAAACATTGCTTGTTGCCCATAGCAACCAATCAGCTTAAACGAGTCACATTTCAGACCAGATTCTGCTGGAAAATAATAAATTCAGACCAATTTTACAATCAAAATGTGGATGTGTTGTCTATAGCGACCAATAGGATCAATTACTTTTTGATACTTGTTGATTGCAATCATGCTGAAGGAAACATTGCTTGTTGCCGGTAGCAACCAATCAGCCTCAGCTGGTTATGTTTTCAGGCCAGATTTACAATTGAAAGGCTCATAGCAACCAGGAAGGGTACTAAAAGGCCCATAGCAACCAGGAAGGGTACAATTTGCTTTCGGTTACAGAAGGAAAAGGCTAACCTGACAGGTTGCTAAGGGCAACATGTTCCTCGGCACCACAAAACTGGGCCCCGTTGATAACAAGCATGCTAAAGAAAAGGCTGCTTGTTGCCCATAGCAACCAATCAACCTCACTGGGTCATTCTTTCAGACCATTTTTGCAAATTAAATGTGAAGGTTTTGCCTATAGCAACCAATAGGATCAATTAATTTTTGATACTTGTTGCTTGTTGCCCATAGCAACCAAACGGCATCAGCTGGTTATGTTTTCAGGCCAGATTTACAAATGAAAGGCCCATAGCAACCATTAAGGGTACTAAAAGGCCCATAGCGACCAGTAATGGTACTAAAAGGCCCATAGCGACCAGTAAGGGTACTAAAAGGCCCATAGCGACCAGTAATGGTACTAAAAGGCCCATAGCGACCAGTAATGGTACTAAAAGGCACATAGCGACCAGTAAGGGTACTAAAAGGCCCATAGCGACCAGTAAGGGTACTAAAAGGCCCATAGCGACAAGTAATGGTACTAAAAGGCACATAGCGACCAGTAAGGGTACTAAAAGGCCCATAGCGACCAGTAATGGTACTAAAAGGCACATAGCGACCAGTAAGGGTACTAAAAGGCCCATAGTGACCAGTAATGGTACTAAAAGGCACATAGCGACCAGTAAGGGTACTAAAAGGCCCATAGCGACCAGTAAGGGTACTAAAAGGCACATAGCGAACAGTAAAGGTACTAAAAGGCCCATAGTGACCAGTAATGGTACTAAAAGGCACATAGCAACCAGTAAGGGTACTAAAAGGCCCATAGCGACCAGTAATGGTACTAAAAGGCACATAGCGACCAGTAAGGGTACTAAAAGGCACATAGCGACCAGTAAGGGTACTAAAAGGCCCATAGCGACCAGTAAGGGTACTAAAAGGCCCATAGCGACCAGTAATGGTACTAAAAGGCACATAGCGACCAGTAAGGGTACTAAAAGGCCCATAGCGACCAGTAATGGTACTAAAAGGCACATAGCGACCAGTAAGGGTACTAAAAGGCCCATAGCGACCAGTAATGGTACTAAAAGGCCCATAGTGACCAGTAATGGTACTAAAAGGCCCATAGTGACCAGTAAGGGTACTAAAAGGCACATAGCGACCAGTAAGGGTACTAAAAGGCCCATAGCGACCAGTAAGGGTACTAAAAGGCCCATAGCGACCAGTAATGGTACTAAAAGGCACATAGCGACCAGTAAGGGTACTAAAAGGCCCATAGCGACCAGTAATGGTACTAAAAGGCACATAGCGACCAGTAAGGGTACTAAAAGGCCCATAGCGACCAGTAATGGTACTAAAAGGCACATAGCGACCAGTAAGGGTACTAAAAGGCCCATAGCGACCAGTAATGGTACTAAAAGGCACATAGCGACCAGTAAGGGTACTAAAAGGCCCATAGCGACCAGTAATGGTACTAAAAGGCACATAGCGACCAGTAATGGTACTAAAAGGCACATAGCAACCAGTAAGGGTACTAAAAGGCCCATAGCGACCAGTAATGGTACTAAAAGGCACATAGCGACCAGTAAGGGTACTAAAAGGCACATAGCGACCAGTAAGGGTACTAAAAGGCCCATAGCGACCAGTAAGGGTACTAAAAGGCCCATAGCGACCAGTAATGGTACTAAAAGGCACATAGCGACCAGTAAGGGTACTAAAAGGCCCATAGCGACCAGTAATGGTACTAAAAGGCACATAGCGACCAGTAAGGGTACTAAAAGGCCCATAGCGACCAGTAATGGTACTAAAAGGCCCATAGTGACCAGTAATGGTACTAAAAGGCCCATAGTGACCAGTAAGGGTACTAAAAGGCACATAGCGACCAGTAAGGGTACTAAAAGGCCCATAGCGACCAGTAAGGGTACTAAAAGGCCCATAGCGACCAGTAATGGTACTAAAAGGCACATAGCGACCAGTAAGGGTACTAAAAGGCCCATAGCGACCAGTAATGGTACTAAAAGGCACATAGCGACCAGTAAGGGTACTAAAAGGCCCATAGCGACCAGTAATGGTACTAAAAGGCACATAGCGACCAGTAAGGGTACTAAAAGGCCCATAGCGACCAGTAATGGTACTAAAAGGCCCATAGCGACCAGTAAGGGTACTAAAAGGCCCATAGTGACCAGTAATGGTACTAAAAGGCACATAGCGACCAGTAATGGTACTAAAAGGCCCATAGCGACCAGTAATGGTACTAAAAGGCCCATAGCGACCAGTAAGGGTACTAAAAGGCACATAGCGACCAGTAATGGTACTAAAAGGCACATAGCGACCAGTAAGGGTACTAAAAGGCCCATAGTGACCAGTAATGGTACTAAAAGGCACATAGCGACCAGTAAGGGTACTAAAAGGCACATAGCGACCAGTAATGGTACTAAAAGGCACATAGCGACCAGTAATGGTACTAAAAGGCACATAGCGACCAGTAATGGTACTAAAAGGCACATAGCGACCAGTAATGGTACTAAAAGGCACATAGCGACCAGTAATGGTACTAAAAGGCACATAGCGACCAGTAATGGTACTAAAAGGCCCATAGTGACCAGTAATGGTACTAAAAGGCACATAGCGACCAGTAATGGTACTAAAAGGCACATAGCGACCAGTAATGGTACTAAAAGGCACATAGCGACCAGTAATGGTACTAAAAGGCACATAGCGACCAGTAATGGTACTAAAAGGCACATAGCGACCAGTAATGGTACTAAAAGGCACATAGCGACCAGTAATGGTACTAAAAGGCCCATAGTGACCAGTAATGGTACTAAAAGGCACATAGCGACCAGTAAGGGTACTAAAAGGCCCATAGCGACCAGTAAGGGTACTAAAAGGCCCATAGCGACCAGTAAGGGTACTAAAAGGCCCATAGCGACCAGTAAGGGTACTAAAAGGCCCATAGCGACCAGTAAGGGTACTAAAAGGCCCATAGCAACCAATCAGCCTCAGCTGGTTATGTTTTCAGGCCAGATTTACAAATGAAAGGCCCATAGGAACCATTAGACCGGACCTTCACCATGATTTATTAAAAAGGCCAAACCCTTAAAAAACGATTCCCCAGCATCTCAAATTAATATATTTTAAGTTTTAGTCTTTCCCCCACTGGGCTGCAACTCTGTTCAGGACTTTAGGATACGGGAGCCGCCATCTTGACTCGGAAGCATCACACTTACTGAGGGAAGGAGAGTGGGATAAAGTACAGGGGGCGGGGTTATAGCTGTGATTTGCTCAGACAGAGCAGAGCTGGGGTCAGGAAAAGGTCAGCAGTCCCAGAATGCAGAGCAGCACAGTCAGAAGGCACTTCCTGTTTGCAGGCTGCCTGATGTTCCATAAGCCGCCATCTTGGATGTTTAAAGGCTCATAACATGCAGTAGATACAGGTAGGATGATTTTTAATGTGAGCAATCTGTATGTACAGGGTGTGGGAAACATATAAGATAGACTCTTATTCAGAGTGAGGGTCCGGATTAATGTGAGCAATCTGTATGTACAGGGTGTGGGAAACATATAAGATAGGCTCTTATTCAGGGTGAAGGTCCGGATTAATGTGAGCAATCTGTATGTGCAGGGTGTGGGAAACATATAAGATAGACTCTTATTCAGAGTGAAGGTCTGGATTAATGTGGGCAATCTGTATGTGCAGGGTGTGGGAAACATATAAGATAGGCTCTTATTCAGGGTGAGGGTCCGGATTAATGTGGGCAATCTGTATGTACAGGGTGTGGGAAACATATAAGATAGGCTCTTATTCAGGGTGAAGGTCCGGATTAATGTGGGCAATCTGTATGTACAGGGTGTGGGAAACATATAAGATAGGCTCTTATTCAGGGTGAAGGTCTGGATTAATGTGAGCAATCTGTATGTGCAGGGTGTGGGAAACATATAAAATAGGCTCTTATTCAGGGTGAGGGTCCGGATTAATGTGGGCAATCTGTATGTACAGGGTGTGGGAAACATATAAGATAGA
This sequence comes from Gastrophryne carolinensis, assembly GCA_027917425.1. NCBI lineage: Eukaryota > Metazoa > Chordata > Amphibia > Anura > Microhylidae > Gastrophryne > Gastrophryne carolinensis. The sequence continues at coordinate 645,914,970 of CM051234.1, read as the reverse complement.
CTCTTATTCAGGTTGAAGGACCGCTTTAAGGGTACTAAAAGGCCCATAGCAACCAGTAAGTGTACTATTTGCCTACTGTTAGAGAGGGAAAAGGCTAACCTGACAGGTTGCTAAGGGCAACATGCTCCTCGGCACCACAATATTGGGCCATGTTGATAACAAGCATGCTAAAGAAAAGGCTGCTTGTTGCCCATAGCAACCAATCCACCTCATCGGGTCATTTTTTCAGACCTTATTCAGACATATTTGTGAATTAAATGTGAAGGTTTTGCCCATAGCAAACAATAGGATCACTAGTGACATTTCTAGGCCTTGTTAACAAACTATCTAAGGAGAACACTGCTTGTTGCCCATAGCAACCGGCCTCAAGGGGTCATATTTTAGACCAAATCCCAATATATATATATATATACCAATTTTACGAATAGAATGTGGATGTGTTTCCCATAGCAACCAATAAGATCTTTTACTTTTTGATCCTTGTTCATAGCAAGCATGGGCTTGTTACTCAAAACAACAATCGGCCTCATCAAGTCATGTTTTCAGGCTCCATTTGCAAATGAAATGTCGAGGTGTTGCCCATAGCAACCTGTGTTAGAAAAGGTAAAGGCAAACCTGACCGGTTGCTATGGGGAACCTCCTCCTCAGCACCACTATAATTGGGCCTTGTTGATAAAAAGCAAGCTAAACGAAAGGTTGATAGTTGCCCATGACAACCAATTAGCTTCCATCCGCCTCCTTTTATCAAGTTTAATCATTTCTGGAACTGGAAAAACAAAAACAAATGGGTAACAAGCAAAGGGAAGGCAGAAAAACAAAAAGGTAGACAAGAAAGAAATAAGAAGAAATGTGGGGGAAAAGAGAAAAAGGAATGTAGTATGAAGAGAAGGTGAAACGACAGAGGATGGAGGGAATGTGGAAAAGATAGGAGGAGAAAAGATAAAAAAAGGATGACAAAGAAAGTGAGAGCGCGAGGAGGATAGAAGGAAGGTGACTAGAGAAAGAGAGAATGTGAAAATGTGAGCAAGATGGGGGGGGGGGGGGGATGTGGGAAAATGAGAGAGAGAGAATGAATGAGGAAAATAGACTGAGACAGGAAGAATGTAGAAAAACAAGAGAGTGGAGGAGAAAGCGAAAAGATGAGAGAGCTGAATAGGGCTAATTAAGAATGCAGAGAAAGAAAAGAGAGAGAGAGAAAGAATGAGGGAAAGAGGGAGGGAAAGAAAGAAAGAGAAAGAAAGATGGAGGGAAAGAAAGAAAGAGGGAAAGAAAGAAAGATGGAAGGAAAGAAAGAAAGATGGAGGGAAAGAAAGAGAAAGAAAGAAAGAGAAAGATGGATGGAGGGAAAGAAAGAAAGAAAGATGGAGGGAAAGAACAAAAGAAAGAAAGAGAAAGATGGATGGAAGGAAAGGAAGAAAGAAAGAAAGAAAGAAAGATGGAGGGAAAGAAAGAAAGATGGAGGGAAAGAAAGATGGAAGGAAAGAAAGAAAGATGGAGGGAAAGAAAGAAAGATGGAGGGAAAGAAAGAAAGAGAGAAAGAGAAAGATGGATAGAGGGAAATAAAGAAAGATGGAGGGAAAGAAAGAAAGATAGAGGGAAAGAAAGAAAGAGAGAAAGAGAAAGATGGATGGAGGGAAATAAAGAAAGATGGAGGGAAAAAAAAAGATGGAGGGAAAGAAAGAAAGAAAGAAAGGGGGGGGAGAAAGAAAGATGGAGGGAAAGAAAGAAAGAGAAAGATGGATGGAGGGAAAGGAAGAAAGAAAGAACGATGGAGGGAAAGAAAGAAAGAAGGAGGGAAAGAAAGAAAGAGGGGGGAAAGAAAGAAAGAAGGAGGGAAAGAAAGAAAGATGGAGGGAAAAAAGAAAGAAAGAAAGAAAGATGGAGGGAAAGAAAGAAAGACGGAGGGAAAGAAAGATGGAAGGAAAGAAAGAAAGATGGAGGGAAAGAAAGAAAGATGGAGGGAAAGAAAGAAAGAGAGAAAGAGAAAGATGGATGGAGGGAAATAAAGAAAGATGGAGGGAAAAAAAGAAAGATGGAGGGAAAGAAAGAAAGAAAGGGGGGGGGAGAAAGAAAGATGGAGGGAAAGAAAGAAAGGGAAAGATGGATGGAGGGAAAGGAAGAAAGAAAGAACGATGGAGGGAAAGAAAGAAAGAAGGAGGGAAAGAAAGAAAGAGGGGGGAAAGAAAGAAAGAAGGAGGGAAAGAAAGAAAGAAAGAAAGATGGAGGGAAAAAAGAAAGAAAGATGGAGGGAAAGAAAGAAAGAAAGAAAGGGGGGGGAGAAAGAAAGATGGAGGGAAAGAAAGAAAGAGAAAGATGGATGGAGGGAAAGGAAGAAAGAAAGAACGATGGAGGGAAAGAAAGAAAGAGGGGGGAAAGAAAGAAAGAAAGATGGAGGGAAAAAAGAAAGAAAGATGGAGGGAAAGAAATAAAGAAAGATTGAGGGAAAGAAAGAAAGAAAGATGGAGGGAAAAAAGAAAGAAAGTAAGATGGAGGGAAAGAAAGCAAGAAAGATGGTGACAATAGAAAAATGGAGAGAATGTGGAAATAAAAAGCATGCTGGGGTGATAGTGGATAAATGAGAGAGAATGAATGAGGGAATTGCTAATTGCTAATACACATGCTGATTGGCTTTACCTCTGAATATATGGGTCTATTATTCATAACCCTCAACCCCACATCTTAAAGTGGACCAAAATCCACGTCCGAAAGCCCTGGAATCTATAAGAAGGGATGCGGCCACTGGGCACGCTCGGGTCCGCTTGCTTAGAAGAAGGGGTGGGAGCGGATCTAAGCGCGCTGATTGGACGAGAGGCCGCGTATGCGCTGAACGACTGGGGAAAGGTCAGTTAGGTTGGATGACCTCGGGGTTTTATACAGTGGGGGGCAAGGACCAGAACCCAGGATAGTCATAATCCAGGATAGTCATAATCCAGGATAGTCATAATCCTGGGTTTTGGTCCGCTTTAAGCATGTTTCCCATACTCAACCCATCTAAGCTCCCACCAATGCCATGCATACAATTATTCTAGAAAAACAAATGATGAAGGGATGCGAGTGATGCCGATGCCGAGCAAGATCTGTGGGCCAGGGGGAAAAGTATGAATTTCGGGCGCACTGGGGGGGGTGTTACCACAGAGAGGTATCCCAGTTCAGGACACCCCAGGGGGAGTGAGTACGCCTGGCCTGGAGTCTGGGTTTTGGTCCACTTTGAACCGGACCTGCACCATCATTTAATGAAAAGCCCAAACCCTTAAAAGACTATTACTTACTTATTATTCTTTCCCCCACTGGGCTGCAACTCTGTTCAGGACTCTACGATACGGGCGCCACCATCTTGCCTCAGAAGCATCACATACTCAGGAGAGGAGAGCGGGATAAAGTGCAGGGGGCGGGGTTATAGATGTGCTTTGTACAGAGCTGGGGTCAGGAAAAGGACAGCAATTCCAGAATGCAGAGCGACACAGTCAGAGGACAGTTTCTGTTTACAGGCAGCCTGAGACACCATGGGCCGCCATCTTGGATGTTAAAAGGTTAAAAAACTGCAATAGGTGCAGGTAGGATGATTTATAATGTGGGCAATCTGTATGTACAGGGGGGGTGGTCATACAAGATAGGCTCTTATTCAGGGTGAGGGTCCGGATTAATGTGGGCAATCTGTATGTACAAGGTAGAGGAAACATACAAGATAGGCTCATATTCAGGGTGAGAGTCCGGATTAATGTGAGCAATCTGTATGTACAGGGTGGGGGAAACATACAAGATAGGCTCTTATTCAGGGTGAGGGTCTGGATTAATGTGGGCAATCTGCATGTACAGAGAGGAAAAATACAAGTTAGGCTCTTATTCAGGGTGAGGGTCCGGATTAATGTGGGCAATCTGTATGTACAGGGGGGAAACATACAAGATAGGCTCTTATTCAGGGTGAAGGTCCGGATTAATGTGGGCATACAGGGGGGGGGGGGGACATACAAGATAGGCTCTTATTCAGGGTGAAGGTCCGGATTAATGTGAGCAATCTGTATGTACAGGGTACAGGAAACATACAAGATAGGCTCTTATTCCGGGTGTAGGTCCGCTTTAAGAACCCGCACTCATCAGAAGTTTGAGCACCCCTGATCTGGGTGGTCTGATTTTTGGGGGCAGGCTCAGACTGGCCCACAGGAAAATTCCCCGGCGGGCTCCTGGTGCCTGAGGGCCTTCATTACCAAAACCTGATCCACGTATAGCTTTATTTATGGCATCCCAAGTGCACACAGACAAACACTACAGCTTGGCATAATGTTACTGTGCATGAGCCCTGAATATAAGCCAGTGATATGACACCAGGCTGGGCTGCCGGGATTGGCCCGTACACAGGCTGCGGGGTTCTTCTATAACAAGAAAGGGTTTTGTGTTGGGTATAGGTCACCCCCAGCTACTTACACCAGACCTTTGAATACGACCCCGCCCAAATGATCAAACACTTCAATATTACAATAAAATTATATATATAAAAAAAAAATATATTAAAAAATAATAAAAAATTATATATAAAAAATTCTATATATAAAAACATATTTATTCATGAATCGATTTAAAAAGATTAAGTACAAAAATTGTGGTATACAAACCACACACCATACAGTTATCGTACAAAGTCGTATACACAATACAATCATTTTCCATGATGGATATCTATACATGGGAGCATTGAATCCATGTACTAACACTGAACGAGGGGACCGAGCTGATTATCAGTTTTGTTACGAAATGTATACAAATTTTAATAAACAGATTGCAAATAGATGGGGCAAAAGTTGGCGCAGAAGAAGCCCACATGAGGGCGAAACTAGTCCGCCTATCCCCATATCAATCACAAAAGCAAACAGGGAACATACCTTCAATCAGTATGTAAGACACCTGCAAAATGGAGCTGCCTAAAAGTGAAAGACACATGAACACAAGAAACTAATTTTGAAAATTATTGTATTGTGTATACGTCACGTCCTGACGAAGTGCTGGGTGACCCCGCACGCAACGCGTCGACGGTCTATGAGGCTGTTTGGTGAGGGGACTTGGCTCCATTTCCACTGACCTGGTGATACCATTTTCATCCTTATTTTTAGCAGTCATATCACAATGTATGTTGTATAGCACTTGGTATCTATTTAGCACTTGACACTTTTAACAAGGGATAGCGCCAGGTAGCGAATGGTAATGACGCTCACCGCCACGAGAACACCGGCTCCCCTCCGCAATCACACATTTATCAAGCCGATCCTGCTTAGCGACTGACAGAGCGCCAGATAGCCACTCATTCATCATTATTCCAGCCTCACCCCACAGCACCAGCGAGCGACCTTGAACAGCGACAGGTATGACCTCACGCTACCTGGCGCTCTCCAATGCATTTCAATGGAGCAATCTTTAAATATTCATAATTAATTGCTATTAATTTTTTTTTTTTTTTTAATGTCAAAAATTCTGTGACCACTTCTGCAATGTTAGATATTTTTTTTAAGCTTAAAAAAAATAAAAATAAAATTTGTGCAGAATTGATATTACAGGTCTGATATTAATGTATTCATATTCCAAAATGTTTTGAAAAACATGTTTTTTTTTTTTCTAAAAATATGGTTGTTTGGGGGTTAAAAAACTACTTTTAACCCATCGCCGCCAGCGCTCTGGGGTTTAAACAAGCATTTCACAGCGCGAGAATTTTTGGAGCGTGATTTGTTAATGAATATGCTGGGAGCCGTTCGCTATGGCTGTTCGCTGTCATGCGCTCCCATACAGCGCGGAACCTGTCAAACAGTGACTCCTAACCCTGTATTCAACATTACCGCACACCGACTGAGTCGCTATCAACAGCCGAACAACGGCCAAGCACAGCGAATACTAGCGGGCGCTGTGAAAATACCGCTACTGTCGCTCATCTGTCGCTACCTGGCGCTATTAATGAATCAGCCTGTTTATTTGGTTGCACCCTAGATAGCACTATTTGCACTTTACCGTGCACATTGCATAGTTTTTGCAGAACCAGAGAATATTTTTTTTTTTTGTGTCTTTATTTTCACTTTAATTGGCTGCATTTATCATGATATTTGTATTTGTTGTATTAGAGCCATAAAATTAAGTCCCCCTTTTCCAACACCTTTTTTAATGTTTTTTAAACTTGTATATGTTTTCAACAAAGACATGGTATATGAATTTTTAAACTACTGAGTTCGGCTTATATTGATAAAGGCTTTTGGGACTGTGCTGGCCGCCCCACCACCTTTCTGTTTGTGTACATTTCGATGTCCCTTTATCAGCCAGCAGCAGAATTTACATAGATTAGCATACTTAATTTAGCAGTGCGGGACAAAAAATCTTTTTTTAAAGTGGACCAACACCCAGGATTTTGACTATTCTGGGTATTGGTCCATTTCCACCCCGATCGTGGGTACCCCGCTGTGTGAAACCCCCCAGAAAAAGAGAGAAAGCCCCGAAAACTCACCTGACCCCGCTCCCACGTGACCCGCTCGTCCAATCGCTGCCGACGGACAACGAGAGGCAGCGACGGACAAGCTGAGCGCGGGCCGCCGCCTTCCGCGCGTCCCTCCTACAGGGAGCGTGTCCGCGCCGGCCATTCACAAACGGACAGCGCTGGTGCACGCCCTGCTAGAGGGAGGCGCGGGAGGTGGCGGCCCGCGCATGCGCCGCTGGAACGAGGTGAAGGTAGGATTTGTGGGGGTTGGGGGGGTGCCCCACAGTCAGGGAGCCGATAAGTCCGGGAATCTTATAGATTCTCAGGCCGATCGGGGGAGGGTGTTGGTCCACTTTAAGTATTGTGTATACGACTTTGGCCCTTATTTATCACGGGCTAGCGCCAGGTAGTGTCTGACGAGCGCCAGGTAGCGGCAGCTAACGGCGACTACCGACTCAAGTACGCCCGGCGGCGCTCACAATGACGCATTTATCAAGCAAAATGAGGCTAGCGCCGGCGAGAGCGACGGCTAGCGCGGGATTCATCATGAAGCCGCCTGGACCGAACAGCGCCGCTGCAAATTCCCTCACAGCGCCAGGTATGAGCTGTCGCTCCCTGGCGATGTCCAATGCATTTCAATGGAGCAATCTATAATTAATCATAATTAATTGGTATTAATTTTTTTTTTTTTTATGTCAAAAATTCGGAGACCACTTCTGCAATGTTAGGATTTATTTTTAAGTAAAAAAATTTGTGCAGAATTGATCTAACAGGTCTGATATTAATGTATTCATATTACAAAATGATTCTAAAAACATGTATAATGTTACATTCAAAAAATATGGTTGTTTAGGGGTTAAAAACTAGTTAATACCCATCGCCGCCAGCGCTCTGGGGTTTAAACAAGGAATGGACAGCGACAGCACATTCGGAGCGTGATTTGTTAATGAATATGAAGCAAGCCGTTCGCTCTGGCCATTCGTTGTCAGGCGCTCACATACAACGCTGAACCTGTGAAACAGCGACCCCCCAGCCCGTATTCAACATTACCGCACACCGACTGAGTCGCTGTCATCAAGCTACCGCCGGCCAAGCACAGCGAATACTGGCTGGCGCTGAAAAAATCACGCTACAGTCGCTCATCTGGCGCTACCTGGCGCTATTAATGAATCGGCCTCCCGGTACGATAACTGTATGGTGTGTGTTTGTATACCACAATTTTTGTACTTACTCTTTTTAGTAAAGTAATTTTATTGTAATATTGAAGTGTTTGATCATTTTGGGCGGGGTCGAATTTAAAGGTCTGGTGTAAGTAGTTGGGAGTGACCTATACCCAACACAAAACCCTTTCTTGTTCTAGAATTTCAAGACCGTGAATTAGGACCAGCCGAATACCTGCGAATACTCAGGGGGTCACAAAAGCAGTGGAGTTTGCGGTTTGTCTACGGACAACCCCAATAGGGTTGATTCAGAGCCCCTTTCTCACCTTTTTTTTGCGTGAAAATTTCCATTCTCGTTCATTTTTTATTCTCGGCTGATTCAGCAGAGCCTTTTTTTGCGAGAACATTAGTGTGAAATGTTTTCATTTTTGCATGATTTTTCGTTTGGTAGCAAGACCTCCATAAAAATGATGAGAAAGGGGCTCGGAATCAACCCCAATATCCCGGCATTAGTTTTTTCTTCTATAACAGCTGTACTGGTGCCAGCATGATCTACTGGTCATACTGGTTTCCAGCCAGATCTGACTCGCTTGTGCCAAAGTATTTCTCTCATGAGAATTCAGCGTCTCATCTCATCTGATTGTATTTTAAATATAGTGTGATCCAACTGGAACAGAGCCACGGGGATAACATGAAATCCCCTGGCGGGCCCCTGGTCATAGATGCCTTGTCTTTCTATAGCTCAGAGACAATATAGTCTGCCCTAATGTTTCTGTGCGTGGCCCTGAATATAAACCAGTGATTTGATTGTATGAGACAACGGGTTATACGGGTGACCGCCATGATTTGTTGGGACCGTTAAGTTCACCCATGGGTAAGATCTGCCAGATTTGATTGTATGAGACTAGGTGGTTATATGAGTGGCCGCCATGATTTGTTGGGACCGTTTAGTCCACCCACGTGTAAGATCTGCCAGATTTGATTGTGCGGGATTGTACTTTATAGGTGGCTGTCATGATTTGTCAGGACTGTTCGGTCCTCTCATGACAGATTTGATTGTACGGGAACAGGTAACTTTATAGGAGGCTGTCATGATTTATCAGGACTGTTCGGTCCTCTCATGACAGATTTGATTGTACGGGAACAGGTAACTTTATAGGAGGCTGTCATGATTTATCAGGACTGTTCGGTCCTCTCATGACAGATTTGATTGTACAGGAACAGGTAACTTATAAGAGGTTGTCATGATTTCTCAGGACTGTTCGGTCCTCTCATGACAGATTCAACTGTATGGGAACAGGTAACTTTATAGGAGGCTGTCATGATTTCTCAGGACTGTTCGGTCCTCTCATGGCAGATTTGATTGTACGGGAACAGGTAACTTTATAGGTGGCTGTCCTGATTTGTCAGGACTGTTCGCTCCTCTCATGACAGATTTGATTGTACGGGAACAGGTAACTTTATAGGAGGCTGTCATGATTTGTCAGGACTGTTCGCTCCTCTCATGACAGATTTGATTGTACGGGAACAGGTAACTTTATAGGAGGCTGTCATGATTTGTCAGGACTGTTCGGTCCTCTCATGACAGATTTGATTGTATAGGAACAGGTAACTTATAAGAGGTTGTCATGATTTCTCAGGACTGTTCGCTCCTCTCATGACAGATTTGATTGTACGGGAACAGGTAACTTTATAGGAGGCTGTCATGATTTGTCAGGACTGTTCGCTCCTCTCATGACAGATTTGATTGTACGGGAACAGGTAACTTTATAGGAGGCTGTCATGATTTGTCAGGACTGTTCGCTCCTCTCATGACAGATTTGATTGTACGGGAACAGGTAACTTTATAGGAGGCTGTCATGATTTATCAGGACTGTTCGGTCCTCTCATGACAGATTTGATTGTATAGGAACAGGTAACTTATAGGTGGCTGTCATGATTTGTCAGGACTGTTCGGTCCTCTCATGACAGATTTGATTGTACGGGAACAGGTAACTTTATAGGAGGCTGTCATGATTTATCAGGACTGTTCGGTCCTCTCATGACAGATTTGATTGTACGGGAACAGGTAACTTTATAGGAGGCTGTCATGATTTGTCAGGACTGTTCAGTCCTCTCATGACAGATTTGATTGTACGGGAACAGGTAACTTTAGAGGAGGCTGTCATGATTTCTCAGGACTGTTCAGTCCACCTGTGGGTAGGATCTGACAGACTGGATTGTAAAGGACTAGACAGCTTGGCCGTCATGATTTTCCAGGACTGTTCAGTCCACCCCGATCTGATCGCGCAGCTTTATCGGTGTCCGGTGGGATTTATTGGGAGCGTGCGGTCGGTGGTGCGCCGTGTGATGATTGGTCGGTGCACAGGATGGCCGCTCGTGGTGGGGGCGAGTTATCCGGCACAACAGCTGTATGGTGAGCGTGTGTGTGGGTGTCATGTCTTATTCACGCTAATGCCTCTTATTGGCTGCGATTGGTCAGTGTCTGAGCGCTTACATAACACAGAAGCGCCTGTGTGGGTTGCTGCGGGCTGCGAGGGGTTAAGGAAATGGCAGCGGGGAGAGGGGTAGCGTGACATCTAATTTAATAGGGAGTGCGTGCAGGGGGGTGGGAATGCAGTTCATCTGGTTTCTCCATTTAATGGCCTTGTCCTTTATGCTAAGAGGGGAATTATTTATGGTTCAACTGATACTTGTCAGCTACCAGTTAAATTCTTTACATTACGCCACACTGAGGGGGGGGGGGGGGGGGGGGGGATGGCGGATAAACCTGGTGGGGTTTCATAGGATGGGGCCGGGGGTCGCTCATAAGCAGCTCTGTGTCTGATTAAATTAAGAGGGTGGCTCCATGTCACTCAGCTTCCTAATAAAGAGTTGCCCCGGGGGCTCCGCTATGGGGTCTTATTATAACCCCCCTAACCATAATACTATTTATGTACACATCACGTGGAGATATAGATATCGCCGGCACGCCGCTATAATGTTATATACAAGTCAGGCCATAAGTGGGAATATAACCTTACTGACCTTGTAACACTGCTGTGTAATATTATAGACAAGTCTGCTGTGAGCAATAATGTAACATTATAACACCTTAGCATAAGGTTATATACTTTATATAACATCTGAATATAACATTATATACAAGTCAGGCCATAAGCAATAATGTTACATTATAACCCTTCAGCATAACTTTATACACTTTATATAACATCTGAATATAATATTATATACAAGTCAGGCCATAAGCATTAACGTAGCGTTATACCCTTTCAGTATAATGTTATATACTTTATATAACATTATATACAAGTCAGGCTATAAGCAATAATGCTACATTATAACCCTTCAGCATAACGTTATATACTTTATATAACATTATATACAAGTCAGGCCATAAGCAATAATGTTACATTATAACCCTTCAGCATAACGTTATATACTTTATATAACATTATATACAAGTCAGGCTATAAGCAATAATGTTACATTATAACCCTTCAGCATAACGTTATATACTTTATATAACATTATATACAAGTCAGGCCATAAGCAATAATGTTACATTATAACACTTCAGCATAACTTTATACACTTTATATACCATCTGAATATAACATTATATACAAGTCAAGCCATAAGCATTAACGTAGCGTTATACCCTTCCAGTATAATGTTATATACTTTATATAACATTATATACAAGTCAGGCCATAAGCAATAATGTTACATTATAACCGTTCAGCATAACTTTATACACTTTATATAACATCTGAATATAACATTATATACAAGTCAGGCCATAAGCATTAACGTAGCGTTATACCCTTTCAGTATAATGTTATATACTTCATATAACATTATATACAAGTCAGGCTATAAGCAATAATGTTACATTATAACCCTTCAGCATAACGTTATATACTTTATATAACATTATATACAAGTCAGACTATAAGTGGGAACACAACCTTATCGACCTTCTGTATAATATTATAGACAAGTCTGCTGTGACCAATAATGTAACATTATAGCATCTCAGCATAAGTTTATATACTTTATATAACATCTGAATATAACATATACAAGTCAGGCCATAAGCAATAATGTAACATTATAACACTTCAGTACAAAGCTATATACTTTATATATAACATTATATACAAGTCAAGCCATAAGCAATAATGTAACATTATTAAACTTCAGTATGCTATTTACTTTATATAACATTATATACAAGTCAGGCCAGAAGCAGGAATACAACCTTATTGACCTTGTAACACTGCTGTATAATATTATAGACAAGTCTGCTGTGAGCAATAATGTAACATTATAACATCTTAGCATAAGGTTATATACTTTACATACCATCTGAATATAAGATTATACACAAGTCAGGCAACAGGCAATAATGTAATAATATTACAACATTGTAACACCTCAGCATAATGTTATATAATTTATATAATATCTGAATATAACAATATATGTGTCAAGCCATGGGCAATAATGCAATGTTATTAAACCCCAGTATATGGTTATATTCAGTATATAACATATGAATATAACATTAAATACATGTCAGGCCATGAACAATAATGCAGAACACCTCCAAATAACATTATATACTAGTCAGGCCCTGAGCTACATCAGACATCATCTGAATATAACATTATATACAAGGCAGGACATGAGCAAAACTATAACCTTAAAAACCTTATAAATACCTCTGTATAATAATATATACATATATATGCCAGGACATATAATAATAGGCAATAATATAACATTATAACACATCAGTATAACTTTTGATCCAAGCCAGGTCATGGGCAAACATATCACTTTAAAGGAAAACTCCTTTTTGTGTGTTAGGACTGTTTGCTACAGTGGGAGTGGTTTTAATGGCCTTGAGTAAAAAAACATGGACTACAAGTCCCACAATTCTTCCAGTGTAACAGGTGAACTGTTTTCTTTTATAACACAGAGTTGCAAACAAATGTAAAATGTAAAAAATAACCGACAAGCTCAGTACATTGAAGACATAATTTTGCCACACAATAATAGAAACTTAAAAATGCCATCGAAAGTAAAATTACCTTTTAAACTGCCTAAGTATAATATTATAGATAGGTAGGGCCCATACACAATAATGTTACATTATACCGCCTCAATATAATTTTATATACAAGTCAGTAATACACATGTCAGGCCATGCACAATAAAGTATAATATCAAAGGCCATGAGCAATACATTAAAACACCAAGTATGAAGTTGAAGACAAATCAGGCTATGAGCAAAAATGTAACCTTATACCCCAGTATAAGATAATATAAAAGCCAGGCCATGGCCAATACTACAACATTATAACACTTCCACATAAAATAATATAAAAGCCAGGCCAAGGCCAATACTATAACATTATAACACTTGAATATAAAATGATATAAAATCCAGGCCATGGCCAATAATATAACATTATAAAGCTTGAGCATAAAATAATATAAAAGCCAGGCCATGGCCAATACTTTAACATTATAACACTTGATTATAAAGTTATATATAATCCAGGCAATGCGAGGAGACATGAAAGATACATGATCATATATTATTAACGCTCATTTCTTTTACAATAATCCGCCTCTGCTTTTGCTAATCCCTGATCTAATGGGGCCTGTAGGCTTAGAGGTCCATTGTACATAGACTGCACATGGGGGAGAGCCTCATCAGCAGCGTGTGTGCAGTGTCAAGGTTCCTATGGCTGACCAGCTGCAAACAAGCCTAAGTCCTCATCATAAGCTTCATGGACTAGGTTCCTATGGCTGACCAACTGCAAATAAGACTAAGTCCACATCATGAGCTTCATGGACTAGGTTCCTATGGCTGACCAACTGCAAATAAGACTAAGTCCACATCATGAGCTTCATGGACTAGGTTCCTATGGCTGACCAGCTGCAAACAAGCCTAAGTCCTCATCATAAGCTTCATGAACTAGGTTCCTATGGCTGACCAGCTGCAAACAAGCCTAAGTCCTCATCATAAGCTTCATGGACTAGGTTCCTATGGCTGACCAACTGCAAATAAGACTAAGTCCACATCATGAGCTTCATGGACTAGGTTCCTATGGCTGACCAGCTGCAAACAAAACTAAGTCCACATCATGAGCTTCATGGACTCGGTTCCTATGGCTGACTAGCTGCAAAAAAGACTAAGTCCACATCATGAGCTTCATGGACTAGGTTCCTATGGCTGACCAACTGCAAATAAGACTAAGTCCACATCATGAGCTTCATGGACTAGGTTCCTATGGCTGACCAGCTGCAAACAAGCCTAAGTCCTCATCATAAGCTTCATGAACTAGGTTCCTATGGCTGACCAGCTGCAAAAAAGACTAAGTCCTCATCATAAGCTTCATGAACTAGGTTCCTATGGCTGACCAACTGCAAATAAGACTAAGTCCACATCATGAGCTTCATGGACTAGGTTCTTATGGCTGACCAGCTGCAAACAAGCCTAAGTCCTCATCATAAGCTTCATGAACTAGGTTCCTATGGCTGACCAGCTGCAAACAAGCCTAAGTCCTCATCATAAGCTTCATGAACTAGGTTCCTATGGCTGACCAGCCGCAAACAAAACTAAGTCCACATCACGAGCTTCAAGAACTAGGTTCCTATGGCTGACCAGCTGCAAACAAGTCTACGTCCACATCATGAGCTTCATGGACTGTGTTCCTATGGCTGATCAGCTGCAGAGAAGACTAAGTCCACATCACGAGCTTCAAGAACTAGGTTCCTATGGCTGACCAGCTGCAAACAAGACTACGTCCACATCATGAGCTGCAAACAAGTCTAAGTCCACATCATGAGCTTCATGAACTAGGTTCCTATGGCTGACCAGCTGCAAACAAGACTAAGTCCACATCATGAGCTTCATGAACTAGGTTCCTATGGCTGACCAGCTGCAAACATAACTAAGTCCACATCATGAGCTTCATGGACTAGGTTTCTATGGCTGACCAGTTGCAAACAAGCCTAAGTCCACATCATGAGCTTCATGAACTAGGTTCATATGGCTGACTAGCTGCAAACAAGACTAAGTCCTCATCATGAGCTTTGTGAACTAGGTTCCTATGGCTGACCAGCTGCAAACAAGCCTAAGTCCACATCATGAGCTTCATGAACTAGGTTCCTATGGCTGACCAGCTGCAAACATAACTAAGTCCACATCATGAGCTTCATGGACTAGGTTCCTATGGCTGACCAGGTGCAAACAAGACTAAGTCCACTTCACGAGCTTCATGAATTAGGCTCCTATGGCTGACCAGCTGCACACAAGACTAAGTCCACAACATGAGCTTCATAGACTAGGTTCCTATGGCTGATCATCTGCAAACAAGACTAAGTCCACATCATGAGCTTCATGGACTAGGTTCCTATGGCTGACCAGCTGCAAACAAGACTAAGTCCACATCATGAGCTTCATGAACTAGGTTCCTATGGCTGACCAGCTGCAAACATAACTAAGTCCACATCATGAGCTTCATGGACTAGGTTTCTATGGCTGACCAGTTGCAAACAAGCCTAAGTCCACATCATGAGCTTCATGAACTAGGTTCATATGGCTGACTAGCTGCAAACAAGACTAAGTCCTCATCATGAGCTTTGTGAACTAGGTTCCTATGGCTGACCAGCTGCAAACAAGCCTAAGTCCACATCATGAGCTTCATGAACTAGGTTCCTATGGCTGACCAGCTGCAAACATAACTAAGTCCACATCATGAGCTTCATGGACTAGGTTCCTATGGCTGACCAGGTGCAAACAAGACTAAGTCCACTTCACAAGCTTCATGAATTAGGCTCCTATGGCTGACCAGCTGCACACAAGACTAAGTCCACAACATGAGCTTCATAGACTAGGTTCCTATGGCTGATCATCTGCAAACAAGACTAAGTCCACATCATGAGCTTCATGGACTAGGTTCCTATGGCTGACCAGCTGCAAACAAGACTAAGTCCACATCATGAGCTTCATGAACTAGGTTCCTATGGCTGACCTGCTGCAAACAAGACTGAGTCCACATCATGAGCTGCAAACAAGATTAAGTCCACATCATGGGCTTCATGGACTAGGTTCCTATGGATGACCTGCTGCAAACAAGACTATGTCCACATCATGAGCTGCAAACAAGATTAAGTCCACATCATGGGCTTCATGGACTAGGTTCCTATGGATGACCTGCTGCAAACAAGACTAAGTCCACATCATGAGCTGCAAACAAGACTAAGTCCACATCATGAGCTTCATGGACTAAGTTCCTATGGCTGACAAGCTGCAAACAGGACTAAGTCCACATCATGAGCTGCAAACAGGCCTAAGTCCACGTCATGAGCTTTATGAACTGGGTTTCCATGGACAGCTGCAAACAAGACCGTCCCAAGGCTTCCTGACCCTATGCAGAGGAGAGACGTGATTTCTGGAGTGATGGAGCTGTTGGTGTTGGGCAGTTGCCTGGATAACACCACCTGCTGGCGATCCGCACTGAGTTCCCATAGTAATGACCACCGCTCTGCTTGTCATGTGACCCACCAGCCTAGACCTACTGACTGGTGACCGCTCTCTCTCTGCTGCCTCAGTGGTCATAAACCCTCCATGTGGCCACCAGCCTTTTGCAACCTTCCCATAGTTCCTTGCAGGGGTCATTTCTTGTTTTAACAGCAAGCCTAGACCCCCCTAATAGACAGGAGTTAAAGCTCCACTGAGCGCCTCAGCAACAGGGAAGGGTTAATTGCGGGCCGCTGAGTAGGGATGATGAAACGCCTGTTTCCCTTTTTGGCCAAATATATTGTGGAGCCTGGTGAAAACGTGTTGAGCAACCTCTGCGCTAAAACAAACCACCGAGCAGAGGGTGATGAAAGATTTCCAAAAATGGCAAAAAATTACCCAAAAAACAAGCGAGTTCACAAACGGAAGAGCATGAAGGCGACCTTCAGATTAAAAAGAAAGGGGGGAGGGGTGTCTAGAGATGAGGGTCTAGCTCTAGAATTCCAGTCTGCAGCAGCCCTCAGGGTCGCATTGACCTCAGATCGACCGATTGTTAGTGCTCAGGAAGACCAACGATCAGTCTCTCGCATAGACCTCAGATCGACCGATTGTTAATCCTCAGGAAGACCAACGTTCAGGCTCTCACATAGACCTCAGATCAACCGATTGTTAGTCCTCATGAAGACCAACGATCAGGCTCTCACATAGACCACAGATCGACTGATTGTTAGTCCTTAGGAAGACCAACGACCAGGCTCTCACATATCCTTGGCATGACAGACTTTACCTTAAGAGGGTCTTAGATCTGGTGACACCTGTGGTGGACATGTGGTGGCTGCTTCCACCGCTCCGTGTTAAAAGAGGTTGCAACCCTCTTCACTACCACAACTCCAGCCCTGCTCCACCTTGGTCTGGTTCACCAATAGGAGTGTATGGTGCCTTGCATGTCTGGCTGGTGAACACTGATGGTCACACAGCCGGCTGAAGAGATGTGGGGGTGAGAAGAGGTGCGCTGCACCCAATATCAGGCATCTCAAAAATAGCTCAAGCAACGAGTGCTCAAGCAGGAGCAACTAAGGCTTAGGGCTTAACTGCACCTCCCAGCATCTACATCATATCACAGCTTTCAATGCGATGGCTTGTGAGAGGCCACCCTAACAACCAACCAAACCCCGAAACCCCAACCCTAAGGCTAATACTCAAACCATAACCTAACCAACAGATCAATCAAACCTAACCACAAAAACACTTTATCTATTCCTAAAACCCAACCCAAACGAGTCCTACCATAGCTCCTAAACCCAAACGAGTCAAACACCTACCATACCTCCTAAATCAATACAACTACTCTAACATGTCCAACCCCAAATCACACCCTAAAGCTAATACTTAACCCAATAATCTCCACCTAAACACATACCATACCTCCTAAACCCAAAAACATATAATAAATCCTAAGCCCTAACAATCCAAACACCTATAATAACTACAAAATCCACATACCCAACATGAACCATCTAAAGACCTACCATGGCTCTTAAACCCAAACGACCCAACACCTACCATAGCTCCTAAACCGAAACTACCCAACTCCTACCATACCTCCTAAACTCAAATGACCCAACACCTACCATAGCTCCTAAACCCAAACAACCCAACACCTACCATATCTCCTGAACCCAAACGACCCAACACCTACCATAGCTCCTAAACCCAAACAACCCAACACCTACCATATCTCCTGAACCCAAACGACCCAACACCTACCATAGCTCCTAAGCACAAACAATCCAACACCTACCATATCTCCTAAACCCAAACGACTCAACACCTACCATAGCCCCTAAACCCAAACGATCCAACACCTACCATATCTCCTAAACCCAAATGACTCAACACCTACCATACCTCCTAAACCTAAACAACCAAACACATACCTCCTAAACCCTAATGACCCAAACACATACCATACCTCCTAAACCCAAATGACCCAACACCTACCATAGCTCCTAAACCCAAAAGACCCAACACCTACCATATCTCCTAAACCCAAATGACCCAATACCCACCATA
This sequence comes from Gastrophryne carolinensis, assembly GCA_027917425.1. Classification (NCBI taxonomy): domain Eukaryota; kingdom Metazoa; phylum Chordata; class Amphibia; order Anura; family Microhylidae; genus Gastrophryne; species Gastrophryne carolinensis. Next base: position 645,896,747 of record CM051234.1, on the reverse strand, counting down.
GCTCCTAAACAAAAACGATCCAACACCTACCATATCTCCTAAACCCAAACGACTCAACACCTACCATAGCCCCTAAACCCAAACGATCCAACACCTACCATATCTCCTAAACCCAAATGACTCAACACCTACCATACCTCCTAAACCTAAACAACCAAACACATACCTCCTAAACCCTAATGACCCAAACACATACCATACCTCCTAAACCCAAATGACCCAACACCTACCATAGCTCCTAAACCCAAAAGACCCAACACCTACCATATCTCCTAAACCCAAATGACCCAGACACCTACCTTACCTCCTAAACCCAAAAACCTACAATAAATCCTAACAATCCAAACACCTACCATAACTACTAAATCCACATACCCAACCCTAACTACCCGAAGACCTACCATAGCTCCTAAACCCAAACAACCCAAACACCTACCATAGCTCCTAAACCCAAACAACCCAAACACCTACCATACCTCCTAAACCCAAACAACCCAAACACCTACCATACCTCCTAAACCCAAAGGACCCAACACTTACCATATCTTCTAAACCCAAACGACACAACATCTACCATATCTTCTAAACCGAAACGACACAACACCTACCATATCTCTCAAACCTCAATAACTCAATATCCTACCATAACTCCTAAATTTACACACCTAACAACCCAAATAGCTAAGGTCTTAAAACCCTAACAAACCAAACACCCACCATACCTCCTAAACTCAACATACTTAACCCTGACCATACCCCTCTAAATCAATACATCTAACCCTAACAGCGCAAATACCAACCATACCTCCCACACCTCAACAACCCAAACACCTACTATACCTCCTAAGCCATAGCAACCCAAACACCTCCCCTACTTCCTCACCCCAAGACTAAAACTTAACCCATAAACCTCTACCTATACCTACTCAATAAATCTGACCTAAGCATCCAAAAACCTCGGAATTCAAGCACAATGCCCAACTCTAAATCACTACACCCAGCCTTAACAAACCTAACCCCTACTTTAAGACCAGACCTTAATCGATAACCCTCTACCAGGCCTAACTCTAGCCCCGGCATCTTCGACCTGCCAGCATGTTTTGGGCTTATGAGAGACCCAAATACCTAGAAGGAACCTGCATAACATGGGCAGAACAAACTAAGCCCCCAAAGAGAGCATCCAATAAGGGGCATTGGTGACCTTGGGTTGCAATGTTCCTGCATTCAAGGCAATGTATTGGGTGATGAAGTCAGGATCTTTCATGATGGTATATTGCAGGATATTAGCACTAATGCTGGCTGGTGGATGGAGGGGTCTGATCACCCCGGCAGTGTACGATCACCTTGGGTGGCGGGTCATTAGCTGAGACCAATGAGGAGCTGCTGTTTGGAATGCGGAACCTTTGGCCCAGTGCTGATTTTTGTATAGAAGTTTTGGAGGAACCGTGCGGAATTTACAGTAAACAGATGCAGCTGATAAAGGAGCGGCCCTGAAGATCATCTTTTTATTGCTGGAAACACATACACCTGGGATCCCTCACTACTATCTGGGGGGCGTCGCCCTAAGTGTCAGAGAGCCCCGCCTCCCCTCATAGTGTCACTCCCTTGCCGGGTGCACAAAGGACTCCATAGGAGAGCAAAGGATCAATCCAGGGAAGGGCTGGGAGGAATACACAGCTGATTGGTCCTTTCACAGAACCCCCTTATTGCCTTTCAAGTCCTACTTGTGTCTCTGCAGCCCCTCTCCAACCCATTCTGTACCTCTGCAGCCCCTTCTGTACCTCAACAGCCCCTCTCCAGCCCATTCTGTACCTCAACAGCCCCTCTCCAGCCCCTTCTGTACCTCAACAGCCCCTCTCCAGCCCCTTCTGTACCTCAGCAACCCCTCTCCCGCCCCCTTCTGTACTTCTGTACCTTTTCAGCCCCTCTTCCACCCCTTCTGTACCTCTGCAGCCCTCTTCAGACCTTTCTGTGTCTCTGTAGCCCCTTACCAACCCTTTCTATACGCTTTTAGCCCCTCTCCAGCCCTTTCTGTGCTTCTTTAGCCCCTCTCCAGCCCTTTCTGTGTCTCTGTAGCCCCTCTCCAGCTCTTTCTGTATCTCTGTAGCCCCTCTCCAGCCCTTTCTGTGTCTCTGTAGCCCCTCTCCGGCCCTTTCTGTGTCTCTGTAGCCCCTCTCCGGCCCTTTCTGTGTCTCTGTAGCCCCTCTCCGGCCCTTTCTGTGTCTCTGTAGCCCCTCTTCAGCCCTTTCTGTGCTTCTTTAGCCCCTCTCCAGCCCTTTCTGTGTCTCTGTAGCCCCTCTCCAGCCCTTTCTGTGTCTCTGTAGCCCCTCTCCAGCCCTTTCTGTGTCTCTGTAGCCCCTCTCCAGCCCTTTCTGTGCTTCTTTAGCCCCTCTTCGGCCCTTTCTGTGTCTCTGTAGCCCCCCTCCGGCCCTTTCTGTGTCTCTGTAGCCCCCCTCCGGCCCTTTCTGTGTCTCTGTAGCCCCTCTCCAGCCCTTTCTGTGCTTCTTTAGCCCCTCTCCGGCCCTTTCTGTGTCTCTGTAGCCCCTCTCCGGCCCTTTCTGTGTCTCTGTAGCCCCTCTCCGGCCCTTTCTGTGTCTCTGTAGCCCCTCTCCGGCCCTTTCTGTGTCTCTGTAGCCCCTCTCCAGCCCTTTCTGTGTCTCTGTAGCCCCTCTCCGGCCCTTTCTGTGTCTCTGTAGCCCCTCTCCAGCTCTTTCTGTATCTCTGTAGCCCCTCTCCAGCCCTTTCTGTGCTTCTTTAGCCCCTCTCCGGCCCTTTCTGTGTCTCTGTAGCCCCTCTCCGGCCCTTTCTGTGTCTCTGTAGCCCCTCTCCGGCCCTTTCTGTGTCTCTGTAGCCCCTCTCCGGCCCTTTCTGTGTCTCTGTAGCCCCTCTCTGTGCAGTTAGGCCACAGCCAAGCTCAGCCCTTGGTCTGATCCTTGGGGAAAGGAACGATCGTCTCCCACCCTCCTATTGTTGTATGAGTAAACACGGTGGGAGTGGGGAGCTGTGGGGGGCTAATTGTACAGGAAGCCCATCAATGGGCTTTTATTGCCCTCGTCACTGTCCTGACACACCGGAGCCTTCCTGAGAGATGCCATTTGTGTTTTCCTGGGAAATCTCACCCCTGTCAGCTGGATGAGGCCCCCCCCTTCTCTCTGGTGGCCATTAATATGCCCCTGCACATGTCGGGATCCATCACGGCCTAAATCGGGCAGATAAGAGGTGTCACCCTATCTGGGAACAATAATAATCTGCATTGACTTATATAGCGATGACACGGCGGGCAGCGATTTATGGGTCACCCGGCGTATAACGCGACGCCCGCCGATCATGTACAGGGGACACAATGTAACCTATGCAGGCGCACACCCCCGACACGTGTGTCATTGCATCATCCCCCATCCCAGCCGCCGCTGACACATTATCTTATCCTGCTGCAAAAGCTCCAGTCAAAAATAACCAACCTACTCCCCACTGGGCGACTGACAGACATTTTCCACTTTAAAGCAGAACAAAACCCAGGAATGTGACCTCCCCGGGCTTTGTGCAGAATCCCGAATTGAGATGCCCCACTGTGTGAACCACAGTAAAACTCACCTTTCCCCAGTACTATAGGAAGAGGGGTTTCAAAGCGCAGCATCCCACATCAGGACCAATCACCAGGATAGTAAAAATCCCGATCATAGGTCCACTTTAAAGCAGAACAAAACCCAGCAATGTGACATCCCCGGTTTTTGTGCCGAATCCCGAATTGAGATGCCCTACTGTTGTGTGAACCCTCCAGATCGCCCAGTAAAACTCACCTTTCCCCAGTACTATGGCAAGGAGAGGGGTCACAAAGCGCAGTATCCCACAAAAGGATGTTCCAGGGGCAAGGACCAATCAGCAGGATAGTAAAAATCCTGATCATAGGTCTACTTTAAAGCAGAACAAAACCAGGGAATGTGACCTCCTTGGGTTTTGTTGCTTGTCCCGAGGGCATCACGATTTTGGATGCCCTACTGTGTGAACCCCCCAGATTGACCAGTAAAACTCACCTTTTCCCAGTACATTGGGAAAGAGGGGGCTCACAAACTGCAGCATCCCACATCAGGGCCAATCACCAGGATAGTAAAAATCCTGATCATAGGTCCACTTTAAAGCAGAACAAAACCCAGTAATGTGACGTCCCCGGTTTTTGTGCCGAATCCCGAATTGAGATGCCCTACTGTTGTGTGAACCCTCCAGATCGCCCAGTAAAACTCACCTTTCCCCAGTACTATGGCAAGGGGAGGGGTCACAAAGCGCAGTATCCCACAAAAGGATGTTCCAGGGGCAAGGACCAATCACCAGGATAGTAAAAATCCTGATCATAGGTCTACTTTAAAGCAGAACAAAACCCAGGGAATGTGACCTCCTTGGGTTTTGTTGCTTGTCCCCAGGGCATCACGATTTTGGATGCCCTACTGTGTGAACCCCCCAGATTGACCAGTAAAACTCACCTTTCCCCAGTACATTGGGAAAGAGGGGGCTCACAAACCGCAGCATCCCACATCAGGGCCAATCTCCAGGATAGTAAAAATCCTGATCATAGGTCCACTTTAAAGCAGAACAAAACCCGGGGATGTGCCGAATCCCGAATTGAGATGCCCCACTGTGTGAATCCTCCAGATCGCCCAGTAAAACTCACCTTTCCCCAGTACTATGGGAAGTGGGGGATCACAAAGCAGGGCATCCAACATCAGGACCAATCACCAGGATAGTAAAAATGCTGATCATAGGTCCACTTTAAAGCAGAACAAAACCCGGGAATGTGACCTCCCCGGGTTTTGTGCCGCATTCTGAATTGAGATGCCCTACTGTGTGAACGCCCCCCCCCCCCCCCAGATTGCCCAGTAAAACTCACCTTTCCCCAATACTATGGGAAGTGGGGGATCACAAAGTTCAGCATCCCACATCAGGACCAATCACCAGGATAGTCAAAATCCCAGGTTTTGTTCCATGCCTCCCGGGGGCATCCCGAATTGAAATGGCCAGCTGTGTAAAACCCCCCAGTTTGCCCAGTAAAACTCACCTATCCTTAGTCCAATGGTGAATGCGTGGGCCTTCGACCAATGAGAGCCCTTTGCTGTGTTTACATCCTTCGGCAAAGGGCTCCGATTGCCTTCAATAGGGAGCCGCATCCCCTGCATCCCCGGCGGTGTGCACGCTCCCGCCACAGCCTGAATGTAAACAAACAATCCTCATTGTAAACAATCAGAAGCTCTGATTGGACGAGAGCCCACGCCCTTGGACTGGGGAAAGGTAAGTTATCACCGGCGACCTGGGGGGTTTCACACAGCAGGGCAACAATCAGAAGCTCTGATTGGACGAGAGCCCACACCCTTGGACTGGGGAAGGGTAAGTTATCACCGGCGCCCTGGGGGGTTTCACACAGCAGGGCAACAATCAGAAGCTCTGATTGGACGAGAGCCCACACCCTTGGACTGGGGAAAGGTAAGTTATTACCGGCGCCCTGGGGGGTTTCACACAGCAGGGCAAGCTGATTCAGGATGCCCTTGGGGAAAGCCAGGGGTGGCCCTAGAAATCCTTTAGATTTAGTGCTCCCACAGCTCATGTGAGGACTCTCGTCCAATCAGAATAGATTGCCGTGCATATTAAAGATGGCTAAAAGCAAGTTGACTCAGCCCTGAAGACTCCAGAGCCGGCCGATCAGCTCTAGCCGTAAGCATCACTTATTTTGGATGCCCCGATGTGTGAAATCCTCTGGTTCGGCTTATTTACTTACCTCGCTGGTGGTCCCACAAGCGCATGCACTGCCCGAATCCTTGTGTGCGCACCAGCAGCTAAGTCGCTCAGTCATATGCACGACCTAATTGCAGGAGAGCGTGCTCATGCTCTGAGGGATCACCTATGAGGTGTTAAAGGGCGCCTAAAACCTCCTGACAACTCTGTATCTTACTCCCCCTGCTCAGGAGATACTCTGACCAAGAAACAGCTGCACACTGCAGTGCCGCACCCTCCGCTGCTTCCTGTCCCCTGTTGGATGGAGCTCAGCTCCATCGGAAAAGGTGAGTAATGAGTAATGCAGGGCTCACTGATGATCTGAGAGGGTAGGTAAGGTCAGTTTCCCGTCCCCCATCAGATGGAACTCCAACAGAAAAAGGATTAGTAGCTCACTGACAATGGCCAGGGGTTGCTAAGTTGCAAAGGAGGATTTAGATCCACTTTAAAGTGGGATTCTAACAGCCTCTGCAGTGTGCGGGAGAGTTCTCACATGTCCTAGTAATGGTTTCCCACCCCGCAGTCAGTTTCCTGCCTCCCTCCTCCCGCCAGATGCTCGGGTTCAGCCCCCCCCAGTGACAAAATATTTGCCAGGGTGGCATCAGGAGCTGCGCAAACATCACAGCGATCTGTCAAATGTAACGCCGGCCGAATGTGACGGCAAACACCCGGCTCAATGCAGACTCGCACGCCCACGCTTGTTTTTCCCGTAACCCCCCCCCACCCGCCCACACCAATGCTGCCCATCACCCCCCACCCATCACCCACCCACACCAATGCTGCCCATTACCCCCCCACCCATCACCCACCCACACCAATGCTGCCCCATCACCCCCCCCACCCATCACCCACCCACACCAATGCTGCCCCATCACCCCCCCCCCACCCATCACCCACCCACACCAATGCTGCCCATCACCCACCCACACCAATGCTGCCCCATCACCCACCCACACCAATGCTGCCCATCACCCACCCACACCAATGCTGCCCCATCACCCACCCACACCAATGCTGCCCATCACCCCCCCCCATCACCCACCCACACCAATGCTGCCCATCACCCCCCCCATCACCCACCCACACCGATGCTGCCCATCACCCCCCCACCCATCACCTACCCACACCAATGCTGCCCCATCACCCACCCACACCAATGCTGCCCATCACCCCCCCCCCATCACCCACCCACACCGATGCTGCCCATCACCCCCCCACCCATCACCCACCCACACCAATGCTGCCCCATCACCCCCCCACACCAATGCTGCCCCATCACCCCCCCACCCATCACCCACCCACACCGATGCTGCCCATCACCCCCCCACCCATCACCCACCCACACCAATGCTGCCCCATCACCCCCCCACCCATCACCCACCCACACCAATGCTGCCCCATCACCCACCTACCCATCACCCACCCACACCGATGCTGCCCATCACCCCCCCACCCATCACCCACCCACACCAATGCTGCCCCATCACCCCCCCACCCATCACCCACCAACACCAATGCTGCCCATCACCCCCCACCCATCACCCACCCACACCAATGCTGCCCATCACCCCCCCACCCATCACCCACCCACACCAATGCTGCCCCATCACCCCCCCACCCATCACCCACCCACACCAATGCTGCCCATCACCCCCCCACCCATCACCCACCCACACCAATGCTGCCCATCACCCCCCCACCCATCACCCACCCACACCAATGCTGCCCATCACCCCCCTACCCATCACCCACCCACACCAATGCTGCCCATCACCCCCCTACCCATCACCCACCCACACCAATGCTGCCCCATCACCCACCCACACCAATGCTGCCCCATCACCCACCCACCCATCACCCACCCACACCAATGCTGCCCCATCACCCACCCACACCAATGCTGCCCCATCACCCCCCCACCCATCACCCACCCACACCAATGCTGCCCATCACCCCCCCACCCATCACCCACCCACACCAATGCTGCCCATCACCCCCCCACCCATCACCCACCCACACCAATGCTGCCCCATCACCCCCCCACCCATCACCCACCCACACCGATGCTGCCCCATCACCCCCCCACCCATCACCCACCCACACCAATGCTGCCCCATCACCCCCCCACCCATCACCCACCCACACCAATGCTGCCCCATCACCCCCCCACCCATCACCCACCCACACCAATGCTGCCCATCACCCCCCTACCCATCACCCACCCACACCAATGCTGCCCATCACCCCCCTACCCATCACCCCCCCACACCAATGCTGCCCATCACCCCCCCACCCATCACCCACCCACACCAATGCTGCTCCACATTAATATATATATCTTAAAGCTCCGACATATATTATTCTCTATGTATGTAGCTGTGACATAGTCCTCGGCGCTGTACAAGGATCACTAAGCTGATTCCATCAGTCTCTGCACCCAAGAAGCTTACACTCTAATATCTGTCCTGTGCTATTATAATACATATAGTGCTGACCTGTTCCATGGAGCTGTACAAAGATCAATATGCCATCGCCATCAGTCTATACTATCTACTCCACATTAATAAATATATATATATATATATATATATATATATATATCCCACAGCTCCGACATATATTCTCTATTTATATAGCTCTGACATAGTCCACGGCACTGTACAAAGATCACTAAGCCATTGCCATCAGCCTCTGCACCCAAGAAGCTTACACTCTAATATCTGTCCTGCGCTATTATAATATATATATATATATATATATATATATATATATATATATATATATAGTGCTGACATATTCCACGGTGCTGCACAGAGAATAATGGGCCGTTGCTATCAGTTCTTTGCACCAATGAAGCTCACACTCTATTATCTGCTCCCCACCGCTCATGAATATTTATGTAGCTCTGACATAATCCACGGCAATGTACAGTGATCACTAAGCCATTGCCATCAGTCCCTGCACCAAAGAAGCTCACACTCTAATATCTGCTCCCCACCGCTCATGAATATTTATATAGCTCTGACATGTTCCATGGCGCTGTACAAAGATCACTAAGCCATTGCCATCAGTCTCTGCACCAAAGAAGCTCACACTCTAATATCTGTCCTGCGCTATTATAATACATATATAGTGCTGACATATTCTACGGCGCTGCACAGGGAATGATGGTCCATCGCTATCAGTCTCCGCAGCAAAGAAGCTCACACACAAATGCCCGCCCCACATTTTTCAGCATAGCTCCAACATATGCTGCAGCGCTGTACAGAGGTCATGAAGCCAAAGCTATGATCCTCTAGGCTAAAGAGGTTTGCGCTCTGATATCTGCTCTGCACCATTATATATTTATGTAGCTGACATAGTCCACGGCGCTGTACAAAGATCACTGAGCCATTGTCATCAGTCTCTGCACCCAAGAAGCTCACACTCTAATTTCTACTCTGCACTATTCTTCTATATTTATATAGCTATGACATAGCGCTGTACAGTGATTACTAAGCCATTGTTACCAGTCTGTGCACCAAAGAAGCTTACACTCTATTATCTGCTCTCCACTGCTAATGATTATTTACTGTATGTAGTTCTGACATATTCCACAGCACTGTACAAAGCTCACTGAGCCATTGCCATAAGTCTCTGCACCCAAGAAGCTTACACTCTATTGGCTGAGGATACTGACCCATTCCCATCAGTCTGTAATATACGCTCTTCATTAATACATATTTATATAGTTCTGACATGTTCTGCAGCGCTGTACAGAGATCATTAAAGTGGAACAAAACCCAGGATTTTGACTATCCTGGGAGTCGAAACTCATATCAATTCGTTGGTCTTCTTTAAATGATTTCGCCCTGAGAGCGTGTGTGGGGGGCTTTATTGTGTCTTAAAGTGGACCAAAACCCACGCCGATCGATTCCCTCCCCCCAGGGCATCCAAAATCGGGATGCCCCGCTGTGTGATGCCCCCCAGGTTGCCCTTACACTTACCTTCTTTTTCGGGCCAACGGTGCATGCGCAAGCCACGGCCACATCACCGCTATCCCTCTAGCAGGGCGTGTGTCCGCGTCAGGCATTTGTGAATGACCGGCGCAGGCACGCTCCCTGTTAGAGGATAACGGGGGATGCGGTCGTCAGCGCGCTCGGAGCCGCTGGTCTTAGACGAAGACTTAGACGAAGGGACGTCTGCGTTTCCGAGCGCGCTGATTGGACGAGAGGCCATGCATGCGTCATAGGACCGGGAAGAGGTGAGTTTGTTTCGGCGACCTGGGGGGTTTCACATAGCGGGAGCAACGACCAAAACCCAGGATAGTCAAAATTCTGGGTTTTGGTCAACTTTAAAGCGCACACCCACCTTTAGAGAAGGAGCGTACTGCATTGTGGGGATTTGTGGCTCTCTCGGAAGCAGGGAGCGCATACCTGGCATTCTTTTTTCCCTTCTCTGCTCTCTGTAAACAGGTTCAGTAAACATGGCTTTTGTGCTCCTTGCGCTGACCTGCGACGACCTTTCCACCCGTTCTGGGAGAAGCCACCCATAATGCCAAGGTTAACCCCTCACTGCCTGGAAAATAAGGCTGACAACCACAGGCGCGCGCTACAGCATCAAGTGGACTTAGAGAGGAATGACACCCGACTTGCCTGAGCTTCCCTGAGGAAGCCTTCAATTTGGGGCGAAAGGTGTTGCAGCAAAAAGGCACGCCGACAAAAGCAGCTCTGTACATTATTATTCCATCTGCAGCTGCTGAATAGGCGTCATTTTATTTATGATGCAAAAAGAACGAAAGTTGGAGAAGTGTTTGAGAGCCCAGAGCGTCAGACATTCCTGAGGAAGCCTCTAATGTGGGGCGAAACGTGTTGCAGCAAAAAGGCACGGCCACAAGGGGAGCTCCGTCCATTATTATTCCATCTGCAGCTGCTGAATAGGCGTCATTTTATTTCTTTGATGCAAAGAAATTAAAATTAGGGAAGTGTTTGAGAGCCCAGAGCGTCACTCATCCCTGAGGAAGCCGCCAATTTGGGACGAAACATGTTGGAGCAAAAAACTCCCAACAGGAGAGCTCTGTGCATCATTAATCTGTCTGCGGCAGCTGAATAGATGTCAATTTTTTTTTTATAACACAAAAAAATCAAAAGTTTAGGATTTATTCAGGACCCCAAAGCTTCTTCCCTGAGGAAGCTTCAAGGGCTGAAACAGGTTGCAGAGAAGCAACAGAGTTCTGTTCATTTTTAACCCCGGGTGGACTCAGATAGGTGCCACTGTAAAGCGTCCTAGAAGTACAAGGTGGTGATTGTGTGTTTATTTAGGATGAATAAAGTCTAAAGTCTGAAAAAGTGTTTTCCCTGAGGAAGCCTCAAATATGGGCTGAAAGGCGTTGCAGCAAAGAAGCTCTGTTAGTTTTTTTACTCCGGTTGAACTCAGAGAGGTGCCTTGGTTCCCAGCATTACAAGGTGCTGGTTACGTAACGTTACCTATAGTGTCCTGCCCCCCCCCCCCCCCCGCCCGTCTGTGGCGACTGACTAAGCGCTTATGTCGGCGCTAAAAAAAGCAATTGTAGAAATCAAAGTAAAAATAAATGTCCGTCTCTTGTTTCAAGGAATGCGTCTTCAATGCCAGGCGGTGCGTCTGCCTTCCCCTCCCCCCCCGCCCCACCGCCACCTCCATTGGGCACTTGTAATAACAGCACCTGCGGAGACAAACAGAGCGCATCTCTCGCCATTCATGAGCAGGCAGTGAGACCCCCCACGCCCTGTCCTGCGTACGCGGCGTGCTCGCCGGGGGGACTGGTTATTCCGCCGCGCCTCCGACTGTGTTTTACTTGTCGCGCGGGTTAAAAAAGCAACAATGCTCCGTCTCCATCAGGTCAGCGAGATTCTTCAGGTGAAGTCTTAATAACACCATTTCCAGTCTAACCGCTCTGCAAACCGCCGCCGCGACCTTGCCGAATTCCTGACGCCAGATAAGGTGACGCGTTATTAAGAGAAAGAGCGATGCCGCAGGTCGGGTCACCTCATCTCACAAATTAAAGGAGAGATTTTGTCGTTGTCAGGGGTCATGACACTCCCCGCCGTGGGCTCTCTTCGGTGCTGCCTCTGTATAACATGGTTCTGGTTTGAGGTTCTGATTTTTGGGGTTGTGGGTATAATGTGGTCCAGCTCTAGGTATATATCACCATCCAGCCAATTTCAAAAATAGGGCAAAACACTCACCCATGCATGCCCAGTTCATTGAGGGTTCACTCACTCCTCAGCACCTTGCCTAAAACCTGCACGAGCTGCGTGATGGTGGCTAGAGGGCAGCAAAAGGGGAAACCAAAGGGGTTGGCACTGCAGTTTGGGATGCCCCCTGCCCCTTAAGCCACTTACTAAACACTGTACCATATGAATGGCCCCTAGTAAATAAAACAACCAATAAATGACACCTGGTAAACACAGCACACAATAACTGGCACCTTATACACAGCACCCAGTAACCTTGCACCTGGTAAACACAGCACACAGTAACTGGCACCTGGTAGGCACAGCACCCAATAACTGGCACCCGGTAAACACAGCACCCAATAACTGGCACCCGGTAAACACAGCACCCAATAACTGGCACCTTATACACAGCACCCAATAACTGGCACCTTATACACAGCACCCAGTCACTGGCACCTTATACACAGCACCCAATAACTGGCACCTTATACACAGCACCCAGTCACTGGCACCTTATACACAGCACCCAGTAACCTTGCACCTGGTAAACACAGAACACAGTAACTGGCACCTGGTAAGCACAGCACCCAATAATTGGCACCCCGCAAACACAGCACTCAATAACTGGCACCCGGTAAACACAGCACCCAATAACTGGCACCTTATACACAGCACCCAGTCACTGGCACCTTATACACAGCACCCAGTAACTGGCACCTTATACACAGCACCCAGTCACTGGCACCTTATACACAGCACCCAGTAACCTTGCACCTGGTAAACACAGAACACAGTAACTGGCACCTGGTAAGCACAGCACCCAATAATTGGCACCCCGCAAACACAGCACTCAATAACTGGCACCCGGTAAACACAGCACCCAATAACTGGCACCTTATACACAGCACCCAGTCACTGGCACCTTATACACAACACCCAGTAACTGGCACCTTAAACAAAGCACCCAGTAATCTTGCACCTGGTAAACACAGAACACAGTAACTGGCACCTGGTAAGCACAGCACCCAATAATTGGCACCCCGCAAACACAGCACTCAATAACTGGCACCCGGTAAACACAGCACCCAATAACTGGCACCTTATACACAGCACCCAGTAACTGGCACCTTATACACAGCACCCAGTAACTGGCACCTTATACACAGCACCCAGTAACCTTGCGCCTGGTAAACACAGGACACAGTAATTGGCATCTGATTAACACAGCACCCAGTAAGCTTGTGCCTGGTAAATACAGCACACATTAACTGGCACCTAGTAAACACAAGACCCAATAACTGGCACCCCACAAACACAGCACTCAATAACTGGCACCCGGTAAACATAGCACCCGATAACTAGCACCCGGTAAACACAGCACCCAATAACTGGCACCTAGTAAACACAAGACCCAATAACTGGCACCTGGTAAGCACAGAACTCAATAACTAGTGCCTTATACACAGCACCCAGTAACTGGCACCTGGTAAACACAACCGGGTGCCTGCACCGTGCCCAGACCTAAACCATAACCGACCAATGACAGTGAGGCCATGGTGACGAGCGGAGCCCCTCTCGCCCAGTTCCCCAATCCGGCAATTTAGGAGATATTTATTTTCCTTTGTATCAGGGTGAGACAGGCTCATGGCGTCAGGTGGGTAAGGTTAGCCCGATCCTCCCCCTCCTCACCCTAATCCGCCCTCTTATCAGCCTCTTCATCAGTGGCCGGGATGTTTGCACGTTATTGTTTTGGGACAAATAAGGTAAAATGTGTCAGGTAGGGAGATGTAATCTGCAGCACTTGAGGACAATGGCCGCTGGCCCCATCCTTCCGCTCACCCTGTTCCGCATCAGCGGAGGCCAATACGTCCATCAGCCCTCACCCAGCACAAGGTCTATAGGAATCACAGCACCTGAATGTGACCCTTCCACCAATGAGAGGAGCTGCAGCCCCGCCCCCATCTGCTCAGCATTCATCGGCCGGCAACACTTCCCACCAACTCTGAAATGAAGAGATAGAGGGATGGGAAATAAAATGGAGGAGGGGAAGCAAACATTACTCATGTGTAATGTCTGCCAGGTAAACACAGCACCCAGAAATTGGCACCAGGTAAACACAGCACCCAGAAATTGGAACCAGGTAAACACAGCATGCAGAAAATGGCACCGGGTAAACACAGCACCCAGTAATTGGAACCTGTTAAACACAGCACCCAGAAATTGGCACCAGGTAAACACAGCACCCAGAATTTGGCACCAGGTAAACACAGCATGCAGAAAATGGCACCGGGTAAGCACAGCACCTAGTAATTGGAACCTGTTAAACACAGCACCCAGAAATTGGCACCAGGTAATTACAACACCTAGTAAGTGGCACAGGGTAAACACAGCACCCAGAAATTGGCACCAAGTAAACACAGCATCCAGAAATTGGAACCAGGTAAATACAGCACCCAGAAATTGGCACTGGGTAAACACAACATCTAGAAATTGGCACCAGGTAAACACAGCACCCAGAAATTGGCACCAGGTAAACCCATCGCCCAGAAATTGGCACCAGGTAAACACAGCACCCAGAAATTGGCACTGGGTAAACACACCACCCAGAAATTGGCACCAGGTAAACACATCACCCAGAAATTGGCACCAGGAAAACACAACACCTAGTAATTGACACCTGGTAAAGCAGAACCCAGAAATTGGCACCGGATAAACACAGCACCCAGAAATTGGCACCAGGTAAACACAGCATGCAGAAAATGGCACCGGGTAAGCACAGCACCTAGTAATTGGAACCTGTTAAACACAGCACCCAGAAATTGGCACCAGGTAATTACAACACCTAGTAAGTGGCACAGGGTAAACACAGCACCCAGAAATTGGCACCAAGTAAACACAGCATCCAGAAATTGGAACCAGGTAAATACAGCACCCAGAAATTGGCACTGGGTAAACACAACATCTAGAAATTGGCACCCGGTAAATACAGCACCCAGAAATTGGCACCAGGTAAACACAGCACCCAGAAATTGGCACCATGTAAACCCATCGCCCAGAAATTGGCACCAGGTAAACACAGCACCCAGAAATTGGCACTGGGTAAACACACCACCCAGAAATTGGCACCAGGTAAACACATCACCCAGAAATTGGCACCAGGAAAACACAACACCTAGTAATTGACACCTGGTAAAGCAGAACCCAGAAATTGGCACCGGATAAACACAGCACCCAGAAATTGGCACCTGGTAAATGCAGCACCCATAAAGTGACACCAGCTAAACACAGCACCCAGAAATTGGCACCAGGTAAACACAACACCTAGTAATTGGCACCGGGTGAACACACCACCCAGAAATTGGCACCAGGTAAACACATCACCCAGAAATTGGCACCGGGAAAACACAGCACCTAGTAATTGGCACCTGGTAAAGCAGCACCCAGAAATTGGCACCGGGTAAACACAGCACCCAGAAATTGGCACCTGGTAAATGCAGCACCTAGAAATTGACACCAGGTAAAGACAGCACCCAGAAATTGGCACCAGGTAAACACAACACCTAGTAATTGGCACTGGGTAAACACAGCACCCAGAAATTGGCACCGGGTAAACACACCACCTAAAAATTGGCACCAGGTAAACACAGCACCCAGAAATTGGCAGAAGGTAAACACAGCAACCAGTAATTGGCACCAGGTAAACACAGCACCCAGAAATTGGCACCAGGTAAATACAGCACCCAAAAATTGGCAGCAGGTAAACATAGCACCCAGACATTAGCAGGAGGTAAACACAGCACCCAGAAATTGGTACCAGGTAAACAAAGCATCCAGAAATTGGCACCGGCTTAACATGGCACCCAGAAATTGGCACCAGATAAACACAGCACCCAGAAATCAGCACCAGGTAAACACAGCACCCAGTAATTGGTACCTTCTAAACAAGGCATCTTTTCAATGGCAACTGATAAACACAGCACCCAGAAATTGGCACTTAGCAAACTCATCACCCAGCACTGTTAAAGACACCAGGTAAACACAGCACTCAGTAACCAGTATATTCTAAACACCTGGCACACACAGCACCCAGAAACTGGTACATGGTAAACTGTGTTCTGATAAATGGCACATTTCCGAACTGCATTGATGAATGGAACCAGGTAAACACAGCACCCAGAAATTGGCAGAAGGTAAACACAGCAACCAGTAATTGGCACCAGGTAAACACAGCACCCAGAAATTGGCACCAGGTAAATACAGCACCCAAAAATTGGCAGCAGGTAAACATAGCACCCAGACATTAGCAGGAGGTAAACACAGCACCCAGAAATTGGTACCAGGTAAACAAAGCATCCAGAAATTGGCACCGGCTTAACATGGCACCCAGAAATTGGCACCAGATAAACACAGCACCCAGAAATCAGCACCAGGTAAACACAGCACCCAGTAATTGGTACCTTCTAAACAAGGCATCTTTTCAATGGCAGCTGATAAACACAGCACCCAGAAATTGGCACCTAGCAAACTCATCACCCAGCACTGTTAAAGACACCAGGTAAACACAGCACTCAGTAACCAGTATATTCTAAACACCTGGCACACACAGCACCCAGAAACTGGTACATGGTAAACTGTGTTCTGATAAATGGCACATTTCCGAATTGCATTGATGAATGGAACCAGGTAAACACAGCACCCAGTACTTGGAACCCTCTAAACAAGGCATCTTATAAAAGGAACAAGGTAAACACAGCACCCTCCGATTGGCACATGGCTAACACAGGAGCCAGCAATTGCTACCTTCTAAACCAGGCATCTTATCACATGGTCGGTGGATGCAGACACTCCTTCTGGTGACCTAAGGGTTGGGGGGGGGGGATTGCAGAACCTACAGCCACATTGGCGCCAAAGGTTGTATGAAAATATGCTGGGTACAAGGATCCCCCCTAGGGATAAGGGACAACCCCAAATCATAGAGATCTCTGCAGGTGTTTGCGCACTCCCCCCCCCCATGGAGGAATGTGTAGCAGGTAAGCCGCCATGACACCTCCTGGGCCCTCCTAATTGCCTGCTAATGGTCGGGGCCCCTGTGGTCCCAAGAGGATTAGAGGCCCTGTGATTGCAGGTGCTAATCTCCCTGTAGTTGTGTGGAGTCAGGTGAGCGAGCGGCTCGCGTTTTATTTACATACCACTGACAAATGGACACAGAATATTAAGACAGATTAACGTCCAGGACACGTAGACAATAGGAAACCCGAGACAATGGCGACACCTCCCCCACCCCCCCGCACTGTGTGACAGCGCCACGTCACCGTCATGACTGCCACCATGGAGGAACCCCAACTGCAAACTGTAGGACTGCAAGCCAGGATAGTCAATGCCCAGACTACAACTCCCAGCATGCTCTGCCCTTATACTAATAGATTATAAGCTCTTCCCTTATACCCTAATAGTAAGCTCTTCTCCTTCTGTATCCTCCCTTATATCCTAATAGATTGTAAGCTCTTCTCCTTCTGTATCCTCCCTTATATCCTAATAGAGTGTAAGCTCTTCTCCTCCTGTATCCTCCCTTATACCCTAATAGAGTGTAAGCTCTTCTCCTCCTGTATCCTCCCTTATACCCTAATAGAGTGTAAGCTCTTCTCCTCCTGTATCCTCCCTTATACCCCAATAGATTGTAAGCTCTTCTCCTCCTGTATCCTCCCTTATACCCTAATAGAGTGTAAGGTCTTCTCCTCCTGTATCCTCCCTTATACCCCAATAGATTGTAAGCTCTTCTCCTCCTGTATCCTCCCTTATACCCTAATAGAGTGTAAGCTCTTCTCCTCCTGTATCCTCCCTTATACCCTAATAGAGTGTAAGCTCTTCTCCTCCTGTATCCTCCCTTATACCCTAAAAGATAGTAGTTGCTCCGTCTGTGTGAAGCCCCCCAGATACCCCGTTTCACTTATCTGCTTCTGGAGCCCTCGCGTGCTTTGCCGCTCACCTCTAGCTGTGCACCTGCCCGCGCCAAGCCTTTCTAAACGGCCGGCACCATGCGCGAAGCTGAGCAGGGGATGCGGCCGGCGCACACTCCATTCCCTTTGGCCGCTTAGCTTCTAGCAGAGCCGACCTAAAATCAAGCACGCTCGGGTTTTGGCTGCACCTGCACCGAGGGAACACTGGGAAGGCGAGTTTTATTGCCAACCTGGGCGTCCCCAATCGGGATGCCCCATCTGAGAGGAACAATACCCAGGAGAGTGAAATTCCGGGGTGGTGTTCCGCTTTAATTCTCGATTTGTTACCAACATTGAACACATTGGGGTTTGATTCAGAGCCAGGTGAGAAAACTGCCATTCACTTTCATTGTCTACCGGGTGTACATTTTCACCTGGTGTTAAAGTGGACCAAAACCCACAGAGATCGTTCGGGTGACCTGGGGGGGGGGGTCGGGGTGTCACACAGTGAGGTGCCCCGGGGACAAGGACAAAAACCCAGGATAGTCAAATCCTGGGTTTTGGTCCACTTTAAATCAGCCCCAAGGTAAACAATGAAAGTCAAAGCCAATTTTCTCTCCTAAAAAAAGTGGCTTTGAATCAAACCCAGAGCCAGGTGAGAAAAATGCCATCCACTTTCACTGTCCACCTTGGTGCTAATTCAACAACTGGATGCAAATTTTCACCCAGTGTTGAAGGTAGACAATGCCAGTGAATGGCAGTTTTCACTCCTAAAAATGGAGTGAGTTCTCTCACCTGGCTCTGAATCGCCCCCATTGAGTCTTGAAAAGTCCCGGTTGCTTTAGAATCTTGACACGCTCTCCATGACAAGAACCTACAACTCAACAGAATTCATAAAGGAGGAGCGTAGATTTAGGGGTACTGATTACATAAAGCTGCAAGATGATTGGACAGTGTAGCCAGGCAGTGGGAAAAGCAAGCAGGATGCTCGGCTGCATAGCTCGAGGCATCACCAGTAGGAAGAGGGAGGTTGTGATGCCGCTGTATAGAGCCCTGGTGAGGCCACAGCTAGAATACTGTGTGCAGTTCTGGAGACCTCCCCTGCAAAAAGACATTATTCAAATAGAACGTGTCCAAAGGCCGGCAACAAAAATGGTGGAAGGACTTAAACTTAAAGCTTATCAGGAGAGACTTAAAGAACTTAATCTGTACAGAGGAAAGAAGGGAGAGGGGGGACATGATGGAGACCTTTATATATGTGACAGGAGGGAATAAGGTTCAGGAGGGAAGTGTTTTTAAGAAGAAACTTAATGATAGAACAAGGGGAACAACCTGAAGCTAGTCGGAGGGAAGATCAGGAGCAATGTTAGAAAATATTATTTTACAGAAAGAGTAGTAGATGCTGGGAACAAACTTCCAGCAGAGGTAGCTGAAAAATCAACAGTCACTGAATTTAAACATGTCTGGGAAAAACACACATCTATCCTAAGATAAAGAGAACATACAGTATACACATAAGATACAGAGAACATACAGTATATATATATATATATATATATATATATATATATATATATATATATATATATATATATATATATGATACAGAGAACATACAGTATATATATATATATATGATACAGAGAACATACAGTATATATATATATATGATACAGAGAACATACAGTATATATATATATATATATATGATACAGAGAAGATACAGTATATATATATATATATATATAATACAGAGAACATACAGTATATATATATATATGATACAGACAACATACAGTATATATATATATATATATATGATACAGAGAACATACAGTATATATATATATATATATATATATATGATACAGAGAACATACAGTATATATATATATATATATATATATATATATATATATGATACAGAGAACATACAATATATATATATATATATGATACAGAGAACATACAGTATATATATATATATATATATATATATATATATATATATATATGATACAGAGAACATACAGTATATATATATATATGATACAGAGAACATACAGTATATATATATATATGATACAGAGAACATACAGTATATATATATATATATATGATACAGAGAACATACAGTATATATATATATATATGATACAGAGAACATACAGTATATATATATATATATATATATATATGATACAGAGAACATACAGTATATATATATATATTATACAGAGAACATACAGTATATATATATATATGATACAGAGAACATACAGTATATATATATATATTATACAGAGAACATACAGTATATATATATATATGATACAGAGAACATACAGTATATATATATATATGATACAGAGAACATACAGTATATACATAAGGGCAGACTAGATGGAGCGTATGGTCTCCTTCTGCCGTCACCCTTCTATGTTTCATAATCTAATGGACCTACCTGTTTGAACTGCTCCTCGTAGGTCCACTCGTGATGTCCCGACTGTCCATTGGGAGACAAATGATGTGACTGGGAGCTGGTATTGGGTAACTGTGATTGGCTGCCTCTCAGTAACCCCTTGTTAGGTGACCCGGGCTGGACATTGGAGGGCATGTCCATATCTTCCTCCTCGTCCTCCCCAACCTCATCGTCTATATCGTCATCTTCAAAGTCCGACTCCTCCCCTTCGCTCCTGTGCCTGGATTCTTCGTCCTCGCTCTTGCGGACAGGCACGTGCGGCGCGTTGGTAACGGGTCGGTTCTGAGACGCGGTCGGGGCGGAGGCCGCGGTGACGGCGGTGGTGGTCGTGTTGGCTGTGTTAGCGGACGAGGGGGAGGTAACCGCCGTGGCGGCCGCTGCCCTGACGGCGGCTTGATAATTGCGGATGGCCAGGGCCTGTTGCTGAATGCGCGACTCCACCAAACAGCGCAGGTCCTTTTCCTGGCGCAGCTTTTCCTCCAGGGCCAAGCGGGCGGCTTGCTGCCGCTGCAGGTTCTCCATGACGGCTTCCAGCCTCATCCCGCCGCCCGAGGAACCTGTCTGGGAAGGTTGGGAGGGACGGGAGACTGAAAAAGGGGAGCTGTGATGGGAGGAAGTAGAGACCAAGAGAGACGGAAGAGAGGAAGAGGTAGGGAATGCCGTCTGCTGGAGAAGGGGAAGACAGAGAAAAAAGAAAGTACAGTAAAAGGTAAAGAAAGACGAACAAACAAAAAAGGGAGGAAAGACAAAAAGAAAGTACAGTAAAAGGTAAAGAAAGACGAACAAACAAAGAAGTGAGGGAAGACAAAAAAAAGAAAGTACAGTAAAAGGTAAAGAAAGACGAACAAACAAAGAAGTGAGGGAAGACAAAAAAAAATAAGAAAGTACAGTAAAATGTAAAGAAAGGAAAAAACAAAGAAGAGAGGGAAGACAGAAAAAAAAGAAAGTACAGTAAAAGGTAATGAAAGACGAACAAACAAAGAAGTGAGGGAAGACAAAACAAAAGGAAGTACAGTAAAAGGTAAAGAATGATGAACAAACAATAAAGCGAGTGAAGACAAAACAAAAGGAAGTACAGTAAAAGGTAAGGAAAGAAGAATAAACAAAGAAGTGAGGGAAGACAAAAAGAAAGTACAGTAAAAGGTAAAGAATGATGAACAAACAATAAAGCGAGTGAAGAGTGTCAATGGAGAGTAAAGAGCGCAGGCAGAAAAAACAATAGCGATATCATATTGTACAACACAATCGTGGGGCAACATGAAGCGAATAAAGATGGAGAACACATTAACAGGAGATGGGAATATTAAATACATAGACATAGTGGTATAATGGTCAGAAAATAGGGAAATCATCACAGAGTTCACAGAGTATGGCAGAAAAAAAAGGAAGAAGAAAGAAAAAAGAGGAAGTCAGGGGAAAGAGGGTCAGCGGGACAAGATAAGGAGGGTAGAGGTGTAAAAAGAGAAAAAAAAAGAGAAAATGACTATTACAGAATAAACGATGCAGCAATAATAAACGACAACAAATATTACATTATATATATTATATAAAAAATATGAATACATTTTAATATAACCTATAACATAACATTAATAAAATTCACTAGAACAGGGTCACTATCCTGGGCTTTGGTCCTATCCCCCTGGGGCACCACGATCAGGGATGCCCCGCTGTCTGAAACCCCCCCAGATCGCCGAGCGCAACTCACAACGCAATTGGCCGGCGGTTGTCACATGGTCGGCGACTGGCAAAGCGGAAGCCCGTGCACGGGAGATGTGACAGTCGCAGGGCTGCATTTCCATGAGGGAGCGAGTAAGGTTTGCAGGCTTTACATCGTTCGATTGAGGGGGGGGGGACCCCGCCAATTGGGGTGGCCCGGGGTGTCATACTTTCCAAGGCCCTTATTTAACAAGGGATAGCGCCAGGTAGCGAATGGTGAGCGAACGGTAATGACGCTCACCGCCACGAGAACGCCGGCTCCCCTCCGCAATCACACATTTATCAAGCCGATCCTGCTTAGCGACTGACAGAGCGCCAGATAGCGACTCATTCATCATTATTCCAGCCTCACCCCACAGCGCCAGCGAGCGACCTTGAACAGCGACAGGTATGACCTCTCGCTACCTGGCGATCTCCAATGCATTTCAATGGAACAATCTTTAAATATTCATAATTAATTGCTATTAATGTTTTTTTTTTTTTTTTTTTTAAATGTCAAAAATTCTGTGACCACTTCTGCAATGTTAGATATGTTAGATATTTTTTTTAAGGTAAAAAAAAAAAAATTGTGCAGAATTGATATTACAGGTCTGATATTAATGTATTCATATTACTAAATGTTTGTAAAAACATGTTTTTTATTTTTACCAAAAATATGGTGGTTTGGGGGTTAAAAAACTACTTTTAACACATCGCCGCCAGCGCTCTGGGGTTTAAACAAGCATTTCACAGTGCGAGAATTTTTTGAGCGTGATTTGTTAATTACTTTACTCAGCTTAATGAATATGCTGGGAGCCGTTCGCTATGGCCATTCGCTGTCATGCGCTCCCATACAGCGCGGAACCTGTCAAACAGCGACTCCTAACCCCGTATTCAACATTAACGCACAACGACCGAGTCGCTGTCAACAGCTGAACAACGGCCAAGCACAGCGAATACTAGCGGGCGCTGTGAAAATAACGCTACTGGCGCTCATCTGTCGCTACCTGCCGCTATTAATGAATCGGCCTCCCCGTGTCCCTGATTTGGAGGGACTGTCCCTCTTGAGTCCATGTCCCCTGTCCCTTGTGGTTTTTCCTTGTCCCTCTTTGAGGTGTAACATGCAGATCTGAATCAATAAATGATACATTTGCCTATTCAACGTGTTTATATTATTTTAAATGTTACAATCTTTCTCCTATCCATCAATCAATGAGGGGGCGTGGCTTAATTTAACAAACGCCCTCTTGCCCACCCTGAAAAGTTGGTAGGCATGTGGTGTTACCTATACAGTCTAGCCCCGGAATCTAGAAGATCCCAGGGCCATCCGTGCATCCCGACGCCCCAAAATGCCGCTTTCACTTCACACGGTGGGGCATCCCAATTTATGATGCCCCAGGGGAGGGGTAACAAAATCAGGGAAAGTCAAATTCCAGAGTTTTGTTCCGCTTTGGAAGCGGACGGAAACCCGAAAATGGGTCCACTGCTCATCTGCTGGGCCGGCTGCACCCTCGTCACAGCGGCTGTTGATTGGCTCTCTCACAATTGCCGCTGTGATGAGGGTGCACATCCTTGACACGCTGTTCGGGCGCGCACGGTCCCGCACCCAGCCAATCAAAAAGGCTGAGTGTGGGAGCGCGTGCGACTGCAGGGGAGCTGAGGATCACACTGCGGGGAATCCAGTGCAGGATACCCTGAGCAGCTGGGCCTGGAATATTTTAGATCCCAGGCCCGGTCGTGTGGGTTTTGACCCGCTTTAACTCTTCATACATGGTGCCGGCAGTGTCCAAGCCATGACAGTGACAGACGCTGGCCAATCGCAGGGCTGCTTTTCCCCGAGGGAGCGAGTTATCAGGTAAGGTTTGTGCGCTTTACAATCATTCGATTTCAGCAGACCAACACCCATGTTTTGTAAAATGGGTGTTGGTCTGGTTTAAAGCCAAACAAAACCCATGCAGTCTGGCCCTGGAATCTAGAAGATCCCAGGGAGGTCTGCTGGCTTCCCCCCGGGGCATCCCAATGCCCCACTGTGTGAACCCCCCCAGAACGCCGCTATTCACTTCACTTCACACAGTGGGGCATCCCAATTCAAGATGCCCGGGGGGGAAGGGAACAAAACCCGGGAAAGTCAAATTCCCAACTTTTGAAACCCGAAAATGCAGGGGAATAACCGAAACCCTCCATTAAATGTCACTGGTCTAACCAATGAAGAAGTCCAGCACCGTCTCAAGCAGATAAAAATCGATAAATCACCGGGACCAGATGACATACATCCTCGGGTTTTAAGGGAGTTATGTACAGAAATAGACAAGCCGTTATTTCTAATATTTGTGGATTCCATAACTACAGGGTTTGTTCCGAGGGATTGGCGCTTGGCAAATGTGGTGCCAATATTCAAAAAGGGATCTAGGGGGGAACCTGGGAACTACAGACCGGTAAGCTTAACATCTGTGGTGGGCAAGCTGTTTGAAGGTTTCTTAAGGGATACTATCCTGGAGCACCTTGGGGAAAATGACCTTATTACTCCATATCAGCATGGATTTATGAGGAATCGCTCCTGCCAGACAAACCTGATCAGCTTTTATGAGGAGGTAAGTTCAAGATTGGATCAGGGGGAGTCATTGGATATCATATATCTTGACTTTTCTAAAGCATTTGATACTGTGCCACATAAAAGGCTGGTACAAAAGATGAGAATGCTTGGACTGGGGGAAAACGTGTGCAGATGGGTGGGAAATTGGCTTAATGATCGGAAGCAGAGGGTGGTTATCAATGGTACACACTCAGATTGGGTCACTGTTACTAGTGGAGTACCACAAGGGTCAGTTCTGCGACCAATTCTCTTCAATATATATATAAATGACATTGGGTATGGATTAAACAGTAAAGTCTCAATCTTTGCAGATGATACTAAGCTGAGTAAAGTAATTAAAACAAAGGAGGACAACAGGCAGCTACAAACAGATTTAGATAAATTGGAAGCATGGGCAGTTAAATGGCAAATGAAGTTTAACACAGATAAATGTAAGGTTATGCACATGGGAAGGAGAAATCTGTGTCATGATTACACATTAAATAAAGAAACACTTGGTAAAACAACAATGGAAAAGGACTTAGGGGTTTTAGTTGACAATAAGCTCAACTGTAGTAATCAATGCCAGGCAGCTGCTGCCAAGGCAAACAGGATCATGGGGTGCATCAGGAGGGGCATAGGTGCTCATGACCAGAGCATCATGTGACCCCTCTATATGGGGTGCATCAGGAGGGGCATAGGTGCTCATGACCAGAGCATCATTTTACCCCTGTACAAGTCACTGGTCAGACCCCATATGGAATACTGTGTACAGTTCTGGGCACCTGTGCTTAAGAAGGACATATCAGAACTGGAGCACGTTCAAAGAAGGGCAACAAAGTTAATAAAAGGAGTGCGGGGGCTAGAGTACCCGGAAAGATTGTCCAAGTTAGGTTTATTTAGTCTAGAAAAAAGACGATTGAGGGGTGATCTAATAACTATGTATAAATATATTCGGGGTCAATACAAGGATCTGTCCCACAATCTATTTATACCCCGGAGTGTAACCATAACCCGGGGGCATTCACTAAGGTTAGAGGAAAGGTGCTTTCTCCACCGACATAGGAGGGGATTCTTCTCTGTAAGAGCAGTGACACTATGGAACTCGCTGCCAGAAGAGGTAGTAATGAGGGGTACAGTAAAAACGTTCAAAAGTGACCTTGATGCCTTCCTGGCATGTAATAACATTTCCAGCTATGGCTACTAGACCACTGGAAGGAGTTAAACAGGCTGAACTGGATGGACTAAAGTCTTTATTCAGCCTTACATACGGGGAGGCCGATTCATTAATAGCGCCAGGTAGCGACAGATGAGCGCCAGTAGCGTGATTTTCACAGCGCCCGCTAGTATTCGCTGTGCTTGGCCGGGGTTTGCTTGTTGAGAGCGACTCAGCCGGTGTGCGGTAATGTTGAATACGGGGTTAGGAGTCGCTGTTTCACAGGTTCCGCGCTGTATGGGTGCGCCTGACAGCGAATGGCCAGAGCGAACGGCTTGCTGCAGATTCATTAACAAATCACGCTCAAAAATTTCTCGCGCTGTGAAATGCTTGTTTAAACCCCAGAGCGCTGGCAGCGATGGGTGTAAAGTAGTTTTTAACCCCCAAACAACCATATTTTTTGATTTAAAAATTATACAAGTTTTTATAAACATTTTGTAATATGAATACATTAATATCAGACCTGTAATATCAATTCTGCACAAATTCATTTTTTTTTTTTTACCTTAAAAAAAATATCTAACAAAAAAAAACATTAATAGCAATTAATTATGAATATTTAAAGATTGTTCCATTGAAATGCATTGGAGAGCGACAGGGAGCGCCAGGTCATACCTGTCGCTGTGATGGGATTAGCAGCAGCGCTGTTCGTTGCAGTTGGCTACATGATGAATCCCGCGCTAGCTGACGCTCTCGCCGGCGCTAGCCTCATTTAGCGTGATAAATGCGTGATTGTGTCCGCCGCCGGGCGTACTTGAGTCGGTAGCCGCCGATAGCTGGCGGTACCTGGCGCTAGTCAGACACTACCTGGCGCTAGCCCTTGTTAAATAAGGCCCTATGTTACTATGTAAAATGGGTCCACCGCTCATCTGATGGGTCGGCTGCACCCTCGTCATAGCGGCAATTTTGAGAGAGCCAATCAACAGCAGTGCCTGGCTGCAGCATTTTGGCTCTCTCAAAATTGCCGCTGTGACGAGGGTGCAGCCAACTGGCCATATCCTCAGCACGCTGTTCAGGCACGCACGCCCTTTCTAAATGGCTGGGCACGGGAACAAGTGCGACTGCAGGGGAGCTGAGGATGCAGCCACCGGCGGAATCGCGAGGGTAGACCAGCGGCTGGGCCTGACATCTTTTATATTCCAGGGACCGGCCATGTGGGTTCTGACCCACTTTAACTCTACATCATCTTCATACATGGTGCCAGAAGTGTCCAGCCATGAACGCCATGTAACACCCTTGGCCTCAACAGCATGCTACATCTTTGCCAGGGTTCTGGTGAGCCACAAAATAGAGGCCCACGAGCCACATGTGGCTCCCAATCTACAGGTCGGGGCCCCTTGCTGTGGGGCCCTATAGGGTTCAATTTTATAGAAACAGATTTGTAGATAGTCCTATATACCCTATATATAGCCCTATATACCCTATATATAGCCCTATATATAGCCCTATATACCGATCCTCTAAGAACACAGGGTCACCAGTGGCATTTACAAAATGTCACCATCAAACAGGTTTGATTTTAATCAAGGGACGCGGAGCGCGGTCATGTGACTTGTTCTGATCCGCAGCACACGAGCGTTTCCTCATTTCATTGTTATTATGGATTGATAAGCTCATCCTCATGATACTAGAAATCAATAAGGACGCGCGCTACTTAATTCTCTCTTTATTAATAGCGTTCTTCGTAGTTTTCGTTTCACCGGCGATGTCACGAGGCGGCTGCTGCCTGTCCTATTGAGATTTAAAGTGGATGTTGAGCGCCGAGGTTTGTATCAGATAACGGATCTGAAGGGCCCTCTGGTTGGCACATGCTATCTAGAAGGATCTATTTGTGGCCATGATGGGAAGTGTAGATAGCCATGGCCAGTGGCGGACTGGAGCCAAAAAATCAGCCCTGGATTTAGCCATGGCGGGCCCGAGACATCCTTGCTGAGCCCCCCCCCCCCCACCATGATGCCGGGGCTATAGCATTGGGGGTGGGGTGCCAGGCTTGTGGGTACAGGGGGTGGAGATAGAGACTAAGCGGACAGGGATTGAATGTAGGTGTTAAAAGCAGAGAGCGACACTAAGCAAAAGGTAATAACCTAGAGCACCGGCGCTATGCACTGAGCCATCTGTAATGATGAATCGGACGCTACATAAAGCTGTTAGAGGTGCTCACCAGATTCGCTTTCTTAAATGTGGTATTGCGTACAGTGCCCGGCGTTCACCAGACGCTGCCTGCAACTACGAGGCGCTACCTGTCGCTATCTCTTCTTAAAGTGGACCAACACCCAGGATTTTCACTATCCTGGGTGTTGGTCCACTTCAGCGGGGCATCCGAGATCAGGATGCTCCGCTGTGTGAAACCCCCCCCAAAAGCCCCAAAAAACGTACCTTTTCGGCGACGGACAAGCGACGGACAAGCCACCGCCGCCGCCGCCTCCCGCGCGTCCCTCTTACAGGGCGCGCGCCCGCGCTGGCCATTCACAAACGGATCAGCCGCCGCCGCCTCCCACGTGTCCCTCTTACAGGGCGCGTGCCCGCGCCGGCCATTCACAAACGGATCAGCCGCCGCCGCCTCCCGTGCGCCCCTGGGAGGTGATTGGCCCCTGGGTGTTGGTCCACTTTAAATAACCCCCATAGTGTTTATTCACTGGTGTGTTCATGGAATGTGCACGGATGGGAAAAACGCGGAGGAAGAATTTAGCACTCGTCCAATGGCCACTATTACTATTACAATATTGGCGCTATTGCCAATATTAACAGGCGCTGATCCTTGATTAATCAATCTCAACATTTGCTGAGATATCGGCCTCCATTGAAAGACGCCCATCGGCCCTGCTCCACTCTGCTGTGGTCAGGAACGCTCCACAAGTGCACAGAGGACAAAGCCCTGCTAAGTATTTGTGCGGCACTACCATTCATGTTGGCGCCCTTTTGGCCTGCGAAGGCCCGCGTCCACCCACGCTCATCAGGGATATAGAAAGCAGAGTAAAGCGCAACCCTCCTGTATGTAAACAACATGGAGTCCCCAACACAAAGGAGCCCACCCTGTATGCGGGAGACGGGGGTAACTGTGCGACAATAATGTCACAGACACAATAATGTCACAGACACAATAATGTCACAGACACAATAATGTCACAGACACAATGGGCCTCATTTATGATGTGCGTACGTTAGAATCATTGTTGTGTCTATAGCGCCAGTTCCGGAGCGCTGCCATCCCTGTCTTATCTGGCGCTGCGCTGTGTATTACATTGGGGTTTATTATTCAAGGGACAGCGGCAGGTAGCGCCTCGTAGCGACAGGTAGCGAACCGCGAATGCCGGGCGCTGTACGCAACACCACATTTATCAAAGTGATTCCGGTGAGCGCCATGTAGCGTCCGATTCATCATCACAGATGGCTCAGCGTATACCGGCGGCGCTCTGGCTACCTGTCGCTCTCCCATACATTTCAATGGATGTTACTTTTCTTTTCTTTAAACAGGGTTTTATTTTATTTATTTATTTTTTTTTTTTTATTAAATCATTGTGTGACGTCTCATGTCCTATTAAAAGTCATTTTTGAAAACTTTTTTTTTTTTTTTTTATATTTTTATGCAGAATTGTTATTACATGTCAGGCATTAAAGTGTTAATGTCGCAATGTTATACCGATGTCATTCCATGCGTTTTCGCTATGTTACTGGTGGATATAAGTTATAAAACAGACTTTAATCACACAGCGTCTGGCGCTATGGGCTACAGTGACACAATTTTGAGCGCCGGCGTTCTGTGAGTGCGAATTTTTGATGAATATGGTGTGAGTCGCTGAGAGTCGGTCGCACAGAGCTGGCGCTACCTCTCGCTCCCTGCAGTGCCATACTGGTGTTAGAACTCCCAACATACATCTCAATCATCAATGGTGGGCAGGTTACTACAATGACTGAGGCGCTCTGTTACAGCGCCCGATAACTGATCACGGCGTCTACTAGCGGTCGCCCTTAGCGCCTCTGTACAGACGTTCATCTGACGATACCTGGCGCTAGTGTATGAATCAGCCTGTAAGACGCTAGCAGCTGATGTGCAGAACGCTAGCTTTGATCGTCGCACTAGGTATTAGCCAGCCTATGTCAGCGCCCGTTGGAGCCGATTATCCCAGCGCCAGTGAGCGCCACTTTGTGCCGCAGTTTTTCGCCGCGCCCCGCCATATTTATAAATTTTTCTTCTACCTTGAAATCTTTGGCGCTGTATTTTTTTGGCGCTGGTCGGTGTTTCTTCATTACAGTTACAAGCGTTTACAGCGTTTACAGAGTTGTTGTTCTCCAAACGACCTTTTATTAAAGAGGAACGACACACCCGATTCTCACTTTTCGGGGGGGGAGGTGTTCCTCTCAGTGGGGCATCACGAATTTTTATAGATTCCAGGGCCAACAGCCACGGGTTTTGGTGCACTTTAGACACTTCAATCCATAGCGCTCAAAGGAATCTTGAGCTACAGCGGCAGGTTTTATCTGGTGCTGCTACAAGCAGAGCGCCCGGCGCTGCATCCTGCGAATTGGGATGCCCCGCTGTGTGCCCAATCCCCCCCCAGGTCGCCCTATTCACTCCCCTTCCTTTCGCTCCTACACAGAAGACTCGGGGACAAGAACAAGTGCGCTGATTGGCTGAGCGGCCCCATCAACCAATTACCGTGCTCGCTCTCACTCGGCTTCCTTCAGCTCCGCTGATGGCTAAGCTGCCTGGACGAGCCGTGTGCACCGCCGGCCGCGTCCCCCGTCACCTCCGAGCCATTGCGTGGCCACGGCGTCCATCCGGAAAGGCCGGGTGTGGCTAGAGGCGAGCTGGGATGTGGCCGTGGAGCAGAGACGTGGCGAGGGCCATTGTAAAATCACATATGGCTGGCGCGAGCACACGCCCTGCTAGAGGGATAGCGGGGATGCAGCCGTGGTCCGGGACCGGAAGCGAGGTAAGTGAACGGGGCTTCTGGGGGTTTTTACACAGTGGAACATTCCAGTTCGGCATGCCCCAAGGAGTGGAACATGGATGGCCTCTGATGTTCTTCTTTAAAGTGGATCAAAACCCAGCGTGATCGACCCCCCCGGGCATCCGAAATCCGGATGTTCCGCTGTGTGAAACCCCCCAGGTCGCCCCATTCACTTACCTTGCTTCCCGGTCCAATGGCGCATGCGCAAGGCGCATCCCCGCTATCTCTCTAGCAGGGTGGGCGCCCGCGCCAGGCATTTATGAATGGCCAGCACGCTCGAAGCCGCTGGCCTTTAGACGTCACCCGCTCCGAGCGCGCTGATTGGACAAGCGGCCATACAAGCGCTGTAGGATCGGTAAGAGATACGTTGCACTCCGAAATCTGGGGGTTTTCCCACAGCGGGGCATCCTGCATCGGGGTGCCCCAGGGACAAGGACTGAAACCCAGGATAGTCAAAATCCTGGGTTTTGGTCCACTTTAAGCAAAAGAAGTCCAACTAGGTCCTGCGTTTCCATTATTGACTCACAATGAATGTGTGTGGTGTTAATTATAAGCATTAAAGTGGACCAAAACCCAGGATTTTGACTATACCGGGTTTTGGTTCTTGCCCCCGGGGAACCCGATGCAGGATGCCCCACTCCAACTTACCTTTCCCTAGTCCTACAGCACATGTGCGGCCTCCAGTCCTGGCGTCTAAGGAGCCGGGTCTAGCTGAGCTGCGCAGAGTGCGTCGCCGGCCGCATCCCGCGTGCCTGCACCGGCCATTCGGAAATGTCTGTCGCAGGCACGCGCCTTGCAAAAGGGATGTGGCCTCTGCTCGTGCATACGCCGTTGTCCCGGGGAAAAAAGTGAGTATACCAGCCGACCTGGGAAGCTTCACACAGCGGGGCATCCCAATTTTGGATGCCCCGGTGGAAGGAATCTAGCAGCCCTGGAATCTTATAGAATCCAGGGTCGATAGCGGTGGGTTTTGCCCATTTTGCTCTATTTGGCCCTGCTTCACCAGAGCGCTGCATCTTTTTGGCGCCGGAGTTAAAGTGGACCAAAACCCAGGATTTTTCCTATCCTGGGTTTTGCTCTTTGTACCCAGGGCACCCCATCGCCTTTGGACTGTGAAAGAAGCTGAGTTTATGGGGCGACCTGGGGATTTCACACAGGAGATGCTAAATGGCGCACATCCAGAATCGGGATGCCCCGGGGGAGGGAATCAATCAGCCCCGGGAATCTTATAGATCCCCACGCATTTTGGTCCACTTAAAATAAGATGCTACCCGGCGGCCGTATCGGTGTTGCTGTTTTTTTTCCCTTAAAGCGCACGCTGAGGCCAGACGCTTCTTAACAGGTTGATTTATCACTAATGCCAGGTAGCGACAGATGAGCGTCTGTAGCAGGCATTTTCAGAGCGCCCGCTAGTAGTCGCTGTGCAGCATTGATGAATACATTGTGAGGAGTCGTTATTTGACCAGTACAGCGCTGTATGGGAGCGCATGTTAGCCATTGGTCAGTGCGACCGACTCACAACATGATAAAAAAAACAGCCTCACACAACCTCCGGCGCTCAAAAATGCTGGAGGAGGCTGTTTGATTAAAGTGGACCAACACCCAGGATTTTCACTATCCTGGGTTTTGGTCCACTTTGGTGGGGCACCCCGATCGGGAGTGCCCCGCTGCGTGAAACCCCCCCAGAACGCCCGGAAACACTCACCTCCCCACGCTCCTACGCGGGCACTTGTGCAATCAGAGCTCAGAGCCGCTGTGGTATGCACGTACAAGCGGCGTCCAACCACAGCGGCTCTGAGCGCTGGAGGCCGCGTCTCGCGCTTCCCTCTAACAGGGAGCGCGCCCGCACCAGCCATTCACAAACGGCCGCCCTGCTAGAGGGAAGCGCGAGACGCTGCCGCGGCCCGCGCATGCGCCGTTGGAATGGGGTTAAGGTAAGGTTTCTGGGCTTCCTGGGGGGTTTCACCCGATTTCGGATGCCCCGCGGGGAGGGATCTGATCGGCCCAGGAATCTTATAGATTCAAGGGCCGATCCCCCTGGGCGTTGGTCCACTTTAAAGTCTGTTTTTTAGCATGTATCCACCAGTAACAAAGCGAAAACATATGGAATTACATTGTTATTACATTGTAACATGAACACATTAATGCCAGACCTGCAATGTCAATTCATAAATGCATAAATATATATAAAACATGAAAAAAAATTGGAAACATGGCTTTTTCTAGGCCAGGAGAGGTCACCACATTATTTGAGATTTAAAAACAAACAAAAATTAACAAAAACCCTGTTTAAAAAGAAATAAAAGAACGTCCATTGAAATGTATGGGAGAGCGACAGGTAGCGAGAGGTAATACGTGACGCTCTGCAAGGCTGAACGCCGGCGCTGTTTGCTGAGGCTGGGATAATGATGAATCGGACGCTACATGGCGTTATCCCATTCGCTCAACAGATTCTGCTTGATAAATG
The DNA here is from genome assembly GCA_027917425.1 of Gastrophryne carolinensis. NCBI lineage: Eukaryota > Metazoa > Chordata > Amphibia > Anura > Microhylidae > Gastrophryne > Gastrophryne carolinensis. Next base: position 645,863,470 of record CM051234.1, on the reverse strand, counting down.
TGTAATTGCTGCCATGTCCGGCGTTCACCTGCCGCTACCTGTCATTTACAAAGCGCTACCTGGCGCTACCTCTCATTTACAAGGCACTACCTGGCACTACCTGTCATTTACAAGGCGCTACCTGTCATTTACAAGGCACTACCTGGCGCTACCTGTCATTTACAAGGCGCTACCTGTCATTTACAAGGCGCTACCTGGCACTACCTGTCATTTACAAGGCGCTACCTGGCGCTACCTCTAATTTACAAGGCACTACCTGGCACTACCTGTCATTTACAAAGCGCTACCTGGCGCTACCTCTCATTTACAAGGCACTACCTGGCACTACCTGTCATTTACAAGGCGCTACCTGTCATTTACAAGGCACTACCTGGCGCTACCTCTCATTTACAAGGCACTACCTGGCACTACCTGTCATTTACAAGGCGCTACCTGTCATTTACAAAGCGCTACCTGGCGCTACCTCTCATTTACAAGGCACTACCTGGCACTACCTGTCATTTACAAGGCGCTACCTGTCATTTACAAGGCACTACCTGGCGCTACCTGTCATTTACAAGGCACTACCTGGCGCTACCTGTCATTTACAAGGCACTACCTGGCGCTACCTGTCATTTACAAGGCGCTACCTGGCGCTACCTGTCATTTACAAGGCGCTACCTGGCGCTACCTCTAATTTACAAGGCGCTACCTGCCGCTACCTGTCATTTACAAAGCGCTACCTGGCGCTACCTCTCATTTACAAGGCGCTACCTGGCGCTACCTCTCATTTACAAGGCACTACCTGGCGCTACCTGTCATTTACAAGGCGCTACCTGTCATTTACAAGGCACTACCTGGCGCTACCTGTCATTTACAAGGCACTACCTGGCGCTACCTGTCATTTACAAGGCGCTACCTGTCATTTACAAGGCGCTACCTGGCGCTACCTCTAATTTACAAGGCGCTACCTGCCGCTACCTGTCATTTACAAAGCGCTACCTGGCGCTACCTCTCATTTACAAGGCACTACCTGGCTCTACCTGTCATTTACAAGGCGCTACCTGACGCTACCTCTCATTTACAAGGCGATACCTGGCTCTACCTCTCATTTACAAGGCGCTACCTGGCGCTATCCCTTCATGAATAAGGGCCTAAGGCTCAATCCCGACACTGGTATGTGCTGGAGAAGAGCAGGGATCATTTTTCTGCCCTTTGGCCTTGTAACGTCCATGTCCACCTCTGCGTTGGAGGGAGAAAGTAGAGGCCTAGTCTGTGATGAGTAAATATTTACCCGACATCAATAGAAGGTCGCCCCCAACCAAGGCCTTTCTATTCATTTTATATAGGACGGGGAAGGGCTGAATCCACCTCAAAGTCCACCGACCTCAGGGAAAACATGACTGACCTGGATGCTGCTCCGCTTCCTGAGTGCAGGAATTACTTACCCGCTCCGCTTCCTGAGTGCAGGAATTACTTACCCGCTCCACACCGAGCCGCGGTCGCTTCCCAATTGCATTTCACGGTGGCGTCCAGTGCATGACACGCGCATTGCCTTTCATCAGGAGATTTTTGGGCTCCGCAAACAATGCACGGGCCTCCGTAGCCTCTAATGTGATGGCTGTGCCCCAGCTTCCTATATGGGCCTTGGAGCTAAGAAAAATCTCATGGTATTAAAGTGGACCAACACCCAGGATTTTCACTATCCTGGGTATTGGTCCACTTCCGCGGGGCACCCAGCTGTGTGAAACCCCCCAGAAAGCCCCGAAAACTCACCTGACCCCGCTCCCACGTGACTCGCTCGTCCAATCGCCGCCGACGGACAAGGAGAGGCAACGACGGACAAGCTGAGCGCGGGCCGCCGCCGCCTCCTGTGCGTCCCTCTTACAGGCCAGGGCAGGTGCGCGCCCTGCTAGAGGAACGCACGTGAGGCGGCGGCCCGCGCATGCGCTGCTGGGACGAGGATCAGGTAGGATTTTCGGGGATCTGGGGGGGTTTCACACAGCGATCGGGGTGCTCCGCAGTCAGGGAGCTGATCGGTCCTAGATTCCCGGGCCGATCAGGGGAGGGTGTTGGTCCGCTTTAACAAAAAATCACTCTATGAGAAAAAATCTCACTGTTGCTGAATCAGCAGCTAGACAGACAATGGAAGCCAATGGTACTAGAGAAATTTTTACTTGTTTTTTACACTGTAGTAAAAAGTACCCTTGACTTTCATTCAGGCTGATTCATTACTAGCGCCAGGTATCAGCAGATGAGCGTCTGTACAGCGACCGCTAGTAGACGCTGTGATCGGCTATCGGGCACTGTAACAGAGCACCTCAGTTGCTGTAGTAACCTGGCCGGCATTGATGAATGTGATGAATGTGGGGCGTTCTAACACCAGTACAGCGCTGCAGGGAGCGAGAGGTAGCGCCAGCTCAGTGCGACCGACTCTCAGCGACTCGCACCATGTTCAACAAAAAACCAGACTCACACACAGCGTGGGCGCTCTGGATCTGGGCGCTGTAGCATAGAGCGCCAGACGCTGTGTGATTAAAGTCTGTTTTTGAACACATATCCACCAGTAACAAAGCGAAAACACATGGAATGACATTGTTATAACACCGTGACATTAACACTTTAATACCAGACCTGTAATGACAATTCTGCATAAAAATATAAAAAATCAAAAAAGTTTTCAAAAATGACTCTTTCTAGGCCAGGAGACGTCACACAATGATTGGAGAGAAATAAACTATTAAATACAAAATACCCTGTTTGAACAGAAGAAAAGGAACGTCCATTGAAATGAATGGGAGAGCGACAGGTAGCGACAGGTAATACCTGGCGCCCTGGAAGCTAGAGCGCCGGCGCTATGCACTGAGCCACCTGTAATGATGAATCGAACGCTACATACCCCAAAGGGAGTGATATAATAAGTAGGCCATAGGTCTCATGACACTTAAAGTGGACCAAAACTCAGGTCCTTGCCCCCACGGCACCCCGATCGAGGATGCCCTACTGTGTGAAACCCTCCCAGGTCGCCCGATCCCACTCACCATTCCGCAGGCGCATCCCTCTCATCCAATCAGCACGCTTGTATCCCGCCCCTTTGTCTAATAGCTTGTCTAAGACGAGCGGATCTGAGCGAGCTGGTGGCCGCATCCCCCGCTACCCTCTAACAGGCTGCACCGGCCATTCACAAATGCCTGACGCGGGCACGCGCCCTGCTAGAGGGATGGCGGGGATGTGGCTGCAGCTCGTGCATTCGCCTTTGTACCAGGAAAGAAGGTGAGTTTTTGGGCGATCTGGGGGGTTTCACACATCGGGGGTATCCCAATTTTGGATGCCATGGGTGGAGGAAATCCAGCGGCCCTGGAATCTTATAGATGGCGTGTGAGGTTTGGTCCTCTTTAAAGCAAGGAAGGATTAGATTTCAATTGTAAAATAATACACCGTGCTGATTGGAGGAACGGCCGCGAGCGACCGCGATGAGGAGACCTGCGTGGTTTCACATAGCGGGGCACCACCAATCAGGGAGCCCCTGGGGCAAGGACCAAAACCTAGGATAGTCAAAATCCTGGGTTTCGGTCCGCTTTAAACCTCGTAGCACCTAGTTAGTTTGTTCCCTTTACAATGTGTTTTACCTTGTCTGTAATCATGTCTTGTAAAGCGCTACGGAAGATGATGGCGCTATATAAATAAACATTATTATTATTATCAATAATAATAGAAATAACAACAATAATAAACATTATTATTATTATTATTAAACAATAATACATAATATTATTATTATTATTATTAACAATAATAATAAACATTATTATTATTATTATTATTATTATTATCAATAATAATAACAACAATAATAAACATTATTATTATTAACAATAATAAATAGTATTATTATTATTATTATTATTATTATTATTATTATCAATAATAAATATTATTATTAATATTAATAATAATAATAACAATAACTACCGGAGGCGGGGAAGACGTCACAACTGCGTCGGGCCCCTGCGGTCAGGGGCCCCCATTACTATTGCTTATACGGCATGATGTACAGACTAGTAGACACATTTGCCTCCTGTGTTGTATCCAATGTAGTTAAAACTACGAGTTAAACCTTCAGCATCATTTAATTAAAATTCCAAACCCTTAAAAAATGATTCCCCAGCATCTAAAATTAATATATTTTAAGTTTTTAGTCACTTACTTATTATACTTTCCCCCACTGGGCTGCAACTCTGTTCAGGACTTTAGGATACGGGCGCCGCCATCTTGACTCAGAAGCATCACATACTGAGGAGAGGAGAGTGGGATAAAGTGCAGGGGGCGGGGTTATAGCTGTGCTTTGCTCAGACAGAGCAGAGCTGGGGTCAGGAAAAGGTCAGCAATCCCAGAATGCAGAGCAGCACAGTCAGAAGACACTTCCTGTTTGCAGGCTGCCTGATGACCCATGAGCCGCCATCTTGAAAGTTTAAAGGCTCATAACATGCAGTAGATGTAGGTAGGATAAATTTTTTATGTGAGCAATCTGTATGTACAGGGTGTGGGAAACATATAAGATAGGCTCTTATTCAGGGTGAAGGTCTGGATTAATGTGAGCAATCTGTATGTACAGGGTGTGGGAAACATATAAGATAGGCTCTTATTCAGGGTGAAGGTCCGGATTAATGTGAGCAATCTGTATGTACGGGATGTGGGAAACATACAAGACAGGCTCTTATTCAGGGTGAAGGTCCGGATTAATGTGAGCAATCTGTATGTACAGGGTGTGGGAAACATATAAGATAGGCTCTTATTCAGGGTGAAGGTCCAGATTAATGTGAGCAGTCTGTATGTACGGGATGTGGGAAACATACAAGACAGGCTCTTATTCAGGGTGAAGGTCCGGATTAATGTGAGCAATCTGTATGTACAGGGTGTGGGAAACATATAAGATAGGCTCTTATTCAGGGTGAAGGTCCAGATTAATGTGAGCAGTCTGTATGTACGGGATGTGGGAAACATACAAGACAGGCTCTTATTCAGGGTGAAGGTCCGGATTAATGTGAGCAATCTGTATGTACAGGGTGTGGGAAACATATAAGATAGGCTCTTATTCAGGGTGAAGGTCCAGATTAATGTGAGCAATCTGTATGTACGGGATGTGGGAAACATACAAGACAGGCTCTTATTCAGGGTGAAGGTCTGCTTTAATGTTACTGTATGAGCCATGAGAGGGCCCCATGCAGGGATGTAGCTAGGGGGGGGGCAGCAGGGGCACGTGCCCCGGGTGCAGCAGGTCAGGGGGGGGCCCGAGCACAGGTGGGGGCGCCATTTCAGATCTTTGCCCCGTTTGCCAGAAAGCCTAGCTACTCCCCTGCCCCATGTTTGTCCAAGGGCCCGGTCAGATTTAGATACCGGCCATTCACTCCATGAAAAAAAAAATGGCTGACGTTGCTCCTCTGGGTTTAGTACATATACCCCCCGCCCCCAGCTTACACTCTATTGACCATTATAACCCATGGACTCCATGATCTCTAGGGTGCCCCCTCCCCTGTTAGCACACCGGGACACAGCCTTCCTGCCTCCCACAGGGTAATAAATCCCCCCACCCTATATCCAGAGGCAGCAGAAGGCTCCGGTGGTGAAATCCGCTCAGCGCCTCGTTCATCACAATAAGAATCGGCTCATCGATTGGAAAATTAGGATGTAAAATGAAATGGCCCCCGACAGATATCATGATTATCCTGATTTATAGGGAGGAAGCGCCTCATCCTCCCAACGCTCTAATCACCAAATTGAATGATCTAATAAGCCGAGGCGGCCCCTTCCTCTTATTACCGGCATTGTGTTCTGTGGGCAGAGAGAGCGCGGCGAGGCCACCGCCATGTTAGGTCCCCGGTGCATATTTCGTGCAGGCCCGTCATGATATTAATATAAAGGGACTTATTTATGATGTACGTTGTTTGGCAGCTTTCCGGTGTCTTTAACGCCAGTTTTGGAGCGTTGGCATCTCTTTCTTTTCTGGCGTCGGACCTTCACCCTGAATAAGAGCCTATCTTGTATGTTTCCCCCCTGTACATACAGATTGCCCACATTAATCCACACCTTCTCCCTGAATAAGAGCCTATCTTGTATGTTTTCCCCCCTGTACATACAGATTGCCCACATTAATCCGGACCCTCCCCCTGAATAAGAGCCTATCTTGTATGTTTCCCACACCCTGTACATACAGATTGCCCACATTAATCCAGACCTTCACTCTGAATAAGAGCCTATCTTGTATGTTTTCCTCCCTGTACATACAGATTGCCCACATTAATCCGCACCTTCTCCCTGAATAAGAGCCTATCTTGTATGTTTTCCCCCCTGTACATACAGATTGCCCACATTAATCCAGACCCTCACCCTGAATAAGAGCCTATCTTGTATGTTTCCCACACCCTGTACATACAGATTGCCCACATTAATCCAGACCTTCACTCTGAATAAGAGCCTATCTTGTATGTTTTCCTCCCTGTACATACAGATTGCCCACATTAATCCGGACCCTCACCCTGAATAAGAGCCTATCTTGTATATTTCCCACACCCTGTACATACAGATTGCCCACATTAATCCAGACCTTCACTCTGAATACCAGCGCCAGTGAACGCCACTTTGTACCACCGTCTTTTCTGCGCTGCACAGTGTATTTATACATTTTTTGGAGCCCTGAAAAGATTGACGCTGTATTTTTTGGGTGCTGGTTGGCGTTTCATCATTACAGATACAGGATATCACTGCTGGGGGACAGTGCGTTTAGGCTGCGTTTTAGTTGTTGAGCTCCAAATTACACACTGGTGAGAAAAATAAGCCAAAATTACATTTGGTGACATTTAGGTCCTGCATTTACATTGTTGACAAGTCCCAAATCAGACACATGCTGGCGGTCGCATTTTTGTTTTATTAAATAGCACACCGAGTGGCGCTGAGGCAAAAAAATCGCTCTGATTGGAATTAACAGGCACTGCCGCTTCAGAAATCAGGCTCCCAATGGCTATTTTGTGCAGGCCCATCACAATATAATAATTTAATGGTTATTTTGTGCAGGCTCGTCACAATAATTATATATTGGCTATTTGGTGCAGGCCTGTCATGATACAATAATATAATGGCTATTTTGTGCAGGCCTGTCACGATATAATGATTTAATGGCTACTTTGTGCAGGCCCGTCACAATATAATATTATAATCGCTATTTTGTGCAAGCCTGTCACGATATAATATTATTATCGCTATTTTGTGCAGGCCTGTCTCGATTTAACAATATAATGCCTATTTTGTGCAGGTCCGTTACGATATAATATTATTATCGCCATTTTGTGCAGGCCTGTCTCGATTTAACAATATAATGCCTATTTTGTGCAGGTCCGTTACGATATAATATTATTATCGCTATTTTGTGCAGGCCTGTCTCGATTTAACAATATAATTGCTATTTTGCGCAGGCCCGTCAAGATAAAATATTATAATCGCTATTTTGTGCAGGCCCGTCACGATATAATAATATAATGGCTATTTTGTGCAGGCCCGTCACGATATAATAAAATAACAGCATTTTATGAGTGTTGCAGGAAATGTCTGCAAACATCTCCTCTCCTCCCAGTAATAAAATAACATTCATCATATTGTATATCCTGAAAGAAGAGGGGCAGAAGACTCCGCCATTAATTTATGTAACGTGGCACAACCATTAAGACGTTCCACCATATAATGCTGAACAAACCTATGCCAGCCCTCCATAAATACCAGCCATCACTCCATGTTACTGCCCAATGCCCTCATGCCATCACTCCATGTTACTGCCCAATGCCCTCATGCCATTACTCCATGTAACACCATACCTCATATCTCTCAGACATTCCTACATAGACCACCTCACAACCCTCAGCCATTTCTCCATTTAGCACCTCAAAACTCTGAGCTAATACTCCATGTAACTGCCAAATGCCCTCAGCCATTACTCTATGCCTCATAACTCTCAACCATTATTCCCGTGTAGACCACCTCATTTAACTATCAGCCATTATTTCATGTAACTAATGCCCTCAGCCATTACGCCATACCTCACCATTCATGCATAAACCACCTCACAACCATCAGCAATTATTACTCCATAAAAACACCTCACAACTATCAGCCATTACTCCATGTAACGGCCCGCGGCCCTCAGTCATTACTCCCTGTAACACCTCACAACCTTCAGACAAACCTCCAAGTAACTGTCCGCTACCCTCAACCATTACTCCAGGTAACACCACACAAACCCCAACTAGTCCTCCAGATAACACCACACAACCCCCAACCATTTCTCCAGGTAATACCATACAACCCCCAACCATTCCTCCTGGTAACACCATACAACCCCCAGTCATCCCTATAAGTAACAGCACACAACCCCTAGTCATTCCTCCAACGAACACCACACAACCCCCAGTCATTCCTATAAGTAACACCACACAACCCCCAGTCATTCCTCCAAAGAACACCACACAACCCCCAGTCATTCCTATAAGTAACACCACACAACCCCCAGTCATTCCTCTAGATAAGACCACACAACCACCAGTCATTCCTATAAGTAACCCCACACAACCCCTAAGTTACCATTCCTCCAAATAACACCACACAACCATTGCCCCAAGTAACATCACACAACCCCCAAACATTACTGTAAGTAACACCACACAAACCCAGTCACTGCTCCAGGTAACATCACACAACCCCCAACCGTTCTTACAAGTAACATCACACAAGCCCCAACCATTCCTCCAAGTAACATCACACAAGCCCCAACCATTCCTCCAAGTAACATCACACAAGCCCCAACCATTCCTCCAAGTAACATCACACAAGCCCCAACCATTCCTCCAAGTAACATCACACAAGCCCCAACCATTCCTCCAAGTAACATCACACAAGCCCCAACCATTCCTCCAAGTAACATCACACAAGCCCCAACCATTCCTCCAAGTAACATCACACAAGCCCCAACCATTCCTCCAAGTAACATCACACAAGCCCCAACCATTCCTCCAAGTAGCATCACACAAGCCCCAACCATTCCTCCAAGTAGCATCACACAAGCCCCAACCATTCCTCCAAGTAGCATCACACAAGCCCCAACCATTCCTCCAAGTAACATCACACAAGCCCCAACCATTCCTCCAAGTAACATCACACAAGCCCCAACCATTCCTCCAAGTAACATCACACAAGCCCCAACCATTCCTCCAAGTAACATCACACAAGCCCCAACCATTCCTCCAAGTAACATCACACAAGCCCCAACCATTCCTCCAAGTAACATCACACAAGCTCCAACCATTCCTCCAAGTAACATCACACAAGCCCCAACCATTCCTCCAAGTAACATCACACAAGCCCCAACCATTCCTCCAAGTAACATCACACAAGCCCCAACCATTCCTTCAAATAACAGCACACAACCCCCAAACATTCCTCCAAGTAACATCACACAACCCCCAACCATTCCTCCAAGTAACATCACACAAGCCCCAACCATTCCTCCAAGTAACATCACACAAGCCCCAACCATTCCTCCAAGTAACATCACACAAGCTCCAACCATTCCTCCAAGTAACATCACACAAGCCCCAACCATTCCTCCAAGTAACATCACACAAGCCCCAACCATTCCTCCAAGTAACATCACACAAGCCCCAACCATTCCTTCAAATAACAGCACACAACCCCCAAACATTCCTCCAAGTAACATCACACAACCCCCAACCATTCCTCCAAGTAACATCACACAAGCCCCAACCATTCCTCCAAGTAACATCACACAAGCCCCAACCATTCCTCCAAGTAACATCACACAAGCTCCAACCATTCCTCCAAGTAACATCACACAAGCCCCAACCATTCCTCCAAGTAACATCACACAAGCCCCAACCATTCCTTCAAATAACAGCACACAACCCCCAAACATTCCTCCAAGTAACATCACACAAACCCCAACCATTCCTCCAAGTAAAACCACACAACCCCCAACCATTCCTCCAAGTAACATCACACAACCCCCAGTCATTCCTATAAGTAACACCACACAACACCCAACTATTCCTCCAAATAACATCACACAACCCCCAACCATTGCTCCGAGTAATACCACACAACCCAAACCATTGCTCCGAGTAATACCACACAACCCAAACCATTGCTCCGAGTAATACCACACAACCCCCAGCCATTCCTCCAAATAACATCACACAACCTCCAATCATTCCTCTAAATAATACCACACAAACCCCAGCCATTCCTCCAAGTAACACCAAGTTATCTCCATCCTTTCATTAATGATACATGACATAAGTAGCACCACTCAACCACAAGCCATTTCACAGTTTGAACAGACCTCCTTCTAACACCACATAATTCCCATCTATTGAACCAAGTAACACTTCCCAACCCCCAGCCATTCCTCCTTATAACAACCCAAAAGCCTCAACGATTACACTGGGCAACACCACATAAACCCCAACATTTGTTCCAAGTAGCACCAAATGACCAAAAGTCATTCACCATTTTAAGTCTATAAAATCCTCGATGAACACCATACAAATCTCATTCATTACTACAAATAACACCACATAACTCCCAGTTACTCCCCAAATGAACACCACATAATCGCCAGCCATTCCCCAGTGTAACATCACATAACCCCCAGCCATTCCCCAATCTAACACCACATAACCCCCAGCCATTCCCCAATCTAACACCACATAACCACCAGCCATTCCCCAATCTAACACCACATAACCACCAGCCATTCCCCAAATTAACACCACATAACCTGCAGCTATTCCCCAGTGTAACACCACATAACCCCCAGCTATTCCCCAGTGTAACACCACATAACCCCCAGCTATTCCCTAGTGTAACACCACATAACCCCCAGCTATTCTCCAGTGTAACACCACATAACCCCCAGCCATTCCCCAATCTAACACCACATAACCACCAGCCATTCCCCGAATTAACACCACATAACCCCCAACTATTCCCCAGTGTAACACCACATAACCCCCAGCCATTTCCCATTGTAACACCACATAACCACCAGCCATTCCCCAGTGTAACACCACATAACCCCCAGCCATTCCCCAATCTAACACCACATAACCCCCAGCCATTCCCCAGTGTAACATCACATAACCCCCAGCCATTTCCCATTGTAACACCACATAACCCCCAGCCATTGCCCAAATTAACATCACATAACCCCCAGCCATTCCCTCAATTAATATCACATCCCCCCAACCATTCCCCAATGTAAAACCATATAACTCCCAGCCATTCCCCAAATGAACACCACATAACCTCCAGCCATTCCCCAATCTAACACCACATAACCCCCAGCCATTCCCCAGTGTAACATCACATAACCCCCAGCCATTGCCCAAATTAACATCACATAACCCCCAGCCATTTCCCATTGTAACACCACATAACCCCCAGCCATTGCCCAAATTAACATCACATAACCCCCAGCCATTCCCTTAATTAATATCACATCCCCCCCAACCATTCCCCAATGTAAAACCATATAACTCCCAGCCATTCCCCAAATGAACACCACATAACCTGTTTCCATTCCCCAAAGTAACACCACAAAACCTTCAGCCATTCCCCAGTGTAACACCACATAACCCCCAGCCAGTCCCCAGTAGTGTAACATCACATAACCCCCAGCCATTCCCCAGTTTAACACCACATAAACCGTAGCCATTCCCCAAAGGAACACTGCAAACCCCAAAATGTTCCTATATGTAACGACACTACATTTTTCTACCACAACAACACCCACAATTTCTCTGTCTAAAATCACAAAAACAGCCATTCCCCAAAGTAACACTATACAACCCTCTTAACACGGCATAACCCCCACCCATTGCTTAAAGCCACATCACACAACCATTTAGCTGCCATGCAACCCATGGCAAATTCTCAATCTAACACCACCTACCAGCTTCCCTCCTTTCCAGAATAAACAGGAGACACCAAAAGATGGGTTTGGGTGATACCTTCCTGTACAGAGCTCTTGGACATCCACCACCACACAGTGACCAGCAGAAGATAAAATAAAATCCAGATATCTCATGTTGGGGCCCGCTGAGCCTTATCAGAGGTAAACAGAGATAGCAGTGGCGAAGATCATTGGAGAGGCGGCCATTGACCAAAACTCTCAGAATGCCAGAAAAGCCACCGGATCGCCTGTACAGAGCTACAAAGTGTTTTTTTCCCAACTTGTGAGGAAATAAATCATACGTAACTATGCCTCCACCATCACATTTTCAGGGAGATCTTTGTGAGGCGGTGTGTGCAAGCAGGGCTTTAATCATGGAAGTATTAAACTTTACGGCCTTCATGTGAGAAAAGCTCAGTAATTGCATTTATTTACAAGCAATAGGGAATTTTAGGAATTTCCAGCCTGGTTTGGCATTGATTGTATCCCCCCCATACATTAACTTTAATTGCTTTATTGATGACTCCGAGCTACCAGACCAGTTTCCACATGCAAAGATTGCAAAAGCGAAGCCGAATGCGGCAATGTACAACGCCGGCGAGGCGAGTCGGGAAGCCGAGACGGCCTCATTCATTAGCGCTTGGGTTTTGATATTTTAATTAGAGAGAAGATGAGCGATGGGCTCGGGTAATCCGGCAATCTTCCGAGCGGCGAAATCAGGCTGAAAACTCACATTGGCCATGCGGATAAATCAATGCAATCCTTTCCACTGGTACATCGACTTTATTCCGCTATTTTCCAATATTTCATGGCGAGGAGGAAAAATCATTAGAACAATTTAACAAGATTAAATATTGAAAGAGTTGGATAAACAGGATTCATTAGAAGGGAGCTGCTAATTTCGGGCTGCAGATGGGCCCGGTCATTTAATAGCGCCCGACCAGTACGGCAGTTATTACCTCTACGGACTAAATATTTAATTTTTTTTTTTTGTTACATTCAATCGGAAGTGCTGATCAGGCAATTACCATTTCCTGTATATAAAAAGCGCAATAAACACACTCTCACAACTCAGATCCTAAACACATCAGACTATTCACAAGCCAAAGATATATCTTTTTTTAAATTCGGAAAATGTTACTATCAGTGCTGGCTATAAAGTTATAATTTACAAATATTTGTTGTATTTCCTTCCCATGTGACTTGTTTTACCCCGCATATTATTAGCATATTTTTAGTTTTAGCCTTTCTCCATTTTTTATCCTGTACAGAGCTACAGGAGATACCACAGCTTTACTAAATTAATATTAATGATAACGGCACAAGCTGTACATAATAGAATACTAATACTAATATAATACTAATTATATTAATATTTATTATTTTTATTTATCAAAGCTCTGTCATCTTTGGTGGCGCTGTACATAATAGAAAATACAAAAAACTGAACCATATATATATATTAGACTAATATAGGTCTTACATCGAAGGTTATTATGATAATATTAAAACATAATAACCCTCCATGTAACCCTATATTAATAGTACATATTTGTGGTTCAGCTACTTGTAATTTCTACCATGTACAGCGCCACTGAAGATGACAGAGCTTTGATAAATAACGATAATAATTATTAGTCTGATTATTATTATTACATAATAACTAAAGTCTAACAACTTTCATCCATTCCTCTATTTTAACCCTATAGCAGAAGTTTATCATTTGTTTTATGCCCTTTGTATTTTCTGTAGTACAGTGCCACAGAAAATGAAAGAGATTTTATACAGGAATATTATTAGTATCACTGTTAATAATATTAGAACAAATAGATAAACATAATAACTAAAGTAGAACTCACAACCCTCAGCTATTTCTCTATGTAGCCCTATTATAGAAATGTATCATTTGATTTAAGCTTTTTTTATTTTCTACTATGTACAGCGCCACAGACGATGACAGAGCTTTTAGTAAATAAACATTGTTATTTTTATTACAATAAGAATAAATAGACATAACTAAAGTCTAACGCACAACCTTCAGCCATTCCACCATGTAACAGAACATAAGCGTGTCATTTGCCTTTTTTGTATTTTTTTCTATGTGCAGCGCCACCAAGGACATTATTATAATATATAATAATTTATTATTAATAATAATAATAATAATAATAATAATATATATATATATATATATATATATATATATATATATTGTTATTATTATTATTATTTAGTATTATGTAATAATAATATTAACAGGAATACATCACTAAAGTCTAACTCATAACCCTTTAGCCATTTCTCCATATAACCTCATATTATAAATGCATAATGTGTCTGTATTTTCTGTATTTTCTTATACAGCATCACGGAATATGATGGAGCTTTAGAAATAAACTTTACTATGAATAATGATAGTACTAATAATAAACATAATACCTGAAGTCTAAGGTCCCTTTCACACTGGGGCAATTGTGGGGCCCTTTCACATACTTGATTGTGTATGCTAGTAGACCGGCTAACCATCACATATCTATGCAGGTAATAGATAATATGATCATCAGCGAGTTGGCGTCCACTTCAGATTTCTATCAGGTGCGAATCAATCTTTTAGGGTGTATTATTATTTTGAGCAAGTCATTGATGGGTATCTTCATTTTAGAAAGAAGGACACAAACACGGTTGCTCATCAGATGTCCTGGCAATCTACAAAAGCTCACCTGGGACCAAACATTCGATGAAATCTACAACTCGTCAATAGATTAATAACAATACCATTCATTGTTTCCAAGAGCAGAACTGAATAATACCGAGAACCAGCGCGGATACGACCATCAAGGCTCGCTCTCATCACTTTGCCTGTGGATAAGATACATATAAGCAGCTCGGACCACCGGGTGTGGGATGGCACAAGATCCCGAACAAGCAGACGTTTGAATCTACATATTATTACGGTTCACAGTTCACCACGTATATTATAATTTTATGACTGTAACTCAATTCAGCGTAAATCTAAATTGGTCCAAATTTAATTCAATTTCGGGATGGTACTGAATCTAAAACTTCACTCGGACATATCACCACTCAAATTTCAATGTATTTTTTGATACAACTATATTTTTGTGGTCATTTCTTTTTGTTTCAAGTCCGACCATGCAGTGCGTGCTTAAACAAACCACAGGCTCCTATGCAGCTACCCATAGCCACACACGTTGCTGTTGCTTTGACACGACTTAGGCTGTCATCGAGTTAAAGAGCTTGAAATAGAAAGGATGCAAGTCCTTGCGGGACCTCCATCTCAAACACAACTTTTCAATGCAAATTTGGGTACTTTCGATTCAAAACAAATGTATTTCAACTAAATCAGTTCAAAAACAAGGTTCAGAGGCTTCGTCCCGGTAAATAGGAATCTTACAAGCCAAATTTGACCCAAAAAAACAAATCTCAGAAAGTTTCAGCCAACTGAAGGAAATATCAGAACCGATAAGGCTGAATCTAATCCAAAACAAGTCTCAGAGGTTTCGACCCAGTTGATGAGAATCTGTCCCAAAACAAATCTGAAGAAAAATCTGATCCAAAAAGTTTCACCCAACTGAAGGGAATCTTACAGACGATTAGGCCGAATCAGATCCAAAATAAAATCTCACATATTCGCCCCATCGATGAGAATTTTACCTAAAACAAACATTGGAGGTTTAACCCAAGGGAATTTTACAACCAGTTATGCCGAAACGGAGCCAAGACAACTGTCAATCAGTTTTGTTCCAATTGATGAAAATCTCACAACTGATTAGGCCCCCCAAATTTTTACCCAACTACAGGGAAACTTACAGCGATTAGGCCGAATCAGATCCAAAACTAATCTCAGAAGTTTTGCCCCATCAATGAGAATCTTACATGCTAACAATACATCGGACGTTTCACCCAAAACAAATCCCAGAAATCTAATTCCAATCAATGAACATCCTACAACTAATTTGGCCAAATCTAACCCAATGGTTTCACCCAACTGAAGGAAACAGCCAATTAGGCCGAATGTCAAGAAGTTTTGCCAAACAGAAGGGAGTCTTACAGCTGATTAGACCAAATCAGATCAAAAAGAAATCTCAAAAGTTTGGTCCGTCAATGAACATCTTACACAAAACAAACATCGGGAGTTTCACCCAATCTTACAATATTACAACCAATTAGGGCAAATCTGATCCAAAACAAGTCTCACAAGGTTTGTTCCAATCGAAAATCTTAGAACCAATTTGGCCAACTCTGACCTACCTGAAGGAATTCTTAAAGCTGAATAGGCCTAAAAACAAATATCAGGAAGTTTCACCGAACAGAAAGGGAATCTTACAGCGAATTAGGCCAAATCTGATCCAAAACAAGTCTCAAAAGTTTTGCCCCATGAACGAGAATCTTACAACTCTTTGGGCCAAATTGGCCCCAAAACAAATCTCCAAAAGTTTCACCAAACAGAAGGGAATATCTCAGCTGATTAGGCCAAATCTAATCCAAAACAAGTCTTAGAGGTTTTCGAGCCAGTTGATGAGAATCTGACCCAAAACTAATCTCAGGAAGTTTCACACAGCTGAAGGAAATCTTACAACTGATTTGGCCAAATCTGACCCAAAAAGTTTCACCAAACTGAAGGGAATCTTACAGACGATTAGGCCGAATCAGATCCAAAAGAAAACTTTACATACTCGCCCCATCGAAGGGAATTTTTTTCACTCAAAACTAATCTCAGAAGTTTTGCCCCATCAGTGAGAATCTTACAACCCTTTAAGCCAAACTGAACCCAGAACAAATCTCCAAAGATTTCACCAAACAGAAGGGAATATTACAGTGGATTAGGCCAAAATCTCAGATATTTCGCCCCATCGATGAAACACTTACAACTGATTTGGACAAATCCGACTTAATACAAATCTCAGGAAGTTTCACCCAACAGAAGGGAATCTTACAGTTGATTAGGCCAAATCAGATCCAAAAGCAATCTCGGAGGTTCATTCCATCACTAACTCTCAGCCAAATCAATTGACACACTGCCCAACCCCCCTTCCCCTCAGAAGTTTGAGATGCAACACGCAAGGTGATACCACCATCTGTCTTCTGGGACAAAGATGGAATTAGGCTTGTTGCTCAGCCAGGAAAAAGGCTGTAAACACAACAGAAAAGTGTGCAGCTCTTCCGGACAAATTGTGTGAGGATTTCAGAGACTTCTCAGGAAGTCATGTGTGTCCACCCTTTTAGCTGAAAGCTATTTCGTTGTGAAGTGTTGGACGGTCACCTTCAAAACAATGACACTCTGGCCGTATAGTTATTTTTAGGAAAAGTAGAGGAAATAGTAAAGACCTATCCCACCCCTCACGCCCAATAAAAACATAAATATTCCGGTATCCTGGAACCCTCCAGATGATTTTATTTTTTAGGATCTTAAAGAGAAACAATGAGAAATACCAAAAAAGGGGGAGGGGTGAGTTGGTTACTACACACACTACAAATACTTTCATAACTAACCTCTGCGGCCACCAAAATAAGTAAAATTAAAGTAGCTTTACTTCTCAAATTAGTCCTATACAGACATACAATAGAGATCACTTACACTTACATTCATGTACATGTAAATAAAGGGTATAGGAAGCTTTATTTTTTTCATATGGACTTGGAGCCACTTTTTTGGCCACAGTGGCATTCAGCAGACAACTAAAAAAACGCTAACGCCTATGCGTCCGCTGCCTAGCGTCTTATTTAAGTAGAGGAAATAGTAAAGACCTTTCCCACCCCTCACGTGCAATAAAAACATAAATATTCCGGTATCCTGGAACCCTCCAGATGATTTTATTTTTTAGGATCTTAAAGAGAAACAATGAGAAATACCAAAAAAGGGGGAGGGGTGAGTTGGTTACTACACACACTACAAATACTTTCATAACTAACCTCTGCGACCACCAAAATAAGTAAAATTAAAGTAGCTTTACTTCTCAAATTAGTCCTATACAGACATACAATAGAAATCACTTACACTTACATTCATGTACATGTAAATAAAGGGTATAGCAAGCTTTATTTTTTTCATATGGACTTGGAGCCACTTTTTTGGCCACAGTGGCATTCAGCAGACAACTAAAAAAACGCTAACGCCTATGCGTCCGCTGCCTAGCGTCTTATTTAAGTAGAGGAAATAGTAAAGACCTTTCCCACCCCTCACGTGCAATAAAAACATAAATATTCCGGTATCCTGGAAACCTCCAGATGATTTTATTTTTTAGGATCTTAAAGAGAAACAATGAGAAATACCAAAAAAGGGGGAGGGGTGAGTTGGTTACTACACACACTACAAATACTTTCATAACTAACCTCTGCGGCCACCAAAATAAGTAAAATTAAAGTAGCTTTACTTCTCAAATTAGTCCTATACAGACATACAATAGAGATCACTTACACTTACATTCATGTACATGTAAATAAAGGGTATAGGAAGCTTTATTTTTTTCATATGGACTTGGAGCCACTTTTTTGGCCACAGTGGCATTCAGCAGACAACTAAAAAAACGCTAACGCCTATGCGTCCGCTGCCCAGCGTCTTATTTCACGCTAATGCCAAAAAGGATGCAGCGCCGAGTGCTCTTGTTGGTGAAACCTGCCGCTGTTGTTCAAAATTCCATAGAGCACAATAGGCAGAACTGGAAGTGTTTAATGCTTATAATTAAAGTGCACCTATACTCAGAAGGAAGTTACTGTAGTCACCTTCTATCCCCGGCCCAGTGCCCCAAAGCCTATGTTTCTTTTTTACCTCAGCCTTTGCCCAATATTCATAACAACACGAACTGGATGCAGTCAGCCATATTGCTACACACAGCTCAGCAATGGGGAGCACATCAACCTAACTGCTATTATGTCATAGTTTGCTTGTAACTGAATTATTAGCATATAGCAAGCTATTCACCATTATACTACCTTCCTATTGTTTTTCCTGGTTTATTTATGAATATTGGGCAATAAAGAACCACAGGCTGATTTGGGGCACTGGGCTGGGGATGGAAGGTGACCACATAAACTTCCTTTCTGAGTATAGGTGCACTTTAATATTAAACACATTTATTTGTACAGAACTGGCATCGGGACTTGTCAATAATGGAAACGCAGGACCTAGACGGGCCAAATGTTTTTTTTTGGGTGTTATTAAAAATGATTTTAATGGCTTTTTTTACTTAACAATATGTCATTTGGACACCAACAACTAAAACGCAGCCTAAACGCACTGAAAGGTTTGTCCCCTTTGTGCCCAGCAGTAAAGATGAAACGCCAACCAGCACCGGAATAATACAGCGCGGAAGATTTCAAGGAGGAAAAAATTCATACGTTGAGCGATGGAAAAAACGGCAGTGAAAAGTGGCGCTCACTGGCGCTGGGATAATCGGCCGGCGCTGACACAGGCCGGCCAATACCTAGAGCTTCATTCATTTTATTTTTCAGTGGGCGGCAGATGAGCGGCTCGCACGAGGTAGCGCAATGCCTGCGCTCACTCCCAGCCGGCGGATCAACGCAGTGCACAACTTGTCAAAGCCGAGGCGGCTGTGAGCCCTAGCGCTGCCCTTTAGAGTTGCAAAGCAGCCACTTTTATAAAAAAAAACACAGTGCCCAAGTGGACACTGCCAGAAGGGGATTCCAGGAGTCCTGTGCCTGTAGTAGATCCTTTTTTTAGTTTTTTTTTTTTGTTTTCATAAATGTGGTTTTTGCGTACAGCGCCTTGCGTTCACCAGACGCTGCCTGACACAGCGAAGCACTACCTGGCGCTAGAGCTTCATGAATAAACCCCTCAACGTATTCCAGTATGACTAATAGAAGGCTACTGACCATGCTGGTCTTGTATTAGAGAAAGCAAAGAAGGGATCGAAGAAAAGAAGGCGACAGTGAAAGACAGGACCCCTGGCTTTGCAGGTATTTGAATGATACATAAAAACACACCCAGACCAGTATCTAGAATTGGAATAAAAAAAAAAAAAAAGCATCTGCAACCTGTGGGGTTAAACAAGAAATGAGACGCCAGCCGCTGGAATGCTTCTTATTAAAACTGTCATTGCTGTATTTAAATGGACCAAAACCTAGGATTTTGACTATCCTGGGCTTTGGTCCTTGCCCCTGGGTCACGACGATCAGGGATGCTCCGCTGTGTAAAACCCCCCAGGTCGCTCGAACAAACTCGCCTCTCCCAGGTCTTATGGCGCATGTGCAGCCCCTCGTCCAATCAGCGCGCTCGCATCCACCCTCCACTTTTGTCTAAGGCGTATCCTCCGCTACCCTCCAACAGGGAATGTGCCCGTGCCACCCATTCACATATGCCTGGTGCGGACACGCTCACTGCTAAAGGGATAGCGGGGATGCGGCCGCTGCTTACACATGCGCCGTTGGACAGGGAAAGGTGAGTTTTTGGGTGACCTGGGGGGTTTCACACAGCGGGGCATCCCGATTCTGGATGCCTGGGGCGAGAGAATCGATCAGCCCTAGAATATTATAGATTCCCGGGGCGATCTCTGTGGGTTTTTGGTTTTGGGTTTTTAAGCACAACCTCACAAAAGGAAGAAACACCTTGATGGACCGTTCAAGCTTTTTTTTTCTACTGCCGAGGTTCTTTGCCCGGCAACATCTTGAAAAAAAATGCAAACCTACTAACCTGTGATTAGAGACTTAAAGTGGACCAAAACTCAGGATTTTGACTATCCTGGGTTTTGGTCCTTTCCCCGGGGGCACCCCGATCGTGGGTGCTCCGCTGTGTGAAACGCCACAGGCGACCTGGGGGGTTTCACACAGCTGATTCTGAAACTGGATGGCTCGGGGAAAAGGAATCAAGCAGCTCTGGAATCTTGTAGATTCCAGGGCCATCGGTCTAGGGTTTTTGTCCACTCACATGGCCGGCCCTAGAGTCTAAAAGACTCCAGAGCTAGCCGATCAAGCAATGTTAGGGCATCCCGATTCGAAGATACAAATTGCATGCGAGTGATTTGGGATGTGAGCTATTCGGGATGCCCCACTAGGTGAGACCCACATAATATCACTCACCTTTTTCGGGGCATTCGCCAGCTGCATCCCCAGCCTCCCTGTAGGCTGAGACATGTTCCCACGCCCAGTTATTTAGATAGGAGCATGCTGCACACCGCAGGGAGACTGGGGATGTGCCCGCTCTCTTATGCACAGCATACAACTCTCTTTGGACGAGGGCCGGCACATGCTGCGGCGGACCAGAGAAAGGGCATCCCAAATCGGGGACAAGGCCCAAAACCCCGGCTACTAAAAATTCTTTTAGATTCGATTTTTGAACTTCATACGCCCTTTTGATTCCTTTTTTGATTCAGTCTAATTTTTTATTTTGCCTTTTAATGATTCTACAGCAATCGAATCAGCTCAGCATCTTGCCACAAAAAAAGTATTCATTCAAAAATGCCATCTAAGGTGGACTTTCCCTTTAACAGTGGCACCAGGCATAACAAAATGATATGGAGATATGCGTCATGTGATCTAATAGCGGAATATTCAGGGAGGGGGCGAGGCGGCGGCGCGCAGCCTCATTGTCCTCCACTGTTTACCAACAACATGGAACGTTTCTGCCCCTGTGCTCGCTCTGTGTTTTATAGGACAACCATGACTAGGCAAACGCCAGAGGCACACGGACCCGGCCCCCCGGCTACTGTGTCTGTATATATATATATATATATATATATATATATATATATATATATATACTGTATATATTCTACTCTCTATGCTGTATATACTATATATAATCTATATTATCCATACACTCTATATATTCTACTCTCTATGCTGTATATACTATATATAATCTATATTATCCATACACTCTATATGCCCTATATGCTGTATATACTCTAATTTATATGCTCTATATGCGCTATATATATATATATATATATATATATATATATATATTCTACTATATAAGTGCTATATGCCTTATATACTGTACTCTGTATGCCCTATATATGGTAGCTAATACACTCCACTCTATATGCTGTATATACTCTAATTGGTATATATATATATATATATATATATATATATATATACACACACACATACTCTATATGTGCTATATGCCCTATATACTCTATATGCTCTCTCTATATATATACTCTATATACTCTACTCTATATGCTCTATATATATGCTGTATATACTCTATATGCTTTATATACTCTACTTTATACACTCTATATACTGTACTCTATATGTGCTATATACTCTATATACTGTACTCTATACAGTCCACTCTATTTGCTCTCTATATATGCTATAATCTACTCTGTATGTTCTATATATATGCTGTAAATACTCTATATGCTTTATATACTACTTTATACACTCTATATACTCTACTCTACATACTTATATATATACTCTACTCTATATGCTCTCTCTATATATTTTGTATATACCCTACTCTATATGCTATATACTATATATACTGTATATATTCTACTGTATATATGCTATACACTCTATATAATATATATATACTCTTTATACTGTAAATACTCTATATGCTGTATATACTCTACTCTATATGCTCTATATACTATATATACTCTAATCTATATACTCTATATACTGTATATAAGCTATATACTCTATATAGTGTATATACTCTATATACTGCATATACTCTACTGTTTATGTGTTACATAGTATATACAATCAATATACTATATATACTTCAATCTATATTACTCTATATACTATAATGTATATACTTTATATACTGTATATACTGTGCACTATATACTGTACATACTTTACTCTATATACTCTATAAACTGTATAAACTCTATATACTGTATACACTCTAATCTATATACTCTTTAAACTGTATATACTCTATATATACATTATACTATATACAAATATATACTCTTAATACTGTATATACTCTCTATACACAGCAACACACCATTGTATACTGGTGAGGCACGAGTTATGCAGCCAGCAGCGGCAGTGTCTCTGTACAAAGTGCACACACTATACCTGTCTCTGCAACACAATAGAAGCTATGCCAGTATACACCGAGATACACCTAAGCCTAAGAGCTTACAATCTAAACAGAGAAAAAGAAAGACCTATCCGGAGGCCAGAAAGCTCCATAAGCTGTCTACAGTTTTGTACAGCGCTGCTGAATATGTCAGTGCTATATAAATGTATAATAACAGTGTGTGAGTGTGGAGGAGACATTAGAGTGTGAGCTCTGAGGGACAGGGAGTCATGTGACTGCTTCTATGTACAGCGCTGTGGTATATGTCAGCGCTATATAATGTATAATAACAGTGTGTGAGTGTGGAGGAGACATTAGAGTGTGAGCTCTGAGGGACAGGGGGTCATGTGACTGCTTCTATGTAAAGCACTGTAGTATAAGGAAACTGACAGACATGTTTGTGGCTGTGTCGGGGATTAGAGTGTTAGCTCCTGTGGGACAGAGTGATGGGAGATCGGCAGACAGATGATACATTAGCGATGGTGCGGCAGACGAGTTGGATAGAAACAGGAAGCCCCGCACGAAGCCGGCGCATTCACACAAAGTTTTCAAGACTCGGCTGGCGGCTCGGTCATGGGGGATAAACAAGAACACAGAGCGCAACGACTGGTTCTGTGTACTCTGTACAGCGCAGCGGACTATGTCAGCACTATATACATACACAAAATAAATATATAATGACTGTGCAGGATGTGTGTACAGAGCAGAGGTCAGGCTACTGAGGCTGCAGGTTACCGTGCAAGGGAGGATACAGGAGGAGAAGAGCTTACACTCTATTAGGGTATAAGGGAGGATACAGGAGGAGAAGAGCTTACACTCTATTAGGGTATAAGGGAGGATACAGGAGGAGAAGAGCTTACACTCTATTAGGGTATAAGGGAGGATACAGGAGGAGAAGAGCTTACACTCTATTAGGGTATAAGGGAGGATACAGGAGGAGAAGAGCTTACACTCTATTAGGGTATAAGGGAGGATACAGGAGGAGAAGAGCTTACACTCTATTAGGGTATAAGGGAGGATACAGGAGGAGAAGAGCTTACACTCTATTAGGGTATAAGGGAGGATACAGGAGGAGAAGAGCTTACACTCTATTAGGGTATAAGGGAGGATACAGGGGGAGAAGAGCTTACAATCTATTAGGATATAAGGGAGGATACAGGAGGAGAAGAGCTTACACTCTATTAGGGTATAAGGGAGGATACAGAAGGAGAAGAGCTTACACTCTATTAGGGTATAAGGGAGGATACAGGAGGAGAAGAGCTTACACTCTATTAGGGTATAAGGGAGGATACAGGAGGAGAAGAGCTTACACTCTATTAGGGTATAAGGGAGGATACAGGGGGAGAAGAGCTTACAATCTATTAGGATATAAGGGAGGATACAGGAGGAGAAGAGCTTACACTCTATTATGGTATTAGGAAGGATACAGGAGGAGAAGAGCTTACACTCTATTAGGGTATAAGGGAGGATACAGAAGGAGAAGAGCTTACACTCTATTAGGGTATAAGGGAGGATACAGAAGGAGAAGAGCTTACACTCTATTAGGGTATAAGGGAGGATACAGGAGGAGAAGAGCTTACACTCTATTATGGTATTAGGAAGGATACAGGAGGAGAAGAGCTTACACTCTATTAGGGTATAAGGGAGGATACAGGAGGAGAAGAGCTTACACGCTATCAGGGTATAAGGGAGGATACAGGAGGAGAAGAGCTTACACTCTATTAGGGAATAAGGGAGGATACAGGAGGAGAAGAGCTTACACTCTATTAGGGAATAAGGGAGGATACAGGAGGAGAAGAGCTTACAATCTATTAGGGTATAAGGGAGGATACAGGAGAAGAGCTTACACTCTATTAGGGTATAAGGGAGGATACAGAAGAAGAGCTTAGGATTATGGGGGACAGGAAACATTGCACACACACCCTCACCCCCGGGCCACTCACCAGGGCAGACTTGCTGGCCAGGCTGGCGTTGTCCACCATGCTGGCAGGCTTTGGCTTGCTGGCGGCGCTCCGGTCTAGGCAGGCGCTATAGAAGCTGCCTCGTCCTTTGCAGCAGGCGAGTGTCTCTGTGTCACATCGGCGCCCGGATCCGGGTGTCTTTTTTTTTTTTATTTTCTCGCTGCCACAAGCGGAGGAGAATGTTTGATGTCCCCCCTCCTCACTCCGCAACAAGTGTGACCCGCCCGGACCGGCCTCCCGACCGCCCTCCTCCCATTTACTAACGACATGTCAAGGGAGTGATAAATAGAAAGGACTGCTGACAGCTCCACTGCCCCACCACCAGGGGGCTGCCGGCACTGCATCACCCCCACCCGACCAATCACAGCGCTCCACTGCAGCCACAAGAGCTTACACTCTATTAGACTTATTATTATACTGCAGGGAGAAGAGCTTACACTCTATTAGACGTATTATTATACTGCAGGGAGAGGAGCTTACAATCTATTAGACATATTATTATACTGCAGGGAGGAGAGCTTATACTCTATTAGACTATTATACTGTAGGGAGAAGAGCTTACTATCTATTAGACTTATTAATATACTGCAGGGAGAAGAGCTTACACTCTATTAGAATATTATACTACAGGGAGAGGAGCTTACACTCTATTAGACATATTATTATACTGCAGGGAGAAGAGCTTATACTCTATTAGACTATTATACTGTAGGGAGAAGAGCTTACTATCTATTAGACATATTATTATACTGCAGGGAGGAGAGCTTATACTCTATTAGAATATTATACTACAGGGAGAGGAGCTTACACTCTATTAGACATATTATTATACTGCAGGGAGAAGAGCTTACACTCTATTAGACTATTATACTGTAGGGAGAAGAGCTTACTATCTATTAGACTTATTAATATACTGCAGGCACAGGAGCTTACACTCTATTAGAATATTATACTACAGGGAGAGGAGCTTACACTCTATTAGACATGTTATTATACTGCAAGGAGAAGAGATTAATATCTATAAGACTATTATACTGCAGGGAGAGGAGCTTACACTCTATTAGACTATTATACTACATAGAAAAGAGCTTACTATCTATTAGACATTATATTATACTGCAGGGAGAGGAGCTTACACTCTATTAGACTTATTATACTACAAGGAGAGGAGCTTACACTCTATTAGACTATTATACTGCAGGGAGAAGAGCTTACTATCTATCAGACTATTATACTGCAGGGAGAGGAGCTTACACTCTATTTGACTTATTATTATACTGCAGGGAGAAGAGCTTACACTCTATTAGACATATTGTTATACTGCAGGGAGAAGAGCTTACTATCTATTAGACTATTATACTATGGGGAGAAGAGCTTACTGTCTATTAGAATATTATGCTGCAGGGAGAAGAGCTTACAATCTATTAGACTATTATACTGCAGGGAGAAGAGCTTACTATCTATTAGACTATTATACTGCAGGGAGAATAGCTTACTATCTATTAGACTATTATACTGCAGGGAGAAGAGCTTACAATCTATTAGACTATTATACTGCAGGGAGAAGAGCTTACTATCTATTAGACTATTATACTGCAGGGAGAATAGCTTACTATCTATTAGACTATTATACTGCAGGGAGAAGAGCTTACAATCTATTAGACTATTATACTGCAGGGAGAAGAGCTTACTATCTATTAGACTATTATACTGCAGGGAGAATAGCTTACTATCTATTAGACTATTATACTGCAGGGAGAATAGCTTACAATCTATTGGACTATTATACTGCAGGGAGAAGAGCTTACTATCTATTAGACTATTATACTGCAGGGAGAATAGCTTACTATCTATTAGACTATTATACTGCAGGGAGAAGAGCTTACAATCTATTAGACTATTATACTGCAGGGAGAAGAGCTTACTATCTATTAGACTATTATACTGCAGGGAGAGGAGCTTACACTCTATTAGACTTATTATTATACTGCAGGGAGAAGAGCTTACACTCTATTAGACTATTATACTACATAGAAAAGAGCTTACTATCTATTAGGCTATTATACTGTAGGAAGAAGAGCTTACACTCTATTAGACTATTATGCTGCAGGGGGGGGCTTACACTCTATTAGACTATTATACTGCAGGGAGAAGAGCTTACTATCTATTAGACTATTATACTGCAGGGAGAGGAGCTTACACTCTATTAAACATATTATTATACTGCAGGGAGAAGAGCTTACACTCTATTAGACTATTATACTACAGAGAAAAGAGCTTACTATCTATTAGGCTATTATACTGTAGGAAGAAGAGCTTACACTCTATTAGACTATTATACTGCAGGGGGGCTTACACTCTATTAAACTATTATACTGCAGGGAGAAGAGCGTACTATCTATTAGACTATTATACTGCAGGGAGAAGAACTTACAATCTATTAGACTATTATACTGCAGGGGGGGCTTACACTCTATTAGACGTATTGTTATACTGCAGGGAGAATAGCTTACTATCTATTAGACTATTATACTACAGGGAGAAGAGCTTACTGTCTATTAGAATATTATTCTGCAGAGAGAAGAGCTTACTATCTATTAGACTATTATACTGCAGGGAGAAGAGCTTACAATCTATTAGACTATTATACTGCAGGGAGAAGAGCTTACTATCTATTAGACTATTATACTGCAGGGAGAAGAGCTTACAATCTAGTAGACTATTATACTGCAGGGAGAAGAGCTTACTATCTATTAGACTATTATACTGCAGGGAGAGGAGCTTACACTCTATTAGACATATTATTATACTGCAGGGAGAAGAGCTTACACTCTATTAGACTATTATACTACAGAGAAAAGAGCTTACTATCTATTAGGCTATTATCCTGTAGGAAGAAGAGCTTACACTCTATTAGACTATTATACTGCAGGGGGGGCTTACACTCTATTAGACAATTATACTGCAGGGAGAAGAGCGTACTATCTATTAGACTATTATACTGCAGGGAGAGGAGCTTACACTCTATTAGACTATTATACTACAGAGAAAAGAGCTTACTATCTATTAGGCTATTATACTGTAGGAAGAAGAGCTTACACTCTATTAGACTATTATACTGCAGGGGGGGCTTACACTCTATTAGACTATTATACTGCAGGGAGAAGAGCGTACTATCTATTAGACTATTATACTGCAGGGAGAAGAGCTTACACTCTATTAGACTTATACTACAGGGAGAGGATCTTATCTATTAGACTATTATACTGCAGGGAGAAGAGCTTACTATCTATTATACTTATTCACAAATGCCTATTATCTATTAGACTATTATACTGCAGGGAGAAAATATTACACTCTATTAGACTATTATTATTATTATAGTGCAGGGAGAAGAGCTTACATTTTATTAGACTATTATACTTCAGGGAGAAAGGCTTACTATCTATTAGACTATTATACTTTAGGGAGAAGGGCTTAAACTCTATTAGACTATTATACTGCAGGGAGAGGAGCTTACGATCTATTAGACTATTATTCTGTAGGTGGAGGAGCTAACTATCTATTAGACTAGGAGGCCGATTCATTAATAGCGCCAGGTAGCGACAGATGAGCGACAGTAGCGTTATTTTCACAGCGACTCAGTCGGTGTGCGGTAATGTTGAATACGGGGTTAGGAGTCGCTGTTTGACAGGTTCCGCGCTGTATGGGAGCGCATGACAGCGAACGGCCATAGCGAACGGCTCCCAGCATATTCATTAACAAATCACGCTCCAAAAATTCTCGCGCTGTGAAATGCTTGTTTAAACCCCAGAGCGCTGGCGGCGATGGCTTAAAAGTAGTTTTTTAACCCCCAAACAACCATATTTTTATTTTAAAAAAAAACATGTTTTTCAAAACATTTTGTAATATGAATTAATATCAGACCTGTAATATCAATTCTGCACAAATTTTTTTTTTTTTTTTTTAGCTTAAAAAAATATCTAACATGGCAGAAGTGGTCACAGAATTTTTGACATTAAAAAAAAACAAAAAAAAAACAATAGCAATTATTTATGAATATTTAAAGATTGTTCCATTGAAATGCATTGGAGAGCCCCAGGTAGCGAGAGGTCATACCTGTCGCTGTTCAAGGTCGGACGCTGGCGCTGTGGGCTGAGGCTGGAATAATGATGAATGAGTCGCTATCTGGCGCTCTGTCAGTCGCTAAGCAGGATCGGCTTGATAAATGTGTGATTGTGGTGGGGAGCCGGCGTTCTCGTGGCGGGGCCCGTCATTACCGTTCGCTCACCAGTTGCTACCTGGCGCTATCCCTTGTTAAATAAGGGCCTTATTATTATACTGCAGGGAGAAGAGCTTACACTCTATTAGACTATTATACTGCAGGGAGAAGAGCTTACACTCTATTAGACTATTATACTGCAGGGAGAAGAGCTTACTATCTATTAGACTATAATATTGTAGGGAGAGGAGCTTACTATCTATTAGACTATAATATTGTAGGGAGAGGAGCTCACACTCTATTAGACTATTATATTGTAGGGAGAAGAGCTTACTATCCAATAAAATATTAACAATAGTGTGGGTAGGAGAGCTTACGCTCTATTCAAGTACCAACAATTTGAATGTTGATGGGAGGAAGAAGAGCTTACAATCTGAATACTGACTATTCATCAAGGAGGAGACATTACAATTTTATAAATAACCTTTTTCCCCTAAAACGATCTGTATCTGTCATTGGGGCATTTTTACAGGTTCGGCACATCACACTTCCAATGAGGTAAAAGTTTGGGGTTTATTTAAAGTGTCTCGAAACCCACGCCCCAACGACCCTGAAATCTATAAGATTCCAGGGCTGCAGGATTCCCTGCCCCCGGGGGCATCTAGAAACGGGATGCCCCACTGTGTGAAACCCCCGAGATCGCCTGATCTAACTCACCCTTCCCCCGGTCCTACGACGCATGTGCAGCCTCTCGTCCAGTCAGCATGCTCGGATCCGCTCCGCCCCTTCGTCCAGGAACTCCTTTAAGGTGAGTGGATCCGAGCGCGCTGGCGCCCCGCATTCCCCACTACCCTTTAAAGTGGACCAAAACCCAGGATAGTCAAAATTTTTATCTATCCTGGGTCTTGGTCCTTTCCCCGGGGGCACCCAGATCGGGGGTGCCCCGCTGTCTGAACCCCCCCCCAGATCGCCGCAGCAACTCACCTCTTCCCGGGCCCACGCCGCGCCTAAGAGCAGCGGCTCTGGTGGCAGCATCCTCCGCCTCCATCTAACAGGGAGCGCGCCCGCGCCGGCCATTCGCGCACCCTGCTAAAGGGATAGCAGGGATGCGGCCGCTGTTTGCGCATACGCCGCTGGACCGCAAAAGAAGGTGAGTTTCTGTGCGACCAGGGGGGTTTTACACAGCAGGGCAACCCAAATCTGGATGCCCCGGGGGGGGGGGGGGGCAAGTATGCTTGCCTTGAAGTCTCATAAACTCCAGGGTGGATTTTGGTCCACTTTAAGTTTGGAAACAGCAGAAAATAATGGTGAAATCTTGGTGCTGTTAATTCTAAACGTTAAAAATATATCCTCACATCACTGGAAATATAATGGAGCTAAACCATGAAAGTGTGACATCACATGTTCAGGTGATTTTAGGGGGAAAGTGTAGGAGGAAGACTTTGTGCACTTTTTTGTGTGTTACTGCTAAAAATCTCACCGGGATGCAGGTTGCAATCAACACCACAATGCACACCGCAATGCACACCGCAATGCACACCGCAATGCACACCGCAATCCACACCGCAATCCACACCGCAATCCACACCGCAATGCACACCGCAATGCACACCGCAATCCACACCGCAATCCACACCGCAATGCACACCGCAATCCACACCGCAATGCACACCGCAATCCACACCGCAATGCACACCGCAATCCACACCGCAATGCACACCGCAATGCACACCGCAATCCACACCGCAATGCACACCGCAATGCACACCGCAATGCACACCGCAATGCACACCGCAATGCACACCGCAATGCACACCGCAATCCACACCGCAATGCACACCGCAATGCACACCGCAATCCACACCGCAATGCACACCGCAATGCACACCGCAATCCACACCGCAATCCACACCGCAATCCACACCGCAATCCACACCGCAATGCACACCGCAATGCACACCGCAATGCACACCGCAATCCACACCGCAATGCACACCGCAATGCACACCGCAATCCACACCGCAATGCACACCGCAATCCACACCGCAATGCACACCGCAATCCACACCGCAATGCACACCGCAATGCACACCGCAATCCACACCGCAATGCACACTGCAATCCACACCGCAATGCACACCGCAATCCACACCGCAATGCACACCGCAATGCACACCGCAATGCACACCGCAATGCACACCGCAATCCACACCGCAATGCACACCGCAATGCACACCGCAATCCACACCGCAATGCACACCGCAATCCACCCTGCAATGCACACCGCAATCCACACCGCAATGCACACCGCAATCCACACTGCAATCCACACCGCAATGCACACCGCAATCCACACTGCAATGCACACCGCAATGCACACCGCAATCCACACCGCAATCCACACTGCAATGCACACCGCAATCCACACCGCAATGCACACCGCAATCCACACCGCAATGCACACCGCAATCCACACCGCAATGCACACGGCAATCCACACCGCAATGCACACCGCAATCCACACAGCAATGCACACCGCAATGCACACCGCAATCCACACTGCAATGCACACCGCAATGCACACCGCAATGCACACCGCAATCCACACTGCAATCCACACTGCAATGCACACCGCAATGCACACCACAATCCACACCGCAATGCACACCGCAATCCACACCGCAATGTACACCGCAATGCACACCGCAATCCACACCACAATCCACTCCGCAATGCACACCGCAATCCACACTGCAATGCACACCGCAATCCACACCGCAATGCACACCGCAATCCACACCACAATCCACTCCGCAATGCACACCGCAATCCACACCACAATCCACACTGCAATGCACACCGCAATGCACACCGCAATCCACACCACAATCCACACCGCAATGCACACCGCAATGCACACCGCAATGCACACCGCAATGCACACCGCAATGCAGACCGCAATCCACCCTGCAATGCACACCGCAATGCACACCGCAATGCACACCGCAATCCACACCGCAATCCACCCTGCAATGCACACCGCAATGCACACCGCAATCCACACCGCAATGCACACCGCAATCCACCCTGCAATGCACACCGCAATGCACACCGCAATCCACACCGCAATGCACACCGCAATCCACACCGCAATCCACACCGCAATGCACACCGCAATGCACACCGCAATCCACACCGCAATGCACACCGCAATCCACACCGCAATGCACACCACAATCCACACCGCAATGCACACCGCAATCCACACCGCAATGCACACCGCAATGCACACCGCAATCCACACTGCAATCCACACCGCAATGCACACCGCAATGCACACCGCAATCCACCCTGCAATGCACACCGCAATGCACACCGCAATCCACACTGCAATCCACACCGCAATGCACACCGCAATGCACACCGCAATGCACACCGCAATGCACACCGCAATGCACACCGCAATCCACACCGCAATCCACACCGCAATGCACACCGCAATCCACACCGCAATCCACACTGCAATGCACACTGCAATCCACACCGCAATGCACACCGCAATGCACACCGCAATCCACACCGCAATGCACACCGCAATCCACACCGCAATGCACACCGCAATCCACACCGCAATCCACACCGCAATCCACCCTGCAATGCACACCGCAATGCACACCGCAATCCACACTGCAATGCACACCGCAATCCACACCGCAATGCACACTGCAATCCACACTGCAATGCACACCGCAATCCACACCGCAATGCACACCGCAATGCACACCGCAATCCACACCGCAATGCACACCGCAATCCACACTGCAATCCACACTGCAATGCACACCGCAATGCACACCGCAATCCACACCGCAATCCACACCGCAATGCACACCGCAATCCACACCGCAATGCACACCGCAATGCACACCGCAATCCACACCGCAATGCACACCGCAATCCACACTGCAATCCACACTGCAATGCACACCGCAATGCACACCGCAATCCACACTGCAATGCACACCGCAATGCACACCGCAATCCACACTGCAATCCACACTGCAATGCACACCGCAATGCACACCGCAATCCACACCGCAATCCACACTGCAATGC
The DNA here is from genome assembly GCA_027917425.1 of Gastrophryne carolinensis. NCBI lineage: Eukaryota > Metazoa > Chordata > Amphibia > Anura > Microhylidae > Gastrophryne > Gastrophryne carolinensis. The sequence goes on along the minus strand of CM051234.1, from coordinate 645,830,138 downwards.
ACACCACAATCCACTCCGCAATGCACACCGCAATCCACACCACAATCCACACCACAATCCACACCACAATGCACACCGCAATGCACACCGCAATCCACCCTGCAATGCACACCGCAATGCACACCGCAATCCACACCGCAATGCACACCGCAATCCACACCGCAATGCACACCGCAATGCACACCGCAATCCACACCGCAATCCACACCGCAATGCACACCGCAATGCACACCGCAATCCACACTGCAATGCACACCGCAATGCACACTGCAATCCACACCGCAATGCACACCGCAATGCACACCGCAATCCACACCGCAATGCACACCGCAATGCACACCGCAATCCACACCACAATCCACACTGCAATGCACACCGCAATGCACACCGCAATCCACACCGCAATGCACACTGCAATCCACACCGCAATGCACACCGCAATCCACCCTGCAATGCACACCGCAATGCACACCGCAATCCACACCGCAATGCACACCGCAATCCACACTGCAATCCACACTGCAATGCACACCGCAATCCACACTGCAATGCACACCGCAATGCACACCGCAATCCACACCGCAATCCACACCGCAATCCACACCGCAATGCACACCGCAATGCACACCGCAATCCACACCGCAATGCACACCGCAATCCACACTGCAATCCACACTGCAATGCACACCGCAATGCACACCGCAATCCACACTGCAATGCACACCGCAATGCACACCGCAATCCACACCGCAATCCACACTGCAATGCACACCGCAATCCACACCGCAATGCACACCGCAATCCACACCGCAATCCACACCGCAATGCACACCGCAATCCACACCGCAATGCACACCGCAATGCACACCGCAATCCACACTGCAATCCACACTGCAATGCACACCGCAATGCACACCGCAATCCACACTGCAATCCACACTGCAATGCACACCGCAATGCACACCGCAATCCACACCGCAATGCACACCGCAATGCACACCGCAATCCACACTGCAATCCACACTGCAATGCACACCGCAATGCACACCGCAATGCACACCGCAATCCACACCGCAATCCACACTGCAATCCACACTGCAATGCACACCGCAATGCACACCGCAATGCACACCGCAATGCACACCGCAATGCACACCGCAATCCACACCGCAATGCACACCGCAATCCACACTGCAATCCACACTGCAATGCACACCGCAATGCACACCGCAATCCACACCGCAATGCACACCGCAATGCACACCGCAATCCACACTGCAATGCACACCGCAATGCACACCGCAATCCACACTGCAATGCACACCGCAATGCACACCGCAATGCACACCGCAATCCACACCGCAATGCACACCGCAATCCACACCGCAATCCACCCTGCAATGCACACCGCAATGCACACCACAATCCACACCGCAATGCACACCGCAATGCACACCGCAATCCACACCACAATCCACACCGCAATGCACACCACAATCCACACCACAATCCACACTGCAATGCACACCACAATCCACACCACAATCCACACTGCAATGCACACCGCAATCCACCCTGCAATGCACACCGCAATGCACACCGCAATGCACACCGCAATGCACACCGCAATCCACACCGCAATCCACACCGCAATGCACACCGCAATCCACACCGCAATCCACCCTGCAATGCACACCGCAATGCACACCACAATCCACACCGCAATGCACACCGCAATGCACACCGCAATCCACACCACAATCCACTCCGCAATGCACACCGCAATCCACACCACAATCCACACTGCAATGCACACCACAATCCACACCACAATCCACACTGCAATGCACACCGCAATCCACCCTGCAATGCACACCGCAATGCACACCGCAATCCACACCGCAATGCACACCGCAATGCACACCGCAATCCACACCGCAATCCACACCGCAATGCACACCGCAATGCACACCGCAATGCACACCGCAATCCACACCGCAATGCACACCGCAATGCACACCGCAATCCACACCGCAATGCACACTGCAATCCACACCGCAATGCACACCGCAATCCACCCTGCAATGCACACCGCAATGCACACCGCAATGCACACCGCAATCCACACCGCAATGCACACCGCAATCCACACCGCAATGCACACTGCAATCCACACCGCAATGCACACCGCAATGCACACCGCAATCCACACTGCAATGCACACCGCAATGCACACCGCAATCCACACCGCAATCCACACCGCAATGCACACCGCAATCCACACCGCAATCCACACCGCAATCCACACTGCAATGCACACCGCAATCCACACTGCAATGCACACCGCAATCCACACCGCAATGCACACCGCAATCCACACCGCAATCCACACTGCAATGCACACCGCAATCCACACCGCAATGCACACCGCAATCCACACCGCAATCCACACCGCAATGCACACCGCAATCCACACCGCAATCCACCCTGCAATGCACACCGCAATGCACACCACAATCCACACCGCAATGCACACCGCAATGCACACCGCAATCCACACCACAATCCACTCCGCAATGCACACCGCAATCCACACCACAATCCACACTGCAATGCACACCACAATCCACACCACAATCCACACCGCAATGCACACCACAATCCACACCACAATCCACACTGCAATGCACACCACAATCCACACCACAATCCACACTGCAATGCACACCGCAATCCACCCTGCAATGCACACCGCAATGCACACCGCAATGCACACCGCAATCCACACCGCAATCCACACCGCAATGCACACCGCAATGCACACCGCAATGCACACCGCAATCCACACCGCAATGCACACCGCAATGCACACCGCAATCCACACCGCAATGCACACTGCAATCCACACCGCAATGCACACCGCAATCCACCCTGCAATGCACACCGCAATGCACACCGCAATGCACACCGCAATGCACACCGCAATCCACACCGCAATGCACACCGCAATCCACACCGCAATGCACACCGCAATCCACACCGCAATGCACACCGCAATGCACACCGCAATCCACACTGCAATGCACACCGCAATGCACACCGCAATGCACACCGCAATCCACACCGCAATGCACACCGCAATCCACCCTGCAATGCACACCGCAATGCACACCGCAATCCACACCGCAATGCAGACCGCAATCCACACCGCAATGCACACCGCAATGCACACCGCAATGCACACGGCAATCCACAGCGCAATCCACACTGCAATGCACACGGCAATCCACACCGCAATCCACACTGCAATGCACACTGGCTTCACCAAATATTTAGGGGTTTATTCATCAAGGGATAGCGCCAGGTAGCGCCTCGCAGCGGCAGGCAGCGTCTGGTGAACGCAGGGGGCTGTACAGGAAACCACATTTATGAAGGCAAATCCGGTGAGTGACAGCGCCATGTAGCGTCACATGTATTATTACAGGCAGGTCAGTGTATAGCGCCTCTAACAGCGTCATGTAGCGTCACATGTATTATTACAGGCAGGTCAGTGTATAGCACCTCTAACAGCGTCATGTAGCGTCACATGTATTATTACAGGCAGGTCAGTGTATAGCACCTCTAACAGCGTCATGTAGCGTCACATGTATTATTACAGGCAGGTCAGTGTATAGCGCCTCTAACAGCGCCATGTAGCGTCACATGTATTATTACAGGCAGGTCAGTGTATAGCGCCGGCGCTCTAGCTTCCAGAGCCTGGTATTACCTGTCGCTACCTGTCGCTCTCCCATACATTTCAATGGACGTTCCTTTTCTTCTGTATAAACAGGGATTTTTTTATTTTTTTTTCTCTCCAATCATTGTGTGAAAACTTTTTTGATGTTTTATATTTTTATACAGAATTGTCATTACAGATCTGGCACTAAAGTGTTAATGTCACAGTGTTATAACAATGTCATTCCATGTGTTTTCACTTTGTTACTGCTGGATATGTGTTCAAAAATAGACTTTAATCACACAGCGTCTGGCGCTCTTTGCTATAGCACCCAGATCCAGAGCACGACGCTGTGTGTGTTTATTTGTTAAACATGGTGGGAGTCGCTGAGAGTCGGTCGCACTGAGCTGGCGCTACCTCTCGCTCCCCCGCAGCGCTGTACTGGTGTTAGAGCGCCCAACATACATCTCATTCATCAATGCCGGCCAGGTTACTACAGCGACTGAGGCGCTCTGTTACAGCGCCCGATAGCCGATCACAGCGTCTACCATTGCTCTAAGCGCCGCTATACAGACGCTCATCTGCCGATACCTGGCGCTAGTAATGGATCAGCCTCCACGCATGGCGCCATAGTGTGCACAGCCTGAGGCCCGGGGAGAGGCGCCCAACAGTTGATCCATTCAGCATTGTTGGACATTCATTAATATTCACACCAATCAAAGCTGATTGAAGGAGATCCTGTGAATGCAGCAGATTTCGGATGATCCTGGGGGTTAACACACACATGAGAATTCCAAATCCATACCTACCAACAGGGTGAGAAAGAGGGACATTTGTTAAATTAGGCCACGCCCCCTCAGGATAGGAGATTATAACACTTACTGTATAACAGCTAAAACAATATAAACAATAGGCAAATGAATCATTTATTGAAGCAGAGCTGCATTTTACACCTCAAAAGGGATTAATGAGAATGAGGGACAGGAGGACATGGATTTAAAAGAGGGACAGTCCCTCCAAATCAGGGACACTTGGGAGGTATGCAAATCAGGTCTGTGGTCAGATTGGAGGCAGTGGGGCCCAGTGTGGTGCGGTTCCTCCTGAGGCATTACCCCAGCATGCCGCCTGCAGGGAGCACCAGGGGCCAGAGCTGCAGGTTCCTCAAGATGCAACTAACAGGCTGATTCATCACTAACGCCAGGTAGCGACAAATAAGCGTCTGTAGCGGCATTTTCACAGAGCCCGCTAGTAGTCACTGTGCTCGGCCATGAGTCGCTACTTTATAGCGACTCAGTCGCTGTTCAGTAATGTTGAATACATTGTATGGAGTCGCTATTTGACCAGTACAGCGCTGTATGGGAGCGTATGTTAGCGACTGCTCATAGCGACCGACTCACACCATATTCAGCAAAAAAACAGCCTCACAAATCTCTGGCGCTGAAAAATACTTGTGTGAAGCCCAGAGCGCAGGAGGCGGTGTGATTAAAGTCTGTTTTCCAGCATCTATCCACTAGTAACAAAGCGAAAACATATGGAATTACATTGTAACCACATTGTAACATGAACACTTTAATGGCAGAGCTGTAATGTCATTTCTGAGGAAATATATAAAAAATTAAAAAAATTATGAAATAGCTGCTTATTCAATGTCAGAAGAGGTCACAGAATTATTTGTGATTTTTTGGGTAAGAAAAAACCCGTTTAAAGAGAAGAAAAGGATCGTCCATTGAAATGTATGGGAGAGCGACAGGTAGCGAGAGGTCATACCTGGCGCTGTGCAAGGCTGAACGCTGGCACTGTTCGCTGAGGCTGTAAAAATGATGAATCAGGTGCTACATGGCGCTATTCCAGTCGCTCAACAGATTCTGCTTGATAAATGTGTAATTGCGTGCCGTGTCCGGCGTTGACCAGTCGCTATCAGTTGCTACCTCTCATTAACCAGGCGCTACCTGACGCTGTCCCTTCTTAAATAAGGGCCTAAGATTTTAGCATCATATTTCCCCAAGTCCCCTATACACAGAGCGCCGGGGGGAAACCATGCACTGACACTTTAGTTGCACCCTAAAAATCCTACAGGTCTGGCCCCTTCTGCTCCCAGCAGACAGCGCTAGCACCACATACTGGGGTAACGCCATACCCCCCAAGTGTCCCTGATTTGGAGGGACTGTCCCTCTTTTCAGCCCATGTCCTCGTCCCTCGTTGTTCTCATTTGTCCCTCTTTGAGGAGTAACATGCAGATCTGCAGCAATAATGCTTAATGCCTATTGAAAGGGTTTATATTGATTTAACTGTTACAACCTATCCTCTATCCTAACCTGTCCCTCTTTCTCTCGCTAAAAAGTTGGTAGATATGGGTAACGCCAGTCCGGCACTTTTGCCACAGATGCTGCAAGATGGGGGTAGACTTGCATGGGGCCCCCTGTTCACATGCCTCCCAACTGTCCCGATTTTCCCAGGATTGTCCCGATTTTTGCACGAAATCATGCGCTCCTGGACCGTTAACAAATGTCCCGGGACGCCTTGCGCTGTGGCCACGACGCCGGCGCCTTCTGAATAAACACTGGCCGGCGCGAAGATACTAACTTCCTGGCGTGCGGGTGAGCGCGCAGAGAGAGGGCGGGCGCGTTGGGGGTAGGCGGGGGGCTGGGTTGGGGATAAAAAAAACGTATGCAGGCTGGCATGCAGGGGTGAAGGCAGCCGACATTACTGCAGGATCGGAGCTGGAGGGCGTGACAGGGGGTGTGGTCAGGGCATGGCAGGGTGCGTGACAGGGGGTGTGGTCAGGGCATGGCAGGGTGCGTGACAGTGGGTGTGGTCAGGGCATGGCAGGATGCGTGACAGTGGGTGTGGCCGGGGGTGTGGCTTGTCCCGCTTTCATATTTTCAGAAGTTGGGAGGTATGTGTTCCCAAGGGCCTGGTAGCAGCTGCCTCCCCTGCCTCTATGGTAATTACGCCCCTAAAATTGACCATAGGAAAAAAAGCTTACAATTGGGGATGCCCCGCTGTGTGAAACCCCCCACTTCCTGGTCCTATGGCAGATGCGCAGCTGCTCGTCTAATAAGCGTGCTCATATCCACTACCGTCCCTCCGTCTAAAGAGAGCGGATCCAAGTGCGTTGGCGGGCGCATCCCCCACTACCCTCTAACAGGGAGCGTGCCCGCCCCGGCCATTCACAAATGCCTGGTGCGGGCATGCGCCTTGCTAGAAAGGTAGCAGGAATACGACCGCAGCTCGCGCATGCACCGTTGGACCAGAAAAGAAGGTGAGTTTATGAGTGACCTGGGGGTTTCACACAGTGGGGCATCCCAATTATGGAGGGAATCAATCAGCCTGGGAATCTGGGTTTTGGTCCACTTTAAAGTATAAACAAGGGAGAGCTTGCAGTCTATGAGAATATAAGGGAGGATAAGCAACAGAGTGGAGCTCACTATATTGTTGATAGACTGGAAGGAGAAGAGCTTACAATCTATTTGAATATTGACTGCAGCATAAAGAGGCTTAGTCTATTGTGATATGAAGGAGAATATACAAGGGAGAAGAGCTTACACTCTATTAGGATATAAGGGAGGATACAGGAGGAGAAGAGCTTACACTCTATTAGGGTATAAGGGAGGATACAGAAGGAGAAGAGCTTACAATCTATTAGGGTATAAGGGAGGATACAGGAGGAGAAGAGCTTACACTCTATTAGGGTATAAGGGAGGATACAGAAGGAGAAGAGCTTACAATCTATTAGGGTATAAGGGAGGATACAGAAGGAGAAGAGCTTACACTCTATTAGGGTGTAAGGGAGGATATAGGAGGAGAAGAGCTTACACTCTATTAGGGTATAAGGGAGGATACAGGAGGAGAAGAGCTTACACTCTATTAGGGTATAAGGGAGGATACAGAAGGAGAAGAGCTTACACTCTATTAGGGTATAAGGGAGGATACAGAAGGAGAAGAGCTTACACTCTATTAGGGTATAAGGGAGGATATAGGAGGAGAAGAGCTTACACTCTATTAGGGTATAAGGGAGGATACAGGAGGAGAAGAGCTTACACTCTATTAGGGTATAAGGGAGGATATAGGAGGAGAAGAGCTTACACTCTATTAGGGTATAAGGGAGGATACAGAAGGAGAAGAGCTTACAATCTATTAGGGTATAAGGGAGGATACAGAAGGAGAAGAGCTTACACTCTATTAGGGTATAAGAGAAGATACAGAAGGAGAAGAGCTTACAATCTATTAGGGTATAAGGGAGGATACAGAAGGAGAAGAGCTTACACTCTATTAGGGTGTAAGGGAGGATATAGGAGGAGAAGAGCTTACACTCTATTAGGGTATAAGGGAGGATACAGGAGGAGAAGAGCTTACACTCTATTAGGGTATAAGGGAGGATACAGAAGGAGAAGAGCTTACACTCTATTAGGGTATAAGGGAGGATATAGGAGGAGAAGAGCTTACACTCTATTAGGGTATAAGGGAGGATACAGGAGGAGAAGAGCTTACACTCTATTAGGGTATAAGGGAGGATACAGGAGGAGAAGAGCTTACACTCTATTAGGGTATAAGGGAGGATACAGAAGGAGAAGAGCTTACAATCTATTAGGGTATAAGGGAGGATACAGGAGGAGAAGAGCTTACACTCTATTAGGGTATAAGGGAGGATACAGAAGGAGAAGAGCTTACAATCTATTAGGGTATAAGGGAGGATACAGAAGGAGAAGAGCTTACACTCTATTAGGGTATAAGGGAGGATACAGAAGGAGAAGAGCTTACACTCTATTAGGGTATAAGGGAGGATATAGGAGGAGAAGAGCTTACAATCTATTAGGGTATAAGGGAGGATACAGAAGGAGAAGAGCTTACACTCTATTAGGGTATAAGGGAGGATACAGAAGGAGAAGAGCTTACACTCTATTAGGGTATAAGGGAGGATATAGGAGGAGAAGAGCTTACACTCTATTAGGGTATAAGGGAGGATACAGGAGGAGAAGAGCTTACACTCTATTAGGGTATAAGGGAGGATACAGAAGGAGAAGAGCTTACACTCTATTAGGGTATAAGGGAGGATATAGGAGGAGAAGAGCTTACACTCTATTAGGGTATAAGGGAGGATACAGGAGGAGAAGAGCTTACACTCTATTAGGGTATAAGGGAGGATACAGGAGGAGAAGAGCTTACACTCTATTAGGGTATAAGGGAGGATACAGAAGGAGAAGAGCTTACAATCTATTAGGGTATAAGGGAGGATACAGGAGGAGAAGAGCTTACACTCTATTAGGGTATAAGGGAGGATACAGAAGGAGAAGAGCTTACAATCTATTAGGGTATAAGGGAGGATACAGAAGGAGAAGAGCTTACACTCTATTAGGGTATAAGGGAGGATACAGAAGGAGAAGAGCTTACACTCTATTAGGGTATAAGGGAGGATATAGGAGGAGAAGAGCTTACACTCTATTAGGGTATAAGGGAGGATACAGGAGGAGAAGAGCTTACACTCTATTAGGGTATAAGGGAGGATACAGGAGGAGAAGAGCTTACACTCTATTGGGTTATTCCCTTCTTCCTTGTTGTTAGCAAAAGGATCAACAGGAGTCCTATTGTTCAGAGAACAATTGATCAGATGTATGGCCAGTGATCAGGTGCCAGTGTATGGGCAGCTGAAAGCAGATTTAGGTTATACGTGCCTGATATTGGGCAGTAATACTCACCCCCCTCCTTCTCACACGTGGCTGGTCTCTGTCTGTGCAGCCGCTGCGGATATTTTTGTACAGCGATTGGATTCCGACTGACGATCAGGCGCAGAAATATCTTCCGCTACCAATGAGCGATCGGAAAAAACACATCTCCTGTGATCGATCCTCCCTCGCCGGGTGCAGAGCGGATAATGAGACCCTGACAAGCAGAGTGACGGCAGCTATGTCCCCGCAGACAGCCTGACGGACAGATAGAGATGCCAGGAGAGACAGGAGGCCGATAGCGCCATTATATAAACGATGTCGGGGGAGACAGGAGAAGAGGGAGCGTGGCAGGATCACCTGCCACATATCCCGCTAACCAAAAGGATTTATAGTGGACTAAAACCCACGGTGAGTTTCCAGGGCTGATCTCCCCCCGGGAATCCAAAATCGGGATGCCCCGCAGTGTGAACCCCCCCAGGTCACCTCATACACTTACCTTGCTTCCCGGTCCAACGGTGCATGCGCGAGCCTCGGCTGCATCCCCGCTGTCCCTCTAGCAGGCATTTGTGAATGGCCGGCGTGGGCATGCTCCCTGTTAGAGGGAAGCGGGGGGTGCGGGCGCCAGCACGCTCAGAGGCACTGGCATTAGCCGGTGTGACGTCAGCGGCTCAGAGCGCGCTGATTGGATGTGCGCCCGCGCATGCGCCGTAGGGCCAGGAAGAGGTAAGTTGCGCTCTGCGATCTGCGGGGTTTCACACAGCGGGGCACCGGGGGAAAGGAACAAAACCCAGGATAGTCAAAATCCACTTTAACAAGCACAATGCAAAAACTTATTAGATTGTAAGCTCCTCTATGCTCCCTGGTCTATTCCATCCATCATTATATATATTGTCACTAGTGCAAGAAAGTCCTGCTCACTGCCCCCCAGAGATTCATGACAGGGCAGGGCCACATATATATGGGACATGAGTATCCTGTTTTGGGATGCCCCGCTCAATGAAATCCTGCGAATCGCCACATTTACGCACTTCGCCTGCGATCCCACAGAGCATGCACGGGCTTCTCCTCCATTGACATCAGAGCAGCTCAGTAAAGCTGAATGCAGTGCCGGGCATTTGTGAATGGCTGGCGTGGGTACGCGCATCAGCTGGAGGAAAACTGGGGAGGTCATTGCAGTCCATACATGCGTCGTAGGCAAGAACCGGAGGTTTCAGACAGTGGGGCATCCCAAATAAAGATGCCACCAGATTATCTTTTAGACTTTCTAACTTTTAAAGTGGACCAAAGCCTGAGACTTTCACTATCCCGGCTTTTGGTCCTCATCATTTGCGATATCCTGGGACAAAGACCAAAACCCGGGATAGTCAAAAACCCACACCGATCGCCCGAGGAATCTACAAGATTCTCGGGCTGATTGATTCCCTCCCCCAGGGGAACCCAAATTGGGATGCCCCGCTGTGTGAAACCCCCCAGGTCGCCCCACACTTACCTTGCTTCCCGGTCCAATGGCGCATGTGCGAGCCACGGCCGCATCCCCGCTATCCCTCTAACAGGGCGATTGCCTGCGCCAAGCATTTGTGAATGGCCGGCACGCTCCCTGTTAGAAGGAAGCGGGGGATGCGGCCGCCAGCGCGCTCGGAGACGTTGGCCTTAAACGAAGGCTTAGACGACGTGACATCAGCGGCTCCGAGTGCGCTGATTGGACGAGCGGCTCCGCATGCACCGTAGGACCGGGAAGAGGTGAGCTGCGCTCAGCGATCTGGGGGGTTTCAGACAGCGAGGCATCTCCGATCAGGGTGCCCTGGGGGAAAGGACCAAAACCCAGGATAGTCAAAATCCTGGGTTTTGGTCTACTTTAAAGCGGACCTTCACTCTGAATAAGAGTCTAGCTTATATGTTTCCCACACCCTGTACATACAGATTGCTCACATTAAAAATCATCCTACCTGCATCTACTGCATGTTATGAGCCTTTAAACATCCAAGATGGCGGCTTATGGAAGCCGCCATTTTATCAGGCAGCCTGCAAACAGGAAGTGCCTGCAAACAGGAAATGACTGTGCTGCTCTGCATTCTGGGACTGCTGACCTTTCCCTGACCCCAGCTCTGCTCTGTCTGAGCAAAGCACAGCTATAACCTGCCCCCCTGTACCTTATCCCACTCTCCTCTCCTCAGTAAGTGTGATGCTTCTGAGTCAAGATGGCGGCGTTGCAGCCCAGTGGGGGAAAGAATAATAAGTTAGTGACTAAAAATGTGAAATATATTAATTTTAGATACTGGGGAATCATTTTTTAAGAGTTTGGGCTTTTCATTAAATCATGGTGAAGGTCCGGTTTAAAGATTTTAATAGAAAAGACTGTGTAAAACCCCACAGCTCGCCCCAAAAACTCACTTTTCCTCTGCGTCACATGCAAAGGCTGTCATTCAATCAGCGCCGTATTCTGTGCATATTACTGATTGGCAAGTGCGAGTGCGAGCGGCCGCATCCCCAACATCTAAAACGAAGTTAGAGGAGACAGGAAAAAAGGAAGAGCGACAGGATCACGTGCTACATATCCCGCTAACCAAAAGGATGTAACAAGCACAATGCAAAAACAGATTAGGTTGTAAGTTCTTATACTCAATCCCCTGATCTATTCTATCCACCATTGTGGGGGAGACATTAGAGTGTGAGCTCTGAGGGGCAGGGAGTCATGTGACTGCTTCTATGTACAGCGCTGTGGTATATGTCAGCGCTATATAAATGTATAATAACAGTGTGTGAGTGTGGAGGAGACATTAGAGTGTGAGCTCTGAGGGACAAGAGGTCATGTGACTGCTTCTATGTACAACGCTGTGGTATATGCCGGCGCTATATAATGTATAATAACAGTGTGTGAGTGTGGAGGAGACATTAGAGTGTGAGCTCTGAGGGACAGGAGGTCATGTGACTGCTTCTATGTACAGCGCTGTGGTATATGTCAGCGCTATATAATGTATAATAACAGTGTGTGAGTGTGGAGGAGACATTAGAGTGTGAGCTCTGAGGGACAGGAGGTCATGTGTCTGCTTCTATGTACAGCGCTGTGGTATATGTCGGCACTATATAAATGTATAATAACAGTGTGTTTGTTTCCCCTCCCCCGCCTGGTAACTCCAGGTGTCTGCTGTAACCCAAATACAGGCCGGGCACCCGGCGGGAGACACTGGGGGCTGTGTGTGCGTCGCTCTCCAGAGTCCCACCAGCAACATCTGTGTTTTTTATGGCCTCTCAGTTGTTTCATCTCTTTATCTTCCCCCACCCGAGAGGGGGCTTCACACCACCACCAGCAGCCCAGACAGCCGGCCTGGCCAGCCAGACATGACCCTGCAGGCCCGGGAGCAGCCATTGCTCATCCGCCCGACCCTTTTATTATCCCCCCTGTCTGCAGGATCCAGAGATGAGCCGCCACACCTTACAGACCCCCCTCCCCCCACCCGGCGAGGTAACCGCCATTCATTCCTTTTGTCACTAAAAATGCAAATTTATTTCCTTACAAACACAAAAGCCACACACGCCATGTTTGTTTTGTCCTACACTACATTGTACCCTCCTGTATCCTCCCTTATACCCTAATAGAGTGTAAGCTCTTCTCCTTCTGTATCCTCCCTTATACCCTAATAGATTGTAAGCTCTTCTCCTCCTGTATCCTCCCTTATACCCTAATAGAGTGTAAGCTCTTCTCCTTCTGTATCCTCCCTTATACCCTAATAGATTGTAAGCTCTTCTCCTTCTGTATCCTCCCTTATACCCTAATAGAGTGTAAGCTCTTCTCCTTCTGTATCCTCCCTTATACCCTAATAGATTGTAAGCTCTTCTCCTTCTGTATCCTCCCTTATACCCTAATAGAGTGTAAGCTCTTCTCCTTCTGTATCCTCCCTTATACCCTAATAGATTGTAAGCTCTTCTCCTTCTGTATCCTCCCTTATACCCTAATAGAGTGTAAGCTCTTCTCCTTCTGTATCCTACCTTATACCCTAATAGAGTGTAAGCTCTTCTCCTTCTGTATCCTCCCTTATACCCTAATAGATTGTAAGCTCTTCTCCTTCTGTATCCTCCCTTATACCCTAATAGATTGTAAGCTCTTCTCCTTCTGTATCCTCCCTTATACCCTAATAGAGTGTAAGCTCTTCTCCTTCTGTATCCTCCCTTATACCCTAATAGAGTGTAAGCTCTTCTCCTTCTGTATCCTCCCTTATACCCTAATAGAGTGTAAGCTCTTCTCCTCCTGTATCCTCCCTTATACCCTAATAGAGTGTAAGCTCTTCTCCTCCTGTATCCTCCCTTATACCCTAATAGAGTGTAAGCTCTTCTCCTCCTGTATCCTCTCTTATAACCTAATAGATTGTAAGCTCTTCCTCCCATCAATCTGTAGATCCTATTAGTAATAATTGCCTTGTAGTGCACCATGGCTGTAGACGGCGATATATAATTGGCTAATAATAGTAATACAGTGCACGGATTGAGGCAGCGTGACAGCAGCCGATGGACGTTGGCTCATTTGCATTAATACAAATAATGAGTCCTGAGCCTTCCAGGAATTCCGACTCTTTTCTCTTTTCCTGGGAATTCAGCTGCGCAGTTGCGGATCTGGCCTCGACCTGCAGAAACCGCACGGGCCCACCTTATAGACAATGCGGCCCCCCACCTTATAGACAATGCTGCCCCCCACCTTATAGACAATGCTGCCCCCCACCTTATAGACAATGCGGCCCCCCACCTTATAGACAATGCTGCCCCCCACCTTATAGACAATGCGGCCCCCCACCTTATAGACAATGCTGCCCCCCACCTTATAGACAATGCGGCCCCCCACCTTATAGACAATGCGGCCCCCCACCTTATAGACAATGCGGCCCCCCACCTTATAGACAATGCGGCCCCCCACCTTATAGACAATGCGGCCCCCCACCTTATAGACAATGCGGCCCCCCACCTTATAGACAATGCGGCCCCCCACCTTATAGACAATGCGGCCCCCCCACCTTATAGACAATGCGCCCCCCCCACCTTATAGACAATGCGGCCCCCCCACCTTATAGACAATGCGCCCCCCCCACTTTATAGACAATGCGGCCCCCCACCTTATAGACAATGCGGCCCCCCATCTTATAGACAATGCGGCCCCCCACCTTATAGACAATGCGGCCCCCCACCTTATAGACAATGCGGCCCCCCACCTTATAGACAATGCGGCCCCCCCATCTTATAGACAATGCGGCCCCCCACCTTATAGACAATGCGGCCCCCCCACCTTATAGACAATGCGGCCCCCCACCTTATAGACAATGCAGCCCCCCACCTTATAGACAATGCGGCCCCCCCATCTTATAGACAATGCGGCCCCCCACCTTATAGACAATGCAGCCCCCCACCTTATAGACAATGCGGCCCCCCACCTTATAGACAATGCAGCCCCCCACCTTATAGACAATGCGGCCCCCCCCATCTTATAGACAATGCGGCCCCCCACCTTATAGACAATGAGGCCCCCCACCTTATAGACAATGCGGCCCCCCACCTTATAGACAATGCGGCCCCCCACCTTATAGACAATGCGGCCCCCCACCTTATAGACAATGCGGCCCCCCACCTTATAGACAATGCGCCCCCCCACCTTATAGACAATGCGGCCCCCCACCTTATAGACAATGCGGCCCCCCACCTTATAGACAATGCGGCCCCCCACCTTATAGACAATGCGGCCCCCCCACCTTATAGACAATGCGGCCCCCCCACCTTATAGACAATGCTGCCCCCCACCTTATAGACAATGCGGCCCCCCACCTTATAGACAATGCGGCCCCCCACCTTATAGACAATGCTGCCCCCCCACCTTATAGACAATGCGGCCCCCCACCTTATAGACAATGCGGCCCCCCCCCTTATAGACAATGCGGCCCCCCCCTTATAGACAATGCGGCCCCCCCCCTTATAGACAATGCGGCCCCCACCTTATAGACAATGCGGCCCCCCCCTTATAGACAATGCGGCCCCCCCCTTATAGACAATGCGGCCCCCCACCTTATAGACAATGCGGTCCCCCACCTTATAGACAATGCGGCCCCCCACCTTATAGACAATGCGGCCCCCCACCTTATAGACAATGCGGCCCCCCCCCCTTATAGACAATGCGGCCCCCCCCTTATAGACAATGCGGCCCCCACCTTATAGACAATGCGGCCCCCCCCTTATAGACAATGCGGCCCCCCCCCTTATAGACAATGCGGCCCCCCCCTTATAGACAATGCGGCCCCCCACCTTATAGACAATGCGGTCCCCCACCTTATAGACAATGCGGCCCCCCACCTTATAGACAATGCGGCCCCCCACCTTATAGACAATGCGGCCCCCCACCTTATAGACAATGCGGCCCCCCACCTTATAGACAATGCGGCCCCCCACCTTATAGACAATGCGGCCCCCCACCTTATAGACAATGCGGCCCCCCACCTTATAGACAATGCGGCCCCCCACCTTATAGACAATGCGGCCCCCCCACCTTATAGACAATGCGGCCCCCCACCTTATAGACAATGCGGCCCCCCACCTTATAGACAATGAGGCCCCCCACCTTATAGACAATGCGGCCCCCCACCTTATAGACAATGCGGCCCCCCACCTTATAGACAATGCGGCCCCCCACCTTATAGACAATGCGGCCCCCCACCTTATAGACAATGCGGCCCCCCACCTTATAGACAATGCGGCCCCCCACCTTATAGACAATGCGGCCCCCCACCTTATAGACAATGCGGCCCCCCACCTTATAGACAATGCGGCCCCCCACCTTATAGACAATGAGGCCCCCCACCTTATAGACAATGCGGCCCCCCACCTTATAGACAATGCGGCCCCCCACCTTATAGACAATGCGGCCCCCCACCTTATAGACAATGCGGCCCCCCACCTTATAGACAATGCGGCCCCCCACCTTATAGACAATGCGGCCCCCCACCTTATAGACAATGCGGCCCCCCACCTTATAGACAATGCGGCCCCCCACCCAACAGCATGGCCAGGCATCTTACAGCATGCGCAGGGTTAAACCAATATGCTGTGTGATGTATGGCCGTCAGACGCCATATCCAGGGTCTGATCTTCTGAACTGGTCACCATGGAAGATTCATGTTGGACACTATGTTTGGGGGGGGGGGGGGGGTAAATATAGTTTGGTTTGGTCGCTTAAAGTGGACCAAAACCCATCATGATTGGCCTGGGAATCTATAATCTATAAGATTCCCGGGCCGATTGATTCCCAACCTGGGGCATCCTAACCCCCCAGGTCACCCCGTTCATTTTCTTCCCTGCTATCCTTCTAGATGGCACCAGCCATTTGTGAGTGATCGGTCTGATCGGCAGTGAGTCGCTATAACCATGCCTCCCAACTGTCCCGATTTTCCCGGGATTGTCCCGATTTTTTAGAAGCATCCCGCGGTCCCGGAACATTACCAAATGTCCCGGGACCCCCTGCGCTGTGACAGCCCAGGGCCGCAATGACGCCGGCGGGAAGATAACTTCCTGGCGCGTGGGGTGAGAGAGTGGGGCGGGCGCACGGGGGTGGGTGGGCAGGCGCACAGGGGTGGGGGGGCTACGTACCGCATGCAGGGGTGAAGGCAGCCGACATTGCTGGAGCTGGAGAGCGTGACGGGGGCGTGGCCGGGGCGTGACCGGGGCGTGACGGGGGTGTGGCCGGGGCGTGACGGGGGTGTGGCCGGGGCGTGACGGGGGTGTGGCCGGGGGCATGGCTTGTCCCGCTTTCAAGCTTTCAGAAGTTGGGAGGTATGGCTATAACAGAGCACCTCAGTCGCTGTAGTAACATGGCCGGCATTGATGAATTTGATGTGTGAGTCACTATAAAAGCAGTACAGCACTATATGGGAGCGAACGGTAGCGACTGGTCATTGTGAGCAACTCAAACCATATTCATAAAAAAAACAGCCTCGCACAGCGCCGGAGCTCAAAATTGTGTCACTGTAGCCCAGAGCGCCAGACGCTGTGTTAAAGTCTGTTTCTGAACACATATCCACCAGTAACAAAGCGAAAACACATAGGCCCTTATTTAACAAGGGATAGCGCCAGGTAGCGACTGGTGAGCGGCCGGTAATGACGGGCCCCGCCACGAGAACGCCGGCTCCCCTCCGCAATCACATATTTATCAAGCCGATCCTGCTTAGCGACTGAGATAGCGCCATATAGCGACTCATTCATCATTATTCCAGCCTCACCCCACAGCGCCAGCGTCCGACCTTGAACAGCGCCAGGTATGACCTCTCGCTACCTGGCACTCTCCAATGCATTTCAATGGAACAATCTTTTAATATTAATAATTAATTGTTAATAATTTTTTTTTTTTTTTTTTTTAATGTGAAAATTTCTGTTACCACTTCTGCAATGTTAGATATTTTTTTTAAGGTAAGAAAAAAATTAAAAAAAATTTGTGCAGAATTGATATTACAGGTCTGATATTAATGTATTCATATTCCAAAATGTTTTTATAAACTTGTTTTTTTTGGTTTCCCAAAATATGGTTGTTTGGGGGTTAAAAAACTACTTTTAACCCATCGCCGCCAGCGCTCTGGGGTTTAAACATGCATTTCACAGCGCGAGAATTTTTGGAGCGTGATTTGTTAATGAATATGGTGGGAGCCGGTCGCTATGGCCATTCGCTATCATGCGCTCCCATACAGTGCGGAACCTGTCAAATAGCGACTCATCACCTTGTATTCAACATTACTGCACACCGACTGAGTCGCTATCAACAACCGAACAACGGCCAAGCACAGCGACTACTAGCGGGCGCTGTGAAAATACTGCTACAGTCGCTCATCTGTCGCTACCTGGCGCTATTAATAAATCAGCCTCATAGAATGACATTGCTCCATCTGCACTGCCCTGTATGTACCCGGCAGCCACTGACCTATAGGAGAATGGCATCACCCGTCACTGGAGACTGTCATTTAATTACAGTGCTGTGCGGGGGAGCGGCCGCGAGTTTCAATTAAAAGAGATGTGGCGTCACCTCAGTTCATTGCCTTTTCTTAGAGCGTCAGCGATTTATTAAGTGAAAATATCCTGTTAAAGGGATCGCGCATCGGATCAGACGAACAATCACAGACCTCCCAACTTTTCAGGGTGGGAAAGAGGGACAATTGTTAAATTATGCAGCCTCATTGAGGGATGGATAGGAGATAGGGTTACACCAATAGAAACACTTTGACTAGGCAAATGAATCATTTATTGCTGCAGATCTGCATGTTACACCTCAAAGAGGGACAATATGTAAATGAAACCACGTCCCGCATCGAGGGATGGATAAGCCATGCCCCTCATTGAGGGATGAATGAAGCCACGCCTCCTCATTGAGGGATAGATGAAGCCACGCCCCCTCATTGAGGGATAGATGAAGCCACGCCTCCTCATTGAGGGATAGATGAAGCCACGCCCCCTCATTGAGGGATAGATGAAGCCACACCCCCTCATCGAGGGATGGATAGAAGATAGAATGTAACAGTTACAACAATAGAAACACTGACTAGGCAAATGAATCATTTATTGATGCAGATCTGCATGTTACACCTCAAAGAGGGACAAATGAGAACGAGGGACAGGGGGGACATGGGCTCAAAAGAGGGACAATATGGGAATGAAGCCACGCCCCTCACTGAGGGATGGATAGGAGATACATTGTAACAGTTCCAACAATAGAAACACTTTGAATAGACAAATGAATCATTTGTCTATTCAATCAAATGAATCAATCAAATGAAAACAATAAAGGAACAGGGGGACATGGACTCCAAAGAGGGACAGTCCCTCCAAATCAGGGACACTTGGGAGGTATGCGATCACCATGGCTCATGCTTATGAGGTGTACAGCGCCATGGCCTGTGTGTCAGCTGCCAGCTCATAATGTCTGTCTGGGACGTTCTGGTGATCAGTTTAGGTGATGATGTCACTGGTGACTGATCAGGAAGCAAGGAATGGCTCCAATAACTATGCTGGAGCAGCTGGGCCCATTATTATTCAACTTGTTTTTCAAACAACATAGAAGATGGAATTAGAAGCACTGTCTCTATATTTGCAGATGACACAAAGATCTGTAGCACAGTGTATTCAGTCTATGGAAGATGTTCACAAGCTTCAGGCTGACTTGGACACTTAGGCCCTTATTTATGAAGGAATAGCGTCAGGTAGCGACTGGTGAGCGGCCGGTAATGACGGGCCCCGCCACAGGAATGCCGGCTCCCCACCACAATCACACATTTATCAAGCCAATCCTGCTTAGTGACTGAGATAGCGCCATATAGCGACTCATTCATCATTATTCCAGCCTCAGCCCACAGCGCCAGCGTCCGACCTTGAACAGCGACAGGTATGACCTCTCGCTACCTGGCGCTCTCCAATGCATTTCAATGGAACAATTTTTAAATATTCATAATTAATTGTTATTTATGTTTTTTTTTTTTAAATGTGAAAAATTCTGTGACCACTTCTGCCATGTTAGATATTTTTTTAAGGAAAAAAAAAAGTACAGAATTGATATTACAGGTCTGATATTAATGTATTCATATTACAAAATTATTTAAAAAACTTGTTTTTTTGGGTTTCCAAAAATATGGTTGTTTGGGGGTTAAAAAACTACTTTTAACCCATCGCCGCCAGCGCTCTGGGGTTTAAACAAGCATTTCACAGCGCGAGAATTTTTTGAGCGTGATTTGTTAATGAATATGGTGGGAGCCGGTCGCTATGGCCAGTCGCTATCATGCGCTCCCATACAGCGCGGAACCTGTCAATATTCAACATTACTGCACACCGACTCAGTCGCTGTCAACAACCGAACAACGGCCAAGCACAGCGACTACTAGCGCTCTGAAAATGCTGCTACAGTAGCTCAACTGTCGCTACCTGGCGCTATTAATAAATCAGCCTCTCCGTGTCTGGGCTCCACTTGGCAAATGAAGTTCAATATGGAGAAATGTAAAGTCCTGCACTTGGGCTCTAACAACCTGAAGGCCACATATGTCATCAGGGGAGTAAAACTGGGAGAGTCACTTGTTGAGAAGGATCTGGGGGTACTGGTAGATCACAGGCTAAATAACAGCATGCAATGCCAAGCAGCTGCTTCCAAGGCCACCAAGATATTATCATACATTAATAGAGGCCTGGAATCATGGGATAGGTGAGTAATTTTGCCTCTTTACAAGGCACTGGTGCGCCCTCACCTGGAATATGCCGTCCAGTTCTGGGCACCCGTTCATATAAAGGACGCTGTGACTATGGAAAGGGAGCAGAGGAGCCACCAAACTAATAAAGGGAATAAAGGAGCTTAGTTATGAGGAAAGATTACGGGAATTAAATCTGTTTAGTCTTGAGAGGAGATGACTGAGGGGGGACATGATTAACTTGTATAAATATATAAATGGCCCATACAAAAAATATGGGGGAAACACTATTTCAGGTAAAATCCTCTCTAAAGACAAGGACCCGCTCCCTTCGACTGGAAAAAAAGAAATTCAATCTCTGGAGGTGGCAATCATTTTTTACCATAAGAATTATAAATCTGTGGAATAGCCTCCCACAGAAGCTTGTTACAGCATCAACCGCTTCAAAAAAGGATTAGATGCTTATTTAGAAGAAAATAACATTAACAGTTACTATTAGCTGTTATGAGTAAAAAAAATTAAAAAAAAATAACTTCCCCTCCCCCAACACCCTTGGTTGAACTTGATGGACATGTGTCTTATTTCAACTGTATTAACTATGTAACTATATAACTATGTAACTATGTAATAACTATGTAACTATGTAATAACTATGTAACTATGTAGCGATATAACTATATAACTATGTAACTATGTAACTATATAACTATGTAATAACTATGTAACTATGTAATAACTATGTAACTATGTAGCGATATAACTATATAACTATGTAACTATGTAACTATGTAACTATGTAATAACTATGTAACTATGTAACTATATAACTATGTAACTATGTAACTATGTAGCGATATAACTATATAACTATGTAACTATATAACTATGTAACTATGTAATAACTATGTAACTATGTAATAACTATGTAACTATGTAACTATATAACTATGTAACTATGTAATAACTATGTAGCGATATAACTATATAACTATGTAACTATATAACTATGTAACTATGTAATAACTATGTAACTATGTAATAACTATGTAACTATGTAACTATATAACTATGTAACTATGTAATAACTATGTAACTATGTAGCGATATAACTATATAACTATGTAACTATATAACTATGTAACTATGTGATAACTATGTAACTATGTAGCGATATAACTATATAACTATGTAACTATATAACTATGTAACTATGTAATAACTATGTAACTATGTAATAACTATGTAACTATGTAACTATGTAATAACTATGTAACTATGTAATAACTATGTAACTATGTAACTATATAACTATGTAACTATGTAATAACTATGTAACTATGTAATAACTATGTAACTATGTAACTATATAACTATGTAACTATGTAATAACTATGTAACTATGTAATAACTATGTAACTATATAACTATGTAACTATGTAGCGATATAACTATATAACTATGTAGCGATATAACTATATAACTATGTAACTATGTAGCGATATAACTATATAACTATGTAACTATGTAGCTGACCCATCACCCTGTCCTGTTCTAGTCTCACTTTTACCATAAAGATGCCCAGAGACTAACTACAGGCTACTGGGCCCTGGTGTATCCATAAACTCGGGGCCCATATCTACAAGATCCATAGCCAGACATTTCAGAATGCCAAAAGAAGTCAGACAGAGAGGCAGAGAAGCTTTGTAGGGGTCCCCCGGGGTTTGGTGCTGCCTCTGCAAATGACTGTCCCTCTTTTGAATCCCCCTGCCTCTCTTTCTCATTTGTCCCTCTTTGAGGTGTAACATGCAGATCTGCAGCATTAAATTATTCATTTGCCTATTTAAAGTGTTTTAACTGTTACATCCTATCCATCCCTTAATCTGGACCTTCACCCTGAATAAGAGCCCATCTTGTATGTTTCCCCCCTGTGCATACAGATTGCCCACATTAATCGGGACCCTCACCCTGAATAAGAGCCTATCTTGTATGTTTCCCCCCTGTACATACAGATTGCTCACATTAATCGGGACCCTCACCCTGAATAAGAGCCTATCTTGTTTGTTTCCCCCACCCTGTACATACAGATTGCTCACATTAATCCGGACCCTCACCCTGAATAAGAGCCTATCTTATGTTTCCCCCACCCTGTACATACAGATTGCCCACAATAATCCGGACCCTCACCCTGAATAAGAGCCTATCTTATGTTTCCCCCACCCTGTACATACAGATTCCCCACATTAATCCGGACCCTCACTCAGAATAAGAGTCTATCTTATATGTCTCCCCTCCTGTACATACAGATTGCCCACATTAAAAATCATCCTACCTGCATCTACTGCATTTTCTGAGCCTTCAAACATCCAAGATGGAGGCCCGTGGAGGCTCAGGCTGCCTGCAAACAGGAAGTGTATGGTGGTGGGTTTGGGGAAATAGTGATATGGTGTATGGTGGTGGGCTCTGGGGGATGATTAGATGGGCAAAATGGTGGGCTCTGGGGGATAGTGAGATAGGTACAATGGTTTGCTCTGGGGGATTGTTATAGGTGGGGTTGCTTGTGGTCTGGGGCATAATAAGGTGGGTACAATGGTGGGCTTTTTGGATGCTGCGGGTAGGTCTTGAGGTGGTCTGCCCCTTATCACATGATCTGACCCATATTACCCTGTGTAATTAAAGTCTATGAATTGCCTTAGCCTTTTGTCATTTCCACCTTGTACAGCGCCACAGAATATGCTGGCGCTCTATAAATAATACACTGCATGATAAACTGATGAGCCCATAAAAGTAATCACAACTGGAAAAGAGGTGAAAACGGTGCGAGCGGAAATGTTTGATGGGTTCTGGCGACATCTAGTGGACAACTAACAGACTGCAGGGCGGCCTCCAGCAAACCTGCACCACTGATATCCTGTCCCCACTAGCCAGGATCTCTCTGTGCAACCCACAGGCTATGGAGGCACTCCGCAGACCCTTTTCCTGCCCATATGGGGGCTGTTTGGCCATCCCGATTTTGGATGCCCTCGGGGGGGGGGGGGGGAATCGATCGTGCTGGGTTTTGGTCCACTTTAAAGCAAAACCTGCATTGCAGCACCCCACAGGTTATGGAGGCACTCCGCAGCCCCTTTTCCTGCTCAGGGGAGCGCCAACATCTAAGGGAAAACTGGGGATGCGGGTGCTCCTGCTCCCTATTGTGTGTATAAGCAGAGCCGTATTGCCATCATTGATATGTACGGCGCTGATTGGACCAGAGCCCGCACATGCTCTGTGGGACCGCTGAAAGGTAAGTATTTATGGAGAGTTTCAAGAAGCGGGGCATCCCGAATCGGGAAGGATAGTGAAAACCCTGGGTTTTGTTCCACTTTAATTTGCTATAGTGGCATGGAGGAGGGGGTGAGTAGTCCTACCCTATTTGAGCACCATAAAATTGAGCCGGGTTGCTCCCAAGAAAAAATGTCCCATTTAACATCCATTGTGATTTTAGAACATCCTAAATTACTCACCCCCTCCATGCTCCCACCCCACTTTCTTGCACCCTTGTCGGCGGCTGAGAAGTGGATGCAAAGATGCAGTTGCATGGAGGGGGTGAGTAATCATTTAATTGGGCAGAATTTCTCACCTCCTTCATGCACCTAAGAAAAAATGTCCCTTTTAACACCCATTCCTGGGCAATCCTGATTTTAGGACACCCCAAAATTAGGCAGGATTACTTACCCCCGCCACACTCTCACGCTCCCTGTGTCTGCCGCTGGCCAGTGGGGTTCAGTGACTGAACCCATTTGGTCACTGGCAGAAAAGGGGACGCTCAGATGTAGATGTGTGGAGTGGGTGAGTAATATTGGCCTGGTAGGGAACTCCCTCAATTTGGGTGCAAGGTTACTTACCCCCCTCCAAGCCCCCCACCCCCTAGAAAATGACCCATTGGCCATCTAAAAACCCACCCCCGGGGCATCCTGATTTTAGAACACCTTGAAATTCGGCAGGCTTACTCACCCCACTCCCCCCCCAAAAAAGGACCTTTCAATACCCACCCGCAAAGGGCACCCCAAAATTAGGCAGGCTTACTCACCCCACTCCCCCCCCAAAAAAATCCTCAGTTTAGAACACCTTGAAATTAGGCAGGGTTACTCACCCCACACCCAAAAATCACTCAAGAAAAATGTCCATTTTAACATCCACCCCCCCAAAGGGCACCCCAAAATTAGACAGGGTTACTTACCCATTCCATGCCCCCAGGACATCTTGATTTTAGAACACTTTTAAATTAGGCTGAGTTACTCAAACCTTCACTCCCCCTCCATATAAAAATGACCCTTTTAGGGGCATCCTGATTTTAGGGCGCCACACAGTTAGACAGAATGACTTACCCCCCACTCCCCCTTGACCCAAGAAAAAAAATGTCCCTTTTAACACCCACCCCAAGGGCATCTTGATTTTAGGAGACCCTAAAATTATGATTCCTCATTGTGGGCCCCTCCCAGATTGCTCATCCCGGGGTTTTGTTCCACTTTAATGCCCAGATTCAGGCTTTTTAGGGATCCGGATCTGGGTGTTAAAAGGAAACCGAGAGTATTTATTATTGCTTTAGGTCTACTTGAAAATACACTGGCAATATCGTTTACAGGACACTGACTTTTTTGAGTATTATTATTGCTGTCTATTTATAAAGCGCAAACATCTTCCATGGCGCAGTACAATGTCATTCTTTTCAATAATTTTTATTGAAGTTATCTATAAACACTTTTGGTCTATCTGATATAACAGATCATAGACATCCTTATATAAACCAACGTGTGCACATAAACACATCATTTAAATTCTATATTCTAATTATAAAGTATAAAGTCTTATGTCATAAAAAACTAGACACAGCGCATCTTATCAATTTCATTAAATCTAACCCCTTCTCACACATTAATTAAAGTTAAAAAAAAAACCCAAGCATAAATGAACAAAGAAATCAGCATATAACACAGGCTTATAATAAATAAAAGGTTTGAATCAAACAATGTAATTCACTGATAACAATAGAGGAGGGACACGGCATACGGGACAGAGCAGGTAACTGTATAGTATGCAGCGTTATGCTGTTGCCGTGGTGATACTAATCGGACTATCTGGGATAAAGTGACAGAACGAACCTACAAGTTATACCGGCCTCCCCGGTTATATTGTATTGATGTATTAGGGAAGCAGGTGAGGGGTGACAGGCTCATACAATAGCACTAACAAAACTGTGTATTGATTCCTGACAGAGACAACTGCGCTGAGCCGGGACTACACCAGACTGACGGCATTTCTGTCATACACAGGAAGTCGCCGCTGCCATTGTGAGCGCTATTTTCATGTTACACATAGACTGTGTAGCACAGAAGCACTAGATAAATGATCAGCGATAACACAGAAGCATTAGATAAATGATCAGCGATAGCAAAGAAGCATTAGATAAATGATCAGCGATAGCACAGAAGCATTAGATAAATGATCAGCGATAGCACAGAAGCATTAGATAAATGATCAGCGATAGCACAGAAGCATTAGATAAATGATCAGCGATAGCACAGAAGCATTAGATAAATGATCAGCGATAGCACAGAAGCATTAGATAAATGATCAGTGATGGCACAGAAGCATTAGATAAATGGTCAGCGATAACACAGAAGCATTAGATAAATTATCAGCGATAACACAGAAGCATTAGATAAATTATCAGCGATAACACAGAAGCATTAGATAAATGATCAGCGATAGCACAGAAGCATTAGATAAATGATCAGTGATGGCACAGAAGCATTAGATAAATGGTCAGCGATAACACAGAAGCATTAGATAAATTATCAGCGATAACACAGAAGCATTAGATAAACGATCAGCGATAGCACAGAAGCATTAGATAAATGATCAGCGATAGCACAGAACCATTAGATAAATGAGCAGCGATAGCACAGAAGCATTAGATAAATGAGCAGCGATAGCACAGAAGCATTAGATAAATGAGCAGCAATAACACAGAAGCATTAGATAAATGATCAGCGATAACACAGAAGCATTAGATAAATGATCAGCGATAGCACAGAAGCATTAGATAAATGATCAGCGATAGCACAGAAGCATTAGATAAATGATCAGTGATGGCACAGAAGCATTAGATAAATGGTCAGCGATAACACAGAAGCATTAGATAAATTATCAGCGATAACACAGAAGCATTAGATAAATGATCAGCGATAGCACAGAAGCATTAGATAAATGATCAGTGATGGCACAGAAGCATTAGATAAATGGTCAGCGATAACACAGAAGCATTAGATAAATTATCAGCGATAACACAGAAGCATTAGATAAACGATCAGCGATAGCACAGAAGCATTAGATAAATGATCAGCGATAGCACAGAAGCATTAGATAAATGAGCAGCGATAGCACAGAAGCATTAGATAAATGAGCAGCAATAACACAGAAGCATTAGATAAATGATCAGCGATAACACAGAAGCATTAGATAAATGATCAGCGATAGCACAGAAGCATTAGATAAATGATCAGCGATAGCACAGAAGCATTAGATAAATGATCAGCGATAGCACAGAAGCATTAGATAAATGATCAGCGATAGCACAGAAGCATTAGATAAATTATCAGCGATAGCACAGAAGTATTAGATAAATGATCAGGAATAGCACAGAAGCATTAGATAAATGATCAGGAATAGCACAGAAGCATTAGATAAATGATCAACGATAAAACAGAAGCATTAGATAAATGATCAGCGATAGCACAGAAGTATTAGATAAATGATCAGGAATAGCACAGAAGCATTAGATAAATGATCAGGAATAGCACAGAAGCATTAGATAAATGATCAGCGATAGGACAGAAGCATTAGATAAATGATCAGGAATAGCACAGAAGCATTAGATAAATGATCAGCGATAGCACAGAAGCATTAGATAAATGATCAGCGATAGCACAGAAGCATTAGATAAATGATCAACGATAAAACAGAAGCATTAGATAAATTATCAGCGATAGCACAGAAGTATTAGATAAATGATCAGGAATAGCACAGAAGCATTAGATAAATGATCAGGAATAGCACAGAAGCATTAGATAAATGGTCAGCGATAGCACAGAAGCATTTGATAAATGATCAGGAATAGCACAGAAGCATTAGATAAATGATCAGCGATAGGACAGAAGCATTAGATAAATGATCAGCGATAGCACAGAAGCATTAGATAAATGATCAGCGATAGCACAGAAGCATTAGATAAATGATCAGCGATAGCACAGAAGCATTAGATAAATGATCAGTGATGGCACAGAAGCATTAGATAAATGGTCAGCGATAACACAGAAGCATTAGATAAATTATCAGCGATAGCACAGAAGCATTAGATAAATGATCAGCGATAGCACAGAAGCATTAGATAAATTATCAGCGATAGCACAGAAGTATTAGATAAATGATCAGGAATAGCACAGAAGCATTAGATAAATGATCAGCGATAGCACAGAAGCATTAGATAAATGATCAGCGATAGCACAGAAGCATTAGATAAATTATCAGCGATAGCACAGAAGTATTAGATAAATGATCAGGAATAGCACAGAAGCATTAGATAAATGATCAGGAATAGCACAGAAGCATTAGATAAATGATCAACGATAAAACAGAAGCATTAGATAAATGATCAGCGATAGCACAGAAGTATTAGATAAATGATCAGGAATAGCACAGAAGCATTAGATAAATGATCAGGAATAGCACAGAAGCATTAGATAAATGATCAGCGATAGGACAGAAGCATTAGATAAATGATCAGGAATAGCACAGAAGCATTAGATAAATGATCAGCGATAGCACAGAAGCATTAGATAAATGATCAGCGATAGCACAGAAGCATTAGATAAATGATCAACGATAAAACAGAAGCATTAGATAAATTATCAGCGATAGCACAGAAGTATTAGATAAATGATCAGGAATAGCACAGAAGCATTAGATAAATGATCAGGAATAGCACAGAAGCATTAGATAAATGGTCAGCGATAGCACAGAAGCATTTGATAAATGATCAGGAATAGCACAGAAGCATTAGATAAATGATCAGCGATAGCACAGAAGCATTAGATAAATGATCAGCGATAGCACAGAAGCATTAGATAAATGATCAGCGATAGCACAGAAGCATTAGATAAATGATCAGCGATAACACAGAAGCATTAGATAAATGATCAGCGATAGCACAGAAGTATTAGATAAATGATCAGCGATAACACAGAAGCATTAGATAAATGATCAGCGATAACACAGAAGCATTAGATAAATGATCAGCGATAACACAGAAGCATTAGATAAATGATCAGCGATAGCACAGAAGCATTAGATAAATTATCAGCGATAGCACAGAAGCATTAGATAAATGATCAGCGATAGCACAGAAGCATTAGATAAATGATCAGCGATAACACAGAAGCATTAGATAAATGATCAGCGATAGCACAGAAGTATTAGATAAATGATCAGCGATAACACAGAAGCATTAGATAAATGATCAGCGATAACACAGAAGCATTAGATAAATGATCAGCGATAACACAGAAGCATTAGATAAATGATCAGCGATAACACAGAAGCATTAGATAAATTATCAGCGATAGCACAGAAGTATTAGATAAATGATCAGGAATAGCACAGAAGCATTAGATAAATGATCAGGAATAGCACAGAAGCATTAGATAAATGGTCAGCGATAGCACAGAAGCATTAGATAAATGATCAGCGATAGCACAGAAGCATTAGATAAATGATCAGCGATAACACAGAAGCATTAGATAAATGATCAGCGATAACACAGAAGCATTAGATAAATGATCAGCGATAGCACAGAAGCATTAGATAAATGATCAGCGATAGCACAGAAGCATTAGATAAATGATCAACGATAAAACAGAAGCATTAGATAAATTATCAGCGATAGCACAGAAGTATTAGATAAATGATCAGGAATAGCACAGAAGCATTAGATAAATGATCAGGAATAGCACAGAAGCATTAGATAAATGGTCAGCGATAGCACAGAAGCATTAGATAAATGATCAGCGATAGGACAGAAGCATTAGATAAATGATCAACGATAAAACAGAAGCATTAGATAAATGATCAGCGATAGCACAGAAGCATTAGATAAATGATCAGTGATGGCACAGAAGTATTAGATAAATGATCAGCGATAACACAGAAGCATTAGATGAATGATCAGCGATAACACAGAAGCATTAGATAAATGATCAGCGATAACACAGAAGCATTAGATAAATGATCAGCGATAACACAGAAGCATTAGATAAATGATCAGCGATAACACAGAAGCATTAGATAAATGATCAGCGATAGCACAGAAGCATTAGAAAATTATCAGCGATAGCACAGAAGCATTAGATAAATGATCAGCGATAGCACAAAAGCATTAGATAAATGATCAGCGATAACACAGAAGCATTAGATAAATGATCAGCGATAGCACAGAAGTATTAGATAAATGATCAGCGATAACACAGAAGCATTAGATAAATGATCAGCGATAACACAGAAGCATTAGATAAATGATCAGCGATAACACAGAAGCATTAGATAAATGATCAGCGATAACACAGAAGCATTAGATAAATTATCAGCGATAGCACAGAAGTATTAGATAAATGATCAGGAATAGCACAGAAGCATTAGATAAATGGTCAGCGATAGCACAGAAGCATTAGATAAATGATCAGCGATAGCACAGAAGCATTAGATAAATGATCAGCGATAACACAGAAGCATTAGATAAATGATCAGCGATAACACAGAAGCATTAGATAAATGATCAGCGATAGCACAGAAGCATTAGATAAATGATCAGCGATAGCACAGAAGCATTAGATAAATGATCAGTGATGGCACAGAAGCATTCGATAAATGAGCAGCGATAACACAGAAGCATTAGATAAATGATCAGCGATAACACAGAAGCATTAGATAAACGATCAGCGATAGCACAGAAGCATTAGATAAATGATCAGTGATGGCACAGAAGCATTAGATAAATGAGCAGCGATAACACAGAAGCATTAGATAAACGATCAGCGATAACACAGAAGCATTAGATAAACGATCAGCGATAGCACAGAAGCATTAGATAAATTATCAGCGATAACACAGAAGCATTAGATAAATGATCAGCGATAGCACAGAAGCATTAGATAAATTATCAGCGATAACACATAAGCATTAGATAAATGATCAGCGATAGCACAGAAGCATTAGATAAATGATCAGCGATAGCACAGAAGCATTAGATAAATGAGCAGCGATAGCACAGAAGCATTAGATAAATGAGCAGCGATAGCACAGAAGCATTAGATAAATGATCAGCGATAGCACAGAAGCATTAGATAAATGAGCAGCGATAGCACAGAAGCATTAGATAAATGAGCAGCGATAGCACAGAAGCATTAGATAAATGAGCAGCGATAGCACAGAAGCATTAGATAAATGATCAGGAATAGCACAGAAGCATTAGATAAATGATCAGCGATAGCACAGAAGCATTAGATAAATGATCAGCGATAGCACAGAACCATTAGATAAATGAGCAGCGATAGCACAGAAGCATTAGATAAATGATCAGGAATAGCACAGAAGCATTAGATAAATGATCAGCGATAGCACAGAAGCATTAGATAAATGATCAGCGATAGCACAGAAGCATTAGATAAATTATCAGCGATAGCACAGAAGAATTAGATAAATGATCAGGAATAGCACAGAAGCATTAGATAAATGATCAGGAATAGCACAGAAGCATTAGATAAATGATCAACGATAAAACAGAAGCATTAGATAAATTATCAGCGATAGCACAGAAGTATTAGATAAATGATCAGGAATAGCACAGAAGCATTAGATAAATGATCAGGAATAGCACAGAAGCATTAGATAAATGGTCAGCGATAGCACAGAAGCATTAGATAAATGATCAGGAATAGCACAGAAGCATTAGATAAATGATCAGCGATAGGACAGAAGCATTAGATAAATGATCAACGATAAAACAGAAGCATTAGATAAATGATCAGCGATAGCACAGAAGCATTAGATAAATGATCAGTGATGGCACAGAAGTATTAGATAAATGATCAGCGATAACACAGAAGCATTAGATAAATGATCAGCGATAACACAGAAGCATTAGATAAATGATCAGCGATAGCACAGAAGTATTAGATAAATGATCAGCGATAGCACAGAAGTATTAGATAAATGATCAGCGATAGCACAGAAGCATTAGATAAATGATCAGCGATAGCACAGAAGTATTAGATAAATGATCAGCGATAGCACAGAAGCATTAGATAAATGATCAGTGATGGCACAGAAGCATTAGATAAATGAGCAGCGATAACACAGAAGCATTAGATAAATGATCAGCGATAGCACAGAAGCATTCGATAAATGATCAGTGATGGCACAGAAGCATTAGATAAATGAGCAGCGATAACACAGAAGCATTAGATAAATGATCAGCGATAGCACAGAAGCATTAGATAAATGATCAGCGATAGCACAGAAGCATTAGATAAATGATCAGTGATGGCACAGAAGCATTAGATAAATGAACAGTGATGGCACAGAAGCATTAGATAAATTATCAGCGATAGCACAGAAGCATTAGATAAATGATCAGCGATAGCACAGAAGCATTAGATAAATGATCAGCGATAGCACAGAAGCATTAGATAAATGATCAGCGATAGCACAGAAGCATTAGATAAATGATCAGCGATAGCACAGAAGCATTAGATAAATGATCAGTGATGGCACAGAAGCATTAGGTAAATGATCAGCGATAGCACAGAAGCATTAGATAAATGATCAGCGATAGCACAGAAGCATTAGATAAATGAGCAGTGATGGCACAGAAGCATTAGATAAATGAGCAGCGATAGCACAGAAGCATTAGATAAATGATCAGCGATAGCACAGAAGCATTAGATAAATGATAAGTGATGGCACAGAAACATTAGATAAATGAGCAGTGATGGCACAGAAGCATTAGATAAATGAGCAGTGATGGCACAGAAGCATTAGATAAATGAGCAGTGATGGCACAGAAGCATTAGATAAATGAGCAGAGATGGCACAGAAGCATTAGATAAATGAGCAGTGATGGCACAGAAGCATTAGATAAATGATCAGCGATAGCACAGAAGCATTAGATAAATGAGCAGTGATGGCACAGAAGCATTAGATAAATGATCAGCAATAGCACAGAAGCATTAGATAAATGATCAGCGATAGCACAGAAGCATTAGATAAATGATCAGTGATGGCACAGAAGCATTAGATAAATGATCAGCGATAGCACAGAAGCATTAGATAAATGATCAGCGATAGCACAGAAGCATTAGATAAATGATCAGTGATGGCACAGAAGCATTAGATAAATGAACAGTGATGGCACAGAAGCATTAGATAAATTATCAGCGATAGCACAGAAGCATTAGATAAATGATCAGCGATAGCACAGAAGCATTAGATAAATGATCAGCGATAGCACAGAAGCATTAGATAAATGATCAGCGATAGCACAGAAGCATTAGATAAATGATCAGCGATAGCACAGAAGCATTAGATAAATGATCAGCGATAGCACAGAAGCATTAGATAAATGATCAGTGATGGCACAGAAGCATTAGGTAAATGATCAGCGATAGCACAGAAGCATTAGATAAATGATCAGCGATAGCACAGAAGCATTAGATAAATGAGCAGTGATGGCACAGAAGCATTAGATAAATGAGCAGCGATAGCACAGAAGCATTAGATAAATGATCAGCGATAGCACAGAAGCATTAGATAAATGATAAGTGATGGCACAGAAGCATTAGATAAATGAGCAGTGATGGCACAGAAGCATTAGATAAATGAGCAGTGATGGCACAGAAGCATTAGATAAATGAGCAGTGATGGCACAGAAGCATTAGATAAATGAGCAGTGATGGCACAGAAGCATTAGATAAATGAGCAGTGATGGCACAGAAGCATTAGATAAATGAGCAGTGATGGCACAGAAGCATTAGATAAATGATCAGCAATAGCACAGAAGCATTAGATAAATGATCAGTGATAGCACAGAAGCATTAGATAAATGATCAGTGATAGCACAGAAGCATTAGATAAATGAGCAGAGATGGTACAGAAGTATTAGATAAATGATCACTGAGGACAAAGAAGCATTAGAAAATTGAGCATCGATAGCACAGAAGCATTAGATAAATGATCAGCGATAGCACAGAAGCATTAGATAAATGATCAGCGATAGCACAGAAGCATAAGATAAATGATCAGCAATGGGACAGAAGCATTAATTAAACAAACAGTAATATCACATGAATAAGCGGTTGATGGCACAGAAAAAATATATAGGTGTGGCACAATGGCACAGAAATATTACATAAATGATCAGCGAGGACAAAGACGCATTCGATTAATTATCAGAAATGGCACAGAAGCATTGGATAAATGATCAGCAATAGCACAGAAGCATTGGATAAATGATCAGCAATAGCACAGAAGCATTAGATAGGTGATCACGTAGGTCAAATGAGCTTTGGATAAGTGAGCAGCAATGGCACAGAAGCAATAGATAAATGATCAGCAAGGACAAAGAAACATTAGATAAATCCGAAGCAATGGCACAGAGGCATTATATTATTATTGAGGCACAATGGCACAGAGGCATTAGATAAATGATCAGTAATTGCGTAGAAGCATTAGATAAATGAGCAGAGATGACACAGAAGCATTAGATAAATGAGGCGCTATAGCACAGAAGCATTCTTTAAAGTGGAACCCAGGATTTTGACTATCCTAGGTTTTAGTCCTTGCCCCTGGGGCACCCTGATTGGGGATGCCCCCTGTGTTAAACCCCCCAGGTCACCCGATCTGACTCACCCTACCCCAGTCCTACGGCACATGCGCTGCCTCTCGTTCAATCAGCGCGCTTGGATCCACCCCCGCTCCTTCGTCTAAGAGCCCGTCTAAGGCGAGCGGATCCGAGCGTGCTGGCGGGCGCATCCCCGCTACCCTCTAACAGGGAGCGTGCCCGCGCTGGCCACTCCTACAGGGAGAGCGGGGATGTGGCCGCTTCTCGCACATGTGCTGTTGGACCGATAGGGAAGGTGAGTTTCCAGGCAACCTGGGGGGTATCACACAATAGGGCATCCTGATTCTGGATGTCGTGGGGGACCCAGACACAATATGGGCTGTATAGAGTCTGAGCCCCCTCATACACAGTATGTAATGGACTTTAGGGGCCCAGCCACCACCCTGTAGGTTATGGAGGGCCCACACACAGTATGGACTGTATAGAGTCTGTGCCCCCCATAAGCTGTATGTGATGGCCTTTGGGGCACACACATCACTTTTTATGTTATGGGAGCCCAGACAAAATAGGGGCTGTAATGGGCCCCCTCATAAGCTGTATGTGATGGCCTGTGGACCCAGCCTTCACCTTATAGGTTATGGCGCACCAAGACACAATATGGTCTGTATAGAGTCCAGGCCTCCTTGTAAGCTGTATTTGATGGCCTTTGGGGCCCAGCCATCACATAATAGGTTATGGGAGCCCAGACAAAATAGGGGCTGTAATGGGCCCCCTTATAAGCTGTATGTGATGGCCTGTGGACCCAGCCTTCACCTTATAGGTTATGGCGCACCAAGACACAATATGGTCTGTATAGAGTCCAGGCCTCCTTACAAGCTGTATTCGATGGCCTTTGGGGCCCAGCCATCACATATGGGAGCCCTGACACAGTATGAGCTGTATAGAGTCTGGGCAAAATAGGGGCTGTAATGGGCCCCCTCATAAGCTGTATGTGATGGCCTGTGGACCCAGCCTTCACCTTATAGGTTATAGGGGGCCCGAACACAATACGGGCTGTACAGAGTCTGGGCCCCTTGTAAGCTGTATGTGACGGCTTTTGGGCCCAGCCATCACTCTCTAAGTTATGGGGGCCCAGACACATTAGGGGCTGTATAGAGCCTCAGCTGTATGTCATGGCCTTTGGGGCTCAGTCATAACATTATAGGTTATGGAAGGGCCTAGACACAATATGGGCTGTATAAAGTCTGGGCCCCTCGTAACCTGTATGTGATGGCCTTTGGGATCCCAGCCATCACATTATAGATTAGTGGTCCCCAGACACAGCATGTGCTGTATAGAGCCTGAGCCCCCCTCATAGGCTGTATGTCTATGTGATGGCCTTTGGGGTACAGCCATCGGGTTTTAGGCTATTGGGGGCCCAAACACAATATGGGCTGTATAGAGTCTGGGCCCCTCATAAACTGTATGTGATGGCCTTTGGGGCCCAACCATCACCTATACACATAACTCCCAACTTTTCAGGATGGGAAAGAGGGCCAATTGTTAAATGAAGCCACGCCCCCTCATTGAGGGATGGATAGGAGATAGGATGTAACAGTTACAACAATAGAAACACTTTGAAAAGGCAAATTAATCATTTATTGATGCAGATCTGCATGTCACACCTCAAAGAGGAACAAATGACAACTACGAGGAACAGGGGGACATGGACTCAAAAGAGGGACAGTCCCTCCAAATCAGGGACAGTTGGGAGGTATGCCTATAGGTCACAGGGGTGGGGCAGACACCTACATTCATCATCAGCACCGGCAGCAATAGTGTGGTCAGCCAGCAGGGCTTAGGGTAGGGCTGCTGGGTTGGGGCCCCATACTGGAGTCCTGGCTGCCCTGCCCCGATGGCGAGAGGGACCGTTACAGTCATTAGCAGCAGGGGTGTAATGAGAGTATGGGGAGGGATTATATTAGAGGGAGGGGTGTAATGAAAGTATGGGGAGGGATTATATTAGAGGGAGGGGTGTAATGAGAGTATGAGGGGGATTATATTAGAGGGAGGGGTGTAATGAGAATATAGGGGGGGATTATATTAGAGGGAGGGGTGTAATGAGAGTATGGGGGGGGATTATATTAGAGGGAGGGGTGTAATGAGAGTATGAGGGGGATCATATTGGAGAGAGGGGTGTAATGAGAGTATGAGGGGGATTATATTAGAAGGAGGGGTGTAATGAGAGTATGAGGCGGATTATATTAGAGGGAGGGGTGTAATGAGAGCATGAGGGGGTTTATATTAGAAGGAGGGGTGTAATGAGAGTATGGGGGGGGTTATATTAGAGAGAGGGGTGTAATGAGAGTATGAGGGGGATTATATTAGAGGGAGGGGTGTAATGAGAGTATGGGGGGGGGATTATATTAGAGAGAGGGGTGTAATGAGAGTATGAGGGGGATTATATTAGAGAGAGGGGTGTAATGAGAGTATGAGGGGGATTATATTAGAGAGAGGGGTGTAATGAGAGTATGAGGGGGATTATATTAGAGGGAGGGGTGTAATGAGAGTATGGGGGGGGGATTATATTAGAGAGAGGGGTGTAATGAGAGTATGAGGGGGATTATATTAGAAGGAGGGGTGTAATGAGAGTATGAGGGGGATTATATTAGAGGGATGGGTGTAATGATAGCATGGGGGGGGGGATTATATTAGAGGGAGGGGTGTAATGAGAGTATGAGGGGGATTATATTAGAGGGAGGGGTGTAATGAGAGTATGGGGGGGAGATTATATTAGAGGGAGGGGTGTAATGAGAGTATGAGGGGGATCATATTGGAGAGAGGGGTGTAATGAGAGTATGAGGGGGATTATATTAGAAGGAGGGGTGTAATGAGAGTATGAGGGGGATTATATTAGAGGGATGGGTGTAATGATAGCATGGGGGGGGGGGGGGGGATTATATTAGAGGGAGGGGTGTAATGGGAATATAGGGGGGGATTATATTAGAGGGAGGGGTGTAATGAGAGTATGGGGGGGGGATTATATTAGAGGGAGGGGTGTAATGAGAGTATGAGGGGGATCATATTGGAGAGAGGGGTGTAATGAGAGTATGAGGGGGTTTATATTAGAAGGAGGGGTGTAATGAGAGTATGGGGGGGGGTTATATTAGAGAGAGGGGTGTAATGAGAGTATGAGGGGGATTATATTAGAGGGAGGGGTGTAATGAGAGTATGGGGGGGGATTATATTAGAGAGAGGGGTGTAATGAGAGTATGAGGGGGATTATATTAGAGAGAGGGGTGTAATGAGAGTATGAGGGGGATTATATTAGAGAGAGGGGTGTAATGAGAGTATGAGGGGGATTATATTAGAGGGAGGGGTGTAATGAGAGTATGGGGGGGGGGATTATATTAGAGAGAGGGGTGTAATGAGAGTATGAGGGGGATTATATTAGAAGGAGGGGTGTAATGAGAGTATGAGGGGGATTATATTAGAGGGATGGGTGTAATGATAGCATGGGGGGGGGGGGATTATATTAGAGGGAGGGGTGTAATGAGAGTATGAGGGGGATTATATTAGAGGGAGGGGTGTAATGAGAGTATGGGGGGGAGATTATATTAGAGGGAGGGGTGTAATGAGAGTATGAGGGGGATCATATTGGAGAGAGGGGTGTAATGAGAGTATGAGGGGGATTATATTAGAAGGAGGGGTGTAATGAGAGTATGAGGGGGATTATATTAGAGGGATGGGTGTAATGATAGCATGGGGGGGGGGGATTATATTAGAGGGAGGGGTGTAATGGGAATATAGGGGGGGATTATATTAGAGGGAGGGGTGTAATGAGAGTATGGGGGGGGATTATATTAGAGGGAGGGGTGTAATGAGAGTATGAGGGGGATCATATTGGAGAGAGGGGTGTAATGAGAGTATGAGGGGGATTATATTAGAGGGAGGGGTGTAATGAGAGTATGAGGGGGATTATATTAGAGGGAGGGGTGTAATGAGAGTATGGGGGGAAGATTATATTAGAGGGAGGGGTGTAATGAGAGTATGAGGGGGATTATATTAGAAGGAGGGGTGTAATGAGAGTATGAGGGGGATTATATTAGAGGGAGGGGTGTAATGAGAGTATGAGGGGGATTATATTAGAGGGAGGGGTGTAATGAGAGTATGAGGGGGATTATATTAGAAGGAGGGGTGTAATGAGAGTATGAGGGGGATTATATTAGAAGGAGGGGTGTAATGAGAGTATGAGGGGGATTATATTAGAGGGAGGGGTGTAATGAGAGTATGAGGGGGATTATATTAGAGGGAGGGGTGTAATGAGAGTATGAGGGGGATTATATTAGAGGGAGGGGTGTAATGAGAGTATGGGGGGAAGATTATATTAGAGGGAGGGGTGTAATGAGAGTATGAGGGGGATTATATTAGAAGGAGGGGTGTAATGAGAGTATGAGGGGGATTATATTAGAGGGAGGGGTGTAATGAGAGTATGAGGGGGGTTATATTAGAAGGAGGGGTGTAATGATAGTATGAGGGGGATTATATTAGAGAGAGGGGTGTAATGAGAGTATGAGGGGGATTATATTAGAGGGAGTGGTGTAATGAGAGTATGAGGGGGATTATATTAGAGGGAGGGGTGTAATGAGAGTATGAGGGGGATTATATTAGAGGGAGGGGTGTAATGAGAGTATGAGGGGGATTATATTAGAGGGAGGGGTGTAATGAGAGTATGAGGGGGATTATATTAGAGGGAGGGGTGTAATGAGAGTATGAGGGGGATTATATTAGAGGGAGGGGTGTAATGAGAGTATGAGGGGGATTATATTAGAGGGAGGGGTGTAATGAGAGTATGAGGGGGGTTATATTAGAGGGAGGGGTGTAATGAGAGTATGGGGGAGGGATTATATTAGAAGGTGGGGTGTAATGATAGTATGAGGGGGATCATATTAGAGGGAGGGGTGTAATGATAGTATGAGGGGGATTATATTAGAAGGAGGGGTGTAATGATAGTATGAGGGGGATTATATTAGAAGGAGGGGTGTAATGAGAGTATGAGAGGAATTATATTAGAGGGAGGGGTGTAATGAGAGTATGAGGGGGGTTATATTAGAAGGAGGGGTGTAATGAGAGTATGAGGGGGGTTATATTAGAGGGAGGGGTGTAATGATAGTATGAGAGGGATTATATTGGAGAGAGGGGTGTAATGAGAGTATGGGAGGGATTATATTAGAGGGAGCGGTGTAATGAGAGTATGGGGGAGGGATTATATTAGAAGGAGGGGTGTAATGATAGTATGAGGGGGATCATATTAGAGGGAGGGGTGTAATGAAAGTATGAGGGGGATTATATTAGAGGGAGGGGTGTAATGATAGTATGAGGGGGATTATATTAGAAGGAGGGGTGTAATGAGAGTATCAGGGGGGTTATATTAGAGGGAGGGGTGTAATGATAGTATGAGGGGGATTATATTAGAGAGGGGGGTGTAATGATAGTATGAGGGGGATTATATTAGACGGAGGGGTGTAATGATA
The DNA here is from genome assembly GCA_027917425.1 of Gastrophryne carolinensis. Lineage (NCBI taxonomy): Eukaryota > Metazoa > Chordata > Amphibia > Anura > Microhylidae > Gastrophryne > Gastrophryne carolinensis. The sequence goes on along the minus strand of CM051234.1, from coordinate 645,790,134 downwards.
GTATGAGGGGGATTATATTAGCAGGAGGGGTGTAATGATAGCATGAGGGGGATTATATTAGAAGAAGGGGTGTAATGAGAGTATGAGGGGGGTTATATTAGACGGATGGGTGTAATGATAGTATGAGGGGGATTGTATTAGAGGGAGGGGTGTAATGAGAGTATGAGGGGGGTTATATTAGAAGGAGGGGTGTAATGATAGCATGAGGGGGATTATATTAGGAGGGGTGTAATGAGAGTATGAGGGGGGTTATATTAGATGGATGGGTGTAATGATAGTATGAGGGGGATTATATTAGAGGGAGGGGTGTAATGAGAGTATGAGGGGATTATATTAGAAGGAGGGGTGTAATGAGAGTATGAGGGGGATTATATTAGAGGGAGGGGTGTAATGAGAGTATGAGGGGGATTATATTAGAGGGAGGGGTGTAATGAGAGTACGAGGGGGATTATATTAAAAGGAGGGGTGTAATGAGAGTATGAGGGGGATTATATTAGAGGGAGGGGTGTAATGAGAGTATGAGGGGGATCATATTGGAGAGAGGGGTGTAATGAGAGTATGAGGGGGATTATATTAGAGAGAGGGGTGTAATGAGAGTATGAGGGGGGTTATATTAGAGAGAGGGGTGTAATGAGAGTATGAGGGGGCTTATATTAGAGGGAGGGGTGTAATGAGAGTATGAGGGGGATCATATTGGAGAGAGGGGTGTAATGAGAGTATGAGGGGGATTATATTAGAGGGAGGGGTGTAATGAGAGTATGAGGGGGATTATATTAGAGAGAGGGGTGTAATGAGAGTATGAGGGGGATCATATTAGAGAGAGGGGTGTAATGAGAGTATGAGGGGGATTATATTAGAGGGAGGGGTGTAATGAGAGTATGAGGGGGATCATATCGGAGAGAGGGGTGTAATGAGAGTTTGAGGGGGGTTATATTAGAAGGAGGGGTGTAATGATAGCATGAGGGGGATTATATTAGAAGGAGGGGTGTAATGAGAGTATGAGGGGGGTTATATTAGATGGATGGGTGTAATGATAGTATGAGGGGAATTATATTAGAGAGAGGGGTGTAATGAGAGTATGAGGGGGATTATATTAGAGGGAGGGGTGTAATGAGAGTATGAGGGGGATCATATTGGAGAGAGGGGTGTAATGAGAGTATGAGGGGGATCATATTAGAGAGAGGGGTGTAATGAGAGTATGAGGGGGATTATATTAGAGGGAGGGGTGTAATGAGAGTATGGGGGGGGGATTATATTAGAGAGAGGGGTGTAATGAGAGTATGAGGGGGATTATATTAGAAGGAGGGGTGTAATGAGAGTATGAGGGGGATTATATTAGAGGGATGGGTGTAATGATAGCATGGGGGGGGGTTATATTAGAGGGAGGGGTGTAATGAGAGTATGAGGGGGATTATATTAGAGGGAGGGGTGTAATGAGAGTATGGGGGGGAGATTATATTAGAGGGAGGGGTGTAATGAGAGTATGAGGGGGATCATATTGGAGAGAGGGGTGTAATGAGAGTATGAGGGGGATTATATTAGAAGGAGGGGTGTAATGAGAGTATGAGGGGGATTATATTAGAGGGATGGGTGTAATGATAGCATGGGGGGGGGATTATATTAGAGGGAGGGGTGTAATGAGAATATAGGGGGGGATTATATTAGAGGGAGGGGTGTAATGAGAGTATGGGGGGGATTATATTAGAGGGAGGGGTGTAATGAGAGTATGAGGGGGATCATATTGGAGAGAGGGATGTAATGAGAGTATGAGGGGGATTATATTAGAAGGAGGGGTGTAATGAGAGTATGAGGGGGATTATATTAGAGGGAGGGGTGTAATGAGAGTATGGGGGGAAGATTATATTAGAGGGAGGGGTGTAATGAGAGTATGAGGGGGATCATATTGGAGAGAGGGGTGTAATGAGAGTATGAGGGGGATTATATTAGAAGGAGGGGTGTAATGAGAGTATGAGGGGGATTATATTAGAGGGAGGGGTGTAATGAGAGTATGAGGGGGGTTATATTAGAAGGAGGGGTGTAATGATAGTATGAGGGGGATTATATTAGAGAGAGGGGTGTAATGAGAGTATGAGAGGGATTATATTAGAGGGAGTGGTGTAATGAGAGTATGAGGGGGATTATATTAGAGGGAGGGGTGTAATGAGAGTATGAGGGGGATTATATTAGAGGGAGGGGTGTAATGAGAGTATGAGGGGGATTATATTAGAGGGAGGGGTGTAATGAGAGTATGAGGGGGATTATATTAGAGGGAGGGGTGTAATGAGAGTATGAGGGGGATTATATTAGAGGGAGGGGTGTAATGAGAGTATGAGGGGGATTATATTAGAGGGAGGGGTGTAATGAGAGTATGAGGGGGGTTATATTAGAGGGAGGGGTGTAATGAGAGTATGGGGGAGGGATTATATTAGAAGGTGGGGTGTAATGATAGTATGAGGGGGATCATATTAGAGGGAGGGGTGTAATGATAGTATGAGGGGGATTATATTAGAAGGAGGGGTGTAATGATAGTATGAGGGGGATTATATTAGAAGGAGGGGTGTAATGAGAGTATGAGAGGAATTATATTAGAGGGAGGGGTGTAATGAGAGTATGAGGGGGGTTATATTAGAAGGAGGGGTGTAATGAGAGTATGAGGGGGGTTATATTAGAGGGAGGGGTGTAATGATAGTATGAGAGGGATTATATTGGAGAGAGGGGTGTAATGAGAGTATGGGAGGGATTATATTAGAGGGAGCGGTGTAATGAGAGTATGGGGGAGGGATTATATTAGAAGGAGGGGTGTAATGATAGTATGAGGGGGATCATATTAGAGGGAGGGGTGTAATGAAAGTATGAGGGGGATTATATTAGAGGGAGGGGTGTAATGATAGTATGAGGGGGATTATATTAGAAGGAGGGGTGTAATGAGAGTATCAGGGGGGTTATATTAGAGGGAGGGGTGTAATGATAGTATGAGGGGGATTATATTAGAGAGGGGGGTGTAATGATAGTATGAGGGGGATTATATTAGACGGAGGGGTGTAATGATAGTATGAGGGGGATTATATTAGCGGGAGGGGTGTAATGATAGCATGAGGGGGATTATATTAGAAGAAGGGGTGTAATGAGAGTATGAGGGGGGTTATATTAGACGGATGGGTGTAATGATAGTATGAGGGGGATTGTATTAGAGGGAGGGGTGTAATGAGAGTATGAGGGGGGTTATATTAGAAGGAGGGGTGTAATGATAGCATGAGGGGGATTATATTAGAAGGAGGGGTGTAATGAGAGTATGAGGGGGGTTATATTAGATGGATGGGTGTAATGATAGTATGAGGGGGATTATATTAGAGAGAGGGGTGTAATGAGAGTATGAGGGGGATTATATTAGAAGGAGGGGTGTAATGAGAGTATGAGGGGGATTATATTAGAGGGAGGGGTGTAATGAGAGTATGAGGGGGATTATATTAGAGGGAGGGGTGTAATGAGAGTACGAGGGGGATTATATTAAAAGGAGGGGTGTAATGAGAGTATGAGGGGGATTATATTAGAGGGAGGGGTGTAATGAGAGTATGAGGGGGATCATATTGGAGAGAGGGGTGTAATGAGAGTATGAGGGGGATTATATTAGAGAGAGGGGTGTAATGAGAGTATGAGGGGGGTTATATTAGAGAGAGGGGTGTAATGAGAGTATGAGGGGGCTTATATTAGAGGGAGGGGTGTAATGAGAGTATGAGGGGGATCATATTGGAGAGAGGGGTGTAATGAGAGTATGAGGGGGATTATATTAGAGGGAGGGGTGTAATGAGAGTATGAGGGGGATTATATTAGAGAGAGGGGTGTAATGAGAGTATGAGGGGGATCATATTAGAGAGAGGGGTGTAATGAGAGTATGAGGGGGATTATATTAGAGGGAGGGGTGTAATGAGAGTACGAGGGGGATTATATTAGAAGGAGGGGTGTAATGAGAGTATGAGGGGGATTATATTAGAGGGAGGGGTGTAATGATAGTATGAGGGGGATCATATTAGAGAGAGGGGTGTAATGAGAGTATGAGGGGGATTATATTAGAGGGAGGGGTGTAATGAGAGTATGAGGGGGATTATATTAGAGGGAGGGGTGTAATGATAGTATGAGGGGGATTATATTAGAGGGAGGGGTGTAATGATAGTATGAGGGGGATTATATTAGAGGGAGGGGTGTAATGATAGTATGAGGGGGATTATATTAGAGAGAGGGGTGTAATGAGAGTATGAGGGGGATTATATTAGAGGGAGGGGTGTAATGATAGTATGAGGGGGATTATATTAGAGGGAGGGGTGTAATGATAGTATGGGGGGATTATATTAGAGAGAGGGGTGTAATGATAGTATGGGGGGATTATATTAGAGAGAGGGGTGTAATGATAGTATGGGGGGATCATATTAGAGAGAGGGGTGTAATGAGAGTATGAGGGGGATTATATTAGAGGGAGGGGTGTAATGAGAGTATGAGGGGGGTTATATTAGAGGGAGGGGTGTAATGATAGTATGAGGGGGATTATATTAGAGGGAGGGATGTAATGATAGTATGAGGGGGAATATATTAGGAGGGTCACAGTGTACAGTGTACTGGAGGAAAGAAGGGAGAGAGGGGACGTGATGGAGACCTTTAAAGTGGACCAACACCCACCGATGATCGGCCCGGGAATCTATAAGATTCCCGGGCCGATCAGCTCCCTCCCCGCGGGGCATCCGAAATCGGGATGCCCCGCTGTGTGAAACCCCCCCGGATGCCCACAAACCTTACCTTCTCCAGTTCCAATGGCGCATGCGCGGGCCGTCGCCGCCTCAGCTTGTCCGTCACTTGTCCGTCGGCGGTGAGGTAAGTTTTTTGGGGCTCTCTGGGGGGTTTCACACTGCGGGGCGGGGCGGGGCGAGGGGGGGGGTTGATGCGGTCGGGGTGCCCCGCAGAAGTGGCCCAACACCCAGGATAGTGAAAATCCTGGGTGTTGGTCCACTTTAAATATGTGAAAGGACTGAATAAGGTTCAGGAGGGAAGTGTTTTTAAGAAGAAACTTAATGATAGAACAAGGGGCACAACCTGAAGCTAGTCGGGGGGAAGATCAGGAGCAATGTTAGAAAATATTATTTTACAGAAAGAGTAGTAGATGCTTGGAACAAACTTCCAGCAGAGGTATTTGAAAAATCAACAGTCACTGAATTTAAACATGCCTGGGATAAGCACACATCTATCCTAAGATAAAGAGAACATACAGTATACACATAAGATAAAGAGAACATACAGTATACACATAAGATACAGAGAACATACAGTATACACATAAGATAAAGAGAACATACAGTATACACATAAGATACAGAGAACATACAGTATATACATAAGATACAGAGAACATACAGTATACACATAAGATACAGAGAACATACAGTATACACATAATATACAGAGAACATACAGTATATACATAAGATACAGAGAACATACAGTATATACATAATATACAGAGAACATACAGTATATACATAAGATACAGAGAACATACAGTATATACATAAGATACAGAGAACATACAGTATACACATAAGATACAGAGAACATACAGTATATACATAAGATACAGAGAACATACAGTATACACATAAGATACAGAGAACATACAGTATACACATAAGATAAAGAGAACATACAGTATACACATAAGATACAGAGAACATACAGTATACACATAAGATACAGAGAACATACAGTATACACATAAGATACAGAGAACATACAGTATATACATAAGATACAGAGAACATACAGTATACACATAAGATACAGAGAACATACAGTATATACATAAGGGCAGACTAGATGGAGCGTACGGTCTCCTAATCCGCCGGGAAGCCTCCCCTCCGCCTCTCTCTACAGGGCCCGGCCGGGATGACATTAAACTATCGACGCCCCGTCCACAAAAAACATGTACAGATTGCTCGCGCTAATGTTATTTAGCAGCAATATTTCCGTAATAAAAGAAATCAATGCGGGAGAGAAAATAAGCCGTCCCGGGTTTGATTTTCTAATTTTAATGGAATACTTATTTACTTCCAGCGGTTTGTCCATCGGATTTTCATTACGCCGCGCTCGCTGTAAGTGGCTGTATCGACGTGTGTTGCTGACATCAGCTGTGTTTGTGTAGACACAAATTACTCACATTCCCTCCCAGCTCCCCGTGTTAAATGACCGGAGACGCCGCGCCGCCGCCAACGCCGTCGCGCGTTGCCCGCAATATCGCGTGCGTCTATAAATCTCCTATCGTTTTCAGAGCGGTTGCATTAGGCGCTGCGTATTCGTGTCGGGGGCGTGGATGGGTTTTCACCGCCGTTCCCCCGAGACGTGGAAGTGAGAAGCGCCCGGTGTCGGCAGGATTCCGAGACGGACATGGACGCAGTGACCGTAAACTGTTAAAACTGACAGCCATGGATATTAGAGCCCGTGATGCAGACATGGCCGACCTATGGGGGTGCGGGGCTCCATCCCAAGCTCTCAAATGGACCAGCGGGCCTCTCTTTCCCAAAATAACCCCCTCTCTCTCTTTCTATATTATATTCTTTTACTTTTTTCTCTCTTGAATTCATTTCCACATTCCCTCCATCTTTCTCTTGTCACCTTTTCCCATCTCCCTCACTTTTTCACCTTACATCGTCCTCCTTCTTTACCTTCTCTCTTTTTCTGCATTCCCAGTTTTTCTGGCCCTATTCATCTCTCTCACATTCTCCTTTTTACCTTCCCTCTTTTCCAGCTTACTTCTGTCTTTCTGCCTCTGCATTCTCATTTTTTTTCCTGTAGTTTTACTGGTCCTATTCATCTCTCACGCTTTCTCTTGCTCTCCTACATTCAGGGACGGACTGCATACCATCCAACTTTTCAGGGTGGGAAAGAGGGACATTTGTTAAATGAAGCCACACCCCTCATTGAGGGCTGGATGAAGCCACGCCCCTCATCGAGGGATAGATGAAGCCACGCCCCTCATCGAGGGATAGATGAAGCCATGCCCCTCATCGAGGGATGGATGAAGCCACACCCCTCATCGAGGGATGGATGAAGCCACGCCCCTCATCGAGGGATAGATGAAGCCACGTCCCCTCATTGAGGGATGAATGAAGCCACGTCCCCTTCATTGAGGGGTGAATGAAGCCACGTCCCCTCATTGAGGGGTGAATTAAGCCACGTCCCCATTGAGGGGTGAATGATGCCACGTCCCCTCATCGAGGGATGGATGAAGCCACGCCCCTCATCGAGGGATAGTTGAAGCCATGCCCCTCATCGAGGGATGGAGGAAGCCACGCCCCTCATTGAGGGATGAATGAAGCCACGTCCCCTTCATTGAGGGGTGAATGAAGCCACGTCCCCTCATCGAGGGATGGATGAAGCCACGTCCCCTCATCGAGGGATGGATGAAGCCACGCCCCTCATCGAGGGATGGATGAACCCACGCCCCTCGTCGAGGGATGGGTGAAGCCACACCCCTCATCGAGGGATAGTTGAAGCCACGCCCCTCATTGAGGGAGGAATAAAGCCACGTCTTTCATTGAGGGATGAATGAAGCAACATCCCCTTCATTGAGGGCTGGATGAAGCCACGCCCTTCATCGAGGGATAGATGAAACCACGTCCCCTCATTGAGGGGTGGATGAAGCCACGTCCCCTCATTTAGGGGTGAATGAAGCCACGCCCTTCATCGAGTGGTGGATGAAGCCACGTCCCCTTCATTGAGGGGTGAATGAAGCCACGCCCCTCATTGAGGGGTGAATGAAGCCACGCCCCTCATCGAGTGGTGGATGAAGCCACGTCCCCTTCATTGAGTGGTGAATGAAGCCACGCCCCCTTCATTGAGGGGTGAATGAAGCCACGTCCCCTCATTGAGGGGTGAATGAAGCCACGCCCCTCATTGAGGGATAGATGAAGCCACGTCCCCTCATTGAGGGATGAATTAAGCCACGTCCCTTTCATTGAGGGGTGAATGAAGCCACGTCCCTTTCATTGAGGGGTGAATGAAGCCACGCCCCTCATCGAAGGATAGATGAAGCCACAACCCCCATCGAGGGATAGATGAAGCCACGCCCCCTCATTGAGGAGTGGATGAAGCCACGCCCCCTCATTGAGGAGTGGATGAAGCCACGTCCCCTTCATTGAGGTGTGAATGAAGCCACGCCCCCTTCATTGAGGGATGGATAGGAGATAGGATGTAACAGTTACAACAAAAGAAACACTTTGAATAAGCAAATTAATCATTTATTGATGCAGATCTGCATGTTACATGTAACACAGAAGCATGATATAAATGAGGTGCAATGGCACAGAAACAGATAAACGACCAGCAAAGTACAAAGAAGCATTGGATAAATAAGCAGAGATGGCACAGAAGCATTAGATAAATGATCAGCAATAGCACAGAAGCATTAGATAAATGATCAGCGATAGAACAGAATCATAGATAAGTGATCAGCGATAGCACAGAAGCATTAGATAAATGATCAGCGATAGAACAGAATCATAGATAAGTGATCAGCGATAGCACAGAAGCATTAGATAAATGATCAGCGATAGAACAGAATCATAGATAAATGATCAGCGATAGCACAGAAGCATTAGATAAATGATCAGCGATAGCACAGAATCATTAGATAAATGATCAGCGATAGCACAGAAGCATTAGATAAATGATCAGCGATAGAACAGAATCATAGATAAATGATCAGCGATAGCACAGAAGCATTAGATAAATGATCCGCAATAGCACAGAAGCATTAGATAAATGGTCAGCGATAGCACAGAAGCATTAGATAAATGATCCGCAATAGCACAGAAGCATTAGATAAATGAGCAGCGATAGCACAGAAGCATTAGATAAATGAGCAGCGATAGCACAGAAGCATTAGATAAATGAGCAGCAATAGCACAGAAGCATTAGATAAGTGATCAGCAATGAGACAGAAGCATTAAATAAACAAACAGTATGATCACATATATAAGCGGTGATGGCACAGAAATATTAGATAAATGATCAGAGATGGCACGGAAGCATTAGATAAATGATCAGCGATAGCACAGAAGCATTAGATAAATGGTCAGCGATAGCACAGAATTAGAGATGAGCGAACTTTTGAAAAATTCGATTCGACTGATTCGCCGAATTTTCCGACAAAAATCGTTTCGACCCGAATAAATTCGCGACGAATCGCTATTAAAAACGGCTATTTCTGAGCCTCCTAGAGCCTCAATAGGGTTGTAAACCATTCAGCCTTGCTGTAACACGCACAGGATGCGTGCTGGGTTAGTTAAATAATACTTTGAAGAAATATCACATGCAGATCAGAGGCATCGCTAATAGAATCGCAGAGCGGCACAATTGCAGAGAGTTGAAGTGGCATCACTATGAGGGGCAGAAGGAGCCCAAATATACACTGGAGTTGGCCTCAGGAGCCCAAAAATTGGATGAATCACACCCTGGAGTTGGCAGAAGTTGGCAGCAGCAGCAGCAGGAGCCCAAATATACACTGGAGTTGGCTTCAGGAGCCCAAAAATTGGATGAATCACACCCTGGAGTTGGCAGAAGTTGGCAGCAGCAGCAGCAGGAGCCCAAAAATTGAATGAATCACACCCTGGAGTTGGCAGAAGTTGGCAGCAGCAGCAGCAGGAGCCCAAATATACACTGGAGTTGGCCTCAGGAGCCCAAAAATTGGATGAATCACACCCTGGAGTTGGCAGAAGTTGGCAGCAGCAGCAGCAGGAGCCCAAAAATTGGATGAATCACACCCTGGAGTTGGCAGAAGTTGGCAGCAGCAGCAGCAGCAGGAGCCCAAATATACACTGGAGTTGGCTTCAGGAGCCCAAAAATTGGATGAATCACACCCTGGAGTTGGCAGAAGTTGGCAGCAGCAGCAGCAGGAGCCCAAATATACACTGGAGTTGGCCTCAGGAGCCCAAAAATTGGATGAATCACACCCTGGAGTTGGCAGAAGTTGGCAGCAGCAGCAGCAGGAGCCCAAATATACACTGGAGTTGGCTTCAGGAGCCCAAAAATTGGATGAATCACACCCTGGAGTTGGCAGGAGTTGACAGTAGCAGCAGCAGGAGCCCAAATATACACTGGAGTTGGCTTCAGGAGCCCAAAAATTGGATGAATCACACCCTGGAGTTGGCAGAAGTTGGCAGCAGCAGCAGCAGGAGCCCAAATATACACTGGAGTTGGCCTCAGGAGCCCAAAAATTGGATGAATCACACCCTGGAGTTGGCAGAAGTTGGCAGCAGCAGCAGCAGGAGCCCAAATATACACTGGAGTTGGCTTCAGGAGCCCAAAAATTGGATGAATCACACCCTGGAGTTGGCAGGAGTTGACAGTAGCAGCAGCAGGAGCCCAAATATACACTGGAGTTGGCTTCAGGAGCCCAAAAATTGGATGAATCACACCCTGGAGTTGGCAGAAGTTGGCAGCAGCAGCAGCAGGAGCCCAAATATACACTGGAGTTGGCCTCAGGAGCCCAAAAATTGGATGAATCACACCCTGGAGTTGGCAGAAGTTGACAGCAGCAGCAGCAGGAGCCCAAATATACACTGGAGTTGGCTTCAGGAGCCCAAAAATTGGATGAATCACACCCTGGAGTTGGCAGAAGTTGGCAGCAGCAGCAGCAGGAGCCCAAATATACACTGGAGTTGGCCTCAGGAGCCCAAAAATTGGATGAATCACACCCTGGAGTTGGCAGAAGTTGGCAGCAGCAGCAGCAGGAGCCCAAATATACACTGGAGTTGGCTTCAGGAGCCCAAAAATTGGATGAATCACACCCTGGAGTTGGCAGGAGTTGACAGTAGCAGCAGCAGGAGCCCAAATATACACTGGAGTTGGCTTCAGGAGCCCAAAAATTGGATGAATCACACCCTGGAGTTGGCAGAAGTTGGCAGCAGCAGCAGCAGGAGCCCAAATATACACTGGAGTTGGCCTCAGGAGCCCAAAAATTGGATGAATCACACCCTGGAGTTGGCAGGAGTTGACAGTAGCAGCAGCAGGAGCCCAAATATACACTGGAGTTGGCTTCAGGAGCCCAAAAATTGGATGAATCACACCCTGGAGTTGGCAGAAGTTGGCAGCAGCAGCAGCAGGAGCCCAAATATACACTGGAGTTGGCTTCAGGAGCCCAAAAATTGGATGAATCACACCCTGGAGTTGGCAGGAGTTGACAGTAGCAGCAGCAGGAGCCCAAATATACACTGGAGTTGGCTTCAGGAGCCCAAAAATTGGATGAATCACACCCTGGAGTTGGCAGGAGTTGGCAGCAGCAGCAGCAGGAGCCCAAATATACACTGGAGTTGGCCTCAGGAGCCCAAAAATTGGATGAATCACACCCTGGAGTTGGCAGAAGTTGGCAGCAGCAGCAGCAGGAGCCCAAATATACACTGGAGTTGGCTTCAGGAGCCCAAAAATTGGATGAATCACACCCTGGAGTTGGCAGGAGTTGACAGTAGCAGCAGCAGGAGCCCAAATATACACTGGAGTTGGCTTCAGGAGCCCAAAAATTGGATGAATCACACCCTGGAGTTGGCAGAAGTTGGCAGCAGCAGCAGCAGGAGCCCAAATATACACTGGAGTTGGCTTCAGGAGCCCAAAAATTGGATGAATCACACCCTGGAGTTGGCAGGAGTTGACAGTAGCAGCAGCAGGAGCCCAAATATACACTGGAGTTGGCTTCAGGAGCCCAAAAATTGGATGAATCACACCCTGGAGTTGGCAGAAGTTGGCAGCAGCAGCAGCAGCAGGAGCCCAAATATACACTGGAGTTGGCCTCAGGAGCCCAAAAATTGGATGAATCACACCCTGGAGTTGGCAGAAGTTGGCAGCAGCAGCAGCAGGAGCCCAAATATACACTGGAGTTGGCTTCAGGAGCCCAAAAATTGGATGAATCACACCCTGGAGTTGGCAGGAGTTGACAGTAGCAGCAGCAGGAGCCCAAATATACACTGGAGTTGGCTTCAGGAGCCCAAAAATTGGATGAATCACACCCTGGAGTTGGCAGAAGTTGGCAGCAGCAGCAGCAGGAGCCCAAATATACACTGGAGTTGGCCTCAGGAGCCCAAAAATTGGATGAATCACACCCTGGAGTTGGCAGAAGTTGGCAGCAGCAGCAGCAGGAGCCCAAATATACACTGGAGTTGGCTTCAGGAGCCCAAAAATTGGATGAATCACACCCTGGAGTTGGCAGGAGTTGACAGTAGCAGCAGCAGGAGCCCAAATATACACTGGAGTTGGCTTCAGGAGCCCAAAAATTGGATGAATCACACCCTGGAGTTGGCAGAAGTTGGCAGCAGCAGCAGCAGCAGGAGCCCAAATATACACTGGAGTTGGCCTCAGGAGCCCAAAAATTGGATGAATCACACCCTGGAGTTGGCAGGAGTTGACAGTAGCAGCAGCAGGAGCCCAAATATACACTGGAGTTGGCTTCAGGAGCCCAAAAATTGGATGAATCACACCCTGGAGTTGGCAGGAGTTGACAGTAGCAGCAGCAGGAGCCCAAATATACACTGGAGTTGGCTTCAGGAGCCCAAAAATTGGATGAATCACACCCTGGAGTTGGCAGGAGTTGACAGTAGCAGCAGCAGGAGCCCAAATATACACTGGAGTTGGCCTCAGGAGCCCAAAAATTGGATGAATCACACCCTGGAGTTGGCAGAAGTTGGCAGCAGCAGCAGCAGGAGCCCAAATATACACTGGAGTTGGCTTCAGGAGCCCAAAAATTGGATGAATCACACCCTGGAGTTGGCAGAAGTTGGCAGCAGCAGCAGCAGGAGCCCAAATATACACTGGAGTTGGCTTCAGGAGCCCAAAAATTGGATGAATCACACCCTGGAGTTGGCAGGAGTTGACAGTAGCAGCAGCAGGAGCCCAAATATACACTGGAGTTGGCTTCAGGAGCCCAAAAATTGGATGAATCACACCCTGGAGTTGGCAGAAGTTGGCAGCAGCAGCAGCAGGAGCCCAAATATACACTGGAGTTGGCCTCAGGAGCCCAAAAATTGGATGAATCACACCCTGGAGTTGGCAGAAGTTGGCAGCAGCAGCAGCAGGAGCCCAAATATACACTGGAGTTGGCTTCAGGAGCCCAAAAATTGGATGAATCACACCCTGGAGTTGGCAGGAGTTGACAGTAGCAGCAGCAGGAGCCCAAATATACACTGGAGTTGGCTTCAGGAGCCCAAAAATTGGATGAATCACACCCTGGAGTTGGCAGAAGTTGGCAGCAGCAGCAGCAGGAGCCCAAATATACACTGGAGTTGGCCTCAGGAGCCCAAAAATTGGATGAATCACACCCTGGAGTTGGCAGAAGTTGGCAGCAGCAGCAGCAGGAGCCCAAATATACACTGGAGTTGGCTTCAGGAGCCCAAAAATTGGATGAATCACACCCTGGAGTTGGCAGGAGTTGACAGTAGCAGCAGCAGGAGCCCAAATATACACTGGAGTTGGCTTCAGGAGCCCAAAAATTGGATGAATCACACCCTGGAGTTGGCAGAAGTTGGCAGCAGCAGCAGCAGGAGCCCAAATATACACTGGAGTTGGCCTCAGGAGCCCAAAAATTGGATGAATCACACCCTGGAGTTGGCAGGAGTTGACAGTAGCAGCAGCAGGAGCCCAAAAAATGGCCTAAAGACATAAATATGTTTTGCACCATTTGGAAAGTGTAAAACGTGGCACCATGCTGAATCTAGTCGCATGCATCAGGCATTGGTGGGTGGAAATCCTGGCTGATCCATCCCTGATTCATTTTGACAAAGGTGAGTCTCTCCACATTTTTAGTTGACAGACGAGTTCTCCTCGCCGTAACTATGGCCCCCGCCGCACTAAACACCCGCTCAGATGGCACGCTACTTGCCGGGCAGGACAGCTTTTCCAGGGCAAACTCTGCTAGTTGCGGCCACAAATCAAGTTTGGCTGCCCAGAAGTCCAGCGGATCCTCAAGGTGTGTTGGCATGGTCATGTCAAAGTATGACATGACCTGCTGGTTGAGGTCCTGCTCCAGGTCTTCCTGCTGCTCATGAGTAGCCTCACTATGCGGGTGTAGAAAGCTACTCATTAGCGACTGAAGACTGAGGCTGCTGCTGCTGATGGAGCTTCTGCTGCTGCTGCTGCCAACCCCCCCAGCGGCCATGGCAGTGGAAGGTGAGCGCAGAGGTCCCCTTGAGTCAGACCTGCGAGAGTATGGACCATGGCGCAGATAGGCATCGGCCAACTGCCTACGTAGAATGTCTTTGTAGTAGTTGAGTTTGTCCTCCCTCTCGGTGGGTTTAAAAAATGCCCCCATTTTGTGCCGGAAGCGAGGGTCCAATAAGGTGGACAGCCAGAAGTCATCCCGCCGACAGATGGAAACAATTCTGGGGTCACTACGCAAGCACGTGAGCATGCTTCGTGCCATTTGCGCAAGTGACTCGGATGGACTACCTGTCTCCATCTCCACTGCATACTGCCACGGTGTGCCCGGGTCCTCTGTCTCGCCTTCCTCAAAAACCTCTAGCTCCTCTGGCTGCTCCTGCTCCTCCTCTCCTGTCCGCTGACTAGATAAACCAGCCATTTCGCCAAGCCTAAACTGTGTTTCGCTGGGCAACTCCTCCTCCTCCTCTTCCTCCTCCTCCAGTTCAGCTCCAGCGGTGTTCATGTGGCCGTAAGATGTAAACGCCATGTCTCCAGTGCCCTGACCAGCCATGGTTTCCAACATGTGCTGTAGTACATGAAGCAGTGGAATCACGTCGTTCATCCCGTAATCCTGCCGACTGACAAATAAAGTGGCATCCTCAAAGGGCCTGAGCAAACGGCAGGTGTCACGTATGAGCTGCCACTGGTTGACATTGAAGTTACACAGGGGAGTCCCCCTATCTGCTTGGATCATCAGGAAATCCGTGATGGCTTTTCTCTGTTCATATAATCGGTCCAACATGTGAAGGGTGGAATTCCAACGGGTGGAAACATCGCAAATCAGACTATGTTGGGGGATACCATTCTGACGCTGTAGCTCAAGAAGGGTGTGTTTGGCGGTGTAGGAGTGGCTGAAGTGCATGCAAAGTTTCCTTGAAGTTGTTAGGATGTCTTGCAGATGGGGGGAACACTTCAGAAACCGCTTGACAACCAGATTGAAGACGTGAGCCATGCAGGGGGCATGGGTCAGGCTTCCTTGGCGCAGCGCAGACAAAATGTTCTTCCCATTGTCGGTAACCATGATTCCCATTTTAAGTTTTCTCGGAGTAAGCCATGTTTGGATTTCCTGATGAATACATTTAAGCAGTTCCTCCCCTGTGTGACTCCGTTCGCCAAGACAAACCATGTGAAGCACTGCGTGACACCTCCGTGCCCTGCACACATGGTAGACTGGAGGGGCACTGAGACTTGAGCCTACAGTGGAGGGTGAGGAGATGGCGGAGGATGAGGAGGCCGAGTCGCACGGTGTCACAGGCCCAATGGGCAGAGAGCGCGGAGGCCGAAGCGGCGTGACCTGTCCAAGTTGCTGCTGCAAAGGCACCACATTCACCCAGTGGGCCGTAAACGACATGTACTGCCCCTGACCGTAGTTACAGCTCCAGATGTCGGCGCTGCCATGTATTTTGCTACACACCGACAGGCTCAAGGACTGGCCCACCTTCTGTTCAACAAAAGTGTGCAGCGCTGGTACTGCCTTCTTGGCAAAGAAATGACGGCTTGGGACTCTCCACCTCGGCTCGGCACAAGCCATCAGTTCTCTGAAAGGTGCAGATTCCACCACCTGAAAAGGGAGCGACTGCAGCACCAGCAACTTGGACAGGAGCACATTCAGCTTCTGCGCCGTAGGATGAGTGGGCGCATACTGCTGTCTCTTGGACATGGCTTCGCTGATGGATTGCTGGCGGGATGCATGACTTGGAGGAGGAGGAGGAGGAGCAGGAGCGACAGAGGATGGGTATGACGCACAGCTGCCTTCGGCTGAGGTGCTGGAGCCTTGGCTGGCAGAAATTGGGAGCTCACTTGGTGAGGAAGCAGACTGGACCACCCCTTGGGAGCCTCGGTTCTCCCAGGTCGTTTTATGGTGACGCATCATATGTTGACGCAGGGCCGTGGTGCCAACATTTGGACCCTGGCCACGCTTCACCTTTTGCCTACATATCTTGCATGTGGCCATGTTACCCTCCTGCGGATGCCTCAGGAAAAACTGCCACACTGCCGAGTAGCTACTTTTCCCACCCCCTGGCCTCACTGATTCACTGCTGCTGTTGCCAACTCCAGGAACCCCTGCTCCACTACCTCCCGATAAGGTAGACTGCCGCACAGCAGGTGCTCTACCCCGGCCCCGGCCCCGGCCGGCTCCAGCCTTTGGAATTGTGCCCCCATGCTGACTGCTACCACCTTGCTGCCTCAGCTGCTGACTCCGGGGCAACCTGCGCCCCTCTTCTCCTGATGATGACGATGAAGCCCCTTCATCACCCGGCTCCCAAGTGCGATCGGCTTCATCGTCATCATCATCACCGAGTTGTGGCTGTACGTCACTGATGTTCGTGGATTCGTCAACAGTGTCTGGCGCAGGAGCTGGAACGCTCGCAGCACCCACGACACTGTCCACATCACTATTTGTCTGCCTAGCTAAAGAAGCCACCTCCATTTCTTGGCTGGGCAGTAGCTGCTGACTGTCCTCCTGTATCTGATCGTCCTCCTCACTAAAGAGTGGAGCTGAACCCAAAGCATAGGATACGTCGCTGGGGGAGGGAACGGCGTAGGACAGAGGCAATGGGAGGACAGGGACTGCTCTCGGGGCATGCCAACTCAGGGTTGTGTCAGAGGAACCTACCGACCCTAGACTGGGGGTCTCAGATGTAAGTTGTGATGATGTTGTTGATGAGCGCGTCAGCCAATCTACCACGGCAGATGCGTTACTGGTGGAGACCCGACCGCTAGCAGATACTGGCAGATTAGGTCTCTCAGCGTGACTCCTGCTGCTACTGGCCCCCAGTCTGATGCGAGCTCTGCCTGCGGAATCTTGGCCTCTGCCACTCCTCTTTTCACTTCCAGGCACTTGTCTGCCCGACATAGTCTAACTGGCGTGGTAGTAGGTGATATTTAAAAAAACCCCGGGCAGCGGTGGGTCTATATGAAACAGAATATAATGCACACCAAAAGTGAGCAGTAACACTCAGCCTCCAACAGGCCTGCTTAGTGTAAATAAGAGAGCTGCTTAGTGTAAATAAAGAGGGGTATGCTATGTTACAGAATGGGATGCCTCAACAGAAGTGCACCTGGCAGGCAGCAGTAAGCCTATGCCCAGCAAAAGTGTCTTATAATATAAATATAATAAGAGCAAATGCTTATATGGTCTTAAACAGAGGCTGCTTTAGTCACAGAATGGGATGCCCCCAAAAAAGATCCAGTAGTACTATGCCCAGCAAAAGCGTCTTTATCAGGCCTAATTTCAAATATGATAAGAGCAAATGCTTATAAGGTCTTAAACAGAGGCTGCTTTAGTCACAGAATGGGATGCCCCAACAGGAATGGACCTGGCAGGGTCCAGTAGTGCTTTGCCCAGCAAAAGTGTCTTTATCAGGCCTAATTTCAAATATGATAATTGAAAATGGTTATACGGTCTTAAACAGAGGCTGCTGTAGTCACAGAATGGGATGCCCCAACAGAAGTGGACCTGGCAGGGTCCAGTAGTGCTATGCCCAGCAAAAGTGTCTTTATCAGGCCTAATTTCAAATATGATAAGAGCAAATGCTTATATGGTCTTAAACAGAGGCTGCTGTAGTCACAGAATGGGATGCCCCAAATAGGAGTGCACCTGGCAGGGTCCAGTAGTGCTTTGCCCAGCAAAAGTGTCTTTATCAGGCCTAATTTCAAATATGATAAGAGCAAATGCTTATATGGTCTTAAACAGAGGCTGCTGTAGTCACAGAATGGGATGCCCCAAATAGGAGTGCACCTGGCAGGGTCCAGTAGTGCTTTGCCCAGCAAAAGTGTCTTTATCAGGCCTAATTTCAAATATGATAAGAGCAAATGCTTATATGGTCTTAAACAGAGGCTGCTGTAGTCACAGAATGGGATGCCCCAAATAGGAGTGCACCTGGCAGGGTCCAGTAGTGCTTTGCCCAGCAAAAGTGTCTTTATCAGGCCTAATTTCAAATATGATAAGAGCAAATGCTTATATGGTCTTAAACAGAGGCTGCTGTAGTCACAGAATGGGATGCCCCAAATAGGAGTGCACCTGGCAGGGTCCAGTAGTGCTTTGCCCAGCAAAAGTGTCTTTATCAGGCCTAATTTCAAATATGATAAGAGCAAATGCTTATATGGTCTTAAACAGAGGCTGCTGTAGTCACAGAATGGGATGCCCCAAATAGGAGTGCACCTGGCAGGGTCCAGTAGTGCTTTGCCCAGCAAAAGTGTCTTTATCAGGCCTAATTTCAAATATGATAAGAGCAAATGCTTATATGGTCTTAAACAGAGGCTGCTGTAGTCACAGAATGGGATGCCCCAAATAGGAGTGCACCTGGCAGGGTCCAGTAGTGCTTTGCCCAGCAAAAGTGTCTTTATCAGGCCTAATTTCAAATATGATAAGAGCAAATGCTTATATGGTCTTAAACAGAGGCTGCTGTAGTCACAGAATGGGATGCCCCAAATAGGAGTGCACCTGGCAGGGTCCAGTAGTGCTTTGCCCAGCAAAAGTGTCTTTATCAGGCCTAATTTCAAATATGATAAGAGCAAATGCTTATATGGTCTTAAACAGAGGCTGCTGTAGTCACAGAATGGGATGCCCCAAATAGGAGTGCACCTGGCAGGGTCCAGTAGTGCTATGCCCAGCAAAAGTGTCTTTATCAGGCCTAATTTCAAATATGATAAGAGCAAATGCTTATAAGGTCTTAAACAGAGGCTGCTTTAGTCACAGAATGGGATGCCCCAACAGGAATGGACCTGGCAGGGTCCAGTAGTGCTTTGCCCAGCAAAAGTGTCTTTATCAGGCCTAATTTCAAATATGATAAGTGAAAATGGTTATACGGTCTTAAACAGAGGCTGCTGTAGTCACAGAATGGGATGCTCCAACAGAAGTGCACCTGGCAGGGTCCAGTAGTGCTATGCCCAGCAAAAGTGTCTTTATCAGGCCTAATTTCAAATATGATAAGAGCAAATGCTTATATGGTCTTAAACAGAGGCTGCTTTAGTCACAGAATGGGATGCCATGGCAGGGACAAGTAGTGCTATGCCCAGCAAAAGTGTCTTTATCAGGCCTAATTTCAAATATGATAAGAGCAAATGCTTATATGGTCTTAAACAGAGGCTGCTGTAGTCACAGAATGGGATGCCCCAAATAGGAGTGCACCTGGCAGGGTCCAGTAGTGCTTTGCCCAGCAAAAGTGTCTTTATCAGGCCTAATTTCAAATATGATAAGAGCAAATGCTTATATGGTCTTAAACAGAGGCTGCTGTAGTCACAGAATGGGATGCCCCAAATAGGAGTGCACCTGGCAGGGTCCAGTAGTGCTTTGCCCAGCAAAAGTGTCTTTATCAGGCCTAATTTCAAATATGATAAGAGCAAATGCTTATATGGTCTTAAACAGAGGCTGCTGTAGTCACAGAATGGGATGCCCCAAATAGGAGTGCACCTGGCAGGGTCCAGTAGTGCTATGCCCAGCAAAAGTGTCTTTATCAGGCCTAATTTCAAATATGATAAGAGCAAATGCTTATATGGTCTTAAACAGAGGCTGCTTTAGTCACAGAATGGGATGCCATGGCAGAGACAAGTAGTGCTATGCCCAGCAAAAGTGTCTTTATCAGGCCTAATTTCAAATATGATAAGAGCAAATGCTTATATGGTCTTAAACAGAGGCTGCTGTAGTCACAGAATGGGATGCCCCAAATAGGAGTGCACCTGGCAGGGTCCAGTAGTGCTTTGCCCAGCAAAAGTGTCTTTATCAGGCCTAATTTCAAATATGATAAGAGCAAATGCTTATATGGTCTTAAACAGAGGCTGCTGTAGTCACAGAATGGGATGCCCCAAATAGGAGTGCACCTGGCAGGGTCCAGTAGTGCTTTGCCCAGCAAAAGTGTCTTTATCAGGCCTAATTTCAAATATGATAAGAGCAAATGCTTATATGGTCTTAAACAGAGGCTGCTGTAGTCACAGAATGGGATGCCCCAAATAGGAGTGCACCTGGCAGGGTCCAGTAGTGCTATGCCCAGCAAAAGTGTCTTTATCAGGCCTAATTTCAAATATGATAAGAGCAAATGCTTATAAGGTCTTAAACAGAGGCTGCTTTAGTCACAGAATGGGATGCCCCAACAGGAATGGACCTGGCAGGGTCCAGTAGTGCTTTGCCCAGCAAAAGTGTCTTTATCAGGCCTAATTTCAAATATGATAAGTAAAAATGGTTATACGGTCTTAAACAGAGGCTGCTGTAGTCACAGAATGGGATGCTCCAACAGAAGTGCACCTGGCAGGGTCCAGTAGTGCTATGCCCAGCAAAAGTGTCTTTATCAGGCCTAATTTCAAATATGATAAGAGCAAATGCTTATATGGTCTTAAACAGAGGCTGCTTTAGTCACAGAATGGGATGCCATGGCAGGGACAAGTAGTGCTATGCCCAGCAAAAGTGTCTTTATCAGGCCTAATTTCAAATATGATAAGAGCAAATGCTTATATGGTCTTAAACAGAGGCTGCTGTAGTCACAGAATGGGATGCCCCAAATAGGAGTGCACCTGGCAGGGTCCAGTAGTGCTTTGCCCAGCAAAAGTGTCTTTATCAGGCCTAATTTCAAATATGATAAGAGCAAATGCTTATATGGTCTTAAACAGAGGCTGCTGTAGTCACAGAATGGGATGCCCCAAATAGGAGTGCACCTGGCAGGGTCCAGTAGTGCTTTGCCCAGCAAAAGTGTCTTTATCAGGCCTAATTTCAAATATGATAAGAGCAAATGCTTATATGGTCTTAAACAGAGGCTGCTGTAGTCACAGAATGGGATGCCCCAAATAGGAGTGCACCTGGCAGGGTCCAGTAGTGCTATGCCCAGCAAAAGTGTCTTTATCAGGCCTAATTTCAAATATGATAAGAGCAAATGCTTATATGGTCTTAAACAGAGGCTGCTTTAGTCACAGAATGGGATGCCATGGCAGGGACAAGTAGTGCTATGCCCAGCAAAAGTGTCTTTATCAGGCCTAATTTCAAATATGATAAGAGCAAATGCTTATATGGTCTTAAACAGAGGCTGCTGTAGTCACAGAATGGGATGCCCCAAATAGGAGTGCACCTGGCAGGGTCCAGTAGTGCTTTGCCCAGCAAAAGTGTCTTTATCAGGCCTAATTTCAAATATGATAAGAGCAAATGCTTATATGGTCTTAAACAGAGGCTGCTGTAGTCACAGAATGGGATGCCCCAAATAGGAGTGCACCTGGCAGGGTCCAGTAGTGCTTTGCCCAGCAAAAGTGTCTTTATCAGGCCTAATTTCAAATATGATAAGAGCAAATGCTTATATGGTCTTAAACAGAGGCTGCTGTAGTCACAGAATGGGATGCCCCAAATAGGAGTGCACCTGGCAGGGTCCAGTAGTGCTATGCCCAGCAAAAGTGTCTTTATCAGGCCTAATTTCAAATATGATAAGAGCAAATGCTTATATGGTCTTAAACAGAGGCTGCTGTAGTCACAGAATGGGATGCCCCAAATAGGAGTGCACCTGGCAGGGTCCAGTAGTGCTATGCCCAGCAAAAGTGTCTTTATCAGGCCTAATTTCAAATATGATAAGAGCAAATGCTTATATGGTCTTAAACAGAGGCTGCTGTAGTCACAGAATGGGATGCCCCAAATAGGAGTGCACCTGGCAGGGTCCAGTAGTGCTATGCCCAGCAAAAGTGTCTTTATCAGGCCTAATTTCAAATATGATAAGAGCAAATGCTTATATGGTCTTAAACAGAGGCTGCTGTAGTCACAGAATGGGATGCCCCAAATAGGAGTGCACCTGGCAGGGTCCAGTAGTGCTATGCCCAGCAAAAGTGTCTTTATCAGGCCTAATTTCAAATATGATAAGAGCAAATGCTTATATGGTCTTAAACAGAGGCTGCTGTAGTCACAGAATGGGATGCCCCAAATAGGAGTGCACCTGGCAGGGTCCAGTAGTGCTATGCCCAGCAAAAGTGTCTTTATCAGGCCTAATTTCAAATATGATAAGAGCAAATGCTTATATGGTCTTAAACAGAGGCTGCTTTAGTCACAGAATGGGATGCCATGGCAGGGACAAGTAGTGCTATGCCCAGCAAAAGTGTCTTTATCAGGCCTAATTTCAAATATGATAAGAGCAAATGCTTATATGGTCTTAAACAGAGGCTGCTGTAGTCACAGAATGGGATGCCCCAAATAGGAGTGCACCTGGCAGGGTCCAGTAGTGCTATGCCCAGCAAAAGTGTCTTTATCAGGCCTAATTTCAAATATGATAAGAGCAAATGCTTATATGGTCTTAAACAGAGGCTGCTTTAGTCACAGAATGGGATGCCATGGCAGGGACAAGTAGTGCTATGCCCAGCAAAAGTGTCTTTATCAGGCCTAATTTCAAATATGATAAGAGCAAATGCTTATATGGTCTTAAACAGAGGCTGCTGTAGTCACAGAATGGGATGCCCCAAATAGGAGTGCACCTGGCAGGGTCCAGTAGTGCTATGCCCAGCAAAAGTGTCTTTATCAGGCCTAATTTCAAATATGATAAGAGCAAATGCTTATATGGTCTTAAACAGAGGCTGCTTTAGTCACAGAATGGGATGCCATGGCAGGGACAAGTAGTGCTATGCCCAGCAAAAGTGTCTTTATCAGGCCTAATTTCAAATATGATAAGAGCAAATGCTTATATGGTCTTAAACAGAGGCTGCTGTAGTCACAGAATGGGATGCCCCAAATAGGAGTGCACCTGGCAGGGTCCAGTAGTGCTTTGCCCAGCAAAAGTGTCTTTATCAGGCCTAATTTCAAATATGATAAGAGCAAATGCTTATATGGTCTTAAACAGAGGCTGCTGTAGTCACAGAATGGGATGCCCCAAATAGGAGTGCACCTGGCAGGGTCCAGTAGTGCTTTGCCCAGCAAAAGTGTCTTTATCAGGCCTAATTTCAAATATGATAAGAGCAAATGCTTATATGGTCTTAAACAGAGGCTGCTGTAGTCACAGAATGGGATGCCCCAAATAGGAGTGCACCTGGCAGGGTCCAGTAGTGCTATGCCCAGCAAAAGTGTCTTTATCAGGCCTAATTTCAAATATGATAAGAGCAAATGCTTATATGGTCTTAAACAGAGGCTGCTTTAGTCACAGAATGGGATGCCATGGCAGGGACAAGTAGTGCTATGCCCAGCAAAAGTGTCTTTATCAGGCCTAATTTCAAATATGATAAGAGCAAATGCTTATATGGTCTTAAACAGAGGCTGCTGTAGTCACAGAATGGGATGCCCCAAATAGGAGTGCACCTGGCAGGGTCCAGTAGTGCTTTGCCCAGCAAAAGTGTCTTTATCAGGCCTAATTTCAAATATGATAAGAGCAAATGCTTATATGGTCTTAAACAGAGGCTGCTGTAGTCACAGAATGGGATGCCCCAAATAGGAGTGCACCTGGCAGGGTCCAGTAGTGCTATGCCCAGCAAAAGTGTCTTTATCAGGCCTAATTTCAAATATGATAAGAGCAAATGCTTATATGGTCTTAAACAGAGGCTGGTGTAGTCACAGAATGGGATGCCTCACAGCAGACTTAAGATCAGTTCAGTATATATGCACAGTTAGTTACTATAAGCAGCCTGAAAACGCTAACAAAGCCTGTCAGCCAGCTAGTAACACTCAGGCTGGATGAAAAAAAAAAAAAATCTCCCTGTCACAGCCTCCGTTTTTTCCTAACTTTCCCTGGCTTTCTGTCTGTCTCCTGTCTGTCTCCTGCCTGTCTCCAGCCTGTCCCTGTCTGTCCCTGCCTGTCTAACTGTCTGTCCCTCAGCTACACAGCGTTCTGTCTCTCACGAATGCAATAGAGAAATGAGGAAAAGCAAGATGGCCGCCGTTAAATACCGCTGTGTGACGTCACCGGGCTTGCTGGCTGCTGATAGGCTGCATGTGACTGCCCCAGCTTGCACTGGCGCGGGATACATGTCCAGACATGTCCCGTCCGCCATCTTAGAATGCCTGTAAATGTAAATGAATGGATGTTAAAGGAAAACTTCGAGTGATCGAATCGCGGGGAAATTCGGATTCGATCCGAATCGAATTTTTCCTGAAATTCGGATCGAATCCGGGTTCGTCCGGATCGATTCGCTCATCCCTACACAGAATCATAGATAAGTGATCAGCGATAGCACAGAAGCATTAGATAAATGATCAGCGATAGCACAGAAGCATTAGATAAATGATCAGCGATAGCACAGAAGCATTAGATAAATGATCAGCGATAGCACAGAAGCATTAGATAAATGATCAGCGATAGCACAGAAGCATTAGATAAATGAGCAGCAATAGCACAGAAGCATTAGATAAGTGATCAGCAATGAGACAGAAGCATTAAATAAACAAACAGCATGATCACATATATAAGCGGTGATGGCACAGAAATATTAGATAAATGATCAGCGAGGACAAAGACGCATTTGATAAATGATCAGAGATGACACAGAAGCATTAGATAAACAAGCTGTGATGGCAAAGATGCATTAGATCAGCAATGGGATGGAAGCATTAGATAAACAAGCAGAAATTTCACAGAAGCCTTAGATAAGTAAGCGGTGATGGCACAGAATCATTAGATAAATGATCAGAAAGGTCAAAGAGATCAATGAGGCGCTACAGCACAGAAGCATTCTTTGAAGTGGAACCCAGGATTTAGACTATCCTAGGTTTTTGTTCTTGCCCCGGGGCACCCTGATTGGGGATGCCCCCTGTGTTAAACCCCCCAGGTCGCCCGATCTGACTCACCCTACCCCCGTCCTACGGCACATGCGCAGCCTCTCGTTCAATCAGCGTTCAATCATTGGATTATATTAGAGGGAGGGGTATAATGAGAGTGTGAGGGAAAATATATTAGTGTGATGGTTGTAATTAGAACATGAGGTGGTATAATATGGGGGTGAGGGGTGTAAGGGGAGCATGAGGGAGGATTATATTAGAAGGAGGGTGAAATGCGAGTGTGAAGGGGATTATATTAGTGCAATGGTTGTAAAGAGAACATGAGAGGCATAATATGGGGGTGAGGGTGTAATGAGGGGTAATAGAAGGAGGGGTGTAAGGAGAGTATTCGGGGGATTATATAAGAGGTAGGGATGTAATGAGAGTATGAGGGAATTATATAAGAAGGGGGTGTAGTGAGAGTATGAGAGGGATTATATTAGAGGGAGGAGTATAATGAGAGTATGAAGGGGATTATATTAGAGGGAGGAGTATAATGAGAGTATGAAGGGGATTATATTAGAGGGAGGAGTATAATGAGAGTATGAAGGGGATTATATTAGAGGGAGGAGTATAATGAGAGTATGAAGGGGATTATATTAGAGGGAGGAGTATAATGAGAGTATGAAGGGGATTATATTAGAGGGAGGAGTATAATGAGAGTATGAAGGGGATTATATTAGAGGGAGGAGTATAATGAGAGGGATTATATTAGAGGGAGGAGTATAATGAGAGTATGAGAGGGATTATATTAGAGGGAGGAGTATAATGAGAGTATGAGAGGGATTATATTAGAGGGAGGAGTATAATGAGAGTATGAGAGGGATTATATTAGAGGTAGGAGTATAATGAGAGTATGAGAGGGATTATATTAGAGGGAGGAGTATAATGAGAGTATGAGAGGGATTATATTAGAGGTAGGAGTATAATGAGAGTATGAGAGGGATTATATTAGAGGGAGGAGTATAATGAGAGTATGAGAGGGATTATATTAGAGGGAGGAGTATAATGAGAGTATGAGAGGGATTATATTAGAGGGAGGAGTATAATGAGAGTATGAGAGGGATTATATTAGAGGGAGGAGTATAATGAGAGTATGAGAGGGATTATATTAGAGGGAGGAGTATAATGAGAGTATGAGAGGGATTATATTAGAGGGAGGAGTATAATGAGAGTATGAGAGGGATTATATTAGAGGGAGGAGTATAATGAGAGTATGAGAGGGATTATATTAGAGGGAGGAGTATAATGATAGTATGAGGGAGATTATATTAGAGGGAGGAGTATAATGAGAAATCAGTGCTGTGATCATGCTGGAGGTATGTACAATATATACACATGCACACACTTGTGAGGGTTGATCTACAGTTACTAGAGAAACAGCTTTTTATTATAAATTAAATTGAAGTGGTTACATAAGAGTATGAGGGGTATAATGAGAGTATGTGGGGGATTATATTAGAGGGAGGGGTGTAATGACAGTATGAGGGAGATTATATTTGATGGAGGGGTGTAATAACAGTATGAGGGGATTATATAAGAGGGAGGGATACTATAAGACTATGGGGGGAATCATATTAGAGGAAGGGGTGTAATGAGAGTATGAGGGGGATTATATTAGGAGGGGTGTAATGAGAGTGTGGTGAGTATTATATTAGTTTGACGGTTTTAATGAGAATGTGGGGGGATATGAGGGTGAGGGGTGTAATGGGAGCATGAGGGGCATTATATCAGAAGGAGGGGCATAATGAGAGTGGGATCATTTAGGATTTTTGGGAGGAATTAGAAGCCTATGCGTTTCCCTTGTCACAGGTTTCCTTTGCAGGGCCCCCCTGGATTGGGACACCCTTCATTAGACTGAGGTCACACAGCTGGTTTTCAGCACCAATAGTCTCCAATGGATGCGGCGCAGGAAACTGCAGGCTCCTCCCCCGCAGGGCTCCATTCTGGCTCATTGTGCCACGCCCACTATGCAGCCGGCTCCCTGGCTAATCAGAGGAAGGAGTGCACACCGAGGCTGGCACCTTTAGAGCCTTTCAGATTAAAAGCAGACCTACACCTATGGCTCCGAGCATGCTGATTGAACAAGCGGCCGCACCGTAGGACCGGGAAGAGGTGAGTATGGGACCATTACTATGCATAGACGGCTGCCATGGGGCACAAAGCGGGAAGAGGTGAGTATGGGGCCAACCATTACTGTGCGTAAACGGCTGCCATGGGGCACAAAGCGGAAGAGGTGAGTATGGGGCCAACCATTACTGTGCATAGACAGACGGCTGCCATGGGGCACAAAGCGGAAGAGGTGAGTATAGGGCCAACTGTTACTGTGCATAAACGGCTGCCATGGGGCACAAAGCGGAAGAGGTGAGTATGGGGCCAACCATTACTGTGCATAGACAGACGGCTGCCATGGGGCACAAAGCGGAAGAGGTGAGTATGGGGCCAACCATTACTGTGCATAGACGGCTGCCATGGGGCACAAAGCGGAAGAGGTGAGTATGGGGCCAACCATTACTGTGCATAGACGGCTGCCATGGGGCACAAAGCGGAAGAGGTGAGTATGGGGCCAACCATTACTGTGCATAAACGGCTGAAAAATCTCTATTTAGGAACGCACACCACAGTATATTGTTTTATGCAAATAGATGTATTTATTGATCAAAAATGCACAAAGGACATTCACAGTACAAGTAATTATTCAGAGCTTAAAGTATAAAAGTTCAAAATATGTAAACAAATCACTGATCAGTTTCAACTGATATCACAGAAAGAACAATACTGCTCCCTGGTGGACACATCCAAACATTGCAATTACATGCACAATGAGATAGGGAAACGTCCCAATACTAGAAAGAGTTGCAAAGAGGAAAAGGATGTGTTTTCAGTGGTTAGGTATTGTCAACTGCCAATCAGGAAACACAAACTATACAGCAGTATTCAAGGTATATACATGAACAGGTGTGCATATGTTACAGTGCGCAGAAACAGTCTAGACCATTGATAGTCAGTAAAATCAAAACATGTTAACACATATTACCAAGGCTCGCTTAAAAGGACGTTTCGGGGCAGCAAAGCCCCTTCTTCAGCTGAGCGATGCTAGTGCACCGCAAACCGCGCTTCTAAATGCGCGCTGCTTCCCCCTGGCCGGCCAATTGACGAGAGCCAGCACACAGCCAATCAGGTGCGTGCTGGTGTCGCCCCCATGTGACGCCGTCCCGGCCAACTGCACATCAGGTTGTAATCTAACCAACAAGATGGCGGCGACGCATGGCGCCTCTAAAGCTTTATCAACAAACGGAGAAAGACAAAAATAACAAAACAACTGCAGATGAGGAGTGGGGATGCTATCTTGCGGGGAAACTCTGGAGGCTTCATATCTTTGGCTCCGCAGGAAGAACACAAATGCCTGCAGGAGTATAAAGGTTGATTAGATGCTTAAAAATAAACAAGAAACTCTCGCAAGTACTTAATACTTCTTAAAGGGGAAAACTGAATCATTCCAATCTGGGGACCTTATTCACATAATCAGGAAAATCTTAAGTGGATCTAAATAATAGGCCCATGTATAATAAAAAGCGGTCTTCAACTGGCCCCCTCGATGCCAAGCCGCATAGGGGGTAATGTCTTGTGTTCAGTACCAATAAAGAAGTAACCTAACCCATTCATACACAAGATACAACACATAAAGAAAGAAAAAAGAATAAATGAAAGAACTACATATGGGGGTAAAAATTAAAGGAACTATACACCTATGGAAAAAATCCCTAAAAGAATGGTGAAAAATCCAGATCCTCATTCAGACCTCTAGGGGCCTTAGTGTCCAATCTATAAATCCACAAAGCGGAAGAGGCGAGTATGGGGCCAACCATTACTGTGCATAGATGGCTGCCATGGGGCACAAAGCGGAAGAGGTGAGTATGGGGCCAACCATTACTGTGCGTAGACGGCTGCCATGGGGCACAAAGCGGAAGAGTTGAGTATGGTGCCAACCATTACTGTGCATAGACGGCTGCCATGGGGCACAAAGCGGAAGAGGTGAGTATGGGGCCAACCGTTGCCGTGCATAGATGGCTGCCATGGGGCACAAAGCGGAAGAGGTGAGTATGGGGCCAACCATTACTGTGCATAGATGGCTGCCATGGGGCACAAAGTGGAAGAGGTGAGTATGGGGCCAACCATTACTGTGCATAGATGGCTGCCATGGGGCTGCAGCATGGTGATAAGTGTCACTCCTGATTTTCACTGAAGGTCTTTTTTAAAGTTCCAGATTGTTCCGGGCTCCAGTGGTGGAGTGGAAAGAACTCAGCAAGATCCGTGACTTTTGAGTCTCTTTATCATTAAAGGGGACCAAAACCCTCCCCACCCAAACGAGTTTTTTAAAGGCGCACCTAGCCAGCAGATGTGAAATCTCAAAGGTGCCGGCTGGCTGCATACCTCTAGTAGGAGGCGCGCTCCCGTCCCCAGCCTATCTGAATGGCTGGGCATTGTAGTGCACCTCAGCTAAAGAGACACCTGGGGGTGGGAAAGGTGAGTTATGTGGGTGACCCTGAGGGTTTCGGGGCCTTTAGAACCTTTCAGATTAAAAGCAGACCTACACCTATGGGGGGGAAGTCAGGCAATAAGAAGAGGTGGGGACAGCGGTGGCATGACAAGAACTAAGAGTTAGAACCCATCCTGCTGTGCCAGTCTTAAAGTGGACCAAAACCCACCGCGATCGACCCGGGAATGTATAAGATTCCCGGGATGATCGATTCCCTCTCCCCGGGGGAGTCCTGGGAAAGGTCAGTTACTTAGGTGTCCCTGAGGGTTTCACACAGCAGGGCATCCCAAATTGGAACGCCACAGGAACAGGGAAGCAGCTGACCCTGGAGTATTTTAGACTCTGGCTGCTCAGGAGTTTTGTTCCGCTTTAAATGCCTGTGAAAATTAAATGAGAAAAATATTCGACTAATATTGCCATTCAAAGCAGACCAAAACCAGGTTGTCGGGGGCTTTAGTCTACTTTACAGGGGCATCCTAATTTGGTAACTCACCTCGATCCCCACTTCCATGGGGCGTGCTGTGCATATTGGTGCCCGGCCATCAATGCTGCGCGCACCTGCCACCAGTAATTCAGATATGCCTGCTGGGGAAGAGGAGGGTGCGCATTGGCTGGAGGGGTGCTGGGGATGCCCCCAAAGGGACCATCCAGGGAATGAGGAAAGAGATAGGATATGCAGCGATCCCAGGGGTCTCACACAGAGGCTTTCACCCTGCCCTGGAGTGCTCGGAACAACGGTTTTAGTCCACTTTAAAGTGGGCCAAAACCTGGGATTTTCAACCTCACTATGTGTGTGAAACCCCCCAGGATGGCTTGTTTTCTTACCTCGCTTCCACAGTGCATGCAACCTTTATTATCCCGGATTTTCACTAACCCGGGAATTGGTCCGTGGTTTGGGATGCCCCACCCAGGCATACTCACTCCTCCCAGGGAACCCCGATCAGGGATGCCCCGCTGTGTGAAACCCCTCAGGTCACCAGACTCACCTTCGTTCCTGGTCCAACGGCGCATGTGCGAACAGTGGCCACATAGTATCCCTTTAGCAAGGCACGGTGTGGGCACGCTCCGTTAGAAGGTAGCGGGGGATACGGCCGCCAGCACGCTCAGAGTGTGCCGATTGGACACCAGGCTGCACATGTGTCGTAGGACCGGGAAGAGGGGAGTATGTTCAGGCGATCTGGGGGGTTTTACACAGCGGGGCATCCCTGATCAAGGTGCCCAGGGGGCAAGCACCAAAACCCAGGGTAGGCAAAAATACCATTTTGTGAATACTCACCTGTAAAATGGGTATTATAAGTATGTCACACACCCCACTTCAAACATTAATAATTACACTAGGGTTAACGCACCGCTAGGTGGCAGCATTGCAGAGAATCTCCAAAAACTTCAACAGGCCCCTCCCGGTCTATACATACCTGGTACCTCCCAAGAACCTCCCAGTATTAGAACAGCAGTAAGACAAGGTACCAGAAACAAACAATGTAACCCTCAACGTAAAGAACTAAACTTCACCATATAAAGAGCCAGGATACCGAAAAGGGCGGGTGAAGTGGGGTGTGTGACATACTTATAATACCCATTTTACAGGTGAGTATTCACAAAATGGCATTATTCTAAGTATGTCACACACCCCACTTCAAACATTAATAATTACACTAGGGACATCCAACAGCAGTGTCCAGAAAAGGGTGGGTATCCGAATCAGGCAATAACGCAGAAAAAACTCAAATCACTGCAGCCTGCAAAACCTTGCGGCCAAAAACAGCATCCGCTGAGGCCCGCACATCAACCTTATAGAACTTAGAAAAAGTATGAACGGAAGACCAAGTTGCAGCCTTACACACTTGTTCAACCGAAGCCTGGTGCTGAAAAGCCCAGGACGCACCAACCGCACGAGTAGAGTGAGCAGTAACGCGGAAATGAGGATCCTTCCCTTTAGCCGAATAAGCACCAACAATGGCCTGACGAATCCATTTACTAATGGAAGATTTGGCCGGAGCCAAACCCTTCCTAGGCCCACATGGCACAACGAAAAAGGCATCAGTCTTACGAAAAGAAGACGTAGCACGTAGATAGTACCTGACACAACGTACCACATCCAAGCAGTGCAAAGCACTCTCCTTGACATTCTTAGGCTTAGGACACAAGGAAGGAAGAACAATGTCCTGGTTAAGATGAAAAGCAGAGACCACTTTAGGGAGAAAGTCTGACTTGTATCGAAAAACCACTTTGTCCTGATGATCCTCAAAATAAGGAGCCTGAATAGACAAAGCTGCCAACTCTGAAACACGCCGAACCGAAGTGATGGCCACCAGAAAGGCAACCTTCTGAGTAAGAATGGACAAAGCAACATCCCGCAAAGGCTCAAAAGGAGGAGCCTTAAGAGCAGAAAGAACCAAATTCAAATCCCACACAGGGAGCAAAGGCTTCCTAGGAGGCCGCACATGCGAAACCCCCTGGAAAAAGGTCTTGACCAAGGAACGACTAGCAAAAGACTTCTGGAAAAAAATAGACAAAGCAGAAACCTGCCCCTTCAAGGTACTCAGCTGAAGACCGGAGTCCAGCCCCGACTGAAGAAACTCCAAAATCCTAGACACAGAAAAGACCCGGCAAGGCAAAGACCTAGCCTCACACCAATCAATATAAAATCTCCAATACCTGTAATAGATGGAAGAAGAAGATCTCTTCCTGGCACTAATAAGAGTCCGAATGACCGCATCCGAAAGACCCTCCTCCTTTAAGATGGAGGTTTCAGCAGCCAAGCCGTCAAAGCCAGCGCTTGTAAACTGGGGTAACAAAGTTGACCCTGAGTGAGAAGATCTGGCCGAAGAGGCAGATCGAACTGATCTACGGCCAGACGAACGATGTCCGCGAACCACACCCGCCTTGGCCACCTTGGAGCCACGAGAATGGCGGGCACTCCCTCCAGAACCAACTTTCGCAGAACCCTGCCGAGCATGGGAATCGGAGGAAACAGATAAAGAAACCCCAGGTCCCTCCAGCTCAGGGTCATGGCATCCACCGCCAGAGCCAGAGGGTCCCGGGACAGGGACACAAAGGACGGAAGCTTGTGATTGTGACGAGAGGCAAACAGATCCACCTCCGGCGTCCCCCACCGGAGACAAAGTGACCGAAACACCTGGGGATGGAGAGACCACTCCCCCCGACGGGACGCACACCGGCTCAAAAAATCCGCCTCTGTGTTTTCCACTCCCGGAATGTAAACTGCCGAGATGCAAGGGACATAAGTCTCCGCCCAGACAAAAATCAGAGACACCTCCCTGTGGGCACCCAGACTGCGAGTCCCTCCTTGGTGATTGATGTAAGCAACCGCCGTCTGATTGTCTGAACGAACCTGAACCGGCAGACCTTGTAAATGATGCGTCAAGCGAGACAGAACCAACCTGATGGCTCGCAATTCCAGAACATTGATGGGCAAGTGGGCCTCCTGAGGGTCCCACTGCCCCTGAAACTGAAGATCCTTCCAAAAACCTCCCCAGCCTGACAAACTGGCATCCGTGGTGACAGTTTCCCAAAGCGGGGTCAGAAACGACCTGCCCTTCAGAAGGTTGTCCGAGACCAACCACCACAGAAGGGACTGCCGAACCCGAGGGGACAACCGGAAGGACCGATCCAACGACCCCGGACACCGGTTCCAAGACGCCAAAAGATGAAGTTGAAGAGTCCTCGTATGAAACTGAGCAAAGGGAACTGCCTCGAAAGAGGCCACCATCAACCCCACCAGTCTCATCCCCAGACGAATGGACGGATGAGGATGGGAGAGGAGCAGCTGGACCAATTCCTGAATCATCAGAACCTTGGTCTGAGGGAGAAACACTCTGTGCTGGCAGGAGTCCAACGACATCCCCAGAAAGGTCACCACCCTGGCCGGAACCAGTGAGGACTTGGGGTAATTGATCACCCAGCCGAACCTCTCCAACATAGACACCACCGTGCTGGTGTCCCCCTCTTCTTGACTGAAGGAAGGTGCCATGATGAGCAGATCGTCCAGGTAAGGCACAATGCGAATCCCCTGAGCTCTGAGCAGGGCCATCACCCCCGCCAACACCTTGGTGAACACTCTCGGAGCAGAAGTGAGGCCGAATGGAAGAGCCACAAACTGAAAGTGCCGATCCTCCACCACGAAACGAAGGAACCGCTGATGAGCTGGAAAGATCGGAACGTGCAGGTACGCATCCTTGATGTCTATGGACGTCATAAAGTCCCCCTGCCGAAGCGAACCGATCGCAGACCGCAGGGTTTCCATGCGGAACTTCCGGGGACGAATAAACCTGTTGAGAAACTTCAAATCCAGAATAGGACGGAAGGACCCGTCCTTTTTGGGGACCGTGAAGAGATTGGAGTAAAACCCGCGCCCTACCTCTGAAGAAGGAACCGGGCAAACGACAGCTAAGTCTAGAAGATTCCTTACCGCCGCCAGGAGCCCCTGCGCGGCCAAAGGATCCAAAGACACCCGAGACCTGAAGAACCTTGGAGGAGGACGGGACTCGAACTCCAACTTGTAACCGGCCGAAACCACCTCCCGGATCCATCTGTCCGAGACCTCCTGGTCCCACACCCGGGAGAAAAGTTGCAACCGTCCCCCCACCCGAACGGGTGAGGGCGCCCCCTCATTGCTGGGTGGGCTTAGCAACTGGCTTGGGCTTGGCACCCCAGACGCGAGCGGGGCGGCCACGGCCTCTACCCCTATTCCAACTGGCGCCCCTGGGGGCCGAGGAGCCCGCACCCCTACCTGCTCCAGCTCCCCGAAAGGACGGATTGAAGGAGACCGTCCCCCGAAAGGAACGGCGAAATTTCTTGCGCTGAGGTAACTTACCTCCCTTGGCAACAGAATCCAGCCTCTCACCGAAAAGCCTCAAACCCAAAAAGGGCAGAGCCGTGAGCGATCTCTTAGAATTAAAATCAGCCGTCCACTGTCTCAACCACACACAGCGCCGGATAGCCACCAGCAAGGCAGTAGCCCTGCCACACATCAACATGGCATCCTCTTGAGCGGCCAGGATAAAAGACAAAAAAGAATCGCAGCGCTTAAGCGCAAGGGACTCATCACTGGTGGGCTCAAGATCCACACCCAAGTCCCTGACAATAGACCTGACAGCAAAAGCCAAAAGAGCTGAAGCACAGACAGGCCTTAACACCGAACCCGCACATACAAAACCATGACGGGCAAGCTGATCAACCCGGCGATCCTCGCCGTCCCTGAGCGAAGTCGTGTCAGGGGAATGCACGACCGCCGTGTTGGACAGTCCCAAGACCGGAGTATCTACCTCAGGGGGGACAGACCAACGCTTCATCAATTCCGCCGGAAAGGGATACTTCCTATCCCAACTAGACGGCACACCAACAAGACGTGTAGGTTGCTCCCATTGCTTGAAGACAATTTCCTCAAAATGCTGTTGGCTGGGAAACTCCAGACGCTGTTTGGAAACCCCAAAAAGCTGACCCTTAGGCCTAGGAGCAACTACCGGAGGATCCAAATCCAAAACCTCAAACATCTGGGTCAGAATGGTAGAAGAATCGAGAGGGAGGCCATCAGCCTGGTCCCCCTCAGAACCCAGCAACTGCTGAACATCAGAATCCTCTTCCTCAACGAGCTCACCATCTTCAAGGGGACGATCCGACCAATCCAGATCTCCCACAACTTCCTCATCTGAATCCGGCGGAGGCGGAGACAGATGCTTCCGCTTAGCTGGAGCCTTCTGAGCGGCTATAGCAGAAAACCGCTTCTCAAGGCTGGTCAAACGGGCACATACCTCAGACTGCGAATCCCCGCCCAGGACAACGTCACACGGGGTCCGGAATAAGCGAGGGGGAGAGGGAGATGGCGCGGCTGACGAAGTGCTAGGCACCGGAGTACTGGACTGCCGTGCAATGTTCTGCTGTGCACAAGGGATACACAAAATGACATCATCTCCCTGGAGCGGAGTCCCACAACCCCCGCACACCTTGGATTGTCCCGAAGAACCATTCCCGGTATCTGTGGCAGCCTCCATGTGGTGAAATTTATGGTATTCGCAGAACCCAGGGATTTATGCGGTACGCGACCCGGGATGCCCCTTAATAACCTAACAATAGTCTAAAGATTGTCAAAAGATCCTGACCCAGGGGAATAGCATAAAAACCCTTATAAATATATATAAATATATATATATAGTGCAATGAAAAACACCCCCCACGAGCCAGGTATATAAGACCGGGAGAGCCCTGCCAGACGGGATCCCAGGATCTGAAAGACACAAAGGGAGAGGGACAGGCGTCAATCTAGGCACAATAATACCTAAACAAGCATACAACATAACATACAACCCCCCTCCCCCCCCCCCCCCTCATTAACCATAGACACAGGAAATGGTTAAAATACACAACCAGCACCTTAAAGGTGTGCAGGAGCGAGGAGGCAGGAGGAGGAGGAGGGGACGTAATACGGGGAGCCAGGCCACCAACTTTATGTGAGCATCCCCCGCAAGAAATACTAAAACGCCTACCTGAGAGAGAGCACAGCGCAGCTAGGAACCGCAGAAGATGGCGGCCCGCAACACCGCTCAGAGAAGTGAGGGAGGGGAAGACGAGCCCCGGGAGCACGGGAGCCGAGAAGGCCCCGCCCCTCCGGGACAACCAATCAGCGCGCGGCCCCGCCCCCTTGCAGCGTCAGTGCCAGCAGGCAGAGACCGCGCTCAGCCTCCAAGACGGGACCGGCGGAGCAACCTGCCGGTTCCCAAGTGCGTACAAACAAACAGACACACACACTCATCTCCTCTGTTCCCCCCTGTGCAGACCGGACACGCAGGCTGCAAGCGCCGATCACGGCGCTCAGCCACAGGCGGGACCGCGGCGCAGCGCGCCGCGAGGCCCCGCCCCCCCCGGCTCCTGAGGGGAGAGAGCCATTCACGCAGACAGAGTGACAAGAAAGACACACAAAGCAAAACCGCAATAAAAAATCGCCACAGTAAACAGCGCATAAGCCCTCACAATACAGCAGCGCAGCAGCCACACTCTAACATGTCACCGGTCCCAAAACGCGCCCCACACCCCGGAATGTGGAATAACTAAAGTCCCAGGGCTAGGCACATCCTGACCGCTAACCTACTATTAAATGGGGGCATCCCACATCCGGATCACCACTCCGGGAATCCCGCTATGCCCCGCAATGAAGGGTCGAGCGGAGGAGCTAATCTCCTAGGCACCAATGGTGCCGGCTACCTTTTGCCCGGCCTACAGCCGAAGCTGGGAGGCTGCCAGTAAATAGATATACTATCAAACAAGAGCCGGGCAGAAATAGACCACGGGGGGGGGGGGGGGCGGGGGGATACCCCGGCTACCTGCAAGCAGGAGACTTCTTTCTTCTGTCTTGTCGCCACCTTGCAGAGAACAACACTGGGAGGTTCTTGGGAGGTACCAGGTATGTATAGACCGGGAGGGGCCTGTTGAAGTTTTTGGAGATTCTCTGCAATGCTGCCACCTAGCGGTGCGTTAACCCTAGTGTAATTATTAATGTTTGAAGTGGGGTGTGTGACATACTTAGAATATCCTGGCTTTTGGTCCACTTAAACAGGGAGTGTGCCCACACCGGCCATTCACAAATGCCTGGCGCGCCCTGCTTAAGGGATAGCGGGGATGTGCCCGCTGGGAACCTGGGGGGGTTTTACACAGTGCGGCATCCCCTTAGGAGGAGGGACTCTAGCGGCCCTAGAATCTTATAGATTGATATATTGATTCCCTCTCCCCAGCGCATCCCAAACTAGGATGCCCCCCCCCCCCCCCCCCCCCCCGAGTAGCCCGAGCCCATGCCATTACAGGATTTCTCATTTTCTTACCTGGCTCCCACGGTGCAGGCGATCTTTACTATCCCGGATTTTCACTAACCCAGGAATTAGTCCACCCCCCCTGGTTTGGGATGCCCCACTCTTTGACTAAGGACCCCAGCAGTCCGAAACGCGTAAGCTTTGCATGGCATTCTTTACATTCGCCAGGGTCTGACATTGTTTTTAGCTGCCTTTTTTTTTGGATATGGAGATAATGTTTTAAGCATCTGTATTAAAGTATTTGGACTTTTAGGAGTGCTGACCCTTGCTTTTTTTTCATGTATATTTTGGGGCTTAGGGAATGCCCTTTGTCTTGCACCCTTGGAACCCAGAGTGCGTTTATACCTCCTTTTTTTTGCTTATTCACTCTTTGAAACCCCCTGGGTTGCCCGCTGTGCTTACCTTTCCTTGAGCCCACAACGCATTCAGCTTTTGCCGGTTGCGCGCACCCACACTCGCCGCTTCTCAATCAGCTTCTCCAACCGCACATTAAAGTAGACCAAAACCCAGGATAGTCAAAAGTTTTGACTATCCTGGGTTTTGTTCCTTTCTCCGCTGTGTGACCCCCCCCCGATCACCGCAGCAACTCACCGTATATCCCGGTCCCACGACACGTCTAAGAGCAGCGGCTCTGGCAGCCGCATCCCCCACCTCCCTCTAACAGGGAGAATGCCCGTGCCAGCCACTCACAAATGCCTTGCGCAGGCACAGCTAGAGGGAGGCGGAGGATGCGGCCATCGGAGCCACTGCTCTTAGACGCACTGTGGGACCGGGATATACGGTGAGTTGCTGTGGTGATCTGGGGGGGGGGGGGGGGTCACACTGCGGGGAAAGGAACTATCCTGGGTTTTGGTCCACTTTAATGTGCGGCTGGAGAAGCGGCGAGTGTGGCCGCACACAACCAGCAAAGTCTGAATGCGCCGTGGGCTCAAGGAAAAGGTAAGCACAGCGGGAAACCCAGGGGGGTTTCACAGAGTGGGGCATCCCAAACCAGGGGAGCGGACCAATTCTCGGGTTAGTGAAAATCCGGGATAGTAAAGATCGCATGCACCGTGGGAGCCAGGTAAAAAAAAAAAAGAGAAATCATGTGATTCCGTGGACTCGCTGGGCAAGTAAGGCTATTGGATACTTGAGGGGGGGGGGGGGTTTACACAGCGGGGCATCCCCGATCAGGGTGCCCCAACCCTGAATAGTCAAAATCCTGGGTTTTGGTCCACTTTAATATGTGAAACCGGAGAAGCTGATTAAATGAGAGCCGTGCCTGCACCTTGTGCTTGAGGAAAGGTAAGAATAGCGGGCAATGTGGGGGATTTACATAATGGGGTATCCCAAACCAGGGGGGATAGTCCAAAACTCAGGTCTTGGTCCACTTCAACCACACAAAGGCACACAGGGGGCGACAGGAGACAGAAGAGAGAACGAGAGCCGTGCCTGCACCTTGTGCTTGAGGAAAGGTAAGAATGGCGGGCAATCTGGGGGATTTACATAACGGGGTATCCCAAACCAGGGGGGATAGTCCAAAACCCAGGTCTTGGTCCACTTCAACCAAAGGCACACAGGAGACGGAAAAGCTGATTGAACGAGAGGCGAGTCTTCACCTTGTGCTTGAGGAAAGGTAAGAATAGCGGGCGAACCAGGGGGTTCACATAACAGGGCGTCCCAATCCAGGGGGGGATGGTCTTGGTCCACTTCAACCACACACAGGGCGACAGGAGAAACCCTCAGTGTGAGCTTCCAGTACTTCTACAGGCTTCCGTTCTCTCTTTGTATTTATCCCTGGGAGTAAAGCGCACGCTCCTGTGCCCAGGATTATAAATGGCCGACGGCGGCAAATATTTCAGAGCAGACAAAATGTATTGATCTTTTTATATTTTATTATTGAAAATATAGCAGTCAGTTAAAATAATTAAAAAGAACAACGCCTCTCTGTGTCAGGCCTGAAGCAGCCACAACGAGAAGCCTGTGCGCAGAGGGTGGGGTTAGCAACGATGAAGGAGGTATAAAGAAATCTAGGGGCTTTATTCATCAAGGGATAGCGGCAGGCAATACCACATTTATGAAGGCGAATCTGGTGAGCGCCTCTAGCAGCGCCATGTAGCGACCGATTCATCATCAGACGGCGCTCTAGCTTCCAGAGCCTGGTATTACCTGTCGCTCTCCCATACATTTCAATGGACATTACTTTTCTTCTGTTTAAACAGGGTTTTATTTAAAATTTTTTTAGATTTTTAGCAAATCATTGTGCGACCTCTTCTGTATTTAAAATACATTTTTGAAAACTTTTTGGATTTTTTTTATGCAGAATTGTCATTACAGGTCTGGTATTAAAGTGTTAATGTCACAGTGTTATAACAATGTTCTCGCTTTGTTACTGGTGGATAGGTGTTCAAAAACAGACTTTAATCACACGGCGCCTGGCGCTCTATGCTACAGCGCCCAGATCCAGAGCGCCGGCGCTGTGTGAGGCTTTTTTTTTTTTATGAATATGGTTTGAGTCGCTCACACTAACCAGTCACTACCATTCGCTCCCATATATTGCTGTACTGGTGTTATAGCGACTCACACATCAAATTCATCAATGCCGGCCATGTTACTACAGCGACTGAGGCGCTCTGTACTAGCGACTCACAACCACTAGAGGTCGCTCTACAGACGCTCATCTGCCGTTATCTGGCGCTAGTAATGAATGAGCCTGCCCGTGTAGGCAGCCAGGTATCCATGGTGCAGTGCTGGACCCCCCTGTGCAGAGGAAGCTGGGTGACACAGACCCCTTCCCCAAAGTATGAAAAGCCAGGCGCTGCCAGCAGAGGGCGCTAGCAGGCACTAACCTCTCTGTTCTCTTACAGTGGCCCTGTGATGAGACCCTCTGGCCTGCGCTCACTGGGTTTCACCCCTGGAAAAGAAGAAGAGCGTTCCTTAAAAAAGGAGCCCTGGCGTCTGTCTGGTCATACGGGGCTACTGATTGGCTACGTGCTTATGTAAGGCACCAGGCTCCGCCCTCACACCTCAGCCAATGGAGAGGAACAGGAGCCCAAAATAGAGGACAAGCGCTGCTGCACATACAGGCTCTCTGTGGCTGCTGTTTATCCCACCTTTTAAAATGGACCAAAACCCAGGATTTTGACTATCCTGGGTTTTGGTCCATTCCCCTGGGGCAGCCCCATTGGAGATGCCCCGCTGTGTGAAACCCCCCCCCAAATCGCCAAAGCCAACTCACCCGTTCCCGGTCCTACGACGCAGGCGCAGCCACTTGTCCAATCAGCACTCTGATCCACCTAAACCTTCGCCTAAGGCCAGTGTCTCAGAGCACATTGGCGGCCACATCCCCCGCTACCCGCTAACAGGGAGCGTGCCTGCGCAGCCATTCACAAAAGTGGGGATGTGGCCGCGGCTCGCATATGTGCCGGCTGATCGGGAAACAAGCTGAGTGTATGGGGCGACCTGGGGGGGGTTTCACACAGCGGAGCTTCCCAATTATGGATGCCCCGGGGGGAGAGAATCGATCGGCCCAGGAATCTTATAGATACCCCAGCCGATCGCTGCGGGTTTTGGTCCACTTTAAAGTATATTGACTAGCCTGGGTTTTGGTCCTTGCCCCCAGAGCACTCAGATACGGGATGCCCCGCTGTGTGAAACCCCTCTAGGTCGCCCAGTCCTACAGCGTGCTCAACTGTGCCGACGTAAGCTTGGCTAAGGAGCTGGCGGCCATTACAGAGGACCAAAACCCACCCTGGAGACTCCAGGGCAGGCATACTCGCACCCCCCTGGGGCACCTTGATCGGGGGTGTCCCGCTGTGAAAAACTCCCCAGGTCACCCAAAAACTCACCTTTGTTCCCGGTCCAATGCCACATGCGCGAGCAGCAGCCGCATCCCCGCTATCCTTTTAGCAGGGCCAATCCTTTTTGGGTCATCCTGGCCTAGAAGGAGGGACGTGTCGAGTTCCAGCACAGGAAGTCCTGGCACGTCTGCCCAAACCGCTACAATGGTCCACATGACCAAAAAGCTGAGCTTATGCCATCTGGGATACGATCAGTGACTGTACCGACAGAAGTGCCAGCAGCAGTGCCAACTGTATGTCAGTCGAGGGCGCCAGCAGCAGTGCCAACTGTATGTCAGTCGAGGGCGCCAGCAGCAGTGCCAACTGTATGTCAGTCGAGGGCGCCAGCAGCAGTGCCAACTGTATGTCAGTCGAGGGCGCCAGACGCAGTGCCAGCTGTATGCCAGTAGAGGGCGCCAGCAGCAGTGCCAGCTGTATGCCAGTCAAGGGCGCCAGCAGCAGTGCCAACTGTATGCCAGTCAAGGGCGCCAGCAGCAGTGCCAACTGTATGCCAGTCAAGGGCGCCAGCAGCAGTGCCAGCTGTATGCCAGTCAAGGGCGCCAGCAGCAGTGCCAGCTGTATGCCAGCCGAGGGCGCCAGCAGCAGTGCCAGCTGTATGCCAGCCGAGGGCGCCAGCAGCAGTGCCAGCTGTATGCCAGCCGAGGGCGCCAGCAGCAGTGCCAGCTGTATGCCAGTCGAGGGCGCCAGCAGCAGTGCCAACTGTATGCCAGTCGAGGGCGCCAGCAGCAGTGCCAGCTGTATGCCAGCCGAGGGCGCCAGCAGCAGTGCCAGCTGTATGCCAGTCGAGGGCGCCAGCAGCAGTGCCAGCTGTATGCCAGTCGAGGGCGCCAGCAGCAGTGCCAGCTGTATGCCAGTCGAGGGCGCCAGCAGCAGTGCCAACTGTATGCCAGTCGAGGGCGCCAGCAGCAGTGCCAACAGTATGCCAGTCAAGGGCGCCAGCAGCAGTGCCAACAGTATGCCAGTCAAGGGCGCCAGCAGCAGTGCCAACAGTATGCCAGTCAAGGGCGCCAGCAGCAGTGCCAACAGTATGCCAGTCAAGGGCGCCAGCAGCAGTGCCAGCTGTATGCCAGTCAAGGGCGCCAGCAGCAGTGCCAGCTGTATGCCAGTCAAGGGCGCCAGCAGCAGTGCCAGCTGTATGCCAGTCGAGGGCGCCAGCAGCAGTGCCAGCTGCATGCCAGTCGAGGGCGCCAGCAGCAGTGCCAACAGTATGCCAGTCAAGGGCGCCAGCAGCAGTGCCAGCTGTATGCCAGTCAAGGGCGCCAGCAGCAGTGCCAGCTGTATGCCAGTCAAGGGCGCCAGCAGCAGTGCCAGCTGTATGCCAGTCAAGGGCGCCAGCAGCAGTGCCAGCTGTATGCCAGTCGAGGGCGCCAGCAGCAGTGCCAGCTGTATGCCAATCGAGGGCGCCAGCAGCAGTGCCAGCTGTATGTCAGCTGAGGGTCCGTTTTCTACTTTTTATCCCGGCACCTTTCTACATAACGACATTCCCGCAGAAACAGCGGCACAAAGCAGTCACATGATTGCACAAAATGTATGTCTCCGTGGTCGATACTTGCTTCACTGCGGAAGAGACGGCGACTGCTGTGTTACATAAAAAGAAGCCCCCATAAACTTTATGGACTGCTCCTGCACCCCCTTTCCTATAAAGGCCTAGGTTGGTACAGGGGGTGCAATCATGTGACCACTGGTTGGGGTGCTGCAATTGGGTGTAGAAGCCTCTGAGCTCTCAAAGGCCTTCAGGTCTGGGTCATACAACCAAGGCATCCGGGAACTTTCCTCACGTTGGTGGGGGGCTATTGATATAAAGGGGCATTTAAAACTTAAGCCTCCAGTTCTTGCTCTTCCAAAGTTGGGATGCTGCGCTGTGTGAAACCCCCCAGGTCACCCCATTCACAAAGGCACATGCGCGAGACGCATCCCAACTATTCCCTCTAGCAGGGCGCATCCCCGCACCAGGCATTTGTGAGTGGCTGACGCGGGCATGCTCCCTGTTAGAAGGATGCAGCCGCCAACACGCTCAGAGCCGCTGCATCTAGAGGAAGCCTTAGACGTCATGACGTCAGCGGCTCCGAGCGCACCGATTGGACGAGCGGCCACGCATGCGCCATAGGACCAGGAGAGGTGAGTTGCCTTGGGCGATCTGGGGGGTTTCACACAACAGGGCAGCCAACCGGGGGAAGGGACCAAAATCCAGGATAGTCAGAATCCTGGGTTTTGGTCCACTTTAAAGCTGACCCAATCCTTCTTGCAATTTCCAGGGAGGACGATGGTCCACAAGAACATAAGGCATCTCTTTCTAGGAGGTGAGCAGCAGTGATTGTGACATGTGATGAGAGCCCACCGGGTTCTGACTGGCTCCCCAGCCCAATTGGCACAGGCTTCTGACTGGACGGTGGTGAGATTAGGAGCCCACCCTGGACAGTGGCGAGGTTAGGAGCCCATCCCAGACAGGTAGGTGTTGGCCTCCAGCAACAGCGCCTTGGTGTAAACTTTCACGGTGTAGTAGAAGGTGAGGAAGTCCTGGGTGCTGAAGAAGGTGTCCGCCAGAGCGAAGCCCAGCGTGGACGGGATGAAGCCCCGGCCGTACTCCACCATCCACGTTCCAGCGCTCCACTGAACCGATGTGGCCTCCCCCATCTCATGTACAATCGTATCTCCTGTGCAAAGAGAGACAACACAGAGAGTGAGCAGGGTTCATAGTGAGTTACGAGGAGGTCACATCACACTGCCGGGCGGCAAGGAGACGCGGGGAGCCGGGCGGCAAGGAGACGCGGGGAGCCGGGCGGCAAGGAGACGCGGGGAGCCGGGCGGCAAGGAGACGCGGGGAGCCGGGCGGCAAGGAGACGCGGGGAGCCGGGCGGCAAGGAGACGCGGGGAGCCGGGCGGCAAGGAGACGCGGGGAGCCGGGCGGCAAGGAGACGCGGGGAGCCGGGCGGCAAGGAGACGCGGGGAGCCGGGCGGCAAGGAGACGCGGGGAGCCGGGCGGCAAGGAGACGCGGGGAGCCGGGCGGCAAGGAGACGCGGGGAGCCGGGCGGCAAGGAGACGCGGGGAGCCGGGCGGCAAGGAGACGCGGGGAGCCGGGCGGCAAGGAGACGCGGGGAGCCGGGCGGCAAGGAGACGCGGGGAGCCGGGCGGCAAGGAGACGCGGGGAGCCGGGCGGCAAGGAGACGCGGG
The DNA here is from genome assembly GCA_027917425.1 of Gastrophryne carolinensis. Classification (NCBI taxonomy): domain Eukaryota; kingdom Metazoa; phylum Chordata; class Amphibia; order Anura; family Microhylidae; genus Gastrophryne; species Gastrophryne carolinensis. Next base: position 645,745,835 of record CM051234.1, on the reverse strand, counting down.
GAGCCGGGCGGCAAGGAGACGCGGGGAGCCGGGCGGCAAGGAGACGCGGGGAGCCGGGCGGCAAGGAGACGCGGGGAGCCGGGCGGCAAGGAGACGCGCGGAGTTTCACACAGCAGGGCACCCTCGATCAGGGACCACGGGGGGGAGCAAGTATGCCTGCACAGGATTCTCAGACTCAGGCTGAGTTTTGGTCTTTAAAGAGGAACATTGGGGGAGGTTAAAACTTTCCCCAAACCTCACCGATCTGCTGCCCCCCCCCCCCCCCCTCCGGTTTTACCTTTGAGCAATGTTTACTCACCTCACCAGGGGATCCATCTTCTGAAGCCCTCGGATTCCAAGCAACCTTCCGATGGGCGGTGCCATCTTGTATCCCATCAGGCACTGCGTGGGGCCCCTGATCTGGCACATACAATACAGTGGGATGCAATGGAGCCGCCCGAAATCCCGCAAGACTTTGCTGAGCAGTGCTGGACTCTGACGAGCACGGCCGTGCTGTCACAGATGGCTAAAATAATGGGGGGGGGGAATTGGGGATACGGCCCTGAAGACGCCGGTTGCCAAAAAGTAAGTAGGGCCCGCTTTATCAGGCTCATCATCTGATAAAGCGAGCAGGACAGGAGAGGGGCACTTACCTGGATAAAAGATCTCACTCTTCGTAGTCCCCTCCTTCCATTGCCGGAAGTTTCCTGATAGGATGGTGTCGGAGATCTCCGCCCAGTACCGCCCTGTAACACACGACAGTATATATTAAATACAATGCTGTGATCTCATGGCTCTCCAACCAGCTGCATTGTAATGATGTATGGGAGTCCCCCGCCTGGCTCCTGGGCAGCCCGATGCGTGCGCAGATCGCTCACCTGTCCCATGATGGGAGCCGCTAATCTTGCTCAGCACTGCAGAGTCAGCAGTCAGGTGGCCTTGAACCTGAATGTGTCAACAGAGCAGAGTGTCCTTGTACTTTCACCAGGAGCGGGCGTCATGGTGTGATCAGGACAGCGACTGGGAGCCCGTTCCTGCCTGGCACAATGCAGACCCCCCCGGCCTGGCACAATGCAGACCCCCCCCCCCCGCCTGGCACAATGCAGACCCCCCCCCCCCCCCCGCCTGGCACAATGCAGACCCCCCCCACCTGGCACAATGCAGAAACCCCCCCCCCCCCCCCGCCTGGCACAATGCAGACCCCCCCCCCCCGGCACAATGCAGACCCCTGCCACTACATCTCAGCCCCCCCCCCCCTATTGATTACAAAAAAGTACACCACCACCCCATACTTGCAGGGACAGGTCTTTAAAGCTGAACAAAACCCAGGATCATCCCTATCCTGGGGGCATTCCGATTTGGGATGTCCTGCTAAGTAATACCCACCAGATTGCCCATAAAAATTCACCATTCCCCATTCCACAGCGCATGCACAGGCTCCCGTCCAATCAGTGCAGTATGCTGTGCATATTAAAGCGGATCAAATCCCACCGCAATCAGCCCGGGAATCTTATAGATCGATCGATCGATTCCCTCCCCCCCCGGGATGCTCCACTGTACGAAACGCCCCATACCCTTACTTTGCTTCCTGGACTTGCACGAGCTGCTGCCGCATGCCTGCTGTCCCTATAGCAGGGCGCGTGCCCGCACCAGGCACGTTCCCTGTTAAGAGGGAGTGCGCTCAGAGTGCTGCCGTGCCGAAGAGCAGCACATACTTCATAAGCGAGGCGTGCAGGAGGAACATGGAACCCATCCACCCCCCAGCATCCACACCCACTGCAGGTCGTCGTCTCGGAGCCGCTGGCCTTAAGACGACGTGACATCAGCTTTTCAGAGTGCACTGATTGGCTGAGCGGCCGCACATGTGCGGTAGGACCGGGAAGATGCGAGTTAACTTCAGCGATCTGTGGGGTTTCACGCAGCGATGCACCACCGATCAGGGTGCCCTGGGGAAAAGGACCAAAACCCAGGGTGGCTCTATGCCGGGGTGTGCGCTTTATAACCATTAATCATGCTGAGGCTTGTAGTTCCCCAAGAGTTCAGAAGACACAAGCAAGGGAAGCCCCCCCCCCCCCCCCCAAACTCTGCAGGATCATTTCTAATCTCTCCTGGATAGAGAGCTCCAGGGTTTGCAGTTCCATCACAGCTGGGGACATAGAGAGACTGGACAAGAAGGACCTCCATAACCAAAGACACGGAAGCCCCCAATAGAATTTACCCGAGTGTCCGCTGGTGTCCACCGCCGTGCCGAAGAGCAGCACATACTCGGTAAGCGAGGCGTGCAGGAGGCACATGGAGCCCATCCACCCCCCGGCATTCACAAACACCCACTGCAGGTCCTCATCTGGGAGAATGTGACCCGGGTGCTTCTTCCGCAGCTCGATGATGATCTTGGAGAAGGCGACTTCATAGTCCAGACCTGGAAGAGAGCAAGAAGCCGTCACACCCGGGGCAGAATGGACCCTCTGGTAGGCCACACCTTGAGCACCTACCTACACCTGGGACCCCATCAACCACCGGGAGGGTACCACTAACTGCTTCCTGTACCTACCTACCAACCAGTCACAACCTCCCTCAGCCAATCACCTGCATGCCCGACACCCACTTATTGCTACCTAAACATGATTCGACCTTTTGTCCATCAAACAATTGCCCCTCCCCTGAGGAACCACTCGAGTGCCCCCTCCTACAACCCCGACAGGCTCCTGCCCACCCAACACCAAATAAACTGGTAACACCATCTACCCCTCTCTGTACCCAAATGCCCCATCTGCTTCATCAACTGCCCCCCCCCCCATATGTCAAATTCCCCCTCTCATCCACCACCCCTCCCCCACATCATTCATTACTCACCATGCATCATGTGCCCCGTACCTCACCCACCAAGTGCCCTTCCGCTCCCTCCGCCACTCAAGGGGCCCTCCCATCTACTCCGCCGCCCTCCTGTCCCCTATCATGTTCCCTCCACCGCCACCCATCAGACGCCCTCCTGTCCCCTCTACCACCCATCAGGTCCCCTTCTGCCTCCTCCACCACCCATCAGATGCCCTCATTTCCCCTCCACCACCACCAGTTGCCCTCCTGTCCCCTCCACCACCCATCAGGTGCCCTCCTGTCCCCTCCACCACCCATCAGGTGCCCTCCTGTCCCCTCCACCACCCATCAGGTGCCCTTCACCACCCATCAGATGCCCTCATTTCCCCTCCACCACCCATCAGGTGCCCTCCTGTTCCCTCCATCGCCCATCAGGTGCCCTCCTGTTCCCTCCACCGCCCATCAGGTGCCCTCCCGTCCCCTCCACCGCCCATCAGGTGCCCTCCTGTTCCCTCCATCGCCCATCAGGTGCCCTCCTGTCCCCTCCAGCACCACCAGTTGCCCGCTGGGGGGCGTGGTTACCCGAGTGCTCCTTGGCCAGGGCGGAGATCTCGTCCCGGTTGAACACGTAGGTCTTGCTGGTCAGCCAATAGCGAAGCAGCTGCACCAGGACTCCCAGCAGGGCCACCAGCACAGCAGCCTTCACCGCCCGGGACGCGCAACACCCCAACATGACCACCTCACCGGGAAAGCGCCGACCACCCTAATGACCCCGCTTCCTACTGCCGCAGAGACACGCCCACCCCCGCCTCATCCAATAGCGGCTCAAGCGGCAAACTCCCGGCAGCCAATCACAGCACGGGAGGGCGGAGAATAGCAATAAACCTGCGCAGAGCAGCGACACCTGCTGGGCGGCGCTGCGGAACTGCACCGTCCTCAAGCTATTCGTGCCGTACGGTGCAAGGGTCTGGTCACCTGACCTTGTGATCACGTGATGCCCGGCTGCTGTATGACATGGAGCCCAGGAGCGCCTTCCTGCCCAGCGGTAATTAGAGTGCAAGCTAATGGGGAGGGGGTCACGTGACAGCTTTTGTACAGCGCTGCGTTATATGCCTGCGCTATATAAATGTATAATAACAGCGTGTGAGTGTGGAGGAGACATTAGAGTGTGAGCTCTGAGGGACAGGAGGTCATGTGACTGCTTCTATGTACAGCGCTGTGGTATATGTCAGCGCTATATAAATGTATAATAACAGTGTGTGAGTGTGGAGGAGACAGAGTGTGAGCTCTGAGGGACAGGGGGTCATGTGACTGCTTCTATGTACAACGCTGTGGTATATGTCAGCGCTATATAATGTATAATAGTGTGTGAGTGTCTATAGCTGTATAAATACATATATGTAAAGGAGAAGCCTGTGATTGGCTGAAGGAAGTTTCGCAGGGGCGTGGTCAAATGTATGATGGCGTCTCCCATGTTGCAGAGCACCAGCACATGCGCTATAACCCGTTGAGGGATGACTGGGTGCTGGTCAGCGCTCACCGCATGAAGAGGCCCTGGCAGGGGCAGCTGGAGGGACCCCCACAGGAGACCATCCCCCGACGTGACCCCAAGAACCCGCTGTGCCCTGGGTCCCAACGCGCTGGAGGACAGGTAATGGGGGGCTGGGTCACATTCATCAAAGGATATATGGAGGGTTATGGTGTCACTGCCCTCTAGTGGCCTCTCTATAGGAATATATGGAGGGTTATGGTGTCACTGCCCTCTAGTGGCCTCTCTATAGGAATATATGGAGGGTTATGGTGTCACTGCCCTCTAGTGGCCTCTCTATAGGAATATATGGAGGGATATGGTGTCACCTCCCCCATGTGGGCTCTCTATAGGAATATATGGAGGGTTATGGTGTCACTGCCCCCTAGTGGCCTCTCTATAGGAATATATGCAGGGTTATGATGTCACTGCCCTCTAGTGGCCTCTCTATAGGAATATATGGAGGGTTATGGTGTCACTGCCCTCTAGTGGCCTCTCTATAGGAATATATGGAGGGTTATGGTGTCACTGCCCTCTAGTGGCCTCTCTATAGGAATATATGGAGGGTTATGGTGTCACTGCCCTCTAGTGGCCTCTCTATAGGAATATATGGAGGGATATGGTGTCACCTCCCCCATGTGGGCTCTCTATAGGAATATATGGAGGGTTATGGTGTCACTGCCCCCTAGTGGCCTCTCTATAGGAATATATGCAGGGTTATGATGTCACTGCCCTCTAGTGGCCTCTCTCTAGGAATATATGGAGGGTTATGGCCGCACTGACCCCTAGTGGGCTCTCTATAGGAATATATGGAGGGTTATGACATCCCTGCCCCCTAGTGGCCTCTGTATAGGAATATATGGAGGGTTATGACATCCCTGCCCCCTAGTGGCCTCTCTATAGGAATATATGGAGGGTTATGGCAGCACTGACCCCTAGTGGCCTCTGTATAGGAATATATGGAGGGTTATGACATCCCTGCCCCCTAGTGGCCTCTCTATAGGAATATATGGAGGGTTATGACATCCCTGCCCCCTAGTGGCCTCTGTATAGGAATATATGGAGGGTTATGACATCCCTGCCCCCTAGTGGCCTCTCTATAGGAATATATGGAGGGTTATGGTGTCACTGCCCTCTAGTGGCCTCTCTATAGGAATATATGGAGGGTTATGGTGTCACTGCCCTCTAGTGGCCTCTCTATAGGAATATATGGAGGGTTATGGTGTCACTGCCCTCTAGTGGCCTCTCTATAGGAATATATGGAGGGTTATGGTGTCACTGCCCTCTAGTGGCCTCTCTATAGGAATATATGGAGGGATATGGTGTCACCTCCCCCATGTGGGCTCTCTATAGGAATATATGGAGGGTTATGGTGTCACTGCCCCCTAGTGGCCTCTCTATAGGAATATATGCAGGGTTATGATGTCACTGCCCTCTAGTGGCCTCTCTATAGGAATATATGGAGGGTTATGGTGTCACTGCCCTCTAGTGGCCTCTCTATAGGAATATATGGAGGGTTATGGTGTCACTGCCCTCTAGTGGCCTCTCTATAGGAATATATGGAGGGTTATGGTGTCACTGCCCTCTAGTGGCCTCTCTATAGGAATATATGGAGGGTTATAGTGTCACCGCCTCCTAGTGGGCTCTCTATAGGAATATATGGAGGGTTATGGTGTCACTGCCCTCTAGTGGCCTCTCTATAGGAATATATGGAGGGATATGGTGTCACCTCCCCCATGTGGGCTCTCTATAGGAATATATGGAGGGTTATGGTGTCACTGCCCCCTAGTGGCCTCTCTATAGGAATATATGCAGGGTTATGATGTCACTGCCCTCTAGTGGCCTCTCTCTAGGAATATATGGAGGGTTATGGCCGCACTGACCCCTAGTGGGCTCTCTATAGGAATATATGGAGGGTTATGACATCCCTGCCCCCTAGTGGCCTCTGTATAGGAATATATGGAGGGTTATGACATCCCTGCCCCCTAGTGGCCTCTCTATAGGAATATATGGAGGGTTATGGCAGCACTGACCCCTAGTGGCCTCTGTATAGGAATATATGGAGGGTTATGACAGCACTGACCCCTAGTGGGCTCTCTATAGGAATATATGGAGGTTTATGGCAGCACTGACCCCTAGTGGGCTCTCTATAGGAATATATGGAGGGTTATGACATCCCTGGCCCCTAGTGGCCTCTGTATAGGAATATATGGAGGGTTATGACATCCCTGCCCCCTAGTGGCCTCTCTATAGGAATATATGGAGGGTTATGGCAGCACTGACCCCTAGTGGCCTCTGTATAGGAATATATGGAGGGTTATGACAGCACTGACCCCTAGTGGGCTCTCTATAGGAATATATGGAGGGTTATGGCAGCACTGACCCCTAGTGGGCTCTCTATGGGAATATATGGAGGGTTATGGCAGCACTGCCCCCTAGTGGGCTCTCTATAGGAATATATGGAGGGTTATGGCAGCACTGACCCCTAGTGTGCTCTCTATAGGAATATATGGAGGGTTATGGCAGCACTGACCCCTAGTGGGCTCTCTATAGGAATATATGGAGGGTTATGGCATCCCTGCCCCTAGTGGCCTCTGTATAGGAATATATGGATGGTTATGACAGCACTGACCCCTAGTGGGCACTCTATAGGAATATATGGAGGGTTATGGCAGCACTGACCCCTAGTGGGCTCTCTATGGGAATATATGGAGGGTTATGGCAGCACTGACCCCTAGTGGGCTCTCTATAGGAATATATGGAGGGTTATGGCAGCACTGACCCCTAGTGGGCTCTCTATAGGAATATATGGAGGGTTATGGCAGCACTGACCCCTAGTGGGCTCTCTATAGGAATATATGGAGGGTTATGGCAGCACTGACCCCTAGTGGGCTCTCTATAGGAATATATTGAGGGTTATGGCAGCACTGACCCCTAGTGGGCTCTCTATGGGAATATATGGAGGGTTATGGCAGCACTGACCCCTAGTGTGCTCTCTATAGGAATATATGGAGGGTTATGGCAGCACTGACCCCTAGTGGGCTCGCTATAGGAATATATGGAGGGTTATGGCATCCCTGCCCCTAGTGGCCTCTGTATAGGAATATATGGATGGTTATGACAGCACTGACCCCTAGTGGGCTCTCTATAGGAATATATGGAGGGTTATGGCATCCCTGCCCCTAGTGGCCTCTGTATAGGAATATATGGATGGTTATGGCAGCACTGACCCCTAGTGGGCTCTCTATAGGAATATATGGAGGGTTATGGCAGCACTGACCCCTAGTGGGCTCTCTATAGGAATATATTGAGGGTTATGGCAGCACTGACCCCTAGTGGGCTCTCTATGGGAATATATGGAGGGTTATGGCAGCACTGACCCCTAGTGTGCTCTCTATAGGAATATATGGAGGGTTATGGCAGCACTGACCCCTAGTGGGCTCTCTATAGGAATATATGGAGGGTTATGGCAGCACTGACCCCTAGTGGCCTCTCTATATGGATATATGGAGGGGTATGGCAGCACTGACCCCTAGCGGGCTCTCTATAGGAATATATGGAGGGTTATGGCAGCACTGACCCCTAGTGGGCTCTCTATAGGAATATATGGAGGGTTATGGCAGCACTGACCCCCTACTGGGCTCTCTATAGAAATATATGGAGGGTTATGGCGTCGCTGCCCCCTAGTGGCCTCTCTATAGGGATATATGAAGAGTTAAGGTGTTACTGCCCCTTAGTGGGCTCTCTATAGGAATATACGAAGTGTTATTGTGTCACTGCCCCCTAGTGGCCTCTCTATAGGGATATATGGAGGGTAATGGTGTCACAGCCCCCTAGTGGCTTCTCTATAGGAATCTATAGCATGCAACATTATGTGCTAGTAAAATAACTGTCTCCTTGCTTGGCATGCGCTGATTCCTGTCCCCCCTTTTTTCTCTCTGCAGGTAAATCCCGACTACGAGGGGACGTTTGTCTTTGAGAATGATTTCCCTGCGCTGCAGCCTGATGCCCCGGAGCCAGGTGAGTGATTGTGTCCTTTATTGGGGTCCATACCTATAGGGTGCCACGCCCCCACCCGTCTTGTCCGCAAAAAAATGTATTCTGACCGCGCTCCAGGGAGCCATTATCCCGTCATCTCCTAGTGCTGGATGGCCACGCCCACTCCCCTCACACCCAACCCTGCTTGTCCACAAGCTTGGACTGGGCTCACAGGGTCACTGGGGGATCCACTGGTGGGCCCCTTGCAGGGCCTTGTTGACTATACAACACCTACCCAACCCTGGCACACTATGTGCGGCTCCTATATACACATTCACATGCTAATCACATGCTAATTTCCTTTGTTCTGTCAAGCAGAGCAGCTGCAAAGCATCGTAGGAGGATAATGTTATTTACCATGCACACACATAAAATTTATGTTTAAAGTGGACCAAAATCCAGGATTTTAGCTATCCTGAGTTTTGGTCCTTGCCCCCCGATTGGAGGTGCCCCGCTGTTTGAACCCCCCCAGGTCATCTGAATGAAACTCACCTCTTCCCGGTCCTATGCATGACTTCTCATCAAATCAACGCTCTCTGAGCCATTGACGTATATTCCTATAGAGAGGCCACTAGAAGGCAGTTACACTATAACCCTCCATATATTCCTATAGAGAGGCCACTAGGGGTCAGTGCTGCCATACCCCTCCATATATTCCTATAGAGAGCCCACTAGGGGTCAGTGCTGCCATACCCCTCCATATATTCCTATAGAGAGCCCACTAGGGGGCAGTTACACTATAACCCTCCATATATTCCTATAGAGAGACCACTAGGGGGCAGTGACACTATAACCCTCCATATATTCCTATAGAGAGGCCACTAGGGGGCAGTGACACTATAACCCTCCATATATTCCTATGGAGAGCCCACTAGGGGGCAGTGACACTGTAACCCTCCATATATTCCTATAGAGAGGCCACTAGGGGGCAGTGACACTATAACCCTCCATATATTCCTATAGAGAGACCACTAGGGGGCAGTTACACTATAACCCTCCATATATTCCTATAGAGAGGCCACTAGGGGGCAGTGACACTATAACCCTCCATATATTCCTATAGAGAGGCCACTAGGGGGCAGTGACACTATAACCCTCCATATATTCCTATAGAGAGACCACTAGGGGGCAGTTACACTATAACCCTCCATATATTCCTATAGAGAGGCCACTAGGGGGCAGTGACACTATAACCCTCCATATATTCCTATAGAGAGCCCACTAGGGGGCAGTTACACTATAACCCTCCATATATTCCTATAGAGAGGCCACTAGGGGGCAGTGACACTATAACCCTCCATATATTCCTATAGAGAGCCCACTAGGGGGCAGTTACACTATAACCCTCCATATATCCCTATAGAGAGGCCACTAGGGGGCAGTGACACTATAACCCTCCATATATTCCTATAGAGAGGCCACTAGGGGGCAGTGACACTATAACCCTCCATATATTCCTATAGAGAGGCCACTAGGGGGCAGTGACACTATAACCCTCCATATATTCCTATAGAGAGCCCACTAGGGGGCAGTGACACTATAACCCTCCATATATTCCTATAGAGAGGCCACTAGGGGGCAGTCACACTATAACCCTCCATATATCCCTATAGAGAGCCCACTAGGGGGCAGTGACACTATAACCCTCCATATATTCCTATAGAGAGGCCACTAGGGGGCAGTCACACTATAACCCTCCATATATCCCTATAGAGAGGCCACTAGGGGGCAGTCACACTATAACCCTCCATATATCCCTATAGAGAGGCCACTAGGGGGCAGTCACACTATAACCCTCCATATATTCCTATAGAGAGGCCACTAGGGGGCAGTCACACTATAACCCTCCATATATCCCTATAGAGAGGCCACTAGGGGGCAGTGACACTATAACCCTCCATATATCCCTATAGAGAGGCCACTAGGGGGCAGTCACACTATAACCCTCCATATATCCCTATAGAGAGGCCACTAGGGGGCAGTGACACTATAACCCTCCATATATTCCTATAGAGAGACCACTAGGGGGCAGTGACACTATAACCCTCCATATATCCCTATAGAGAGCCCACTAGGGGGCAGTGACACTATAACCCTCCATATATCCCTATGGAGAGGCCACTAGGGGGCAGTGACACTATAACCCTCCATATATCCCTATAGAGAGGCCACTAGGGGGCAGTCACACTATAACCCTCCATATATCCCTATAGAGAGGCCACTAGGGGGCAGTGACACTATAACCCTCCATATATCCCTATAGAGAGCCCACTAGGGGGCAGTCACACTATAACCCTCCATATATCCCTATAGAGAGGCCACTAGGGGGCAGTCACACTATAACCCTCCATATATCCCTATAGAGAGACCACTAGGAGGCAGTCACACTATAACCCTCCATATATTCCTATAGAGAGCCCACTAGGAGGCAGTCACACTATAACCCTCCATATATTCCTATAGAGAGACCACTAGGGGGCAGTTACACTATAACCCTCCATATATTCCTATAGAGAGGCCACTAGGGGGCAGTGACACTATAACCCTCCATATATTCCTATAGAGAGCCCACTAGGGGGCAGTGACACTATAACCCTCCATATATTCCTATAGAGAGCCCACTAGGGGGCAGTTACACTATAACCCTCCATATATTCCTATGGAGAGCCCACTAGGGGGCAGTGACACTATAACCCTCCATATATTCCTATAGAGAGGCCACTAGGGGGCAGTGACACTATAACCCTCCATATATTCCTATAGAGAGACCACTAGGGGGCAGTGACACTATAACCCTCCATATATTCCTATAGAGAGGCCACTAGGGGGCAGTCACACTATAACCCTCCATATATCCCTATAGAGAGGCCACTAGGGGGCAGTGACACTATAACCCTCCATATATTCCTATAGAGAGACCACTAGGGGGCAGTGACACTATAACCCTCCATATATCCCTATAGAGAGCCCACTAGGGGGCAGTGACACTATAACCCTCCATATATCCCTATAGAGAGGCCACTAGGGGGCAGTCACACTATAACCCTCCATATATCCCTATAGAGAGACCACTAGGAGGCAGTCACACTATAACCCTCCATATATTCCTATAGAGAGGCCACTAGGGGGCAGTGACACTATAACCCTCCATATATTCCTATAGAGAGGCCACTAGGGGGCAGTCACACTATAACCCTCCATATATTCCTATAGAGAGACCACTAGGGGGCAGTTACACTATAACCCTCCATATATTCCTATAGAGAGGCCACTAGGGGGCAGTGACACTATAACCCTCCATATATTCCTATAGAGAGCCCACTAGGGGGCAGTTACACTATAACCCTCCATATATTCCTATAGAGAGCCCACTAGGGGGCAGTCACACTATAACCCTCCATATATTCCTATAGAGAGGCCACTAGGGGGCAGTGACACTATAACCCTCCATATATTCCTATAGAGAGCCCACTAGGGGGCAGTTACACTATAACCCTCCATATATTCCTATGGAGAGCCCACTAGGGGGCAGTGACACTATAACCCTCCATATATTCCTATAGAGAGGCCACTAGGGGGCAGTGACACTATAACCCTCCATATATTCCTATAGAGAGGCCACTAGGGGGCAGTCACACTATAACCCTCCATATATCCCTATAGAGAGGCCACTAGGGGGCAGTGACACTATGATGCTCCATATTTTGCTATGAAGAGGCCGCTATGGGGCGGTGACATCATAGCCCTCCGGGTGACATCATAGCCCTCCGGGTGACATCATAGCCCTCTGGTTGCGGGAGTGCCCGCACTGCAGAGATGTTGGGGTTGCGTCTCCATCCACGTGGGAGGCACTGGTAGGAAAGGTAAGTGATTTCAGGCCGCTGCTTTGGGTTCACACAGAAGCGGCATCCCGATTTTAGACTAACGGGCCAGCCATTGTAAGGGGGCTGCTGGGTTTAGGCCCACTTTAAAGTTCACTAAGTTCTCTCCTGGTAACTCTGTCCAGCTCCACATGGATCATGACCCACCTCCCCCCGCTGCCCATGAACCTTAGATTTAAAGTGGACCAAAACCCACCCTGGAGTCTGAGACTCGGGCGACTTGGGGGGGTTTGACACAGCGGGGCATCCTGAATGCCTGCCCTGGAATCTCAAAGAGAAAGCAGAACAAAACCCGGGATTTTCACAACTTGTTGCTTTCCCCGGGGTCATCCAGATTCGGGACGCCATGGGGTGAAGGCCTTTGACTGACTGACTTGACTTTAGTCCCTCTTTAATCGGCCATGTTTAGAGGAATGCAGCGAGGCAGACGGGGATCATTTTTGGGGTTTTTACTTTAAAGCAGACCAAAACTGCCCCCCCCCCCCTCCTTCCTGGATTTTTGGCCTCCTAACATGGGCATCCACAGCATGTGTCATTGGATTTGGGAAAGGTGAGTTTTAATGGGCGAACTGGGGGGTTTCACACAGCGGGGCATCCCGAATAGGGGGGGCAAGGAACTAAGCACTGAAAAGTCAAATTCCAGAGTTTTGTTCCCCTTTAATGCAATCTTTTCTGAGCGAATTGCCGGGACGTTTCGCTTGCACGCACCAACCATTTCCATACGCTGATGTGGGTGCGCGCATTGGATGGAGAGGTTCTGGGGATGCCACACTGGGGATTGAGCATTCACCTCGGGGCATCCCAAACACAAGTGTTGTAGTGTCAGGGCCATAGGGTTTAGGTCAGTTTTAATGTTGGGGATCAGGGTTTAGGTCAGTTTTAGTGCCAGGGATCATAGGGTTTAGGTCAGTTTTAATGTTGGGGATCATAGGGTTTAGGTCAGTTTTAGTGCCAGGGGTCATAGGGTTTAGGTCAGTTTTAATGTTGGGGATCATAGGGTTTAGGTCAGTTTTAGTGCCGGGGGTCATAGGGATTAGGTCAGTTTTAATGTTGGGGATCATAGGGTTTAGGTCAGTTTTAGTGCCAGGGGTCATAGGGTTTAGGTCAGTTTTAGTGCCGGGGGTCATAGGGTTTAGGTCAGTTTTAGTGCCAGGGGTCATAGGGTTTAGGTCAGTTTTAATGTTGGGGATCATTGGGTTTAGGTCAGTTTTAATGTTGGGGATCATAGGGTTTAGGTCAGCTTTAATGCTGGGGATCATAGGGTTTGGGTCAGTTTTAATGTTGGGGATCATAGGATTTAGGTCAGTTTTAATGTTGGGGATCATAGGGTTTAAGTCAGTTTTAGTGCCGGGGATCATAGGATTTAGGTCAGCTTTAATGTTGGGGATCATAGGGATTAGGTCAGTTTTAATGTTGGGGATCATAGGGTTTAGGTCAGTTTTAATGTTGAGGGTCATAGGGTTTAGGTCAGTTTTAGTGCCGGGGATCATAGGATTTAGGTCAGCTTTAATGTTGGGGATCATAGGGATTAGGTCAGTTTTAATGTTGGGGATCATAGGATTTAGGTCAGTTTTAATGTTGGGGATCATAGGGTTTAGGTCAGTTTTAATGTTGGGGATCATAGGATTTAGGTCAGTTTTAATGTTGGGGATCATAGGGTTTAGGTCAGTTTTAATGTTGGGGATCATAGGGTTTACGTCAGTTTTAGTGCCGGGGATCATAGGATTTAGGTCAGCTTTAATGTTGGGGATCATAGGGATTAGGTCAGTTTTAATGTTGGGGATCATAGGGTTTAGGTCAGTTTTAATGTTGGGGATCATAGGATTTAGGTCAGTTTTAATGTTGGGGATCATAGGGTTTAAGTCAGTTTTAGTGCCGGGGATCATAGGATTTAGGTCAGCTTTAATGTTGGGGATCATAGGGATTAGGTCAGTTTTAATGTTGGGGATCATAGGGTTTAGGTCAGTTTTAATGTTGAGGGTCATAGGATTTAGGTCAGCTTTAATGTTGGGGATCATAGGATTAGGTCAGTTTTAATGTTGGGGATCATAGGATTTAGGTCAGTTTTAATGTTGGGGATCATAGGGTTTAGGTCAGTTTTAATGTTGGGGATCATAGGGTTTAGGTCAGTTTTAATGTTGGGGATCATAGGGTTTAGGTCAGTTTTAATGTTGGGGATCATAGGGTTTAGGTCAGTTTTAATGTTGGGGATCATAGGGTTTAGGTCAGTTTTAATGTTGGGGATCATAGGGTTTAGGTCAGTTTTAATGTTGGGGATCATAGGGATTAGGTCAGTTTTAGTGCCAGGGGTCATAGGGTTTAGGTCAGCTTTAATGTTGGGGGGTCATAGGGTTTAGGTCAGTTTTAATGTTGGGGATCATAGGGTTTAGGTCAGTTTTAATGTTGGGGATCATAGGGTTTAGGTCAGTTTTAATGTTGGGGATCATTGGGTTTAGGTCAGTTTTAATGTTGGGGATCATTGGGTTTAGGTCAGTTTTAATGTTGGGGATCATAGGGTTTAGGTCAGCTTTAATGCTGGGGATCATAGGGTTTGGGTCAGTTTTAATGTTGGGGATCATAGGATTTAGGTCAGTTTTAATGTTGGGGATCATAGGGTTTAAGTCAGTTTTAGTGCCGGGGATCATAGGGTTTAGGTCAGCTTTAATGTTGGGGATCATAGGGATTAGGTCAGTTTTAATGTTGAGGGTCATAGGGTTTAGGTCAGTTTTAGTGCCGGGGATCATAGGATTTAGGTCAGCTTTAATGTTGGGGATCATAGGGATTAGGTCAGTTTTAATGTTGGGGATCATAGGATTTAGGTCAGTTTTAATGTTGGGGATCATAGGGTTTAGGTCAGTTTTAATGTTGGGGATCATAGGATTTAGGTCAGTTTTAATGTTGGGGATCATAGGGTTTAGGTCAGTTTTAATGTTGGGGATCATAGGGTTTAAGTCAGTTTTAGTGCCGGGGATCATAGGATTTAGGTCAGCTTTAATGTTGGGGATCATAGGGATTAGGTCAGTTTTAATGTTGGGGATCATAGGGTTTAGGTCAGTTTTAATGTTGGGGATCATAGGATTTAGGTCAGTTTTAATGTTGGGGATCATAGGGTTTAAGTCAGTTTTAGTGCCGGGGATCATAGGATTTAGGTCAGCTTTAATGTTGGGGATCATAGGGATTAGGTCAGTTTTAATGTTGGGGATCATAGGGTTTAGGTCAGTTTTAATGTTGAGGGTCATAGGGTTTAGGTCAGTTTTAGTGCCGGGGATCATAGGATTTAGGTCAGCTTTAATGTTGGGGATCATAGGATTAGGTCAGTTTTAATGTTGGGGATCATAGGATTTAGGTCAGTTTTAATGTTGGGGATCATAGGGTTTAGGTCAGTTTTAATGTTGGGGATCATAGGGTTTAGGTCAGTTTTAATGTTGGGGATCATAGGGTTTAGGTCAGTTTTAATGTTGGGGATCATAGGGTTTAGGTCAGTTTTAATGTTGGGGATCATAGGGTTTAGGTCAGTTTTAATGTTGGGGATCATAGGGTTTAGGTCAGTTTTAATGTTGGGGATCATAGGGTTTAGGTCAGTTTTAGTGCCAGGGATCATAGGGTTTAGGTCAGTTTTAGTGCCAGGGATCATAGGGTTTAGGTCAGTTTTAATGTTGGGGATCATAGGGTTTAGGTCAGTTTTAGTGCCAGGGATCATAGGGTTTAGGTCAGTTTTAGTGCCAGGGATCATAGGGTTTAGGTCAGTTTTAGTGCCAGGGGTCATAGGGTTTAGGTCAGTTTTAATGTTGGGGATCATAGGGATTAGGTCAGTTTTAGTGCCAGGGGTCATAGGGTTTAGGTCAGTTTTAATGTTGGGGATCATAGGGTTTAGGTCAGTTTTAGTGCCGGGGATCATAGGATTTAGGTCAGCTTTAATGTTGGGGATCATAGGGATTAGGTCAGTTTTAATGTTGGGGATCATAGGATTTAGGTCAGTTTTAATGTTGGGGATCATAGGGTTTAGGTCAGTTTTAATGTTGGGGATCATAGGATTTAGGTCAGTTTTAATGTTGGGGATCATAGGGTTTAGGTCAGTTTTAATGTTGGGGATCATAGGGTTTAAGTCAGTTTTAGTGCCGGGGATCATAGGATTTAGGTCAGCTTTAATGTTGGGGATCATAGGGATTAGGTCAGTTTTAATGTTGGGGATCATAGGGTTTAGGTCAGTTTTAATGTTGGGGATCATAGGATTTAGGTCAGTTTTAATGTTGGGGATCATAGGGTTTAAGTCAGTTTTAGTGCCGGGGATCATAGGATTTAGGTCAGCTTTAATGTTGGGGATCATAGGATTAGGTCAGTTTTAATGTTGGGGATCATAGGATTTAGGTCAGTTTTAATGTTGGGGATCATAGGGTTTAGGTCAGTTTTAATGTTGGGGATCATAGGGTTTAGGTCAGTTTTAATGTTGGGGATCATAGGGTTTAGGTCAGTTTTAATGTTGGGGATCATAGGGTTTAGGTCAGTTTTAATGTTGGGGATCATAGGGTTTAGGTCAGTTTTAATGTTGGGGATCATAGGGTTTAGGTCAGTTTTAGTGCCGGGGATCATAGGATTTAGGTCAGTTTTAATGTTGGGGATCATAGGGTTTAGGTCAGTTTTAATGTTGGGGATCATAGGGTTTAGGTCAGTTTTAATGTTGGGGATCATAGGGTTTAGGTCAGTTTTAATGTTGGGGATCATAGGGTTTAGGTCAGTTTTAATGTTGGGGATCATAGGGTTTAGGTCAGTTTTAATGTTGGGGATCATAGGGTTTAGGTCAGTTTTAGTGCCAGGGATCATAGGGTTTAGGTCAGTTTTAATGTTGGGGATCATAGGGTTTAGGTCAGTTTTAATGTTGGGGATCATAGGGTTTAGGTCAGTTTTAGTGCCAGGGATCATAGGGTTTAGGTCAGTTTTAGTGCCAGGGATCATAGGGTTTAGGTCAGTTTTAGTGCCAGGGGTCATAGGGTTTAGGTCAGTTTTAATGTTGGGGATCATAGGGATTAGGTCAGTTTTAGTGCCAGGGGTCATAGGGTTTAGGTCAGTTTTAATGTTGGGGATCATAGGGTTTAGGTCAGTTTTAATGTTGGGGATCATAGGGTTTAGGTCAGTTTTAATGTTGGGGGTCATAGGGTTTAGGTCAGTTTTAATGTTGGGGATCATTGGGTTTAGGTCAGTTTTAATGTTGGGGATCATTGGGTTTAGGTCAGTTTTAATGCTGGGGATCATAGGGTTTGGGTCAGTTTTAATGTTGGGGATCATAGGATTTAGGTCAGTTTTAATGTTGGGGATCATAGGGTTTAAGTCAGTTTTAGTGCCGGGGATCATAGGATTTAGGTCAGCTTTAATGTTGGGGATCATAGGGATTAGGTCAGTTTTAATGTTGGGGATCATAGGATTTAGGTCAGTTTTAATGTTGGGGATCATAGGGTTTAGGTCAGTTTTAATGTTGGGGATCATAGGGTTTAGGTCAGTTTTAATGTTGGGGATCATAGGGTTTAGGTCAGTTTTAATGTTGGGGATCATAGGGTTTAAGTCAGTTTTAGTGCCGGGGATCATAGGATTTAGGTCAGCTTTAATGTTGGGGATCATAGGGATTAGGTCAGTTTTAATGTTGGGGATCATAGGATTTAGGTCAGTTTTAATGTTGGGGATCATAGGGTTTAGGTCAGTTTTAATGTTGGGGATCATAGGATTTAGGTCAGTTTTAATGTTGGGGATCATAGGGTTTAGGTCAGTTTTAATGTTGGGGATCATAGGGTTTAAGTCAGTTTTAGTGCCGAGGATCATAGGATTTAGGTCAGCTTTAATGTTGGGGATCATAGGGATTAGGTCAGTTTTAATGTTGGGGATCATAGGGTTTAGGTCAGTTTTAATGTTGGGGATCATAGGATTTAGGTCAGTTTTAATGTTGGGGATCATAGGGTTTAGGTCAGTTTTAATGTTGGGGATCATAGGGTTTAAGTCAGTTTTAGTGCCGGGGATCATAGGATTTAGGTCAGCTTTAATGTTGGGGATCATAGGGATTAGGTCAGTTTTAATGTTGGGGATCATAGGGTTTAGGTCAGTTTTAATGTTGAGGGTCATAGGGTTTAGGTCAGTTTTAGTGCCGGGGATCATAGGATTTAGGTCAGCTTTAATGTTGGGGATCATAGGGATTAGGTCAGTTTTAATGTTGGGGATCATAGGATTTAGGTCAGTTTTAATGTTGGGGATCATAGGGTTTAGGTCAGTTTTAATGTTGGGGATCATAGGGTTTAAGTCAGTTTTAGTGCCGGGGATCATAGGATTTAGGTCAGCTTTAATGTTGGGGATCATAGGGATTAGGTCAGTTTTAATGTTGGGGATCATAGGGTTTAGGTCAGTTTTAATGTTGGGGATCATAGGATTTAGGTCAGTTTTAATGTTGGGGATCATAAGGTTTAGGTCAGTTTTAATGTTGGGGATCATAGGGTTTAAGTCAGTTTTAGTGCCGGGGATCATAGGATTTAGGTCAGCTTTAATGTTGGGGATCATAGGGATTAGGTCAGTTTTAATGTTGGGGATCATAGGGTTTAGGTCAGTTTTAATGTTGAGGGTCATAGGGTTTAGGTCAGTTTTAGTGCCGGGGATCATAGGGATTAGGTCAGTTTTAATGTTGGGGATCATAGGGTTTAGGTCAGTTTTAATGTTGAGGGTCATAGGGTTTAGGTCAGTTTTAGTGCCGGGGATCATAGGATTTAGGTCAGCTTTAATGTTGGGGATCATAGGGATTAGGTCAGTTTTAATGTTGGGGATCATAGGATTTAGGTCAGTTTTAATGTTGGGGATCATAGGGTTTAGGTCAGTTTTAATGTTGGGGATCATAGGGTTTAGGTCAGTTTTAATGTTGGGGATCATAGGATTTAGGTCAGTTTTAATGTTGGGGATCATAGGGTTTAGGTCAGCTTTAATGTTGGGGGATCATAGGGTTTAGGTCAGCTTTAATGTGCGGTTTCTTCTGCTGACATGTTGCTGTTTTCTCCCCAGGGGCCGGCGGCCACCCTCTGCTGCAAGCCAAGTCCGCCCGCGGCGTCTGGTAATGCTCCTCTGTGATTGGACGGCCTGCAGAATAATGGGGCCCTCGCTATCTGAAGGGATGCCAATGAGGGGTGCACCGCGTCAGACCATCCCTTAAAGAGGAACCAAACCCACCAGTGGATGGGCTGGAATCTAAAAGGTTCCAGGGCTGGCCGCTGGCTTTCCCCCCGAATTGTCACGCCCTGCTGTGCAAAACCCTCCAGGGGGAGGGCTCACCTTTCCACACGGCACATGGGCGGCTCTCGTCCAATGAAAACCCTCTGCCGTGATGACATCATCCAGCAGACGCCGCTCCATCACCAGCCGTATAGATAGGCCGAGGCGCATCCCCTGCGATGTGCTTCAGCTCCTGCCATTCGGATAGGCTGGGATGGGAGCGTGCACAAGGCGCGGGGTACGGGGGATGCGCCAGAGCGCGCTCCCTATTGATTCCAATCAGAGCCCTTTGCCAAAGGTATTAAACAGGACACAGTGGGACGTCCCAATTCAGGATACCCGGGGACCAAACAATAGAGGGAAAGAAAGAAAAGAAATGGTGGTAAGAACAGAAGAAAGAACAGAAGAAAGAAAGTATAGAAGGGCTGACCGAGATAAAAGAAGGAAAAGGCAAGGGAAATAAAAATTAGGTGGAAAGAATAGATGGACTGGCAGAAAGAAACAATAGAGGGAAAGAAGAAAGAAATAAAAAATGGTAATAAGAACAGATGAAAGAAAGACTCGAAGAACTGACAGAAATAATGGAAGGAGATAAGAGAGAGAATGGCAGAAAGAACAGATGAAAAAAGGAAATAAACATGGGATGGAAAGAAAAGAATAGAAGGACTGACAGAAACAAATAGAGGGAAAGAAAGAAAAAAAAGAAAAGCAAAGCAGACAGACAGAAACCCAGCAAATAGAGGGAAAGAAGAATGAAAAGAAATGTTGGTAAGAGCAGATAAAAGAGAGAATAGAAAGGCTGACAGAAATAAAAGAAGGAAAGAAAAAAGAAAGAGGAGGAACGACCGAAAAAAGAGAGACGAAATGACAGGCTTATACTGGCACACAGGGGCACAGGTGAATCCCTGGTGGACCAGCGGCCAACCTTTTAGATTCCAGGGCCTGGCCGGATGCGTTTTGTCCCTCTTCAATATGCAGGGCAATGATTGGACGAGAGCGCGGATCGAGAGGCGAATCGGGGGGATATCGCACACGGGCATCCTAATATGGGAAACCCTAGTAAAGCAGACCCAAACACAGGGAAGAGAAAATCCGTATCCCCCAGGTGCGGACATTTACACAGCCCTGGAATCTTTTAAAGCATTTTAAATCAGATTTAGTCGCCATGATGACTTAAACCGGACCTTCACCAGGATTCAATGAGAAGCCCAAACCCTTAAAAAATGATTTCCCAGCATCTAAAATGAATATATTTTTTACGTTTTTAGTCACTTATTATTCTTTCCCCCACTGGGCTGCAACTCTGTTCAGGACTCTAGGATACGGGCGCCACCATCACACACTGAGGAGAGGAGAGTGGGATAAAGTACAGGGGGCGGGGTTATAGCTGTGCTTTGCTCAAACAGAGCAGAGCTAGGGTCAAGAAAAGGACCACAATCCCAGGATGCAGAGCAGCACAGTCAGAGGACACGTCCTGTTTGCAGGCTGCCTGATGCTCCATGAGCTGCCATCTTGGATGTTTAAGGGCTCATAACATGCAGTAGATGCAGGTAGGATGATTTTTGATGTGGGCAATCTGTATGTACAGGGTGTGGGAAACATATAAGATAGGCTCTTATTCAGGGTGAAGGTCTGGATTAATGTGGGCAATCTGTATGTACAGGGTGGGGGAAACATATAAGATAGGCTCTTATTTAGGGTGAAGGTCTGGATTAATGTGGGCAATCTGTATGTACAGGGTGGGGGAAACATATAAGATAGGCTCTTATTCAGGGTGAAGGTCTGGATTAATGTGGGCAATCTGTATGTACAGGGTGGGGGAAACATATAAGATAGGCTCTTATTCAGGGTGAAGGTCCGGATTAATGTGGGCAATCTGTATGTACAAGGAGGAAACATACAAGATAGACTCTTATTCAGGGCGAAGGTCCAGATTAATGTGGGCAATCTGTATGTACGGGATGTGGGAAACATACAAGATAGGCTCTTATTCAGGGTGAAGGTCCGGATTAATGTGAGCAATCTGTATGTACAGAGAGGAAACATACAAGATAGGCTCTTATTCAGGGTGAAGGTCCGGATTAATGTGAGCAATCTGTATGTACAGAGAGGAAACATACAAGATAGGCTCTTATTCAGGGTGAACGTCCGGATTAATGTGAGCAATCTGTATGTACGGGGTGTGGGAAACATATAAGATAGGCTCTTATTCAGGGTGAGGGTCCGGATTAATGTGAGCAATCTGTATGTACAGGGTGTGGGAAACATACAAGATAGGCTCTTATTCAGGGTGAAGGTCCGGATTAATGTGAGCAATCTGTATGTACAGAGAGGAAACATACAAGATAGGCTCTTATTCAGGGTGAAGGTCCGGATTAATGTGAGCAATCTGTATGTACAGAGAGGAAACATATAAGATAGGCTCTTATTCAGGGTGAAGGTCCGGATTAATGTGAGCAATCTGTATGTACAGAGAGGAAACATATAAGATAGGCTCTTATTCAGGGTGAAGGTCCGCTTTATGGGGGCGGGGCATTCATTGGTATGCATAGTTTCTTTGCTGTCACCCTGATTGATTTGGTTGTACAGTTAGATTGTAAGCTCTGTGGCCAGCTTGTGCCCCTTGATATGTGGCTCCCATGATGCAGTGGGGCGTGCTCTGTCCAATCACCATTGAGGCCTGTGTCTTTCTCCGCAGTCATGTGATGTGCTTCCACCCCTGGTCAGACGTCACGCTCCCGCTGATGAGCTCCGGGGAAGTGCGAGCTGTGATTGACAAGTGGGCGGAGATTAGCAGCGACCTGGGAGCCACCTACCCCTGGGTGCAGGTGAGAGAGAAAGGGCCTGTGATTGGTCCAACATCCCGCCAATCTGATCACCGATTGGTTAGCTGAGTGACTTGAGATCATTTTAAAAGCCTGCTTAAAGCAGAACCATACCCAGCAGCGGCCGGCCTGGAATCTAAAAGCTTCCAGGGCTGGCTGCAGGCTTTCTATAAGGGCATCCCGAATCGGGTGTGTGTTGCAACTAACCTTTCCCCGGTCCAGCGGCGCATGTGCCGGCTCCCGTCCAATCAGAGCCACTCGCTCAAATGACTTGACTTGATTTGGTAAATGGCTCTGATTCTGCTGAATGACATCATCACAGCAAGTGGCTCTGATTGGACGGGAGCTCGCTTATGCCCCATTGAACCGGGGTAGAGATAAGAAGATCAGTCGGCTTGGGGGGCTTTTAAACAGTGGGGCATCCCCAATTGGAATCCCGCAGCTAAACGCTCACCTTTCCCCGGTCCAATGGCGCATGTGCCGGCTCTCGTCCAATCAGAGCCGCTCGCTCAAATGACGCGGTTTGCCAACAGCTCTGATTGTTGACAGTCATGCAGATAGGCGGGAGTGGCAGGAGCGTGCGCTCCCCATTCATTCCAATTGGAGCTGCTTGCAGATTGACATCATCACAGCAAGCGGCTCTGATTGGACGGGAGCCTGTATATGCGCCGTTGGACCGGGGCGGAGCTAAGCAGATCAGCGGATTTGGAAGGTTTCACACAGCGGGGGGGGGGGGGGGGGGGTTAGTCCCTTCTCCTATTAATCAGACTCCAACTTCTTCCCAGGGCACAAAAACTCACCTTTTCCCACCCC
Source organism: Gastrophryne carolinensis (assembly GCA_027917425.1). Classification (NCBI taxonomy): domain Eukaryota; kingdom Metazoa; phylum Chordata; class Amphibia; order Anura; family Microhylidae; genus Gastrophryne; species Gastrophryne carolinensis. Next base: position 645,722,721 of record CM051234.1, on the reverse strand, counting down.
AACGGCTCGTGCATGGGCTCTTGTCCAATGAGAGCAGCCTGCTATGACTATGGCAGACGGTTCTCATTGTTTACAATGCAGAGTGCGCTGCCGCATCCCCGGCGTCGTGCACTTGTTCCCGTCCCCGGCGTCGTGCACTTGTTCCCGTCCCCGGCGTCGTGCACTTGTTCCCGTCCCCGGCGTCGTGCACTTGTTCCCGTCCCCGGCGTCGTGCACTTGTTCCCGTCCCCGGCGTCGTGCACTTGTTCCCGTCCCCGGCGTCGTGCACTTGTTCCCGTCCCCGGCGTCGTGCACTTGTTCCCGTCCCCGGCGTCGTGCACTTGTTCCCGTCCCCGGCGTCGTGCACTTGTTCCCGTCCCCGGCGTCGTGCACTTGTTCCCGTCCCCGGCGTCGTGCACTTGTTCCCGTCCCCGGCGTCGTGCACTTGTTCCCGTCCCCGGCGTCGTGCACTTGTTCCCGTCCCCGGCGTCGTGCACTTGTTCGCGTCCCCGGCGTCGTGCACTTGTTCCCGTCCCCGGCGTCGTGCACTTGTTCCCGTCCCCGGCGTCGTGCACTTGTTCGCGTCCCCGGCGTCGTGCACTTGTTCGCGTCCCCGGCGTCGTGCACTTGTTCGCGTCCCCGGCGTCGTGCACTTGTTCGCGTCCCCGGCGTCGTGCACTTGTTCGCGTCCCCGGCGTCGTGCACTTGTTCGCGTCCCCGGCGTCGTGCACTTGTTCGCGTCCCCGGCGTCGTGCACTTGTTCGCGTCCCCGGCGTCGTGCACTTGTTCGCGTCCCCGGCGTCGTGCACTTGTTCGCGTCCCCGGCGTCGTGCACTTGTTCGCGTCCCCGGCGTCGTGCACTTGTTCGCGTCCCCGGCGTCGTGCACTTGTTCGCGTCCCCGGCGTCGTGCACTTGTTCGCGTCCCCGGCGTCGTGCACTTGTTCGCGTCCCCGGCGTCGTGCACTTGTTCGCGTCCCCGGCGTCGTGCACTTGTTCCCGTCCCCGGCGTCGTGCACTTGTTCCCGCCCCCAGCGTCGTGCACTTGTTCCCGTCCCCGGCGTCGTGCACTTGTTCTCAGGTAGGCCGGGGTGGAAGCGCGCGCACGAAGCCGCTCGCTGCCTCGCATGCGCGCTCCTGTCCCTGCCTATGTGCGTGACGCTGGGGATGTAGGGAATGCGGCCCATTGACAATAATGAGCCGCCTGCCGCCTTATATCAGTTCAGTGGGCGACTCTCAATGGACGAGAGCCCGCGCATGCACCAGGTTACCCCGGGGAAAGCCTGCAGCCAGCCCTGGATACTGTTACAGGCCGGCCGCTGGTGAGGTGTGTTGTGCAGAATTTGGATGATCCCCATCAGCTTCCCCGACTGCGCATATTAATCCCCAGCCGCACAGCATCACGCACATCGCACAGTCAAGGTGAGGAAAGGTAAGACTTGCGAGGGACCTGGGGGGTGAACTGGGGTGCCGCGGGGGGGGGGGAGGGAATCAGCTGGCCCTGGAGTCTTAAAGACTCCAGAGCTGGTTTTGGTCCGCTTTAATAAAATTACAACTGAAGGTCCAAGGAAAACAGAATGATCCGTGATTGCACATATTGATATAAAACCAGGACCGGAGCAGCCCAAAGCCTGGTGCAGGCAGGGAAACTGGAGGACCGGGATGACAGGGAACCCAGCGGAGGACTGGGATAACCCGGACCTCAGACTGGGTGCATGGAAACTGGAGGACCGGGATGACAGGGAACCCAGCGGAGGACTGGAATAACCTGGACCTCAGACTGGGTGCATGGAAACTGGAGGACCGGGATGACAGGGAACCCAGCGGAGGACTGGGATAACCCGGACCTCAGACTGGGTGCATGGAAACTGGAGGACCGGGATGACGGGGAACCCAGCGGAGGAATGGGATAACCCGGACCTCAGACTGGGTGCATGGAAACTGGAGGACCGGGATGACAGGGAACCCAGCGGAGGACTGGGATAACCCGGACCTCACACTGGGTGCAGACAGGGAAACTGGAGGACCGGGATGACGGGGAACCCAGCGAAGGACTGGAATAACCTGGACCTCAGACTGGGTGCATGGAAACTGGAGGACCGGGATGACAGGGAACCCAGCGGAGGACTGGGATAACCCGGACCTCAGACTGGGTGCATGGAAACTGGAGGACCGGGATGACAGGGAACCCAGCGGAGGACTGGGATAACCCGGACCTCACACTGGGTGCAGACAGGGAAACTGGAGGACCGGGATGACGGGGAACCCAGCGAAGGACTGGAATAACCTGGACCTCAGACTGGGTGCATGGAAACTGGAGGACCGGGATGACAGGGAACCCAGCGAAGGACTGGGATAACCCGGACCTCAGACTGGGTGCAGGGAAACTGGAGGACCGGGATGACGGGGAACCCAGCGAAGGACTGGAATAACCTGGACCTCAGACTGGGTGCAGGGAAACTGGAGGATCGGGATGACGGGGAACCCAGCGGAGGACTGGGATAACCCAGACCTCAGACTGGGTGCATGGAAACTGGAGGACCGGGATGACAGGGAACCCAGCGGAGGAATGGGATAACCCGGACCTCAGACTGGGTGCATGGAAACTGGAGGTTCAGGATGACAGGGAACCCAGCGGAGGAATGGGATAACCCGGACCTCAGACTGGGTGCAGGCAGGGAAACTGGAGGTTCAGGATGACAGGGAACCCAGCGGAGGAATGGGATAACCTGGACCTCAGCCTGGGTGCATGGAAACTGGAGGTTCAGGATGACGGGGAAGCAGCAGAGGAATGGGATAACCTGGACCTCAGCCTGGGTGCATGGAAACTGGAGGTTCAGGATGACGGGGAAGCAGCAGCAGGCAGGGAAGATGCAGGATTAGGATGATAGGAACATCAGGCACAAGTTCCATAGACTGGATACAAGCAGGGAAGGTGGAGGACTGGGATAACGGGGAACCATGAGCAAGGACTAGAATCTAGATAAGAAGAGATAGGAGTGGGTTGAAGCAGAACTTTTAGTTTCTATGAGATATCAAGAAGACTACGAAGCAAATTAGAGGGAGTGTGCAGCCCTCACAGAGACACAGAACACGGTATAATATGGAGAAGAAAGGCCAACAACTAGGATTTGTATGCAGAAAAAATTTAATAGGGAGTCAGTGCACATGAATGCTGATATATACAAAACAAGAACACAGTATATGTTGTAAAGGTGGGTGAAATACCCCAAATGACCGCTAGATGGTGCCAGAGAACAGCATACAGTGTTATAGATCAGACTATATAATAGGCAACTATACAAGCAAGATAATCATTCAACATAATACAGATAGAAAAACTGGTTTAGTTAGGCATAGGTAACTTGCTATGTAAAAACCTCTGGGTTCGACCCCGCCAATAAGTATTCGGAAATACGTAGTTTTAAATTTCATTCATATTTAATATTAACTTTTTTTTTAAAAAATAATTAGGTATAAGAAAGCTATGAGAAATATGAAGCACATAATACGTACAATAGGAGGACTGTACAATACTACGTACAATACTCCTCAGTGCTTCCAAACATAATACATGTCCATTTAAAAACAATACTTTGTATTCATATGATAATCACTTGGAAGGTAACATAATAGAGAATACATTGATTGAAGGAAATAGTGAGTAATGGGGACAGTTGAAATGGGTGTAGGTGGACTAGTTTCGCCGCACGGGCTTCTTCTGCGCCATTCTTAACCCCCCAATTTTTTTTTTTTTTTTTACAATAAACGATCAATCAGTTAAACAGCAGCAATCCTAAATGAAGGAAAAAGAATGGAAGGGAGAAAAAAAAAACAGCACATCATTAAGATTTCTTAGGGGAACCTTTTTTTGCCTTTAGTATACCATATGAATACAACACATTATAGCGGCAGTTGCTGCCCCTATAGATAGCTGTTGTACTCTACCATAAAATAAATAAACTACCTGGTGGTTTATTCAATTGCCTTCCAGGTATCAGTGACTCATTCAAAGATGCGTTTGTTCTTACAGAGGGAAAAAATACCATTTTGTGATTACTCACCTGTAAAATGGGTATTATAAGTATGTCACACACCCCGCTTCAACTTTAATAATTACACTTGGTTGGATTCTGTTGCCAAGGGAGGTAGGTTGCCTCAGCACAAGAAACTACGCTGTTCCTTTCGGGGGGTGGCGTCTTTTAATACCTCCTTTCGGGGAGCCAGAGCTGGCAGGGGTGCGACTTTTTCCGTCTCCAGGGGTGCCGGTTGAAACAGGGGTAGAGGCCGTGGCCGCCCCGGTCAGTCCTGGGGTTCCAAGCCCAAACCTGCTGCCAAGCCCGCTCAGCAATGAGGGGGCGCCCTTACCCGTGAGGGTGGGGGGACGGTTGCGACACTTCTCCCAGGTCTGGGACCGGGCGGTCTCAGACCGATGGATTCGGGAGGTGGTGTCGTCCGGTTACAAGCTTCGAGTCCCGACCTCCTCCAAGGTTTTTCGGGTCTCGTGTGCCCACGGATCCATTGGCCGCGCAGGGGCTCCTGGCGGCGGTGAGGAATCTTCTGGACATGGCAGTCATCTGTCCGGTTCCTTCCTCGGATGTGGGCCTCGGGTATTATTCCAATCTCTTCACAGTGCCCAAGAAGGATGGATCGGAAGCACTGAGGAGTATTGTACCAATATGTGCTTCGTATTTCTCATAGCTTATACAAGTAAATATAAATAATAAATCGCAGCCTTGACAAAGGGGCCGGGAAGCCCCGAAACGTAGGGGTGTGTTGAGATCAGGGTTCACTCTGTGTGGGGTTAAGTGATACATGCTGCTTGGCATTTAAAGAGCCGATTAGGAATTTGGAGCAAGGAAGAGTTTGGAAAGTATAGAGGATTGGAAATTACTAACCTGCTTTGTCTGGTAAGCATCCCTTTTGGATGGTGGAGGATATTAGAGCACAACTAATGTCAAGTGCATGCACCGTGGGACTTCCTCTCTGATTTAGTCAAAAAGACTTGTTTTAAGCTGTATTTTGCTCTGTTTTATTGTTATATTTATTGTACTATTTTGCTGGTGGATTTGGACAGCTTGTCTACACGTGAGAGCAATATTAAGATTATTGTGCAATGAGATTTAATTGGTTTAGCGCTGTGCTTTACTGTTTTATAATAATAAATAGGAATGAAATGTAAAACTACGTATTTCTGAATTCTTATTGGCGGGGTCGAACCCAGAGGTTTTTACATAGCAAGTTGAGGCTTACCTATGCCCAACAAAACCAGTTTTTCTATACTTCAAATAAACCCTGGGTCCGTACCAGCACAAATCATTATGTTTATGTCCTTGAGGTCAGGGTCACTAAACTAGAGGTGCCACGGTCCCCCTTGAGTGGAGAACCGCAGACACCCCTGGATCTGTTTGTGTGTTAACATCATACAGATAGACCAGGTTCAAGTACAACATTGTTTCCTCTTGGTGCTGCCTGTAAGATCTCTTAACTATTTGTCTCATCCATTTTTCAGCATTGATTTGTATTGGCTGTTTGATTAGCAGGTACTTCAACCTGGTCTATCTGTATGATGTTGAATGATTTTATTGCTTGTATAGCTGCCTATTATATAGTCTGATATACTGTGTTCTTGTTTTGTATATATCAGCATTCATGTGCACTGACTCCCTATTAAATTTTGATGTTTTTCTGCATACAAATCCTAGTTGTTCGCCTTTCTTCTCCATATTATACCATAGAATCTAGATAAGATCTCGCTCACACCAGTAATGGCACCTCTATGGCTCCTTTCTCACCTCTCCGGTGCATCGGAGAGGAGAAAAATGCGGCTACAAAAAGTCCTGCCTGCTGCGCCCTGGCCGCAAACGCACCCCAATAAAAAGGGATTGTTTTAGAACACAGACGCAAGCGCTAATGCAAAAAAAAAACGTAAAAACAAAATGGGATTCCTGCTGCGATCGGACTGGGATGACCGGGAGCTATGACTGGAACATTACCAGTGACTAGATACAAGCTGTGGAGGGCTGGGATCATTTTTAATCCAATCAGATTGGTGATGGTTCTATAACTGATAACTGTAGAAGTTTTTAGGATTTGCATCTCCTGTGACCTCAGTTGTTTTTACTCTTTTTTTTTTTTTTTTCTTTACATTTCAGATTTTCGAGAACAAAGGAGAAATGATGGGCTGCTCCAACCCGCACCCGCACTGCCAGGTACTGCCCTGCCTTCCCGCCTAGCGTTCATGCTTCCTATCTAGGTTGCAGAGGTCCTGCCTTGTTACTAGCCGCCAGGGTCCCAAGTCTCAGCTTGCAGCCAGGGCGCAGAGGTCCCGGCTTGTAACTAGGCCGCCAGGGTCCCAGGTCTCAACTTGAAGCCATGATGCAGAGGTCCCGGCTTGTAACTAGGCCGCCAGGGTCCCAAGTCACCGCTTGCTGTTAGGGTGCAGAGCTCCTGGCTTGTAACTAGGCCACTAGTGTCCCAGGTCTCGGCTTGCATCCATGTCTCAGAGATCCTGCCTTGTAACTAGGCCGCCAGGGTCCCAGGTCTCAGCTTGCTGTTAGGGTGCAGAGCTCCTGGCTTGTAACTAGGCCACTAGTGTCCCAGGTCTCAGTTTGCATCCATGTCGCAGAGATCCTGCCTTGTAACTAGGCCGCCAGGGTCCCAGGTCTCCGCTTGCTGTTAGGGTGCAGAGCTCCTGGCTTGTAACTAGGCCACTAGTGTCCCAGGTCTCGGCTTGCATCCATGGTGCAGTGCTCCTGGCTTGTAACTAGGCCACCAGGGTCCCAGGTCTCAGCTTGCAGCCAGGGCGCAGAGGTCCCGGCTTGTAACTAGGCCACCAGGGTCCCAGGTCTCAGCTTGCAGCCAGGGCGCAGAGGTCCTGGCTTGTAACTAGGCCACCAGGGTCCCAGGTCTCAGCTTGCAGCCAGGGCGCAGAGGTCCCGGCTTGTAACTAGGCCGCCAGGGTCCCAAGTCTCAGCTTGCAGCCAGGGCGCAGAGGTCCCGGCTTGTAACTAGGCCGCCAGGGTCCCAGGTCTCAGCTTGCAGGCGAGTGGTGAGATCTGTGGCGTTTTGAAGTTTTTTTGTGTATTTATGTGGTGTTTTTAGCTTCCGTGCCGCTTTGTACTGCCGCTTTGTACTGCGTTCCGCGGCTGTGGGCTCTATAACCTGAGGTGATTTTGCTTTGTCATGGCGCCAGCCGGGTCACGTGAGCGTCGTTTTTCGCGCTCTTCGGGGGGGCGGGGTCAGGTGATGACGCGTATTGCGCCGTTCCCCTCGAGGTACCTCCGTCTGGATTTTTCCCTTTCTGGCTGCTTCCTCCGGTGGGTCGCCTTATCCAGCGGTCTGTGCCTGTGTGACCACGCGGTGTCTTTGGTCCGTGAGTCCCCCTTGGGGGTTTTTTATTGAATTGGGGTGTATTTGCTGCGGGATGCTCATGTATGTTTTTACTTATGTCTTTCAGGCGGAATACCATTGGGTTGTGGTTTCTCCCGGCTCCACTCCTTCCTCCCCCGTGGGAGGACATCCCGGGTGGCTTCTGTCTTAAGCCTGTACCCACTGCTGGCCTATTGCGCCTGTGCTAATCACCATATGGAGGCTTCTGGGGATAGCGTGCTTGGGGGCCCTTCGGGGCAAGCCCGGCTATGTTCCATGTGTGGGGTATCCCCTGTGAGTAACAGTGTCACGGTGTGCGTGCCGTGCGCTGAAAGTGTCCTTGCGCTTAAAGTTTGCCTGCTTCGCTTCCCAGCTCTGCGCCTCACTCGGCTTCACCTACTCCCCGCTCCTGCAATTGTGCCCCAGTGAGGGGAATGTTGGCAGGGAGTCACATTCTGATTTGGTCTGCGGGTGGCTAACATTAAAAAGCAGCTTGCCAGGACTGTTCCTAGGAAGGCCTCTGGCAAGAAGAGACACCTGGACCCCAGGCCCGCTCCCCTTACTGAGATGTATGTGGGGATTGATGAGCTTGGTGACTGTCGCCCCCTTGAGATGGGGGAGCTCTCCCAGGACTCTTAACTCCTCTGGAAACCAGCAGGAGGGTTGCGATAGTGACCCACGGTACCCTGAGGACACTGATAATATGCTGTCACATATTTTTTACATTTTGCACATTGCTGCCCCTGAGGTAGCTAAGAGAAAGCAGGGGGAGCTTTTTCGCCCTGGTAAACAGCATCTAGAGTTCCCTGAACAGGAACATTTTACCACCTTGGTGCTTAAAGAATGGGAACGTCCTAACAAGATGCCTGCGGTGCCCAAGGGTTTGGATAAAATGTATCCCTTTCCTGTTGATCTTGTTAAGAGGTGGTCATTTCCCCCTGAGGTGGACGCTCCTGTGCTAGGCTTGTCCAATACTTCGGTCATGCCTTCCCCTGACACTACCACTCTGAGGGACGGTGAGGACCGGCGCATGGATCAATTGGCCTGCTATGCTTTTACCTGTGTGGGGGCTGGCTTGCGCCCAGTATATGCTGCCGTTATTACTGCTATTGCCCTTAAGAAGCTGCTCAAGCGTCTCATTGATGACGCTACAGCTGGTAGTGTGGGGGAGGAATATAGGACTCTCTTACTTGCTCTGATTTTGTGGCCTTTATCCTTACTACTATGGATGATGCTATGCGGCTGAGTGGTAGGGCCTCTGCGCTCTTGGTGCCTATGCAACGCTCTGTCTGGTTGCGCCAGTGAGCAGCTGACACTGCGGCTATGAAAGCTCTCACTAGCCTCCCCTTCGTGGGGCTGCGGCTATTTGGGGAGCGTCTTGATGTTCTAGCCAAGGATGGAAGGCTGCCTCAGCGTAGGAGGCAGTCTCGGCCCTTTCGGGGGTCCTCTGCCCCCCTCCCTTCCTTTCGCATTCCCAAAGGGGGCCGTGGCTTCCTTCTCTCCAGTGGTCGCAGAGATTCTTGGGGCCGTCCCGGTCTCTCCTGGAATCCTAAGCCCAAACCCTCTCCCAAGCCCCCTCAGGCATGAAGGGGCGCCCTCACCCATCCGGGTAGGGGGATGGCTTTGGCTCTTTGCTCACACCTGGAGGCTTCATGTTTCAGACCTGTGGATTCAGGAGGTAGTGTCCTCCGGTTACAAGATAGAGTTTGCAGCCTGGCCGCCCCCAAGATTCATCAGATCCCGGATGTCTTTAAACCCCCTGTCCGCTCAAGGGTTGCTTCTGGCGGTTCATTGCCTGTTAAGAGTCCGGAGTCATTTGTTTGGTGCCCCATCAAGAAAGAGGTCAGGGGTATTATTCCAATCTTTTCACGGTTCCCAAAAAGGACGGCTCTCTGAGGCCCATTCTGGATCTGAAGGGCCTCAACAAATTTGTCAGATTCAAGCATTTTTGCATGGAGACGCTACGCTCTGCTGTCAGTACCCTTCGCCCGGGCGACTTCATGACCACTGTGGACATCGAGGATGCTTATCTTCATGCCATTGTGCTGAATCTGCCCCCATTATGTTAAAAAAAAATAAAAAATATATATGCATTGCAACAACCATAACATTTTCCTGTAATAAAGCAATGGCTGTCGCTGGCTCCCGCAGATGAACTTCCTGAGCATCCTCCCTATCCCAGACTGGGGAAAAGGTTTTGTTACAAAATACAAATACAAATCTTGTGGGTTTTTTTTTGTTTTTTTTTTAAGATCTGGGCGAGTAACTTTCTTCCAAACGAGGCCCGGACAGAGGAGCGGACGCAGAGCGAGTATCTGCAGAAGCATGGCACGCCCATGTTACTGGAGTATGGCCGCCTGGAGGAGGAGAGCAAGGTGTGCAGGGATGTAGTTGGGTGACTCCCCTCTTCTTCTTTTTTTTTTTTTTTTTTTTCTTCCCTTTTGTTCCCTTCTTTTGTCATCTATCGCTTCCTTTTAGATCTTTTTCTGTATCTGCATCTCCTCTTTTTTTTTTTTTCTCTTTCTCTCTCTCTCTCTCTGGTGCCCGTGTCACAGGGGCAATAGCCAGTGGCAGACTGGGGTTAAAAATCAGCCCTGGATTTTAACAGCCCCTGGTCGTCCCGAGATGTCCCTGCGGTGTCCCCTCCCCCCCCCCTCCAACCATGATGCCGGGGCTATAGCTTCGGCTATGGCCAGTCCTCCCCTGGCGATAGCAAATTGCTTACCATTGCCGGTGAAATGTGGCCCATAGGGATTCTATGAGCCCTATAACATATTTCAGAGGACATCATGGAGCGATCTCATTTGCCCCCAAGATGCCCCCCTGGATTTTAGCTGCAATGGCGATCGCTGTAATAGAAATAGATACTGAAACGCCGGTAGAGCGACTGTGCACAGGGGCGAGGTGTGTCCCAGCCGGGAATCCAACCTGCAACCCCCACAATCCCGGGCAGCCGACCCTGGAACCTAAAATAATGGGCGGTGCAGGGGCGTAGCTGGCACCACACGCTCTATTCAGATTTTTTTTCTCCACTTTGACTCACTGCGACAAAGAGAATGAATGGAACGAGCACTGCTGATTGGCTGATCGGCCTGCGTGGGAACCGGGAAGGGGTGAGATTTCGGGCGATCCTTGGTGATGCACACAGTTAGGCATCCCAAAATCAGAAAGCTCTCCACACAACGGCGACCTTGTGACATGAGGCAACAAACTTTCCGACAATCGGGGGGAGAGCTCTCCACTTAAAGTGGACAAAAACCCACAGCGATCGGCCCGGGAATCTTATAGATTGATTCCCCCCCCCCCCCGGCATCCAAAATTGGGATGCCCCGGTGTGTGAACCCACCCATTTCGCCCAAACACTTACCTTCTTTCCTGGTCCAACGGCGCATGCGTGAGCCACGGCCGCATCCCCGCTATCCCTCTAGCAGGCGAATGCCGGGTGCGGGCACGCTCCTTGTTACAGGGAAGCAGGGGATGCGGCCGTCGGCACACTTGGAGCCACTTACCTTAGACGGAGGCTGAGATGACATGACGTCAGCGGATCCGAGCGTGCTGATTGGATGAGCGGCCGCGCATGCGCCGTTGGACTGGGAAGAGGTGAGTTGGTTTCAGAGATCTGGGGGGTTTCACACAGCAGGGCATCCCCGATCAGTGTGCTTTTTACTTCAGGGAACATATTTCAAGTAAGTTGGAGAGCTCTCAAGATCAGAGGCAAAAAACTCTTCAACAACGTGGAGAGCTCTCCACAGAAGACGGAGAGCTTACAACATGGGGCAACAACCTCGCCCACATTTGATGGAGGGCTCTCCACATGGCTCTTCCTGCTGTCATCTTATACTGAACCTTGCTCTCCTCATATGTATGCTACATTTTATTTTCTTACTCACTACACTCTTTCCCTCTCTACTCTCTACCTGTCACTTACTAATCTCTCTACTCTGACCTCTCTAGTCTTTCCCCATTCATTCTCTCTCTACTTTTTCTTTCCCCGCTCTCACTCTCTCTACTCTCTAATATCTCTACTGTCTCTCTCTCTCACTCTCTCTCTCTCTCTCTCAACTTACACTCTCTCCTTATTCTCTAATCTCTTGACTATCTAATCTCTTTTCACACTCTTCTCTCTCTCTCACTCACACACTCTCTCACTCTATCTCAAGAAACAATCTTTCTCTCCATCTCTCTCCCCCCCCTCTGCCTTTCTCTCTGTCTCCTCTCTAGTCTTTCTCTGTATCTCTCTTCTCACTCCCTCCTCCTGCTAGTCTCCTCTCTATCTCAAGAAACAACCTCTTTCTCTCTCTGTATCTCCTCTCTTGTCTCTTGTCTTCTCTCTATCTATATCTCAGGAAACAATCTCTCTTTATCTCTATCTTGTTCTCTTGTCTCTTTCTCAAGAAACAATCTTTCTCTCTCTGTCTCTCCTCTCTTGTCTCTTCTCTCTATCTATATCTCAGGAAACAATCTCTCGCGCTCTCTCTCCTCTCTAGTCTTTTTTTTTCTCTCTCTCTCTCTCCCCCCCCTCCCCCTTTTTCTCTCTCCTCTCTAGTCTTTTTTCTCCTTCCTCGTTCTCAAGAATCTCTGTCTCTCTCTCTCTCTCTCTCTCACTCTCCAATCTTTCTCTCCTCCCTCCGCTTCTCTCTCCTATCACTCACTCACTTACTCTCTCACTCTATCTCAAGAAACCATATCTCTCTCTCTCCATCTTGTTTTCTCTCTCTCTCACTCTCTCTCTCTCTCTCTCTCTCTTTCTAAAGAAGCAATCTCTCATGCTCTCTCTCCTCTCTAGTCTCTATTCTTTCTCTCTCTCTTTCTCCCCCTCAGTCTCTTTTTTCTCTCTCCTCTCTAGTTTCCTTTCTTTCTCTCTCTCTCTCTCTCTCTCTCTCTCTCTCTCTCTCGATATCTCAAGAAATAATCTCTCTTTCTCTCAATCTTGTTCTCAAGAAACTATCTCTCGCTCTCTACTTTCTATCCTCTACTCCGCTCCTCCCTCACCTATTCTCTTGCAGTTCTATAGGAGTAAGTAGTAATGCACGTTGCTGCCTTGATCCTTATCCCAGCATCCTCTCTGGTTACCCCCCTCAGGAGCGCCTGGTGCTGAGCAATGAGCACTGGTTGGTAGTTGTGCCATATTGGGCAGTTTGGCCTTTTCAGACGCTTCTATTGCCGCGCCGTCATGTGACCCGCCTGCAGGAGCTCAGCGACCCGGAGAGAGACAGTGAGTAACTGACGCCGGTGCTTCTTCTCCCTCGTTATTTTCTGACTTTGCTCTTATATTCCCCTGCTGAAGTTATTGGTGGGCCAACCACAATCCGCTACTAAAATGACACCTCATCATTAAAGTGGACCAAAACCTACGGCGATCGGCCCGGGAATCTTGATCGATTCCACCCCTGCTGCGGAATCAAAGATGCTGCCCCTGACAGTCAGCGTGAAGGGGAAGCAGCCCTATTTAACCCTTTGTTGGGATATTGTCCCTTTAAATGACTTCAGCTTGCTTACTATACCCTGACAGCCAGGTTGTGCCATGTGTTTGGTGCCTTGGCACTGAAAATCCTCCGCCTCCAACCTGTTCCGCTTATCCACTGCCGGTTCTCTGGATGCTGGGGGATCGGTAGCCATGGCACACACTTCCACAAGCAGTCCCTTCTAATGGGGACTCTGTTTACTTTTGGGGTATCTGAGGTGAGACTGAACCTGCACTTTGCCCCTCTTGCACCCTCCACCTATTTCTATGGGCGCTAATATTGTGTGACGTCTGACTGACACTTGCCTCTTATTTCAGGCCTGGCCTCCATCATGAAACGTCTGCTCTGTAAATATGACAACCTGTTTGAGGTCTCCTTCCCGTATTCCATGGGCTGGCACGGTGAGACTCCCCAACGCTGTACATGGCCGGGCAGTATAAAGCAGCTGAAAGAGGAGGGATCGGGTGGAAAGAGGAGGGATCGGGTGGAAAGAGGAGGGATCGGGTGGAAAGAGAGCCCGAGGATCACAGCGATAGAGAGGAGTACAGAGGCCACAAGGGTGCTGACAGGGCACGGGGGCACAGATAGCAAGGGGGCACGGAGGACCTGATACAGAGATAGCAAGGGGGCACGGAGGAACTGGCGGGCATACAGAGATGGCAAGAGGTCACAGAGGAACTGGCGGGCATACAGAGGTAGCAAGGGGGCACAGGGGACCTGACATGGATAAAGAGATGGTAATAGGGCCGAAAGGACCTGACATGGATACAGAGATGGTAATAGGGCCGAAAGGACCTGACATGGATAAAGAGATGGCAAGGGCACAAAGGACCCGGCAGGGATACAGAGATGGTAATAGGGCCGAAAGGACCCAACAGGGATACAGAGATGGTAATAGGGCACAAAGGACCTGACAGGGATACAGAGATGGTAATAGGGCCGAAAGGACCTGACATGGATACAGAGATGGTAATAGGGCCGAAAGGACCTGACATGGATACAGAGATGGTAATAGGGCCGAAAGGACCCAACAGGGATACAGAGATGGTAATAGGGCACAAAGGACCTGACAGGGATACAGAGATGGTAATAGGGCCGAAAGGACCTGACATGGATACAGAGATGGTAATAGGGCCGAAAGGACCTGACATGGATACAGAGATGGTAATAGGGCCGAAAGGACCCAACAGGGATACAGAGATGGTAATAGGGCACAAAGGACCTGACAGGGATACAGAGATGGTAATAGGGCCGAAAGGTCCTGATATGGATACAGAGATGGTAATAGGGCCGAAAGGACCTGACATGGATACAGAGATGGTAATAGGACACAAAGGACCTGACAGGGATACAGAGATGGTAATAGGGCACAAAGGACCTGACAGGGATACAGAGATGGTAATAGGGCACAAAGGACCTGACAGGGATACAGAGATGGTAATAGGGCCGAAAGGTCCTGATATGGATACAGAGATGGTAATAGGGCCGAAAGGACCTGACATGGATACAGAGATGGTAATAGGGCCGAAAGGACCTGACATGGATACAGAGATGGTAATTGGGCACAAAGGACCTGACTGAGATAAAGAGGTGGCAAGGGGACACAGATGTGCTGACATGTATACAGAGATGGCAAGAGGGTACGCCCTGAAGCTAGTCAAAGGGAAGATCAGGAGCAGAAATATTATTTTAATGAAGGAGTAGTAGATGCCCGGAACACAGTTCCAGCAGTTGGGGGGGGGGGGATGAACAGTAGGTGAAGATGAAGAGAACATAAAGAGGCCAGACTAGATGGTGGTCACCCTTCTATGACGGGGGGGGGGGGGGGCAGAGGGGTGGAAAGCACTACAGAGCGTAAGAGAGTGATACGCTGGGAGTGGGGGGTGGGCAGTAATAGGGTCTCGGCTCACTAGAGAGTTCCTTCTCAATATTCCTGTTTGCCTCTCTTCTCCTCTAGGAGCACCTACCGGCCATTACCTCAATGAAGACTGCAGCCACTGGCAGCTCCACGCTCACTACTACCCCCCTCTTCTGCGCTCCGCCTCTGTCCGCAAATTCATGGTGGGCTACGAGATGCTGGCACAGGCTCAGAGAGACCTGACGGCCGAGCAGGTGAGCTGACACTCTAATGAGAGTGACACAAGGTTACCGGGAATGGGATGCAGTTGTGGGTTACATTTGGTGTAATGTTAGCCAATCAGATGATAGGGATGGTAGTCGCAGATGGTGGCAGGGATTGTGAAGCAGCTCAGAGCAGAGAGACAGGGGCATGCACCGCTGCACATAAAACATTATACTATGCATATGCTAATTGCCTTATTAATATGCAGATTTATGCCCCGCCAACCTCGTCCTTTTTCAGTTTCGATCACGCCTATACTCACCCTTTATCATTGGTGTAATGTTAGCCAATCGGATGACAGGGATGGTAGTCACAGATGGTGGCAGGGATTGTGAAGCAGCTCAGAGCAGAGAGTCAGGGGCATGCACCGCTGCACATAAAGCATTCTACTATGCATATGCTAATTGCCTTATTAATATGCAGATTTATGCCCCACCAACATCGTCCTTTTTCAGTTTCGATCACGCCTATACTCACCCTTTATCATTGGTGTAATGTTAGCCAATCGGATGACAGGGATGGTAGTCACAGATGGTGGCAGGGATTGTGAAGCAGCTCAGAGCAGAGAGACAGGGGCATGCACCGCTGCACATAAAGCATTATACTATGCATATGCTAATTCCCTTATTAATATGCAGATTTATGCCCCGCCAACCTCGTCCTTTTTCAGTTTTGATCAAGCCTATACTCACCCTTTATCCCCAGCAGCTGATTGCTTCTCTTCCCACACTTGGAAGCTCACCTGATCGCTGGATCCAGTTCAGCGCCATTGGACATCCCCGGCCGCCTCCAGTTGCAGTGCAGTGCATTTACTGTAATGGAGGAGGCATGCCAGGCCTCGGGTGGGTGTCCCATCAATGTTACTTAAAAGTGGACCAAAACCCAGGATTTGACTATCCTAGGTTTTGATTCTTTTCCTCGAGGGCACCCCGATCGGGGATGCCCCGCTGTGTGAAACCTCCCAGTTCGCCCGAAGAAACTCACCTCTTCCCGGTCCTACGGTGCATGCATGTTCGCTTGGCCAATAAGCACGCTCGGAGCCGCTGACATCACACCATCTAAGATGGCATCTAAGGCCAGCAGCTCCGAGTGTTCTGGTGGCCGCTTCCTCTGCTTCCCTCTAACAGGGAGTGTCCCCGCGCCGACTATTCACGAATAGCTGGCGCGAGCACGTGCCCTGCTAGAGGGATAGCTGGGATGCGGGTCGCACATGTGCCGTTGGACCGGGAAACAAGGTAAGTAAACCTGGGGTGTTTCACGCAGTGGGGCATCCTGATTTTGGATACCTCGGGAGGAGGGAATCGATCGGCGGGGTTTGGTCCACTTTAAAGAATCTTATAGATTCCCGGGCCGATCGAGCTGAGTTTTGGTCCACTTTAAAGAGAAACAACACATAGGAATTCCACTTTCCCGTTTGTTGTTCCTCCGTGCGCCGGTATCCCGAATTGGGATGCCCCGCTATGTGCATTCTCCCGGGTTGCCTGATCAACTCTCCTTCTAGTCGCTCCCACAGCGACGTCTCAAGCTGAAAGCGAGCGCACTGATTCACTCAGCCAATCAGTGCGCTCACTTTCACTTGGCTCCCGAGCGGTGCACCGCCAGCTGCATCCCCCGCTCACTTTGCAGCCGAGACGTGTCCACAAATGTCTGGCTTGGGCTTGCAGTGGCCGCTGCTTGCACATGCGCTGTTGGATCAGGGGAGAAGGTGAGTTTACTTGGGGGGGGGGGGGAGTTTCACACAGCAGGGCACCCCAAATCTGGATCCTCTGAGGGGGGGGATCTTTCTGGCGGCCCTGGAATCTTTCTGGGGGATTTCACTTAGTGGGGCATCCCGAATCTATGCTTTAAGGAGAAACGACTCCCGGGATTTTCTCTCCCCCCGGTGTTGGTCCGAGAGAGGCATCCTGATTTGTGTATCATAGAAACTCACCACAAGCGGCACACTTACTGCTGGTGGCTCCTCCGCCTGCCAGTCATACACAAGTGCCTGGTGTGGGTACGCATGTGAAACCCCCCAGGGCGCCGGTAAAAACTCACCTTTCCCCGGTCCAATGGTACACGCACGTGCTCTCAGCCTAGGAGAGGCATCTGTCTTGACTACGGCTCTCATTGATGTGAATAGGGAGCATGTGCTGCCGCATCCCCGCCACCGTGCACCATTCACAAAGGTAGGGACAGGAGCGCACACACCGCAAGGGATGCGACAGTGCGCCCCTACTATGTCAACGGTCTCTGATTGGACTAGAGCCCGCACGTGCAGTGTTGGACAGAGGAGAGGTGGTTTTACTGGGTGAACTGGGGGGTTTCACACAGCAGGGCAGAACAATTCGGGATGCCCCGGGAACAAAACTCAGTAAAGTCAAATTCCCAGGTTTTGTTCCACTTTAAGGCTGTGTAAGGTGAATGGGCGAGGACAGGCAGTAGTGGGAATGGAGGGATGGGGTGTGGGGTAATATAGGGCCTTATTCATGGAGCTCTAGCGCCAGGTAGTGCCTTGTGAACGCCGGACACGGCAGCAATTCCACATTTATGAAGC
This sequence comes from Gastrophryne carolinensis, assembly GCA_027917425.1. Lineage (NCBI taxonomy): Eukaryota > Metazoa > Chordata > Amphibia > Anura > Microhylidae > Gastrophryne > Gastrophryne carolinensis. The sequence continues at coordinate 645,705,250 of CM051234.1, read as the reverse complement.
CGAATCTGGTGAGCCACTGGAACAGCGCCATGTAGCGTCTGATTCATCATTATCCCAGCCTCAGCGTACAGCGCCGGCGTTCAGCCTTGCAGAGCGCCACGTATTACCTGTCGCTACCTGGCGCTCTCCCATACATTTCTATGGACGGTCCGTAAATCCCTTTCCTGATCCAATTTTTTTTTTCCTAAAAAAAACCCCACAAAACTTCTGACATGTATTCTGGGCAAGAAAATGACATTTTTGAAAACTTTTTTAATTAATAATATTTTTATGCAGAATTGTCGTTACATGTCTGGTATTAAAGTGTTCATGTTACAATGTGATAACAATGTCATTCCATGTGTTTTCGCTTTGTTACTGATGGATACATGTTCATAAACAGCCTTTAATCAGACAGCCTCTGGCGCTCTGGGATACAACGACACGATTTTGAGCGCCGGCGCTGTGTGAGGCTGTTTTTTTGATGAATGTGGTGTGAGTCATTCACAGTGAGCTGGCACTACCGTTCGCTCCCATACAGTGTAGTACTGTGACTCACACATCCTATTCATCAATGCCGGCCAGCGACTGAGGAGCTCTGAAACAATGATCCATGTCCGAGCACAGCGACTACTAGCGGGCGCTCTGAAATCCTCGCTACAGACGCTCATCTGTCGCTACCTGGCGTTAGTAATGAATCAGCCTGTTCGTCTCAGGTGTGGCAGTGACAGGTACACTTTACCCATAAGCTGATCACTATTACTTCTCCTCTCTTGTGCCAGGCGGCCGAGCGTCTTCGCAATCTGCCGGAGGAGCATTACAAGAGGAGGCCTCCAGAGGCCAGAGATTAGAGGCGCCGGTGATCCCAGCAGAGGGCGCTGTGTCCCCAGATCGGACCCTCCAGCCACAAGAGACAGGCTGCACCCTAAGCTGCCACAGAGACGGGCGTGTTGCAGGATCACGTACAAAGCTCCAGCTACTTACTTTTAAAAAATAAAAAGGGAGGAGGGAGGCCGCGGGGATTTGCCAAGCGGGGCATCCCAAATAGAGACGAACCAGTAAAGCAGACCAAAACCCAGGAGGATAAACATTTTTGGATTTGGTCCATTTTAAATTAGACCAAAACCCAAGGCTGATTGATTCCCTTCCCCCGGGGCATCCAAAATCGGAATGCCCCTCTGTGTGAATCCCCCCCCTGGTCCCCCATAAACGTACCTTCTTTCCCAGTCCAACAGCGCAAGCCGCGACCGCATCCCCGCTATCCCTCTAACCGTGCCAGGCATTTGTGAATGGCCAGTGCTGGAACTCTCCCTGTTAGAGGGAAGCGGGCGTCAGTGCGCTCGGAACCGCTCACCTTAGACAAAGGGACGTCAGCCGATCCAAGCGCGCTGATTGGACGAGCATGCCCCGCTGCCCATACACTTCCCTTTTTTCCCAGTCCAACAGCACGTGTGCGAGCCACGCCCGCATCCCCGCTATCCCTTTAGCAGGGTGCGTGGCCATGCCAGGCATTTGTGAATGGCCAGTGCGGGCATACTCCCTGTTAGAGGGCAGCGGGGGATGCGGTCGCCTATTGGATGAACACCGATTGGACGGCGCATGCGCGGTCCCCAGCCACATCCCCGCTATCCCTCTAGCAGGGCATGTGCCCGCGCTGGCCATTTGTGAAAGGCAGGTGCGGGCGCGCTCCCTGTTAGAGGGAAGAGCCGCTGAGCTAAGACGTCGCTCAGACGGGCATAGCTCATAACTTTAAAGTGGACCAAAACCCAGAACTTTCACTATCCTGGGTTTTGGTCCACTCCCCCGGGCACCCCGATTGGGGGTGCCCCGCTATGTGAAACCCCCCAGATTGCTTGCATCAACTCACCTCACCACGGTCCTACAGCGCATGCGTGGCCGCTCATCCAATCGGCATCCAATCAGCGCACTCGGAGCCGCTGAACTATGCCCGTCTGAGCGATGTCTTAGCTCAGCAGCTCCGTGCGCCTGCGGCTGTATCTCGCGCTTCCCTTTAACAGGGAACGTGCCCGCGGCTGCCTTTCACAAATGCCCGGCGTGGACGCGCGCCCTGCTAGAGCGCTGGAAGCTCCCACCACGCACGCTGAGAGTGGGCGCATGCATAAGCCAAAGGGAAGCCACTGCGACATGTGCCGTCTGATCGGTAAGTTTACAGGGCTAACTAGGCAGAGCAGAGATACCAGGTGGCGCAGAGCAAGGTATCCCAAATCGCGATGACCAGGGGCGGGGAATCAACCAGCCCTGCAGTCTAAAAGGCTTCAATGGTTTTTGGCCTTTTTTAAGAACTGAAGACTCTGCACCCCTTTTAACACATTTAAAGTGGACCAAAGCCCAGGATTTCGACTATCCTGGGTGTTGGTCCTTGCCCCTGGGGCACCCCAATCGGGGATGCCCCGCTGTGTGAAACCCCTGAACGAATCATCCTCTCCCCGGTCCTACGGCAAATGCGCGACCACTCGTTCAATCAGCGCGCTTGGATCCGCTCGAGCACCTTCGTCCAGGAGCTCGTCTAATAGACTCCAGGGTGGGTTTCAGTCCTCTTTAAAACATCTGCCTATAATTCCAGCAGTCCGGGCGGGCTCTCATCCAATCATAGCCATTTTCTGTGACTATGTCCTTCGGCAAACGGCTCTGATTGTTTACAGTGGGGAGTGAGAGTGGCCGCATCCCCCACATCCTCAGGCTGTGCACGCGCTCTTGCCTCAGCCATACAGATAGGCTGGGACATGAGTACTCGGGCTTCTGGGGATGCGACCACTCTGGTTCCACATTGATAACTGTCGGAGCCATTTACCAAATGACAATGTCACGGCAAACAATTCTGATTGGCTTAGAGCCTGCTCATGCGTCGTTGGACCAGGGAATCTTCGATCTGGGGGGTTTTACACAGCCTGAAAGGGGATGCCCTGGGGAAATGGAGAATGGAACTACCGGGTTCTGTTCCACTTTAAAGAGGAAGCATTTTGTAACGCTCCACCCATCCCTCCCTCCTCTGTGCAAAGCAATACATAGAAAACATATCTCGGGGGGGGGGGGGGGGGCACTCTGCATAGAAGCTGAAACTGGGACCTTGAGTGACAAGCCAGGCTAGCAGCTGAATGAGTTTTGGTCAACTTTAGAAATTATTTTGTCATTGCTTTCAATACAAAAATAATAATAATGTAGATTAAATTCTGTGTATTATATAATGTAAATTATTATTATTACCAATAATTTACAATAATATATCATTATTGTAAATTATTATTATTAATCACAATAGTTTACTATAATAATATATTATTATTGTTTATTATTATTGTAAAATATTATTCACAATAATTTACAATAATATTATTGTCAATTATTATTATTATTATAGTAAATTATAGGTAATAATAAAAATATCATCATTATTATTGTAAATTATTATTATTATTACCATTAATTTACAATAATAATATATTATTATTGTAAATTATTATTAATCACAATAGTTTACTATAATAATATATTATTGTTTATTATTATTGTAAAATATTATTAATCACAATAATTTACAATAATAATATATTATTATTGTAAATTATTATTATTATAGTAAATTATAGGTAATAATAAAAATATCATCATTATTATTGTAAATTATTATTATTATTATTGTAAATTATTATTATTATTGTAAATTATTATTATTAATCACAATAGTTTACAATAATTATAATAATTTACAGCAATAATAATATTAAATAATTTACAGTAATGATGATGATAATAATGCCTGGTAAAACTTATATCAGCCAGCATTGAATCAGTTAACAGCAAAGCAGCAGAGATGTTCGGTGTTGTAAATAATGGCGCTACGATGTTCAGGTTATTTTTTTTCCCCGTTAGTTTATTCTGTGTGATTCTATAATGAAGTTTGGTCATGTGACAGGCGCTGCTCTCAATCTAGACTCCCGCAGGGTCACCCCACAATTAGCTTGACACTGATGTCACATGTCAGCGCTATAACAGACGTGGGAGGGACGCTGGGCGGGGGAGAGGCGGGAACGGACTGGGGATTGTATTGCGCTTTTATCCGCGCTCTCTCGGGAAGCCTCACTCACAAATGGAAAGCACTGAAACTTTATGAAAAAAAAGACAATTGCTCAAGTTCTACACGTTACAGATAAAGAAAATGTTCCTTTCAAACAATGTGAAAAGTTTATTAATAATGATAAAGAGAAAAGTTTGATGTACATCTACATAACGTTTGCCTTAATTTAATAAAAAATAAATTGGACCAGGGGACTCTTAATACAATACAATACAGCCACTCCATACTTTTAAAGGGGCTTTAAAGTGGACCATGACTATCCTGGGTTGTGGTCCTTAACCCCGGGGCACTCTGATCAGGGATGGCCCGCTGTGTGAAACCCCCCAGGTCACCGAAACCAACTCCCCGCTTCCCGGTCCTACGACACATGCATGGACGCTCGTCCAATCAGCGAGCTCGGAGCCGCTGACGTCACGTCGTCTAAGGCGAGTAACTCCGAGCCTGCTGATGGCCGCATCCCCCGCTATCTGCTAGAGGCATAGCGGCGTTGGACTGGGAAAGAAGGTAAGCGCGTGGGACAACCTGGGGGGTTTCACACAGTGGGGCATCCCGATTTTGAATGCCCCGGGGGGGGAATCAATTGGCCAGGCAATCTTATAGATTCCTGGGCCGATTGCTGTGGGTTTTGGTCCACTTTAAAAAGGAACACTACCCAATAAATTGAACTTCATAGGTTTCATTTGCTCTCATCCCAATTTGGGATGCCCCCAGTGCATCACCTGTAAACTCGCCTTTTCCACATCAACACGGAGCCGCTCTGACAGTCGGCGCTCTTTTTATTCAGATTTCCTTTGCCACACTTTTTGTGCCTGCGCTAGGTAGACATAAATAGTGCAGAGCACATCTTGCAAATGCAATGCTGAACCCATCCTGGGGTCTGGTCTGGAATACCGCACTTGCCAGGGGTGTCTCTAAAAATGGGCAGCCCTGGAAATGCACCGTGCCAATGCTCATGAGCCATGCGCTCCTCCACCTGGAGGGTGTATGAGTATTTGGAAGGGTGTGCCTTAAAGAGAACCATCGGGGGAGGTTAAAACCTTCCCCAAACTTCACCGGACTGCCCCCCCCCCCCCCCCCCCTCCGGTTTCACAGTTGGGCACTATTTACTTATCTTGCCGGAGGATCCATCTCTTGTGTCCCTCGGATTCCGGGCAACCTTCCGATGGGTGGCGCCATCTTCCATCCCACTGCGTGCAGCCCCCCGATCTTGCACCTGCGCAGTGCCCATGAATGGGATGCAATGCAGCCACCCGAAATCCCGTGAGACTTCGCTGAATGACATGGGATTTTGAAGCGCAAATCTAATCCGCACTGTCATTTACTGAAGCAATGAGGATCAGGCCCCGAAGCAACCGGATGTTGCCGCAGCAGGCAGCGACGACATCCAAGAGGTAAGTAGGGGCCGAAGGAGGGGGGGTAATCGTGGACGCTCCGGTCCTGGGGCTGGCTAACACTTCGGTCATGCCATCCCCTGACACTACCACGCTGCGTGATAGCGCAGACCGGCGTATGGATCAGTTGGCTTTTACCTTTGTGGGGGCCGGTTTGCGCCCGGTCTGCGCCGTGGCCATTGTGGCTATCGCCATTAAAAAGGTCGGACGTCTTGCTGAGGCCACCCGGTCCGGTAAGAATAGGGAGGATTGTAAGGACCTTTTGCTTTGCTCCGATTTTATTGCGTTTGTGATGGCTGCCATGAACGATGCCGCCCGGCTTGGCGGTAGGGCCTCGACACTGTTGGTGGCTATGCGTCGGTCAGTTTGGTTGCGTCAGTGGGCTGCTGACACCGCCGCTAAGAACTCACTGGGCTTCCCTTCTCGGGTCTCCATCTTTTTGGTGAGCGTCTGGATGCTCTGACCAAGGATGGTAGGCTTCCCCAGCGTAGAAAGCAGGCTCGACCCTTTCAGGGCTTCTCCTCTTTTCGTCCTTCAAGGGGAGGTCGTGGCCCACCTTTCTCAGGTAGTCGCAGAGACTCTTGGGGCCGAGGTAGGTCCTGCGGTTGCCCCGGTCTCTCTTGAGGGATCAAGCCCAAACCCCCTCCCAAGGCCCCTCAGGCATGAGGAGGCACCCCCGCCCGACCGGGAGGGGAGACGGCTTCGGCTTTTTGCTCACGTCTGGAGGCTTCGCGTCTCAGATCGGAGGATTCAAGAGGTGGTGTCCTCCGGTTACAAGATAGTTTGCAGCCTGGCCGCACCCAAGATTCCTCCTATCCCGGATATCCCAAAACCCTGTGTCGGCTCAGGGACTGCGTCAGGTGTCATTTGTCAGGTACCTCTTCAGGAACAGGTTCGGGGGTACTACTCCAATCTGTTCACAATGCCCAAGAAGGACGGCTCCCTGAGGCCCATCCTGGACTTAAAGGGTCTCAACAAGTTTGTCAGGTTCAAGCATTTTCGCATGGAGACTTTACGCTTGGCCGTAAGTTCTCTTCGGCGGGCGACTTCATAACCACGGTGGACATCAAGGATGCCTATCTTCACGTGCCAATCTTCCCAGGTCACCAGAGGTTCCTGAGGTTCGCTCTGGGGGATCAACACTACCAGTTTGTGGCCTTGCCGTTCGGTATCACCTCGGCTCCTCGGGTTTTCACCAAGCTGCTGGCTGGCGTCATGGCTCTCCTGAGGAATCAGGGCATTCGCATCCTTCCTTACCTGGACGACATTCTGATTGCTGCTCAGTCTCTTCATCAGGCCGAGAGAGATACTCAGGTGGTGACGTCCACTCTCGAGTCTTTCGGCTGGGTGATCAACTATCCCAAGTCTTCACTATCTCCGTCATTGGCGAGGTCCTTCCTGGGCATGACGCTGGATACTTCTCAGGTCAAGGTATTTCTCCCTCAGCAGAAGGTGGAGGGCATTCAGATGCAGGAACGGGCCCGGCTGTCGTGTCCTCACCCCTCCATTCGGCAGGGGATGCAGTTGGTGGGCCTCATGGTGTCTTGCTTCGAGGTGGTTGCCTTTGCTCAGTTCCACATGAGACCTCTTCAGTTGCATCTCTTGTCGGTTTGGGATCGGATTCAGGAGTCCCTGGATCAGGAGTTGCTCTGCCCCCTCCGGTCAGGCAGTCTCTCTCCTGGTGGCTGGACTCGAGGAATCTTCTAGTGGGCAGGACCTTTCTGCCTCCGTGTTGGGAGATTGTCACCACGGATGCCAGTCTGAGTTTGGCAGTCTCTGAAGTTCCAGGGTCAGTGTGGTCCCCAGGAAGCCCACGCGCCCATCAATATCCTAGAGCTGCGGGCGATCAGGTTGGTTCTCTCCCAGTTGACCCCCCTACCTTCAGGGTCGTGCTGTACAGGTCCGCTCGGACAATCAGATGGCAGTTGCCTACATCAATTATCAGGGAGGGACCCGGAGCAAGCGAGGTCTCAAGGAAGTGTCTCTGATCTTGTCTTGGGCAGAGGGGACTGTTCCCTGCATCTCGGCGGTTTACATCCCAGGGGTGGAGAATCAGGAGGCGGACTCCCTGAGCAGGGGGACGTCTCGCCTGGAGGAATGGTCCCTCAGCATCAAGATTTTTCACTACCTGTGTCGCCGCTGGGGTCAGCCGGACGTGGACTTCTTTGCGTCCCTTCACAATCATCAAGCTTCCAAGATTTGTCTCTCTGTCAAAGGACCCTCTGGCCTTCACCACGGACGCGCTAGCAATTCCTTGGACGGAGTTTCAGCTCCTCTATGTATTTCCTCCCTTTCCTCTGCTGGGTACCAGGAGGGGGTACCGGCCATTCTGGTTGCCCCCCCCGCTGGCCGAGGAGGGTATGGTTCGCGGACTCATACAGATGGCAGTAGATCGATTCGTCCTGCCCGATGATCTAGAGCTTCTCACGCAGGGACAGCTGCGCCATCCCAATTTACAAACGCTGGCTTTAACGGCTTGGCTGCTGAAACCCCTATCTTGATGGACAAGGGTTTGCCGGCCTCTGTTGTCGATACCTTGATTTGGGCTCGGAAGAAATCCTTGTCTTTTATCTATTACAGGGTCTGGCATTCTTACATTGCTTGGTGCGAGTCCAAATCTCTTTTTTTGTCGGGAATTTTCCATTCCCAGGATTCTGGAGTTTTTATAGCATGGTAGGATTCGAGCCTTCAACTTAGTACTCTCAAGGGACAGGTTTCGGCTCTGGCAATTATTTTCCAAAGATCTTTTGCCAATCACAGGCTTGTTAAGACCTTCTTCCAGTGGGTTACTCATGTGCATCCGCCGCGTAAGCACTTCTCTTAATCAGTAAGACTCCAGGGCTAGCCTTCCATACAGTCCTCATAGATCAGGCTGCACACCACTTCATAATACAATTCATATATTTATTAATCAAAAACTAATACATGAATTTTATATACAGCAAGACAACACATCACACATTAAAAAACATATATATTAAAAACCCAAGTGGGGAGGAACTCCAGGGCTAGAATACATAATGACACTCAATACTCTAGTGTCACCAATAATAAATAATCCACTAAATTTAATTATCCATAGTATATACTCATATCAACCAATATATATAAATTGGAACCAAAGAAATGCTATACACGAACCGCACCAGTCTAAATATCAAAGGGTGTGCTCTCTATCCCTGGTGCTAAAGAACCACAAAGAGAAAATTTGAATACCGGGTCCCCACACACCCAATAATATTGCACCAGGACAGATGGAATAAAGATAGGGCACTACCTCCTCATTAAGTAATAAAGGATAATTTTATTATATCAAAAACATGATTGTAAAAACCAACACTAAACAATACAATTTAAAACACATATAGACCACAATACTACAAAACACACACAAGGGGGCGCCAGGGTACCATTAAAATCTCATAGTAGCATAGTTCCAATAGAAAATATATGTTCAAACAAGATTAAAGAATTATAAAGCCATTTACTCAAATAAATTTATGTGCAGAGATGTGCAAAAAAATCATGTACTAAAGTGCAAACAGTATTATGGGGGTAGGTCCAGTTGGTATAATTACTGTATATCTATTGTTCCATGTCTCTTTCATATATTTTGGGTTGGTTTGAATATATTCTATGATGTATTGGATAGATAAACTTGTATGGAATTAACTTGCACAGGCACTTTTAATACTGTTTGCACTTTAGTACATGATTTTTTTGCACATCTCTGCACATACATTTATTTGAGTAAATGGCTTTATAATTCTTTAATCTTGTTTGAACATATATTTTCTATTGGAACTATGCTACTATGAGATTTTAATGGTACCCTGGCGCCCCCTTGTGTGTGTTTTGTAGTATTGTGGTCTATATGTGTTTTAAATTGTATTGTTTAGTGTTGGTTTTTACAATCATGTTTTTGATATAATAAAATTATCCTTTATTACTTAATGAGGAGGTAGTGCCCTATCTTTATTCCATCTGTCCTGGTGCAATATTATTGGGTGTGTGGGGACCCGGTATTCAAATTTTCTCTTTGTGAACCAATATATATACATTGACGTTTTTCTGGACAAGTTGCTATGTGCTAGTGCAATTAAAGAATCCTCAAATCTATAAAAATATATAATATAATAAATCAGTGCTGTTCCATATAAATAGACAGCATATATGTACTGTGCAATTAATAAAGTAAAGTGCCCTTAATAGTGCAAAAAGTGCTAAAGTGCCTAAGTGCAACCATGCATTAACCTATAAAGTGCCACTACTCGTCTCCAAAACATCAGCGATACACATCAGGAATAGAATATATCATCATAAGTCTAATAATCCACAATATAGAATACAGCCCAATTCCTCCCCACTTACCTTCTCACCTACGCGCTTCGTGGTCCTGAACCACTTCACAAGGGTGACGATATCTACTCAGCCAGCCTGCTTTTAAATGGTGTCTGGCATGCTCTGGCCGGATATGGCGTGGCGCGGCGCCCTCCTTCTCCCTCACTTCCGCCCCTCTCAACTCGCATCACAGTATGGGCAGAAGTGACGTCCCCGCACCTACCCCGCCCCCCGCACACCCACCTACTCGTCATCAGTGGGACCTCATCTAATTGCAGCTACTGCACTACACTGCACATCGCGCAGCTGCCCAGAAAAGAGTTGCGGCGCCTGTCAATCACCTCCCTCACCCGCAACTCCCACTACGCGCTGAACCATGTACTGGCCCCCCTATTAAAGCACATCAAGCCATCTGCCCCATATCCTGACAAATTTACTATCTGCTCTTGGCTCGCCCTAAAGTCCAGGCAATTTGAACATACACATTACACTCACATACCAATTTGCTGTTTGTTTAAACTAATAATAAATCCATTAATATGTCACTATCCTGGTCAAATATATACAGTACTACCATTACAACTTTATCTATTGAAGGGAAACAATCTACACCTTATCAATTACATATCCCATTCTAATATCTATAGAGGTACCAATCTAAATATAACCACTACATCAGATCTATAATAGTTGTTGTTAGAGTGCTTCCACTTCCATCCTCCCATATCAACTCCATTCTCTGGGCAATTTTGTTTAAAACTTTTCTAATATTCATGGGTGAATCTTGATCTTCTTCTCCATATATTTCCTCACGTCACTCCAAACCCTTACTGACTCCTTCGTCATCACCATAAGTTCTCCTTTCATTCTTTTAATTCCTTCACCATGGGTTCTATTCTCCTCCTACTCCTACATCCGCCGCGTAAGCCTCTGCTAGCAGTTTGGGATTTGAATTTGGTGTTGTCTGCTCTACAGGGTCCTCCTTTTGAGCCCTTGTGCAATGCTGCGCTGCTCATAATGACTCTTAAGGTAGCCTTTTTGGTCGATATTACTTCGGTACGTCGAGTCTCTGAGCTGGCGGCGCTTTCCATTAAACCTCCTTATTTTGAGCGGCATCAGGATAAGGTGGTGTTCCGTCTTAACCCGGAATTTTTGCCCTTGTCTGCCTTTCATCTCAATGAGGACATTGTCTTACCATCCTATTGTCCTGCCCCTGCTAATTCGAAGGAACGGAACCTTCATTCTCTGGATGTGGTCAGGGCACTCAAGTATTATTTGGTCGCCACTGAGCCTTTTAGGAAGTCTGATTCTCTTTTTGTTCTTCCTTCTGGTCCTAGGAAGGGTTTGCCTCCTGCTAAATCTACTATCAGCAAGTGGATTAGACAGGCGGCGGTGTGTGCTTATGGCGACTTTGCCCCTCCGGTGGCCGCGCTGGGCGGCCGCTCCCTCAGAGTCGGGCGCGCGGCAGCCTCTTCCTCCTCTTCGGGAGGCGCACCCGACGGCCGTGCACGTGCTCGCGAGCGCATTCCTCTTATGCCCTCCGCGGTGCTCCTCCCAGCGCATTCGCATTGAAGGGACCAATCCTGGTCCGGGGATCCTCTGCACTGGGGATGCCAGAGACTGGACAGCCTGGCTGGCTAGGTCATTCCTATCAGGGGCGAGATTGTGAGTTGCACCAATCACTTCACTGTTGCACCAGTCAGCACATTCCCTTTCCCATTGGCCAGTCACCATTTAAATATTTTCCGGCCCGGACCACCAGTACCCGTTATAGCCATTTCTAGCTTGGGTGTGCTCTTGAATTTCGTCTTAGTGTTTTTGACCCGGCTTCGTCCTTGACTAATCTTGCCCGCTGCCTGCATCGACCTTCTGCCTGTCTGACTTCGCTTCTGCCTTACCCCTTGGATACCGCGCTTCTGTGATCACCCGGCCTTGACCCCTTGCCAGTACTGACTACTCGTTGCCTAGCCCCTTGGTTTTGACGTTTTCGGACTTTTGTCGCAAGTACTCCTGTTTTGGGATACCCCGCAGTTCATCCATCTTTATTGTAAGCCAGCAATCTTTGCCCCAGTAAGTCCTGGGGGCAACCGAGTCTGGAGAGGCATAACCCGTGTCTCCAGCAAGCGGGGGCTTGTCTATAGGCACAAGAGGCGGTGGAGATTGGGGATTGTTGGCTCACGAGAGAAGGGTGTTCGGCGGTCTCTGACAGTAGAATTGATTTTACTGTGTACAGCATGGCCTGTTTCATCCCTCCCTTGTTATCGTTGCCCTTGGTTGCCTCTTTATGGTGATTGGTTCAAGTTAGGCTGTGTATTCTTTGCTCATGACTCCCCATCTCAGGGGTCGTGCGATCTAGGTCCGCTCGGACAATCAGACGGCTGTCGCCTACATCAATCGCCTACATCAAGCGAGCCCTCTAGGAGGTGACCCTGATCCTGTCTTGGGCAGAGGAGAATGTTCCCTGCATCTCGGCGGTTTACATCCCCGGGTTAGAGAACCAGGAGGCAGACTCCCTGAGCAGGGGGGCCTCTCGTCTTGGGGAATGGTCTCTCAGCAACAAGATCTTTCATGCTCTGTGTCTCCGTTTGGGTCCGGATGGGGACCTGTTTGCGTCCAGACACAATCACAAGCTCCCAAGGTTCGTCTCCCTGTCAAGAGATCCTCTGGCCTTTGCCACAGACGCTCTGGCAATTCCGTGGATGGAGTTCAGGCTCCTTTATGCATTTCCTCCGTTTCTCCTGGGCCGAGTGCTGCGCAAGATAGCCCAGGAGGGGGTACCAACCATCCTGATGGCTCCTCACTGGCCAAGGCGTAGTTGGTTCGCGGACATAGTTCAGATGTCAGCCGATGACCCAGGGCTTCTCAACTCAGGTTGTTCAGACCATGATTAGGGCGAGAAGAAGTCTTATTCCATGATTTACTACAGAGTCTGGCATGCCTACATTGCTTGGTGTGAATCCAAGAGTTTCCCTTGTCGCACTTTCTCTATTTCTGGGATTTTGGAATTTTTACAACACGGCTTAGACCTGGGTCTACAGCTGAGCACTCTAAAGGGCCAGGTCTCGGCCTTGGCCATCTTTTTCCAAAGATCCTTTGCCAATCATAGACTGATCAGGACTTTTTTCCAAGGAGTCACCCTTGTACGTCCACCACGTAAGCCTTTATTACCGGTGTGGGATTTGAATTTGGTGCTTTCTGCTCTCCAGGGTCCTCCCTTTGAGCCTTTGTGCAATGCTGCGTTGTCTATTTTGACCCTAAAGGTGGTCTTTTTGGTAGCAATCACCTCGGTGCGTCGCGTGTCTGAACTGGCCGCGCTTTGTATGAAGCCTCCTTACTTTGAGCGGCATAAGGATAAGGTGGTTTTTCGCTTTAAGCCTGATTTTTTGCCTAAGGTCGTTTCTCCCTTTCATCTTAATGAGGAGGTTGTCTTGCCTTCCCTGTGTCCAGAACCGACTAATTCTAAGGAAAGGAGCCTCCATGCCTTGGATGTGGTCAGAGCCATTAAGTTCTACCTGGTTGCGACTGAATCCTTCAGGAAATCGGATTCGCTCTTTGTTCTCACTGAGGGTGCCAGAAAGGGTTTGCCTCCGGCCAAGTCCACTCTCAGTAAGTGGCTCAGACAGGCGGTGGTGCAAGAATATTCTGCCAAGGGGAAGGAACCCCCTTTTCGTATTACAGCTCATTCTACTAGAGCTGTTGGGGCTTCTTGGGCTTTTCAGCACCAGGCATCTGTTGAACAAGTTTATAAGGCCGCTACTTGGTCTTCTGTTCATACCTTTACAAAGTTTTACAAGGTTGACGTTAGGGCCTCAGCTGATGCTGTCTTTGGCTGAAAGGTGCTTCATGTGGTAGTGAAATGAACTACATGCTGTTCCGCACTGGGGATCCCGCCCTAATGGACACTGCTTTTGGATGTCCCACATGTCATCACTTCTGGGACGACCTGGACTGGATATAGTGAAAAATACAATTCTGTGAAACTCACCTGTAGAACTGTTTTTGAATATATCCAGTCCAGGTCATCCCACCCCGCCCTTGGGTTCATTATCTCTTGTTTGCCTTTTATGGTGATTACCTTTTATATTGGACCATTGTCCTTAGTCTTTTGTTAGAGAGAGTACAAGCTGAAGCTATGTGATGTAACATGGTTTCGTGGCCTCCCGGCCTGTCTCCTTTATTACTGCTTTTTGACCACTGGGAATTCTACTGAGACACCTTATTTTATAGGGGGCCGGGAGGAGTTACAGCTCTGGATCTTGCAGTAACTGCGCCACCTGGTGGTGGCGGACTACCCACATGTCATCACTTCTGGGACGACCTGGACTGGATATATTCAAAAGCAATTCTACAGGTGAGTTTCACAGAATTGTATTATTGCAATGCCACAGCATACCATTGGCCTTCTAAACTGTAGCCAGGTGGAGTCTTTGGAGCCCTAGATGGTTACTAGGAAGCTCGGGCCATGATCAAATCTGCTTCCTCCTTCCGATACTCTACATGCATCTATGGTTCTCCCTTGGTGGACTAGTTGCCAGTCCACTCACTCGTGTACTTATCTGGAACCCCTCTTAGTGGGTCCTCGGGTGACATTTCTCTTCCTTATGATTCTGAAAGAGTATATTTCCTTTCCTCTAACTTTTTGTTTCTGGGAAACCCACTTCTTGTACCAGGGTTCTATGGAGCCATATATTGGTAGTGGACGGTACCATCCTTCCATAAGCAGTCCATAGGGAATTGATTGTTCTGGGTTAGACAGTTAAAGATGAACAACACACCCGATTTTCACTTTTTGGGGTATTGCTCCTCTCAGTGGGGGGGGGGGGGGGGGGGTACCCGCTGTGTGTATGGGAATGGGAATGGTTGATGGGAATCCTTAGCCTAGCAGTCCCAGTAAAAGTAGGTAACTTGGTGGGCCAGACTCCTCTTTAAAGTTAATGGCTATGTCTGCAGAGGAGCTATAGGAACATCTTGCTATAGTTAAAGCATTTGCTCCAGAACATTCCTCACATGGGTGAGTGTTTGTCTTGGTGGATACTAGTGTTGGGCTGGGAGGGACCAGAACTTAAAGTAAAAAAGTAAAAAAATAAAAATCAGTAGCCTACCTTACATAGTCCCACAACCGCTCTCCTTCCTGCTATGTCTGTCTACTTGATAAGGAAATCACTTCCTCATTCAGTTTTCAGTCTCCACCCTGCTGACCTGCTCCTACAATCAACCTTCAGTGGACTGTCATAGAACCAGGACTGTTCCTCTGGTTTCCCAGCAGAGGGCACCAAGGTTCCCCATGCGCTCGCATTGTCGCACTAGACATAGTAGGGCCAGTAAGTGTGTGAAAATGCATGTGCATTTGTATCGCATATGCGCATTACAAATGCATGAAAATGTGCTTGCTTTTGCGCATGCGCAGGGGCCTTTAAACACTGGCAAGCCCTGAGCTCCATTGCCAGTTGGTCATTTCTCCTGCCTGTTCCTGGGTTCCAGTCCTCCATTCTTGTGTTCCGACCCGGTTTGATCCTGACTACGCTCCGGCTCCCCTGACGACCTCGGCCTGTTTACGACCTTGATCCTGTTCCGCCTGCCACGACTTCAGCTTGTTCTACGTTTCCAGTCCAGCTCTGGTCTGTCTCCTACCCAGAACTTGGCAATACCAACTCCTAGGTTGCCTGACCTGGGGCCTCCCTGCAGCCCAGCCTTTACTCACCTTTAGAGGCTCTAGTTAAAACCAGGTTGTCCTTAGATTCCAGGCCTCCCGGTTGAGAGTTGAGCCGGTTCTTAGTCTTCGCAATTGGGGTTCACACCCGGTAGTCTGACATGGACTGAGAATGGAAACACCCCCACTTCCTCCCCAGAAATCCTGATTGGCTTCCTCTCTCTGCAGCTATGAAACCCCACCATCCTCTCTGGTCACACTGTGCTGGCAGACTGGAGACGCTCTTAGCCTGTAGCATCCCTCACCTCCCTTTTCTGGTCACACTATGTGCTGGCAGACTGGATACACTCTTAGCCTGTAGCATCTCTCACCTCCCTTTTCTGGTCACACTATGTGCTGGCAGACTGAAGACGCTCTTAGCCTGCAGCATTTCTCACTCGCTTTTTCTGATCACACTATATGCTGGCAGTAATAACTAGAGGCACAACGATGCAGTTTTATTTTTATTATGATATTTGTAAAGCACACACATCTCTGTTGCCACACCCTGTTTCTCCTCTCCAATGCTCTAAAACTTTTACAAATAACTTAGGAACTACAGGGGCTTTTTGAAAGTGGATTGAAGTTTGGGACAGTGCAACGTGTAGCCCGAGACAATGGGACAACAATCAGACGCTTGCCTTTAGTATAACTTTAAATGTAAGGGATCCAGTTGAGACTAGTGTTGCTGAGCTAGAGAAACAGCATACAGGAGAGTGTAGAAGAGACCAGGGCTGGAGGCCCATAATAGTGCAGAAAAATAGACCAGGCCCTAGATTTCTGTGGAAAGACATCTGGGGGAAAGAGACCAGACTGTGCTTCCACCCTCTAACAGCCAGGGGAAATGTTTTTAGTCAGAAGCGCTACACCGTCAGCAACGCTACAGTGATGGGTGCAGAGCTGTCACTGCACATAAGCCACCAAGCACAGCCGCTGGCCGCTCAATGCAGGGAACTGTTATCTGCTGGACCAGCCGGGCGACTACACTACCCCCCACCCAGAATGGCAAAGCAGGAGTTCCCGAGCAGCGCGCACCCGCACAAGGGGGGCACAAGGGACTCCATCTGACCTTCCAGTAAGTAGGCGGGTGCCAGACAACCACCGATCAGTTACTTGGCTGCACTATTATTTTATACTGTATCTGGGGCCTCCACCAGGTTTTGTGCTCAGGGGCCTCCACCACACTTAATCCGGCCCTGATGATGGGAGAGTTTAACTGATATATGTCGGGACTGTCTTTGTAAGGTACTGACAGCTTGCAATTGGACTTAGACTTAACTTTAAAGCGGACCTTCACCCTGAATAAGAGCCTATCTTATATGTTTCCCACACCCTGTACATACAGATTGCTCACATTAATCCGGACCTTGACCCTGAATAAGAGCCTATCTTATATGTTTCCCACACCCTGTACATACAGATTGCTCACATTAATCTGGACCTTGACCCTGAATAAGAGCCTATCTTATATGTTTCCCCCCCTGTACATACAGATTGCCCACATTAATCTGGACCTTCACCCTGAATAAGAGCCTATCTTATATATCCCCCCCCCCGTACATACAGATTGCCCACATTAAAAATCATCCTACCTGCATCTTCTGCATGTTATGAGCCTTGAAACATCCAAGATGGCGGGTCATGGAGCATCAGGCAGCCTGCAAACAGGAAGTGTCTTCTGACAATCTGCATTCTGGGATTGCTGACCTTTCCCTAACCCCAGCTTTGCTCTGTTTGTGCAAAGTACAGCTATAACCCTGCCCCCTGTACTTTATCCTGCTCTCCTCAGAATGTGTGATGGTGGCGCCCGTATCCTAGTCCTGAACAGAGTTGCAGCCCAGTGGGGGAAAGAATAGTAAGTAAGTGACTAATAACTTAAAATATATTAATATTCTTAGTATACAGTACGTCCTGCTCCAGATATAGTACTTACACTTGGGTTATCCTCCGCCAGATGGCGCTGCACTGCAGATACATGCAAAACAGGCTCCTCCCGGCTAAATACCCGGTGACCTCCCACAAATCCCCAGATTTCTCTGCAGTGCTGACTGCGAAGACATGAAGCATCACTCTCTCGCAGGTGAGCGGGGCTATTACAGCCTGCGGCCCTGTTGGACTATTCCCACCCGTCCTGGTTGTATTGTGCCTCCCATCCTGGGCTGCGCTGGTCGGGTGAAGGTAGGCAGCACCACGCGTGCTTATGGAGCGCTGCTCCTCCGCAGTCCCCCACCAAAGGGTAGGCGGTGTAGGCTGATGGTGAGCCTCTATGGGATGCCCCTCCCGCATTACTGCCCCTTGCCCCGTGTAGCGGTGGGTCCTGTACCAAGGACCGCCATCCTCCCTCGTTCCCCCCATAGTCGGGGGGGGAAAGAAAGGGGGGGGTGTGTGTGCCTGTGTGGTCTGTATTGGATCCTTGCACGTATATGGCTTTTGTCTGTCTTTGAACCTTTATAGATATGGTGTCAGCCGCCGCGCCCTTTCTATGTATGGTCTGTATTGGACCCTTGCACTTATATGGCCTTGTCTGTCTTTGGACTTTTACACATAAGGTGTCAGCCGACGCGCCCTTTCTATGTATTTTACTTGCGGCTGCCGCCGCCGCACGCATTTCTTCCTTAGTTGAAGGCTCCGCGCCGGGCGGCGGCGTTACCTCAGACAGGTACGTGTCCTCATTGGCTGTTGTCGGACTTCGTGTTCCTCGGGAGGGCGGGGTCTGGTTTGGCGCGCTCCGCGTCATGGACCGCTGGCCCGCCCTTCGAGGTACACGGCGCCATTTTGCCTGTTCGCGCGTGGCACGTGGGACGCTCCTGATTACCGTGGTACTGTAAGTGCCCTCGCAGGCAGCTTATTCTCATTACAGTTGTCCTGGTTCTGACACCATTTTCTTCTCTTTGTGTCTTTCAGACCAGTGAACACCATTGGCTTCTCCCGGCCTGGTGTAAAATTATAGCGGGGCTTGTAAAATTCTCCCACTTCCCTAGCGGGTCTTTGGGGCATCCAGGGTTGCTTATAGTGTAAATCCCTACTGGCATATTGTGCCTTGAATAATCATCATATGGAGGCATCTCAGAATTATGTGACCGGGGTCCCTCTGGGACAAGACCGGCTGTGTATAGCGTGTGGACAACCCCATGCCGATGCTGACAGGGCACGGGTCTGCGGACCCTGTGCCGAGCAAGCACTGGCTCTGCAATCAGGCCTGCCAGTGGCTGCACCTCGCTTCATTTCACCTATTTCCCCTTGCTTAAATCTCACTCCTGCTGAGTCGCATATAAAGGGGGAGTTGCAGCCTGTTGCGTCTTCCAGACTGCCCACGGCTGAACAGTTCATTGAGAGGTTGTCAGAGCGCAAGGGCCCTGGTAAGAAGCGGCACTTGATGTCTCCTGTTTTTGTTTTTCCTATGGGAACTGAGGAGTTTTCTACTCCGTGTGACTATTCCCCTTCTGATGAAGGAGAGCTATTCTCTGACTCAGGCTCATCTGATGAGAGGCCGAGGAGTCATGACGATTCTGGACTTGAATTCTGGGGCCAGTGTGACACTGACGATTTGTTGATCAAGGTCTTTAAGGCCCTGTCTATCTCTCTCCCTGGTGAAGCTTCCAAACCAAGAGGGGAGCGTTTCCATACAGCAACAGCACGTTTGGAAATCCTAGAACAGGCTCACTTCCATGCTCTTGTTCTCAAGGAATGGGAATGCCCCAGTAGACTTTCAGGGGTCCCAGGGGACTGGGATAGGAAATACCCCTTTCCCCCTGAGGTGGTTAATTGCTGGCCATCCCCCCCCCCGTGGTGGATGCCCCGATCATAGGGGTTCCTAACCCCCCCTTTATTACAGCCCCTGCTCATAATATCCTTCGGGATGCTGAGGACCGGCGCATTGAGCTGCTGGCCTCCCACGCCTTTTCTTGTGCAGGGACAGCGTTGCGCCCGGTCTGTGCCGCGGCTATTACTGCAGTGGCCGCTAGAACCCTCGTCAGAAAGATGCTTGATCATCACTCTGATAATCTCCCCTGGGAGGTGTTTAATGCACTCTCCAACTGTGATGTGTTTGTAAGATTCATCCTATTAGCATTGGACGACACCATTAGAATGTGTGCAAGAACTTCTGCCCTTGTGGTGGCTATACGTCGCTTGGTTTGGCTGCGACAGTGGGGTGCTGATGATGCTACTAAAAAGACTCTTACTGGGCTTCCCTTTAGAGGGCAACGCTTGTTTGGGGCCCATCTAGACCTGTTTGGCAAAAAGGGTAAGTTACTCCAACGCAGGCGGCCGTCTAGGCCCCCTCGGGACAGGGGCACCCCTATTTCCCCCTTCCTTAGTGTTAAACAAGAACCAGGGGTGTCCTTCGTGGGGGCTCGCGCAGACTCCAGCCCCGGGAGCAGCAGACAACGCTCTGGCCCCTCCGGCCGGGCTAAGCCTAAATCTTCCACCAATCCTCCTCAAGCGTGATGGGGCGCCCTCACCCGTCTGGGTGAGGGGATGGCTGCGGCACTTTGCTCTTGTCAGGAGGCGTTACGCCTCATACTGGTGGATTCAGGAGGTTGTGTCCTCCAGATACAAGATAGAGTTTGCTGCGCGGCCTTCCCCAGTTTTATCAGGTCCCAGGTACTCCTGGTCCCTGCTGCTGTTCAGTTGCTGGCACAGGCCATGCTAGGCCTGCGAGGTCAGAGGGTCTCTTGCAGATTGCCCGTAACAGGCAGAGGCAGGGGCCGCTACACCAACTATTCTCAGTGTGTCACACACCCCGCTTCCCCTTTAATTCTTACGATCGGGTTACTCCACCAGCAGGTGGCGACGTTGCAGAGAGAAGTCTTGAAAACGAGCCCCTTCCGGCCTACATATACCTGGGACCTCCCACTTAACACCCAGTGTTTTCTCTCTGCAAGATGTGACAAGACAGAAGAAAGAAGATCAATCCCCGGCCCCCCTTTTGATCTATTTCTGCCCAGTTCTATTGTTCACATGCCTAGATGGTTAATGGAAGCCTCCCAGCCCAGGTTGCTGGCTGGGCAACGGTAGATGGCACTAGGTGCCTAGGAGCTTATCTCCTCCGCTCGACCCCACGCGTGGGGCAATGCGGCTATCCGGCATGGTGATCCGGATTTAGGATGCCCCTGTCCCGATGTTCCCCTTTGGCCATCTTCTCCCGCTCGGTCCCTTCTCCCTTCACTTTGGGGGGGGGGGGGGGTGGTTGTGCATGGGGTGCTTTTACTTTTATTATGTGTGTATGTGTGGGGGAGCGCTGGCAGACGCAGGGTCAGCGCCGCGGTGTGCGGGCGCGTGGCCTGGGCTGCTGGGGTTCTGCCTCTTTACTTGTTTGTTTTTTAAAAGGCTTCCCCCCGCTGGGTCTAAGGGCGTCTGAGGCTCCCGTTTGCATGCGGCGCCGCCATTCGGCGGGCCGCGCTATTCAAGTCCTGGGAGCGGGGCCGCGTTCTCTGCGGCCCTCGCTCTGTGACGCGCTGGCGGGGGGCGTGGCCGGAGCGCGCTGAGTCCGGGCCACCTCACTTCTTCTGTCTCATCAAAGAGACAGGTGCTGGGGCTGAGTTGGGGAAGGCGCGTGTCCAGGAGTGCGGTGTTTCTCTTCAGTGGCAGAAACAGGTAGCGGTCCCCACCTCGCGCACGTGGGGCCGTCATTTTAACTGTGTATGCTTGTGTTTGGAGTTTCCTGGGCACTTTAGCTTAAACTCCTGGAGGCACTTATTGCTTGATACATATATAGATATATATATATATATATTTTTTTTGTCTTCATGATACTTATGTATGGTTTACCAGTGTTTTGTTTCATATTTGTGTGTGATGCATGCTGGCTAATTTTCCTGGGGGACTGACTGTGGTCTCTTTTCCTCTACAGATTCTGGAATCCCCTCACTGCAGTGGCTCTCCCGGTCTGATATACCTGGCTAGTCTTAGTCTCCAAATTGGGTTTTTCCTAGGCTTAAAAAATCCTCCCACTCCCGGGACTTTAATTATAAAGGGGCATCCCGGGTTGCTTAATGCGTAAAACCCTGGGTTGTTGCAAATACCATAATTTCACCATATGGAGGCTTCCGACGTTACCGGAAATGGCTCTTCGGGGCTATCCAGGCTGTGTGGGGGTTGTGGGGCTCCGCTCCCAGGCGGTGATGTCATATTATGCGTTCCATATGCAAAGCAGAATATTGCGAGCCAGTCCGTCGCTCCGGCTTCTGGCTCCTCGCAACTCCCGTCATCTCCTACCCCCCTCCCTTATTCCGGACCACGTGTGACATTGTCAAAAGTGGGGATTCGCAATCCGAGGTGCGTGCGCGATTGTCCAACCTCGAGAAGATAATTTCCGCCACGGTAGCTCAGAATACTACGGCGAAGCGGAAGCACCTTTCTCCGGCAGCGCCTGCTTCGGAGGATGAGGTATTTGAAATTTTGGATTGGTCCGATTGTCCCCCTGATGAGGAGGGGGAACTCCTTGAGGAGTCGGATGAGCCTGAAGACCAGCTATTGGTTGACACTGCTGGCGATCAGGCTGTGGGGGTGTCCCTTGACACTCCTTCCATTTTGGCTCAAATGTTTGAAATTTTGGCTTTGGATCCACCTGAGGCGGTCCCTCCGCCAAAGGGTGAGTTGTTTGATGTGCCCCAGATGCGTTTGGTGTTTCCCAGGCAACAACACTTTGTGAGGGTTGTCCTTAAGGAATGGGAACAACCCATGCGCCTGGCTGGAATTCCTCCTAGTTGGGATAAACGTTATCCCTTTCCGGAGGACTTGGTGAAGCTTTGGTCTGTCCCCCTGACGTCGATACACCTGTGTTAGGGCTGTCGAACACGGCTGTGTTGCACTCCCCTGACACTACTACCATTAAAGATGGTGAGGATCGTCGGATTGATCAATTGGCTCGCCATGGTTTTATCAGTGCCGGATCGACACTGCGGCCGGTGTGTGCTTCGGCGCTTCTTCTGTTGGCAGTTAGGTCCATTATTAGGGATCTGTACGCAGGTCTTGATCCCGCTTGTGATGAGTTTAGTTCTCTCAAGCAGTGTGAGTCGTTTATTTCCTTTGTCTTGACCGCCCAGGACGATGCACTTGTGATGAGTAGCAGGACAGCAGCACTGCTGGTTGCTATTCGTCGGTCAGTGTGGCTGCACCAGTGGACGGCGGACCTTAGCTCTAAGAAGGCGCTTACAGCGCTTCCTTTTGTAGGTTTGCGCCTGTTTGGTGATAAATTGGATTCAGTTACCAAGGGTGGTAAATTGCCTCAACGCAAGAGGCCCCGTCGCTCCTTTCGGGGTGCGACTTCCTTTAGTCCCTCCTTTCGAGGAGTCAGAGCGGGCAGAGGGGCGTCCTTTCCCGCTACTAGGGGTGCAGGTTGGACCCGGGGAGGGGCCGTGGCCGTCCCGGTCAGTCCTGGGGCGCCAAGCCCAAACTTGCTGGTAAGCCCGCTCAGCAATGAGGGGCTGCCCTCACCCGTGCGGGTGGGGGGACGATTGCGACAATTCTCCCTGGTTTGGGACCAGGAGGTTCAGGACAGATGGATCCGGGAGGTGGTGCCCACCGATCCTTTGGCCGCGCAGGGGCTTCTTGCGTCGGTAAGGAATCTTCTGGAAATGGCGGTCATCCGGCCGGTGCCGCGCTTAGAGGTGGGCCTCGGTTTTTACTCCAATCTTTTCACAGTTCCCAAGAAGGACGGGTCGGTTCGCCCCGTCCTGGATCTGAAGTTCCTCAACAGGTTCATCCGTGCTCGGAAGTTTCGCATGGAAACTCTGCGTTCGGCCGTCGGTTTTCTTCGACAGGGGGACTTCATGACGTCCATAGACATCAAGGATGCTTACCTTCATGTTCCCATCTGCCAGGCTCATCAGCGTTTTCTTCGGTTTGTGATGAGGGATCCAAGAGTGTTCACCAAGGTGTTGGCAGGGGTGATGGCCATTCTCAGATCTCGGGGCATTCGTGTCGTACCTTATCTGGACGACCGGCTCATCATGGCTCCTTCCCTCAATCAATCGGAGACAGACACCAGGACGGTGGTCTCCACGCTGGAAAGCTTCGGTTGGGTGATCAGCCTTCCCAAGCCCTCCCTTGCTCCGGCCAGGGTGGTGTCCTTTCTGGGAATGCGGTTGGATTCTTGTCAACACAGGGTGTTTCTGCCTCAGTCCAAGATTTGTCTGATTCAGGAGTTGGCTTGGGTCCTTCTTTCCAATCCTCGGCCGTCCATCTGTCTGGGGATGAGGCTGGTAGGGTTGATATTTGCCTCAATTTTCCTTTTGCTCAATTTCACACAAGGACGCTTCAGCTTCATCTGTTGACGTCTTGGGACCGGCGACCACGGCCTTGGATCGGCCCTTTCAGGTTTCCTCCCGGGTCCAGCAGTGCCTTCAATGGTGGTTGGTCTCGACCAATCTCTTGAGGGGCAGGTCTTTCCTGACTCCTCTTTGGGAAATTGTCACCACGGACTCAAGTCTTTCGGGATGGGGGGGATTCTGGAAGGATCTTCAGTTCTGGGGGCAGTGGGGGCCTCGGGAGGCCCTCTTGCCCATCAATATTCTGGAACTGAGAGCCATCCATCTGGTTCTTGTTCTTTTGACTCAACATGTTCTGGGCCTTCTGGTTCAGGTTCGCTCGGACAATCGAACAGCGGTTGCTTACATCAATCATCAGGGAGGGACTCGCAGTCTGGGTGCCCTCAGAGAGGTGTCCCTGATCCTGACCTGGGCGGAGGCCCATGTTCCTTGTCTCTCGGCAGTTTACATTCCATGTGTGGAAAACAGGGAAGCAGATCTGTTGAGCAGGTGCTCTTCCCGTCTGGGAGAATGGGCTCTCCATCCTCAAGTCTTTTGGTCGCTGTGCCTCCGGTGGGGGACACCGGAGGTGGACCTGTTTGCCTCTCGTCACAATTGCAGGCTCCCGACCTTCGTGTCGCTCTCCCGGGATCCTCTGGCTCTGGCGGTGGACGCCATGTCGCTGAGCTGGGGGGATCTGGGGTTTCTGTACCTGTTTCCTCCGATACCCATGCTAGGCAGGGTGGTACGGAAGCTGGCTCTGGAAAGGGTGTCCGCCATTCTCGTGGCTCCAAGGTGGCCAAGGCGAGTATGGTTCGCAGAGATCGTTTGGCTGGCAGTGGATCAGTTCGTTCTGCCTCTGCGGCCCGATCTGCTTACGCAGGGTCGGCTGTGTTACCCCAATTTACCAACGCTGGGTTTGACGGCTTGGCTGCTGAAACCTCCATCTTGAAGGAGGAGGGTCTTTCTGACTCGGTTGTTAAGACTCTGATCAGTGCCCGGAAGAGGTCTTCTTCTATCATCTACTATAGGACTTGGAAAGCCTATATCGCTTGGTGTGAGATTAGATCTTTGCCTTGTAGGGTCTTTTCGGTCTCCAGGATTCTGGAGTTTTTGCAATCTGGGCTGGACTCTGGTCTTCAGCTGAGTACTTTGAAAGGGCAGGTTTCTGCCTTATCTATCTTTTTTCAGAAGCGTTTTGCGCTTCATCCTTTAGTTAAAACCTTTTTCCATTACTCCCGGTTTGGGACTTGAACTTGGTTCTCTCTGCTCTTCAGGCTCCTCCCTTTGAGTCCTTGCAGGATATTGCCTTGTCTACCTTGACTCAGAAGACTGCCTTCTTGGTAGCTATCACTTCGGTTCGGCGTGTCTCGGAGCTGGCGGCCTTGTCGATTCAGGCGCCCTACTTTGAGAGGCATCAGGACAAGGTGGTCTTTCGGTTCAAACCGGACTTTCTTCCTAAGGTTGTTTCTGCTTTTCATTTGAATCAGGATATTGTTCTTCCCTCCTAAGCCTAAGAATGACAAGGAGAGGGTTTTGCATTGTTTGGATGTAGTACGCTGTGTTAAGTACTATTTGATTACTACTTCTCCTTTTCGTAAAACTGATGCCTTTTTGTTGTGCCCTGTGGGCCTAGGAAGGGCTTGGCTCCGGCCAAATCTTCCATTAGCAAATGGATACGTCAGGCCGTTATTGGGGCCTCTTCTACTAAGGGGAAAGTTCCCCCTTTTCGTATCACTGCTCATTCTACTCGCGCCGTTGGAGCGTCTTGGGCTTTTCAGCACCACTCTTCTGTTGAACAAGTTTGTAAGGCTGCTACTTGGTCTTCTGTTCATACTTTTTCTAAGTTTTACAAGGTTGATGTGCGGGCCTCAGCGGATGCTGTGTTTGGCCGCAAGGTTCTGCAGACTGCAGTCATTTAAGTTATGCTTCATTTTGCCTTCGGATACCCATCCCTTGTGGACACTGCTTTTGGATGTCCCGATCGTAAGAATTAAAGGGGAAGCGGGGTGTGTGACACACTGAGAATAATACCATTTTGTGAGTACTCACCTGTAAAATGGATATTGTCAGTGTGTCACACACCCCGCTTCACCCGCCCTTTTAGGTATCCTGGATCCTTTATATGGTGAAGCTTTTCTTTTATTTTGAGGTTACCATTGGATTTCCTGGTACCTTGTCTTTCTGCTTTTGAATTCACTGGGTTTTAAGTGGGAGATCCCAGGTATATGTAGGCCGGAAGGGGCTCGTTTTCAAGACTTCTCTCTGCAACGTCACCACCTGCTGGTGGAGTAACCCGATCGTAAGAATTAAAGGGGAAGCAGGGTGTGTGACACACTGACAATATCCATTTTACAGGTGAGTACTCACAAAATGGTATTTTTCCACAGTCCCTCAAAAGGATGGGTCGGGCTGGCCCATTCTGGATTCACAGCAATTCTCTAATTACAGGCAGTTTCTGCATGGAAACTCTGAGATGGGCCATCAGCGCCTTGCGCCCAGGGGGCTTCTTGCCGTCTGGGGAGCTCTAAAATGCTTATGTTCACATCCCTGTGCCTTCAGGACACCGAGGCTCTTCAGGTTCGTGTTGGAAGTCCAACACTGCTAATTGTGGCCTTGTTATCTGGCCTCTCTTCAGCTCCCAGAGTGCTAACTCAGGTGCTGACGGCGGTGATGTCTCTGATGAGACCAAGGGGCGTCCGGGCGATGACCTACCTTTCTCACTTCCCAGTCTCTACGTCAGGCTAAGTTGGATACCCGGCTGGTGGTGTGCATTGGGAGGCATTTGGATGGGTGATCAATCACCCCAAGTCCTCATTGTCCCCTTAATTGGTAACTCCATTACTAGGAATGAATCTGGATTAGGTTCAAACCAGAATCTCCCCTTCTCAGCAATAAAGTGGGCAATCTGGTCACATGGGCTCAGTCCCTCATTGCTGTCCTGGTCCCTTCACCAGGCAGGGATGCAGCTGGTGGGCCTGTTGGTGGCTTGCTCGGAAGAGGTCCCTTATGCTCAGTTCCCCTTGGGCCCTTCTGCGACTTCTATTGTTAATACAGGACAGGGATCCAGCATCCCTGGAGCAGGGTCTGTGGGCCTTGGTAAGAAGGTTTCTCTTGGAGTGGATGAACTCAAGGAACCTGTCTGGGGGCAGTTCCTTCTTGCCCCTTCCTGGAAATGGTCACCATGGATGCCAACCTATCAGGTTGAAGGGGGAGGGTTTCTTCTGAAACTCCCTGCGATTCTGGGGGAGATGGGGCCCTTAGAAGGTCCTTACGCCTATTGATGTTTGAAACAGTGAGCGTTTTCAGTTGGTTCTATCTCGCTTGACTACTTCCCTTCTGGGACTGCCAGTTTGGGGGCGCTCGGTCTGTCTGACGACAGTGTCCTACATTAATCATTGGAAGGGGCCTGGAGCTGGTGGACCCTCCAGGAAGTGTCTATGTTCCTAATCTGGGTGGAGACAATGTTCCCTGCATATCAGTGATATTCGCTCCGGTGGAGTCCCTCTGCGACAGGATGTGCTAATCCCTGTGTCACTATGGGGTCCAACCAGTTGTGGATCTGTTTGTGTTCCGTCACTATCACAGGCTCTCGGCCTTTGTTTCCCTGTCCCAGGATCCTCTGGCAGTGGTCCGGATGCCTTAGTAACATCATGACTGGACGTTCGGTTCTGTATGTTTTTTCTCCATTCCCCCTGCTAGGCAGGGTTCTGCGCAAGATTGCTCTGGTTAGGGGACCAGTGATTCTGGTGGCCCCCAGGTGCCCTAGTAGAGTGTGGTTTGCAGACATGGTACCGAGGACAGTAGTTTTCTGTACCTTTTGCCAGGAGTGCCAGCTCTGCTCACTCTGGGCCCCCTTTACGTCACTCCAATCTACAGACTCTGGCCTAGTCGGCCTGACTGATGAAACATCCACCTTGATGGAGACAGGCTTATCTCTCTCTGTGATTGAGACTATGGGAAGGCTAGGAGCAAGCTTCTTCCTCCTCTTCTTCTATCTGTTATAGGGTATGGCATACCCATGTTGATTGGTGTGAGTCTAGGTCTCTTCCCTGTTGGGCGTTCTTGGTTCCCAGGGTTCTAGAGTTGGTTTCAGCATGATTTGGAGTTGGTTCTCCAACTCAGTACTCTGATGGGTCAGGTTCTGCCCTGTCCACCTTGCCTTAGTGGTCTCTGGTTCAGTCTTCCTTGGTTAAGACTTCTTTCAGGGGGTACTCATGTGCGTCCCCCATGTAATCCTATGGTCCCTGCTGGGATTTGAAATTGAATTCATTCTGTCTGCTTGCAGGGTTTTGTCCCTTTGGTCCTATTCAGGATTCTGTCTGGCTGTTCTTACCCTCAAGGTTGTCCTTCTGGTGACTGTTACCTTGGTCAGGCGTGTGTTAGCGGGCGGCTCTGTCTACCTAGCCCCCATTCTTGAGATACAGCAGGATAAGGTGGAGTTCCGCCTGAAGCCGGACTCTCCGCATCAGGTGGTGTCTTATGTTCATTGATTCGAGATATTGTTCTTCCTGCTATGCCTTTTTCCTAGCAACGCTGAGGAAAGGGTTCTGCTTTCCTTGAACAGGTGTTGGAAGTTTTTTCCTTGGTAGTCACTGTGTCCTTTAGAACTGATGTTCCTTGGGGCCTATGGTCACTACATCCTGAATGTGCCCGATCTCGTCTGCTCTCGGGGAGTTGGGCGGCTTTGGCCCTGGTTATTACTTGAATGGATGTTCCTTCTGGTACTTGGAAGGGTTTTTTGGCTTCTGCCAAGTCTACTGTTAGCGATTGGATTTGCCAGGCTGTTTTTCAGGCCTATTCCAACAAGGGGAAGAATCTTCCTTTCGCTTTGATTCTTATTCTACTCGTGCTTGATGCCTCTTGGGCTTTTCAGCACCAGGCTTCTGTTGAACTGGTTTGCTAGGCCACTACCTTGGTCTTCTGTTCATACCTTTGCAAAGTTACAAGGTTGATGTTAGGGCCTCAGCTCATGCTGTCTTGGCCGCATGGTTATGCAGGTGCCAGTGGTTTTAAACTGTTGTCTTTTTTGTTGGGGATCCCACCCTACTTTATGGACACTGCTATTGGATGTCCCAAGTGTACGTAATCTATCTGGAGCAGGACGTACTGTATACTAAGAATAATACAATTCTGTGAAATACTCACCTGTAGAATTGGTATTATAAGTATACAGTACGTCCTGCTCCACCCCACCCTGGTTTTTGCATTATTCTGGATCCCCTGTATGGTGATTGTTACCATTGTTATAGTTACCCGTTTTTTGGTGGTTAATTCTCCCGGCTTCTTTTTCACTGCTTTTCAATGCTGGGGATTTGTGGGAGGTCCCCGGGTATTTGAGGGGCCGGGAGCAGCCTGTTTTGCATGTCTCTGCAGTGCAGCGCCATCTGGCGGAGGATAACCCAAGTGTAAGTACTATATCTGGAGCAGGACGTACTGTATACAAATAATATCAATTCTACAGGTGAGTATTTCACAGAATTGTATTTTTAGATGCTGAGGAATAGTTTTTTTAAGGATTTGGGCTTTTCATTAAATCATGCTGAAGGTCCGGTTTAATGAAAGGCTCAAACCCTTAAATAACTATTCCCCAGCATCTAAATTGAATTAAGTTTTTAGTCAGTTACTTATTTTCCCCCGCCAGGCTGCAACTCTGTTCAGGACTCTAGGATACTGGCGCCGCCATCTTGACTCAGAAGCATCACACATACTGAGGAGATGGGGATAAAGTACAGGGGGTCGGGTTATAGCTGTGATTTGCACAAACAGAGCAGAGCTGGGGTTAGGGAAAGGTCAGCAATCAGAAGACACTTCCTGTTTGCCAGGCTGACTGATGCTCCATGAGCCGCCATCTTGGCTGTTTAAAGGCTCATAAAATAGAAAGATGCAGAACAGTAGATGCAGGTAGGATGATTTTTAATGTGAGCAATCTGTATACAGGGTGTGGGAAACATATAAGATAGACTCTTATTCAGGGTGAGGGTCCGGATTAATGTGAGCAATCTGTATGTACAGGGGGGAAACATAAGTTAGGCTCTTATTCAGGGTGAGGGTCCAGATTAATGTGGGCAATCTGTATGTACAGGGTGTGGGAAACATATAAGATAGGCTCTTATTCAGAGTGAGGGTCCGGATTAATGTGGGAAATCTGTATGTACGGGGGGGGGGAACATATAAGATAGGGTGAAGGTCCGGTTAAATCATGCTGAAGGTCCGGTTAAACGTAGCATTTGAAGGCTGTCTAAGCTAAACAATCTTAGAAAATATTTATTTTTTGGAGGTGTGGAAACCTTGGGTTTGGAATTTTCTCCCTACAGATTTTGATGTAAACCTAATAAGCATCTGATCCTTCCTTGACCCCCTCCTTTACCCCCCCCCCCCTTATAGGGGTTATTTTTCTTTTTCTTTTAGTTTATTTGAATGTAACTTTTTTAGTAACTTTTGAATGGATTTTCTTGTCTGCAGTGAATAAGCTTCTGACTGTGACTTAAGTTGTCTGTAATTATTAAATTCTGTGTATGAACAGTATAATGCTGATAGAATGATGTTCTGGAATATACACAATAAAAAGATTGATAAAGAAAATATTTATTTTTTTCCTTTGGTTTTATTATTTTCATCTATCACAAAATTCGGAGAAAAATACTATTCTAGAATTATCTCTCGTGTGTGTTTAAGTCCTATTTTTTCTTACAGCTCAGCTTCATAAACTGACAGTAACTGTGCTGAGGATCCCACTGACACCAGAGACAGCCATCATGGAATGAATGATCTGGCCCGCATATAAGATAGGCTCTTATTCAGGGTGAGGGTCCGGATTAATGTGGGCAATATGTATGTACAGGGTGGGGGAAACATACAAGATAGGCTCTTATGCAGGGTGAGGGTCTGGATTAATGTGAGCAATCTGTATGTACAGGGGGGAAACATATAAGATAGACTCTTATTCAGGGTGAGGGTCTGGATTTATGTGGGCAATCTGTATGTACAGGGGGGAAACATACAAGATAGGCTCTTATTCAGGGTGAGGGTCCGGATTAATGTGGGCAATCTGTTTGTACAGGGGGGAAACATACAAGATAGGCTTTTATTCAGGGTGAGGGTCTGCTTTAAATCATACTGAAGTTCCACTTTAATGGAGCATTTGAAGGCTGGCTAAACAATCTTAGAAAATATGTATTTTTTTCCTTTGGTTTTATTATTTTCATCTATCACAAAATTCAGAGAAAAATACTATTCTAGAATGATCTCTCGTGTGTTTTAAGTCCTATTTTTTCTTACAGCTCAGCTTCATAAACTGACAGCAACTGTGCTGAGGATCCCACTGACGCCGGAGACAGCCATCATGGAATGAATGAGCTCGCCCTGGTCAGCAGCTATGCTCTCTATGCTCCTCTATCTGATCCTCCAGGGCGTGTCCTCCTGCGGAGTCATCCATGACCCGCCCACACAGTGCAGCCTCTCTGCATCTCATCCTCTCTTTCAATATAGTATTGAACGTCCTGGAGATTTTGTGATCGGTGGCTTGTTCTCTGTGAACTGGCAGCTGCGTGAACTTCCCGACTATCGAATTTATAGGCCCCGGTTTATGTGTATGATGTAAGTCCTTTAAGAGCCACCTACAGACCCTGCCGCCCCCCCCCCCCCCCCCCCGGATGAGTGGATGAGTTAAACCGGACCTTCACCATGATTTAATGAAAAGCCCAAACCCTTCAAAAACGATTCCCCAGCATCTAAAATTAATATATTTTAAGTTTTTAGTCACTTATTATTCTTTCCCCCACTGGGCTGCAACTCTGTTCAGGACTCTAGGATACGGCCGCCGCCCTCAGAAGCATCACATACTAAGGAGAGGAGAGCAGGATAAAGTGCAGGGGGGCGGGGTTATACCTGTGCTTTGAACAGACAGAGCAGAGCTGGGGTCAGGGAAAGGACAGCAATCCCAGAATGCAGAGGAACACAATCAGAAGACACTTCCTGTTTGCAGGCTGCCTGATGCTCCATGGGCCGCCATCTTGGATGTTTAAAGGCTCATTACATGCAGTAGATGCAGGTAGGATAATTTTTAATGTGAGCAATGTGTATGTACAGGGTGGGGGAAACATATAAGATAAGGTCTTATTCAGGGTGAAGGTCCGGATTAATGTGAGCAATCTGTATGTACAGGGGGGAAAACATATAAGATAGGCTCTTATTCAGGGTGAAGGTCTGGATTAATGTGAGCAATCTGTATGTACAGGGGGGAAACATATAAGATATTCTCTTATTCAGGGTGAAGGTCCACTTTAAGAGGGCCCCAAAGGCAGCCCCTTCTCTATCACTTCACTGCAGGTCACACGCACTCGTCAGGAGGTTCTGTTGAATTCGGGCCCCCAGCATGGGAGGGAATTTGGGCACTCGCTGTGAATTTATGCTACACACTCAGGACCAGATTATGTGGTGGAAGCAGGAAGCCCCCCATAAGAAATATAGATTATTGCTGCCCCTGTTAACAAGTGGTGGAGGCCCCCAATATGTGTAGGCCCCGGGGCAATAGCCCCGGTTCTCCAACCTTTTTATCTGGCCCCAGCCTATTCATAATTATCATCTGCAGTAACAAAGCTGACTAAATGGGGCACCACATCCCCACACTTCCCCCCTTCCCCCACCCACTCCTATTGCAGGACATGACAGTGTGTCCCAGTGGTGCAGCATCCTTTCATGTCTCTTTGTAACCCCCAACCCTTCCCTGCAGACCCACAGCCCTTCAAAGCTTGCCTGAAATCCCTTGCCTCTCATGCGGACCTACAGTTCTTCAATGCCTGACCGAAATCCCCTGCCCTCCATGTGGACCCACAGCCCTTCCATGCCTCCCTGCAACCCATAGCCAATCCATGCCTCCCCGCAACCCTGAGCCATTCCATACCTTGCTGAGGCTTGAAGCCATTCAATGTAGATCCACAGCCCTTCCATGTTTTCCTGCAACCCATAGCCATTCCATGCCTCACTGAAACCTGCAGAACTTCCATGCCTCCCTGAAGCCATTCAATGTAGACCCACAATCCTTCCATGCCTCGCTACAACCCATAGACCTTCCATGCCTTCCTGAAACCCCCAGCTCTTCTATGCCTTCCTGAAACCCCCAGCCCTTCCATGCCTTCCTGAAACCCCCAGCCATGCCTTCCTGAAACCCCCAGCCCTTCCATGCCTTCCTGAAACCTCCACCCTTCCATGCCTTCCTGAAACCCCCAGCCCTTCCATGCCTTCCTGAAACCCCCAGCCCTTCCATGCCTTCCTGAAACCCCCAGCTCTTCTATGCCTTCCTGAAACCCCCAGCCCTTCCATGCCTTCCTGAAACCCCCAGCCATGCCTTCCTGAACCCCCCAGCCATGCCTTCCTGAAACCCCCAGTCATGCCTTCCTGAAACCCCCAGCCCTTCCATGCCTTCCTGAAACCTCCAGCCCTTCCATGCCTTCCTGAAACCCCCAGCCCTTCCATGCCTTCCTGAAACCCCCAGCCCTTCCATGCCTTCCTGAAACCCCCAGCTCTTCTATGCCTTCCTGAAACCCCCAGCCCTTCCATGCCTTCCTGAAACCCCCAGCCCTTCCATGCCTTCCTGAAACCCCCAGCCCTTCCATGCCTTCCTGAAACCCCCAGCCCTTCCATGCCTTCCTGAAACCCCCAGCCCTTCCATGCCTCCTTGAAACCCCCAGCCCTTCCATGCCTCCTTGAAACCCCCAGCCCTTCCATGCCTCCTTGAAACCCCCAGCCCTTCCATGCCTTCCTGAAACCCCAAGCCCTTCCATGCCTCCTTGAAACCCCCAGCCCTTCCATGCCTCCCTGAAACCCCCAGCCCTTCCATGCCTCCTTGAAATCCCCAGCCCTTCCATGCCTTCCTGAAACCTCCAGCCCTTCCATGCCTCCTTGAAACCCCCAGTCCTTCCATGCCTCCCTGAAACTTGACGCTATTCAATGCAATCACAGAGCCCTTATTTTTCACTCTGCAACCTGCAGCCCTTATGTGTGGACCCACAGTGCATGCATGCCTCTCTGCAACCTGCAGCTCTTCCATACCCACCTGAAGCCATTCAATGTGGACCCACAGCTCTTCAATCCGTCTCTGCAACTCACAGCCATTACATGTGGACCACAGCCCTTCCATGCCTCCCTGCAACCCATAGCCATCACATGTTTCCCTAAAAACTGGAGCCCTTCCATGCCTCCCTGCAACCCTCAGCCATACCATACCTCCCTGAGGCCTGAAGCCATTCAATGTAGACCCACAGCCGTTTCATGCCTTCCTGTAACCCATTGCCCTTCAATGCCTCCCTGCAACCCATAGCCAATCCATGCCTCCCTGCAGCCCTTCCATGCCTCCCTGCAACCCTGAGCCATTCCATACCTTGCTGAGGCTTGAAGCCATTCAATGTAGATCCACAGCCCTTCCATGTGTTCCTGCAACCCATAGCCATTCCATGCCTCACTGAAACCTGCAGACCTTCGATGCCTCCCTGAAGCCATTCAATGTAGACCCACAATCCTTCCATGCCTCCCTGCAACCCACAGCCCTTCCATGCCTCCTTGAAACCCCCAGCCCTTCCATGCCTTCCTGAAACCCCCAGCCCTTCCATGCCTTCCTGAAACCCCAAGCCCTTCCATGCCTCCTTGAAAGCCCCAGCCCTTCCATGCCTTCCTGAAACCCCCAGCCCTTCCATGCCTCCTTGAAAGCCCCAGTCCTTCCATGGCTCCTTGAAACCTCCAGCCCTTCCATGCCTCCTTGAACCCCCCAGCCCTTCCATGCCTCCTTGAACCCCCAGCCCTTCCATGCCTTCCTGAAACCCCCAGCCCTTCCATGCCTCCTTGAAACCCCCAGCCCTTTCATGCCTTCCTGAAACTTGAAGTTATTCAATGCAATCACAGAGCCCTTCTTTTTCACTCTGCAACCTGCAGCCCTTCCGAGTGGACCCACAGTGCATCCATGCCTTCCTGCAACCTGCAGCTCTTCCATACCCCTCTGAAGCCTGACGCCATTCAATGTAGACCCCCAGCTCTTCCATGTGTCTCTGCAACTCACGGCCATTACATGTGGACCCACAGCCCTTCCTTGTCACCCTGCAACCCTCAGCCATTCCATACCTCCCTGAGGCCTGAAGCCATTCAATGTAGACCCACAGCCCTTTCATGTCTTCCTGCAACCCATAGCCATTCCATGCCTCCATGCAACCCACATCCATTACATCCCTCTCTGAGACCTGCAGCCCTTCCATCCCTCCCTGAACCCCCCAGCCATTTCATGTGGACCCACAGCTCTTCCATGCCCCCCCCCACAATCCCAATCCATTCAAAGCTTCCCTAAAAGCTGCAGCCATTTCATGTAGACCCACAGTCTTCAATGGCTCCCTAACCTCACTCAGCCCTTCCATGAGGACCCACAGCCCTTCTGTGCCTGTGTAAAACCCGCAGCCATCCTAAGCAAACCCGCAGCCCATAACTCCTTTTTTTCTTCATCACATGGGCTCTTTATCAATAAGGCTGTTTTTTAAATGCAGAGATCAGCCAAGTAGTAACTTGCATAATAATACATTTATAACATTGTAATTACAAAAAATATATCTGCCCAGTGTTCACCTGATCTTGTAGCCCTTCCCTAAGTCCATGGGCGGGATGGTCAAGGGAGAAGGGGTTCAGTGGGCATGTTGTGGGTTACACATGTGCAGACTAGGGGGCAGGTAAAATCCCGGGCTGATTTTTGGTCTCAGTCCACCATTGACCACGTCACTCGAATCCTGAAACTCTTAAAACTGAACAAACACCTGTATAAAACACTACCTTCTGCTGCCCATCGCCCAACAGTTTCCTATACTACCGTAGCTTGAACAGCACGAGGTGATTTGACTTGTCTACCCAAACAGGCCCTGGTAGGGGTGGCTTGCCAGATGTTGAAGCAGGGTTACTGGCACATGATGCACCTGGATGCGGGGTCTAAGCTTCAGATGAGGACTTCACAATTAGGGCAAAGTGACACAAGCCTCCTCCGAACCCTGGATGGGAGCCACTACCTAACTGCCCAAGGAGGGCCCTTGGTTCTGGTGTCTTCCATCAGACCATCACAGCAGCAATGGCACCTCTTTAGGGCTGCAGGGAGATGCAAAAGCAGCCCCATCTATATCCAGGACTGTACAGGCCCAAGTGCAGCTCATGCCTTATGGTTGTTCCACCAGGAATTTGACTTTCCTGGGTTTTGTTTCTTGCCCCTAGGGCATCCCGAACAGCGATGCTTGCTGTCTGAAACCCCCCAGAAAGGCCACTAAAACTCACCTTTCCTTGCTCCAACGGCGCATGTGCGGGCAGTCGGAGCCAGGGCCGGCGTCAGCACCCGGCACGATGGGGCAGCTGCCGGGGCCCCCACTCTCTGGGGGGCCCACTGACAGGGCCGGCCTGTGGGATGTGCGACGACGCTTGACTGGAGTCAGACTGGGAGGTCACCGCCACAGCTGGTGCCCACATCTCGGGCTCCACACAACAGGGGAATCTCGATTTAGATTCCAGGGGAGGAAGTGCTGGGTTTTGTTCTACTTTTAAGTAGCCCACCCCAGCTGATTTCCTATCCCTGGAGCATCCCAATCTGTGATACCCTACTGTGTGATACCCCCTGGGATCACTGGAATACCCACTATGCAAGCAATTCCACCCCTGGGTTTTGGTCCGCTTAACGGGGGCATCTCAATTTGGGATGCCCCTGTATGTGAAAGAACCCCCCTGGTTTGGCCGTTATCTCAAACTGGCGATCCCACAATGCATTCACCAGTTCCAGGAAAGTAATGAACAAAGGGGTCACACACAGGGGCATCCAAACTCAGGAGGATCTAGATTTGTCTAGACTCCGAGGTCGGGTTTAAAGGGGTTTGGTGCGCTTCAAAGCAGACCAAATAGCATGATCCTTAGGGGGCATCCAGATTTGGGACGTCCCTCAATGATGTAACGGGACTCTTCACCAAAAACGGGCCCACTGAGACCATGCCTCCCAAGGGCCCACATGGAACCTGGAGCCGGCCCTGGTCGGAGCCCTTTGCTTCCGTTTACTTCCTTTTATCAAAGGGTTGTAATTGAAGTAAATGGGTACACACTGCCGCATCCCCCTTATCCCTGGCCTCATGCGGGCTTCAGATAGGCTGGGGCGGGAGCGGGCGCATGTCACTGAGAATGCATGGGATGTGGCAGTGCATACTCCCCATTAAAAAAACAAAGAGCTCATTGGACGAGAGCCTGCGCATGCGCCGTTGGAGCTTGGAAAGGTGAGTTTTTACTGGCGCCCTGGGTGGTTTCACACAGGGGAGGGGCATCCCAATTCGGAGTGACCTGGGGAAAAGCCAGCGGTTGGCCCTGAAATCTTTTATATTCCAGGTTGGCTTCTGGGGGGTTTTGTTCCGTTTAAAGTGGACCAACACCCAGGCAGATCGGCCCGGGAATCTATAAGATTGACGGTGCATGCGCGGGCCGCGGGCGCATCTCGCGCTTCTCTCTAGCAGGGCGCATGCCCGCCCCGGCCATTTGTGAATGTCTCATTGACGTGCAAACCACAGCGGCTCCGAACGCGCTGATTGGACGAGCGGCCCGATCAGGGTGCCCTGTGGAAGTGGAGGATAGTCAAAATCCTGGGTATTGGTCCACTTTAAAGTTTATATTGAAACAACAAAAGACTAAAGTAATGCACAGCGATTCAAATACATGTATGGGTGCAGGCCTCAAAGGCACCCAGGTACACAGTACCACCCTATGAATGCGCCAAAATAGTGAGCTAGCCAGCACAAGCTCGAACAAAGTACCTTACAAATGAGGCCGCACAAGCCAGAATGAATATTAAAATAATTTGTATATTTAATGTCAATTAAGTACCATTACAGTGAAGACAAAACTATACAAACACACATAAACAGACCATTTAAAAAACATGAAAGACAACACCCTCTGGTGGCAAACCTTATTATGACTCTAAACAATTTATAAGAACTGCCTGTCTAAAAAAATATATATATATATAATAAGTAGGGACAACTTCAATACATGATATATGACCAATTCATAATAATAGATAAATATATACAGTAATATAAATAGTGATTAAAATAGAGTGTATATACAAAAAGATTTAATAACCACACAGCTCCACATGAATCAAAGCATCTTATATAAGTGTATATAAACCAGGTTCACCGGTGACCCGGCATTTAACAAAGAAAAGTGCAATGTACTGTAAACTCTGTGCAAAAGAGGGACCAATATGTGCAAATTTATCATGTATAAGTAATCCTGCTAATGATACAAATCCTAATCCCGTTTAGAAGTATATTGGGTCGATTCAAAGAAACATGTTACAGCTTTGATTTTGGTGCCGATCATCCTATTTTTCCCGTACGCTCGTGCGCTCGTATGAACTTGCGAGTGATTCTATAAGCTAATACGTTTCTATCCTAAAATGTACGTCCGTTCGTATGGCAGTTCGGGAATCAGACCTATGTCAGTTTCCATCCTGAATTTTCCGTTTCATTTCTCAGGTTGCAACATTGGTTTTGCCCTTTTTCCTTTTTTGTCTGGACGTAAATCCTTCTGATCTTGCGGCTGCGCACTACAAACTTACCTCATTAAAGTGCATTCTAAATATTTGGTCTTTTGTTTTTCTTTATTTCATTCATTTTGTAGTAACCAACCATTAATGAATGCATTTGCATAAGTAAATCTTACTTTGTTTAATTTTTAGTTAACTTGCATTTTTTACTTGTGGATTTAATTTTAATATTTTGGCTTCAAATGGTACAACTTAAAATTTTGGGTGTGGTTACCCACACCCTCTACATACAGATTGCTCTCAAAAATTAAAAACACCCAGCAACTTCAGCATGTTATGAGTCTAGAAACAGCCAAGATGGCGGGTCAGGTATTATCGGGCAGCCTGCAAACAGAAAGGGCCTTGTGACTGTGTTGCTCTGCATTCTTTGATTTCTGACCTTTCCGTGCCCCCAGCTCTGCTGTGTCTGTGCAAAATACGGCAGTAACCCACATCCTGCACTTTATCCCGCTCTCCTCTCCTCAGTAAGTGTGATGCATCTGACCAAAGATGAGCTAAAATAATTAACAAAGCAAAGGTAAACAACTACACCAATAAATTCAAATTAAAAATATTATTCTAGTACATCAATTTAAAAATAAATAACAAAGGACATAAGTTTCTTTAATTAACGCAAATATATGGATGTATTGCAAAATAAAGGTTTACATGCAAAGGACTAATTAAGGTCCACATTAAAATGCTTTTATAAGGCATACATGAATCAGGTATGCATTGCCATACAATTTATGGCCTCGGCCATGCTGATACATGCAGTTCATTGGAGCTCAAGACGCGCAGACTCCTCCACATAGCCAAAAAACCTGTTCAAGAACAGCAATCCGACTGCTAAAAGGTGTCGGAAGTGGCTTTCTTTTAAAACGTATTTAGAGGTTGGAAAACTGCTCTCTGAATCACACCTAAACACATCCGATTATCCTAAGTTTTAGGTTTTGATCCTAAGTTTTAGGTTTTAGGTTTTGATCCTAAGTTTTAGGATTTGATCCTACAATTTATGAACGAACTTCCGATGATCGTAAGAGCATATACGAAATCGTACGTAGGCTCGAGCGAGTCGGAAATGGCCAAAAAAACAGGAAAAAATGACAAACACCCACCCAAACTTAGGATTCTAGATCCGAAATCAATTAACTTTTGCTCTTTGAATTGAGGGGTATGAGATAGAAAACCAGGCATAGGTAAGTATGTCTCATCTCACCATAATGAAGTCTCTGGTGCCACCGAGGGGTAGTATCAGCATCGATGCTTCGACGGGATTAGGATTTGTATCATTAGCAGGATTACTTATACATGATAAATTTGCACATATTGGTCCCTCTTTTGCACAGAGTTTACAGCACATTGCACTTTTTTGCCAGTGTTAGTTTTTTGGCACAAACAATTTATAGCACATTGCACTTTTCTTTGTTAAATGCCGGGTCACCGGTGAACCTGGTTTATATACACTTATATAAGATGCTTTGATTCATGTGGAGCTGTGTGGTTATTAAATCTTTTTGTATATACACTCTATTTTAATCACTATTTATATTACTGTATATATTTATCTATTATTATGAATTGGTCATATATAATGTATTGAAGTTGTCCCTACTTATTATATATATATATATTTTTTTTTAGACAGGCAGTTCTTATAAATTGTTTAGAGTCATAATAAGGTTTGTCTTTCATGTTTTTTAAATGGTCTGTTTATGTGTGTTTGTATAGTTTTGTCTTCACTGTAATGGTACTTAATTGACATTAAATATACAAATTATTTTAATATTCATTCTGGCTTGTGCGGCCTCATTTGTAAGGTACTTTGTTCGAGCT
This sequence comes from Gastrophryne carolinensis, assembly GCA_027917425.1. Taxonomy (NCBI): domain Eukaryota; kingdom Metazoa; phylum Chordata; class Amphibia; order Anura; family Microhylidae; genus Gastrophryne; species Gastrophryne carolinensis. The sequence goes on along the minus strand of CM051234.1, from coordinate 645,665,082 downwards.
TGTGCTGGCTAGCTCACTATTTTGGCGCATTTAAAGTTTATATTGGAAATGTAGTTTTTACTTTTCACAGAAAAGTATTGACTTCAGTACAAGAGTTGATACAATAAAATAAAGTTGCAGCACATATAATAAACACCATCTGCACTGTGTTCACACTTCTAAACATGATACGGGGAGGCCGATTCATCAATAGCGCCAGGTAGCGACAGATGAGCGACTGAAGTATGGCGCTATGAGCGCCGCTAGCGTCAGCCGCGGGCGGTAGCGATTCGCTATAGCAGGCCTCCTCAGTCGCTACCTGGCGTTGTTGCGAACAACGCCTACATTGCTGAATATGATGTTGGCCCTCAGCTTTGTAGGCGCTGTCAGTCAGTGTGACCACGCTATTCTACACAGCGCCTGTTAGCTTTGCTGTGTCCTGGCCATCCAGTACCTTCTGAATAAAACACATTGCAACATTTGTTAAAAATTTAAAGAGTTTTTATTTTGTGTTGAAAAGGAAATTAAATTCAACCAGATATTCGAATATAAATGCAAAATAAAACATAATTAAACACATAGCCACAATTAATTTTTTTTTTTATTTGTTACATAAAAAGGAAATACAATTAAACCACCAATGAGAAAGAAAAGGAAAATAAAAACAGAACAGAGAAAGAAAAGGAAAATAAAAACAGAACAGAGAAAGAAAAGGAAAATAAAAACAGAACAGAGAAAGAAAAGGAAAATAGAAAAGGAAAATAAAAACAGAACAGAGAAAGAAAAGGAAAATCGAAAAGGAAAATAAAAACAGAACAGAGAAAAAAAAGGAAAATTAAAATAGGAATTAGAATGAAAAGGAAACTTACAACAGAATTAAACACATAGCCACATGTATATATATAATTCTTTTTTTATTTTTACTCTAAAAAAAAATTAATAATAAAACAGAAATGAAATTGAAAATGAAAAGTCAAACAGAAATTCTAAAGCAAAGTAAAGTCCAGGAAAGTTTTGGAAAAGGAAATTAGGGATCAGGGTGCATCTCTTTGTGCCTGAAAAAATAAGAAAAGTGCAGTTAGTATATATCTTTATAGTTGTTTTGTGGTTTCCAAAAAAAAAATGCATAACTTGATAACCAACATTGGCGTCTTACACCCCCCTTAGAGTGGTTTGGGTCATCTTACACCCCCCTTAGAGTGGTTTTGGTCATCTTACACCCCCCCTTAGAGTGGTTTTGGGTCATCTTACACCCCCCCTTAGAGTGGTTTGGGTCATCTTACACCCCCCCTTAGAGTGGTTTGGGTCATCTTACACCCCCCTTAGAGTGGTTTGGGTCATCTTACACCCCCCCTTAGAGTGGTTTGGGTCATCTTACACCCCCCTTAGAGTGGTTTGGGTCATCTTACACCCCCCTTAGAGTGGTTTGGGTCATCTTACACCCCCCCTTAGAGTGATTTGGGTCATCTTACACCCCCCTTAGAGTGGTTTTGGGTCATCTTACACCCCCCCTTAGAGTGGTTTGGGTCATCTTACACCCCCCTTAGAGTGGTTTGGGTCATCTTACACCCCCCTTAGAGTGGTTTGGGTCATCTTACACCCCCCCTTAGAGTGATTTGGGTCATCTTACACCCCCCTTAGAGTGGTTTGGGTCATCTTACACCCCCCCTTAGAGTGGTTTGGGTCATCTTACACCCCCCTTAGAGTGGTTTGGGTCATCTTACACCCCCCCCTTAGAGTGGTTTGGGTCATCTTACACCCCCCTTAGTGCGTTTTTTTGCTCTTTTGGATGGGAGGTCAAATACATTTAAACAGTAGTGCAGTACTTGCATTAGAGTGAAGGGTAGTTAGCTTACCGCAAAAAAAGAAGTGATCAGCCTTTCCCTTAGCTCATCGCCAGTCTGGGTGTCCTCACTTCTATCTGCGGGCAGGTTGGGGATTTCTGGCACCAGTGCTGTCTCCTCGGGGGCTTGGATTCGGTGACAAATACAAATGTTGTGTAGCACACAGCAGGCAAGGATGATCTTGGAAACCTTCTGTGGGCTGTAGAGCATCTCTCCTCCTGGCCGTGCCAAACAGAGAAAGCGTGCTTTCAGCAGGCCGATGGTTCTTTCCACAATGCTTCTGGTCTTGCGATGCGCTGCATTGTAGCGTTCATGGGCAGAGGTCCGTGGGTTCCTGACCGGAGTCATCACCCACGTTCTCTGCCCATATCCCTTGTCCGCTGTAGAAAAAACACAAGGAGAGAGACAGCAATTAGTACTAGTACATGTTTTTTGGTGGTAGTTTGGTTAAAATTGGCTTACTAGGCCACATATTAGCAAAATACATAGACATGGTTAATTTATTACCCAGTAGCCAGCCAGCTGGCATTTCGTTGTTATCAAACTTCCGGCACAGGACTGTCCGCTGCAAGACGTAAGAATCGTGGCATGAGCCGGGGAACCCCGATCTCACCGCCCGCAGCCTCATGTCCGGGTCACAGACCACCATGATATTAAACGAATGGAACTGCTTCCGGTTTCTGTAGGACAGCTCCTGTGCACGGGGAGGGCGGAAAGGGATATGTGTACCATCAACGCACCCTAGCACATTCGGGATCCCTCCCATCAGATAGAAAGCATGTTTTATTTTGGCAACCTCTTCCTCATCCTCAGGAAACTTGATGTAAATTGGGATTAAATCACAAATTGCCAGAACTACCTGGATTAGTATGCGGCTCATAGTAGCCTGGCTTATCCCGCTGAGGAGGGCTGAGGTTGCCTGGAAGGTCCCTCGTGCCAAAACATTAAGAGTGGCACACAGGCGTACTATGCCTGGAATGGAATGAGTGCGTTTGGTGGATGGCTCGATTTTGGTCTTAATCTGATCATATAGGGACTGTAGTGCAGCACGATTCAGACGGAAGCGGCTCCTGATCTGCTCGTCACTTAAGTCCCATACTGAAAGGCGGATTGCAAAGGAGCGGGGTGCCCTAAGCCTCACAACACCCCGCTCCCTTTCCTCCTGCTCTTTCAGCATACACATACATCCATCCACCCAGACACCATACATCACCCTCTTATCCATCACACACACTAAAGATATATACAAAAACAAAAATAAACAAAAAAAACAACTAACACACAACACACACACAAACAATCACACTACACACACACCCGCTACAATGCAGCTCACCACAAAACCAGAACTATAGTGGTCCAAACCACCAGCCTGCTGAAAACCAGCTTTCTAAGTTAAGCACAACCAAGAGGGGAGTTGCTGCACAGCCCACAAAAGGCCCCAAAATCAAGCCTCACTTGCTGTATGCTACACAATATTTGCAGATGCCACCCAAACCAAGCTCCTAAAGAAACAGCACTGATGTCAGAAATCACCCAACAAGCCACAGAGAGTGAGGACAGAAACCAGACAGAGGCTCAAATTAGCTAAGGGAAGCGAGCACAGCACCACACCACAGCCTTTGCCACAGTGTAAGAATAGCAGAAGCTAGAACATTCCTTCCTTTTATACTTCATTTTCTAAAGTGACAGGTCCGCTTTGCCGCCTTTTGCGTCGCTCTGCTAGTTCCGGGCGCCAATTAGCCGACCCAGGTGTGCGTAAAACAGAGTGCGCACGCGCACGCTAGTAGCGCTACTAGCGTACTTGAGCCGTAACTTGCGTGCATTAACGGACATGGGCCAAAAATCAGGTGGGGACCAATGAAAGGGAAGCTGTTGTTTTTTTAAATAGCCGTTAGGCTAAGCACATGTCACAAGGGTTTGAGATACATCAGTCCATTGTTGGATTTGGGTGTGTGTTGTTTGTTTAATGAGGTCTGTAATGAGTTAATTGGCTAACACACATGCTTCTGTCAGTGCAGTGGAGGTGTGCCTAGAAGGAACTGGGCTGTATGTGTGAATCAATTAAGTGGGCTGCTTTTGGATTGGCTGTTAGAGCACATAAAACCTGCCCAAGCCTAAGAGATTGCGATGCCATTCTGTAGTGTGCATGCGTGCTTGTGGGGTGTTGATTTGTGTGTGTGTGCAGCTACAGGATGGAGCCAAATACAGGACATCTGCCGGCCACAGCAGGCCCGAGTAGGAGTTTGGTGGGTGCTGTGCGCAGACCTCCCTTACGGAAAAGGGCACAGCCTGAAGGTGGGGCAGCACCCCAGGCTAAGCGCCCAGGTGCCAAGAGGGAGCCTGAATTTAATTTGGCTGAGAATAATCATCTTGTGCGCCTGACACTTGCGAAATGGGAGCTGATATTTGGCTCCCAAAGCAAGTCCATAGGCAAACAAGAAAGAAGCAAACTGTGGGATGCCATTGGTGTGGAGCTTAGTAGCACAGCTCAACACCCACGTAGTGGCCCATCCTGCAGGAAACGCTTCTACACTTTGCGAGGGGCCCTTATGAAAAAGATGAATCACGATCTTGATGTGGACAGTGGGTTCATCCAGGCTCCAAAGAGTACCTACAGGCCGTATGAGGAGATGCTGAAGGCCAAAATCCCACTGGCTCGGCTGCAGGGTGTGGATCCTGGGGATGACACCACCGGTTGGGCTGAAGGTACATATTTTCTGGCTTTTACAATAACATAATGTTAATGTATGTGATTTGCATTTTTACATTCTGACCAACTAACAGTAGGACCTGTGAAGTATTACATTACAGCTCAAACATTTGTAACTTTTCTGTCTGTTGCTTTATGCATAGGTGCACATGCTGCTGTCCGGGATGTGGCTCAGGACACCCAAGCTCCTGCCCTTCCAGCAACCTCAAGGCTACCCCAGTCTGCCATTGAAGGTATTTACCCATAATTTGGTTGCTGCTTTTTTTATAAACAAATGGGTGTGGGAGCAGCTCAAACAATCAAGGTTTGCCCTGTTGAGTATTAATAATATGTGCCTGCGCCCTAATTGCACGCCCACTGTAACACTCACAGCAAGTAACTAACAAGGCCCTAACATGTGTAGATATGTAGGACGCCAGAGATGTGTAGCCATATATCGGCATATCAATGTGCGAGCCACACTTGGCTTGATTAGTCAATATTATTGAAAGAGCTGCTCACACACCTTCATGCATGTTGTATTTTGCAACGCACATTAGCTATGGCTCAATGTTGGTTTTATTTTGGCCTAGCTCCCATGCCCTTGGCCCCAGCATCTCCTCCGGATCCCAGCTACTCTTTGGCTGTCGGTAAGTGCATGTGTTCACCTTGCTTGATCCACTTTTACTCAAGTGCATGTGTCTCATTCCTCTTTTTTCTTGGTAGGCCAAGTGACTGGTTCATCTTTGGACCCCACTTCCGATGTTGCCGGTCAACAGGACCCTGTTGGTGTGTAGAGCAATACATAATGTATCCTTTATGCTGTTTATGTTACACTGGTTCAATTTGGTTAGTCTACTAAGCTACATGTTTGCTTGGTAAACTTGAAGATGCCTCTTGGGAGTGCTGGTTGCCTCCCCAGGGTCAGTCTATTAGTTATTTGAGTGAGAGCAATGTATATTTGCGGACATATTTTTAGCCAAACATTCCCTGTAGTAGTTTGCTGATTATTTAGAGACATTCTTTATTTTTTTTAGTTGACCCGAATATCGGAAGTGGCTGTCCAGAAAGGGCCCCTCAAGTACCAGCTGCCAGAGATGAGGGTAAGTGGTTTGGCCTTGCTCTAGTCTGTATTTTGGCTCTAATTTTGTGCCACTTGCTTCTGGCAACTTGTGTGTCCACATGTATTTTCCAGGTCCAAGCTCGAGTGAGGACCCCACTCCAGACATCTGGGATATTGGGGGTATGTTTAATTTAAGCAATGTTTATGATGAGATTTGCAGAAATTAGTGCGTCTTAGTCCTGTAACATACATGTTAACAATCTGAGTTTAACAGAGACCTTTGGTCTAGTGTGTATTTTTGAACTTTTTAGAGGTATGGCCTCGATAGCCTAACCAGGTTACATTAGAGTTTGGCCCACAGACCTACTAACCTGATTTTCCTGTTTAGCATATGCCAACTTGCCCGACATCTCGGATGTTGAATTGCGACTCTCTGGCAGCGATACCTCGAGCCTACCTGTGCCGGAGGACACGCAGGTAACATGGCTGATGTAGACGACCTCGAAACACATTGGCATATTCGTGGGTAGTGGAAGAAGCAACATGTCACATTTCCTTTCATTGTTGTTTTGGCAGGAGGCGGAACCAGAACCCCAAGCTGGGACCTCTTCCCAAGTCCCATGTGGCCAAGCTTCAGAGGCTCAGACAAGGGTAAGTTGTCTAGTGAGTGTTTATGGTAATTTTTGGGAGGGGCATAACTGCATTGGTTCTGTTTGACTAAAATGTGGTTTACTATTTGTTTAGCCTCAAACCACAGCAAGAGGAGGTGTGGCACCAACCAGTGCCGATTTCTACGAGCTAGGGGTCCGGATGCTGGAGGACTACAGTCGCCAACAGCCGCGTGATGGAACTAATGAGCGCATTGCGGCGTTGGAAAATCAGGTGCTGATGTGTCAGCAACAAAATGAGGCCCTGCAGCGCCAGGTGGACCAGTTACGGCAAAACCAAGTACAGAACCAGGACCTTGGTCGGCTTGCAAATGTAATCGAGCAATCTGTACAGCGCCAGGAAGAAGCAATACAGCGCCAGGCAGAAGCAATACAGCGGCAGGACCAAACTTTGTTGTTGCTACAACAGCTCATACAACAGCAGTCTATATTTTTTACTGCACTGTTGTCCCCCAACACCGCCCCTAGCAATGACTCCCAACCTCCCCGGCCACCCAGCCAAGAATATTAATTTGTAAACCTTTTTATTCTGATTTATGTAAATATATTTTTGAAAACCACCTCTAAATTGTGTTTATCCATACATGTGAAAGCAAAATACACAGTCATGGATGATTTGCTCAATCATCTCTAATATTATGCCACCATTTATGTGCCACATTAGTTAACATTGCTTACTATGGTGTAAACATGTACTGGCTCAAAATGGCTGCCTAATTTTAGACATAATGGTTTTTGGGAATCTAAACCTATGCTGGTCAAGGAACAACACAGTTATTCGTACAAAAAATTGTATTAAAACAAATTGGCCCAACACGGCCAACATAGGCCAACAAAGCCACAAAACATAGAAATGGCAGCCATCCCCCCCACCCTAACGTCTCCGACGCCTCTTCATGGCCAGCAGCATCCCTTTCATCTGTCGGAAGGCCCGCCACAGTCTGCGATGCTGGCGTATACAAGCTGTAGAGATGTGATTAAAAATAATATGTTAGAATTTGATTGGGAACTCAACATACACAGATGTAGCAATGTAATGTCAGTGTTTCTAACTTGCTAACACTCACATTAACATTGGTGAACAATGTGCCCTTAACATTTTAAATTAAAGGTTTAATATTGGCTTCAAAACATGTTAGGACCACATACCTTTACTCTTAAAGTGGACCAACACCCACAATATAGTTTATCATGGGTTTTGGGCCACTTTGTTGTTGCTCACAGATCTGTTTTTTCCCTGATGTGTGTATACACACAGTAATCCATAGCCACTCACCTCTCCATGCTCCAACGTGATTGGCACAAAAAACGCACACTAACGTCTATGCAGGGAACAGGAATGTACAATCCTCTTCCGCCGCCTCTTCACGCATGTCACTCTCTGGCTGCTCATGGGGACCCGGCGGCCATTCACAGAGGCCCAGGGCGGAAAAATGCACGTCTGGAGTGGTGCGCGGGAGCCAGCGGAAGATAAGTTCCGATAATTAGGGGTTTGCTTGGTGGGTTTGACCCGCGGTACATGCACTTATCGTATGTTCCGCGGGGTGTTAGTTGTTAGTTGTTGGCAAATTAAATGTTTAATGCACATTAAACACCCTTGGTGTTGGGCCAGGTTAACTCTTGCAAAAGTAATAATGTTTATGGCCAAGTAAGGACATTTATGTCTTTAGTCCCAGCCAAACATCAGGGCCTAAGGATGATCGAAGTTTGCCCTATAATGTTATGGGTAAACACCTAATCAGCCCCATTTGGGTGTCTATACGCCACAAATAGTCCGTATGTGTCCGTAACAAGAATGTGAGGCAACTATCAAGGATGGTGACTGGCATGTTGGATTATTGTACAAACACATTTAACCTAGATGTGTGTGAAATTCACACATTGGTAACTTAAAAATTTCTACAAATGTAACTAGAAGAGAAAGGTTTCACAAGTATTTACCCATATGAATTTAGATGTACTCACCATCGCAGCTGTGGCGGTGGCCCATGCTGCTGGCCGTCCCTGGAGCTGGTGTGGGGAGGAGGAATTCTGCCTCCGTCTGCGTAGCAACATCTGTCCATAAAAAAACAAAATACAAAACAACATTTAGTGGAGCTATGACACCCGAAGATTTGACATCAATCTGGTTATTGAGTCTTACCTCAAAAAAACAAAACTTGTTTACATACATGTTAAACGATATTTGCTAGATTCCTGGTCCATTAGTTAATGTGAAGTGTTTATGGTTGCCACATGTATCCGTTAGTAAAATCTGGCACTAACCTTTACATTGCAATGTAAATGACTCATTACCAATTTAATGGCTAATGTTACCAGTGTGCAACATGTGTTTGGCCTAACTACTTAACGTAAATTAACTATTGCTAGCACACATCATGGTGTGGCCAGAAACATAGGGGTGGTTGCCAGTTGGCTAGCACTGTAGTGTGGTTTGTGATGTTAATGTACATTAGCAAACCAGCTGAGACAATGGACCAGGAAACGTGTCTGTTAAAAGTGGTCCAAGACCCAGGATTGTGAATATTCAGTGTTTTAGTCTACTTTGGCAGAGCAACACAATTTTAGACCGCCACCGCCCCTGCCTTCCGCACATCACTCCTCCAGTGTGTGCGCACGCGCATGCCAGTATGAAACAGAGCGCAGGCGCACACACATCTCGAGTGCCACACAGGAGGCAGGGACAATGGCTTCTGCCACCCCCAAAGAGGGAAGTAGTTTGTGGTGTTTGGTTGGGGGGTGGCCCTGGGTGAGGGATGTGATTGGGCAGGGAAGGCGCCAGAATCCAAGCAATATCATCAATGTTTGTGGGTCCACTTTAAGGAATGACATAAATTCCAAAATGAGCTGGCTAAAAACATACACTTACCACGACTATGCCCGAGGAGGATTTGACGCCAAAAATCCATGGAGGTGCCGCCTATATGATGCCCTGCAAATTACAGAGGAATGGCAAGGGCTAAGCACAAATGGTCAGATGAAACCTGTCACAGACTAACAATTAAAACATGTAAACTCACCAGGGGATGAAGCGCCACTTGAAGCCCAGGGAGGGCTCTGAGGGGGGGGCGGGGAGCCTCGGCTCCTCACACTCTGCTCAGAAGATCCACCAGGCAAAGGGCCACCCTCCTCCCTCTCACTCCCTGCTTGAGAGTGGCCCCTTGCCTGGTGAGAGTCCTCAGACTCAGAGTGTGAGGAGCTGAGGCTTGATCCAGCCTGCCCCCCAGCAGCACACTCCTCTGGGGCGTCATCCCCTTCCTCCCCTGGGTCCTCTAAATAGGACCCGCGGGAGGGACCCTCCCCCGATGACTCCCCCGAGTCCGCCTGCCTGGTTCGGGGGAGGAATCCCTTCCCACGTTTCCCCAGGGGAGGACGCTTATCTGTGTGGAGGGGGTGAAAGCAAATAATTAATATAAAGAGCAAAAAAGGACACAGCTTAGCAGATGATTCTGCACAAAGGCAAAAAAGAACATAAGCTTTAACTTACCTGATGCGTAGGCATCATATAGGCGGTACACGCCTTCTGGGTCCCGGCGCTTGAAATCTGACCATTTTTGCTGAATGGCCCGGATGGTCAGGTCGGTCTTGAAGCGCCGGGACACAGTGGCCTTCACCTCCATGGCAAGGCGTTTTTTAGCTCCTCGGGCATAGTCGTATTCGGCCAGGCAGAAGTCCTAGGAAAAGAAAAAAAAAAAAAAAAAAATTAAATACATGACCTCAGAACAATGTCATAAACAGTTATACAGAGACAAGATCAAAGTGGACCCACACCCAGGATTTACATCATTCTGGGTTTGGGTGCACTTTTGTGGTCCACAACTATTGTGGGTGGGCCACTGTCTGCAACCCCCTTGGAAGGCCCCAAATACACCGCTGAGGACACTCCCACGTCACTCCGCAAGCCAAACACAGCGCTCCACGCCGGTGTGGCATGCGCATCCAAGGCCCTTGGGAGGTGCATACCAGCTCAGCTGTGTCTGCACGGCAAAGTACGCATGTGGCGTTTGACTCTAACAGGGAGTGCGCCTGCACACAAAATGATGATATGTATGGCGCAGGGGTACACCCTGCTAGAGGTAAGCGCAATAGGCATCCGCAACTCACGCATGCACATATGGGACGGGGCAGAGGTAATTTTTAGGGCCCTCCAGGGGGGGGGGGGCCATCCAAGCAGGACATCCACAATGGGGATGCCCCATGTGGAGTGTTAAATTTTGGCCTAAAAACAATACAAATTCTGCCCCTATCCCCCCTGTGTGTTTATAAATTTGTAAGGTACAAATACATAACTAAAATACTCACTTTCACAACCTGGCCATTTACACGGCTATCCACCCGGGTGCGCCTTTGTTTCCTGGGCCCAGGAGGGGAATGGGTGGGAGGGGTGGTATTTGGGGAAGGTGAGGTAGGTGGGGGATGTGGGGGAGGGGTGGTGGGTCCGGAATCTGAGGAGGAGCTGGGGAGGCGCATTACTCGGCGTTTTGGAGCCATATTGGAAACGCTAAGGAGGAAACAGGAACCGGAAATGACGCTAGCGACATTAGACCAAAAAAAAAAAAAACCTAACAAAAATACGCACCGCGCCCCAGCAACAAGCTATTCTCAGCTATGTGCAAGCTAAGTGGCGGAAAAACTAAAATGACGCTTGAAAACAAGCTAGTGGCATAAGCGCAAGACAGTTTTACCTTAAGGTGGCGTTGAAACGCAAAGGAGGATCCCGGAACCGGATATGACGCTAGCAACTGTGCTTCAAAATTCAAACACAAACATGCGCGCAGCAGGGACAAGCTAATATCAGCTATGTGCAAGCTAAGTGGCGGAAAAACATTAAAATGACGCTGCAAATCAAGCTAGGGCCAAAGGCGCAACGAATTATTAGCTTGATTTAGCAGGGGATTCTACATACTGTAATGCATAGGTCCTTCTAAAGCATACACCGTTGTGCTTAAATATACAGATCTTATTGCTTCACAAAGTCATCACACAATCTAACTAGACAACTACCTGAAAATGTGGCACACATGAGAATGCATAACGGGTTGTTATGAGCTGGTACGACTGAATGTTAATCCTGCAATATGTGGCCAGGCACGCTCACAACTACAGTGTATTCATTAACAACGACTGGGGTCGCGGGAAGTGAATTCCTTGCAAATGGCAGAAGGGCACATGTATGAACAGCACAGCGCCGCACAACGCAGCGCAGCGAGGCACAGCGACGCTCGCGCCGCCACATAGCGAATTCAAACAGCGACTGCACAAACACTGACCAACACAGATTCATCAAGGACAGGGCTGCCGAATAGCTTGGGCGCTGACAATTTCTAAGAGCGAACGTGACCGCCCAACCTGACAGGCTACAAAATAGCTTTACAAGCCCCGTTTTTGTGGGAAACCAGCGATTTTGAGGCCAATGAGTTTGGGTGGAGGAGATGCAATTCCCATGTCACTCACAACATTACATTGTGAAAAATAAAAAAAAAATCTAATACATATAAATAACCAGCAAGATTCATAAAACATATCAATATAAACATGTGTTGAATTTTGTACCAAAGAAAAAAACCCCAAAACCAATAAAAACAATCATTGCAGCGTCTGCCATTGAAATGTATGGGAGAGCGGCAGGTAGCGCCAGGTAATACGTGTCGCTGTGAAGGAATTTGCAGCGGCGCTGTTCGGGCCAGCCGGCTTCATGATGAATGCCGCGCTAGCCGTCGCTCTCGCCGGCGCTAGCCTCATTTAGCTTGATAAATGCGTCATTGTGACCGCCGCCGGGCGTACTTGAGTCGGTAGTCGCCGTTAGCTGCCGCTACCTGGCGCTCGTCAGACACTACCTGGCGCTATCGCTTGATGAATAAGGGCCAAAGTATAGATCATACGGGATAGACATCACATCTGTCTGCTAGTGTGCAGAGCTCTTATGTATAAGCAGATATAATGCCTCTGTTACCGACTGCTTCTACTGCACGTGTCAAACTCAAGGCCCCGGGGGCCGTATGTGGCCCTCCAGGCCTTTTTATGTGGCCCTCGGACAACTGCAAGATGGTGGCGTATTCCTTCTAGCTGGCCCAGTCTTTCCAAGCCTGCTTAAACCGGCAACACAGTTTTGCGCCAGGTCACTTCAGGACTTATGCTAGGTTGCCCCCCAGGACTTATGCTAGGTTGCCCCCCAGGACTTATGCTAGGTTGCCCCCCCAGGACTTATGCTAGGTTGCCCCCCCAGGACTTATGCTAGGTTGCCCCCCCAGGACTTATGCTTGCTTGCCCCCCCAGGACTTATGCTAGGTTGCCCCCCCAGGACTCATGCTTGGTTACCCCCCCCCCCCCCGAGGCCAGTACCAGGTGGTCATTACATAAATGTCACAAGAGGAGGAGCGAGCAGAGAAGGAATCTGTAATCAGTAGTCAGTAATAGGAAAACAGCAATAAAGCAATAGTCACTGAGAGACTGAGAGCTGGGACGAGACAACCTTTATTAACTGTGTGACCAATCACGAGGAGGGGGGGGGGGACTTTATGCTTTTTCTTAGACTAGACCTTCACCCTGAATAAGAGCTTATCTTACATGTCCCCCCCCCCGTACATACCGATTGCTCACATTAATCCAGACCCTCATCCTGAATAAGAGCCTATCTTGTATGTTTTCCCCCCCCATACATACAGATTGCCCACATTAATCCCGACCTTCACCCTGAATAAGAGCCTATCTTGTATGTTTCCCCCCTGTACATACAAATTGCCCACATTAATCCGGAGCTTCACCCTGAATAAGAGCCTATCTTGTATGTTTCCCCCCTGTACATACAGATTGCCCACATTAATCCCGACCTTCACCCTGAATAAGAGCCTATCCTGTATGTTTCCCCCCTGTACATACAAATTGCCCACATTAATCCGGACCTTCACCCTGAATAAGAGCCTATCTTGTATGTTTCCCCCCTGTACATACAGATTGCCCACATTAATCCCGACCTTCACCCTGAATAAGAGCCTATCTTGTATGTTTCCCCCCTGTACATACAAATTGCCCACATTAATCCGGACCTTCACCCTGAATAAGAGCCTATCTTGAATGTTTCCCCCCCTGTACATACCGATTGCCCACATTAATCCCGACCTTCACCCTGAATAAGAGCCTATCTTGTATGTTTCCCCCCTGTACATACAGATTGCCCACATTAATCCGGACCCTTACCCTGAATAAGAGCCTATCTTACATGTTTTTCCCCCTGTACATACAGATTGCTCACATTAATCCGGACCTTTACCCTCAATAAGAGGGTATGTATGTTCCCCCCTCATACATAGAGATTGACCACATTAATCCGGACCTTCTCTTATATGTCTCTTATATGTTTCCTCCTCTGTACATACAGATTGATCACATTAATCCGGACCCTCACCCTGAATAAGAGCCTATCTTATCTGTTCCCCCCCAGTACATAGAGATTGCCCACATTAATCCGGACCTTCACCCTGAATAACAGCTTATCTTATATGTTTCTCCCATGCTGTACATACAGATTGCTCGCATTAAAAATCACCCTGCCTGCACCTACTGCCTTTTCTGAAGGTGGCCCATGGAGTCTCAGGCTGCCTGCACACAGGAAGTGCCTTCTGACTGTGCCGCTCTGCATTCTGGGATTGTGGTCTGTAGCGATAACCCTTATCGCCGGAGGGCTTCACCGCCCGAGACGTCCTTTTCCCAATCGTAAGAGGTGCTGCTGGAATTCCAGAGTCGTCCGTGAGGAAACAGGAACAGCCCTTACAAGGGCTAGTGAATTGTAATATAGCGTTTCCCCCAATAAGAGACAGAACCCAGTATTGAGGGTGAAGGTGAAGTGTTTTTATTAGTGCCACTCTAGGCCTTATATACACAAGTCTCCATGCAATGACAACCACACTGACCAATAGCAGCAGGGCACACAATCCCTCAACTCTGCCGGTGACGTAATCAGTAGAACAATAGCAGGCTGTAATACCATCAATCAGGACAATGCCATTGACTGTGACGTAATCAACAATACACAATGGCAGTCAAAATACAATGACATTGCCTGTAACAGTATCAAAATACAATTACATTGTCTGGAACCTAATTAAGAAAAGGCCAGTGAATGACCCGGTGGGCAATCGAATGGTGATGACATCCAAAAGACAGAGCCTCTGTCACATGGTCCTTTTCCTGACCCCAGCTCTGCTCTGTCTGTGCAAAGCACAGCTATAACCCCGCCCCCTGCACTTTCCCCCCCTCTCCTCAGTATGTAATACTACTGAGCCAAGATGGCGGCACCTGTATCCTAGAGTCCTGAACTGAGTTGCAGGCCAGTGGGGGATAGAATAAAATGGAAGCGATTAAAAATCTAAAATATTTTAATATTATAATATTTCAACTGTGCCAGGCTGTTGATCCGGTTTAAATAATGCTGAAGGTCCGGTTTAACCTTTGTAATATTCCAGTAATGAAACAAAGACAGGTATTATGTGTATTGTATCTGTTTGTTTCAAATTTGTCACAGCCCAAACGTGAAGAGCTACACAGACCTTCTGGTATTTAAGGAAACTGTTGAGGCCCTGGATCGTTACCCCGACTTTCTACCCAACACCACTCTGGGTTATTTTGCAGCTGACTCGTGCGGAGATCTCATACACAGTGTGTATAATACCATTCAAACTCTATCTGGAAGTGTTGTGTCTGCTCCCAACTACAACTGCAGAGATCATGGTGAAGTCTTCGGCTTTGTTGGCAATAATATTGCAGTGGCACAATTAATCGGACTCTATGGCTACTCACAGGTAAGTGGGGAAAAAGAACTGTAACAAATTAGGAAGAGTGTGCGCAAAACCCCACCACACCCACAATTATTTGTTAGGGTACAACTGCGACACCCCCAGAGCCTGCAATTACTAGGCAGAGCATCACACAGAGCCTATAATTATAAAGCAGAGTGCTGGTGGATCCCTCATATTTGCTTACCTAGTTGGCGATCCCAAAGGGCTCTCCTCAGTTAGGAAACCCGAATAAAATGTAGGGACCTGCTTGTAGCTAGGAACACTTCAATTAATTAATAAGAATCCTTTAAATAGAGTTAACCATACATTTGTTCACTTTTATGGTTTATACCCATTTAAGTACATTGAAAGTGCCATAATATAAATAGACACTAGATGTCAATAGTGGGTTTAGGCCATAGACTAACATTGTCCATAGGCTAGAATGGGGAACATTCTAGAAGGAGAGGTCAGAAGGGTTGTTAGTCATAACAGGAGATAGACTAGTAACATAGTTACAACTGAAAGCTAGTGATTGGTCAGAGGGTTTATCAACCATCCTATCAGATGTCGGACACGAGGCCGAACATGTGATAGAAGGTTCTGGAAGGTAGTCAGAAGGCATATAGGGAAGCCCCCAACCCAAACCCAGTGTAGATCAAGTGATTCACCATTTGAATTGTAAAGGAGCAGGAGCACATACTCTAAGACAGAGAGAGAAAGGAGAGGTTCCAACCTAGGACATTATTCTCTATGATGATTGTACCTGATATTGGACAGAACCAGAGCTGTAACTGGAAGACATGTACTTGTCCCGTGTTTTGCCGTTTGCTTGTGGAATAAAGAGGAACTCTGCTTTCAACAGTTGGACTGTTGTACAGTACCAGTGAGTACTTACCTTCCATTGAAACCCTAACCCTTACCTACTCACAACACACATCGGACACCTGGGCCCAGAAGAACCTGCTCCCTGCCGTCACGTGTCGGACACCCCGGTACGTGAGGGCTACAAAAAGATAACTGTGCACCTCCCACTGGCCGCTCCCCTCCGACGGTGCATACAAGCACCAGCCATTCCGCTAGGCCCGGTGTAATTGTTGGTCAAAATACAGATACAAGCCTGCAATTATTAGGCAGGGCGTGCAACCATCCCAGAGCCCTTAATTTAAAAGGAACATTTTTGGGCCTCAAGGTGTGATACAGAGTTATTCATGAGCCTCATATACAAATATGTGACATACCCAAGTTCACGGGACAAGCCCACTTGGGGGCCATTGTCCCGCCATCCTGTTCTACACTGTTTTGCCCTGGGCGATTGGAGCTGTGCATTTCGCTTTAAATATTCCTGTTGCTTAGTACGGCAGCACCGGTTTAAATGGTCCAGAGCATGGCGGCGCTGCTTTAAGAAGTCTGACGGAAGCTGGAGGGGGCGGAGCCAGGACACGTGCAGATGGTAGAGCTCTAAAGATGGGCCCTGTGAACAGCCAGGGCAGTGTGCTGGATCCGGGGGCGCATCGGGTGTGCAGCGCCCAAGGCGGCATGTGTGTGTGGCTGTGTGTGAGTTTGGCTGTGTGTGTATGCGGGGCTTGGCTGTGTACATGTTTGTGTGGGGGTGTTTGCCTGTGTGTGTGTGGGGATTGCCTGTGTGTGTGTCTTGTACTAAACAACGGGACCCTAGATTAGCCCCATAATTACCATCCCAGTGCCGCACACCAAAAGTATTTTATAAAATTTCTATTTATTTTATCAAAGTGAATCCATGCCAATACAAATATATCTATACATTAAATGTCTCTACATAAACGTACAAAACTGGATAAAAAACATATATAGACAAATTTTAAAAAATTTAAAAAAAGAGAGGTGGTGGGTTATCCTATATCTCAAAATATGTACATGCACTAATTCATCAAGCACTAATCTAATGCTGCAATGTTATAATAGCCTGTAGACCAGACTGGAGATGTTATTGTGAATGTGAGCAATTTATAAAATAATATACAGTGAATAATTGACTATAAATTCCTTATCATCAGAATGACCAAAACATTGAATACTAACTCCTCAAAAAACTCTAATAATATAAAGTGCAATAGTGCTGAAAGTGCTTGGTGCAATCGCTAATATGCAACCACATAAAAGCTGTGAAAAGCAAAGTCATGCCCCAGTCTGTCATCAATAAACGCATAGAGTTAATTAGGCTCAGATGTAGTAAGCTAAAGTTACATCACCGAGCATAGGATCCTCAAACCAACAAGCCGCCACCGACGCGTTGCGTGACGCTACGCCACTTCGCCAGGGTGAATGGCTTGTTACATGCCCCCCATTCCTTATAAGCTTACCTGGTAATTGCTGTACCAATGAGCCAAGGCGCCGCCGCCATCCCGCACGCGCCCCGTCCAGCGGAGTGCTTCCGCCGCAGGGGTCACGGGCCGGACGCTACGTCATCTCCGCCCAGTGACACGCAGACCTGGGGAGTGTGTTGTGGCGCGCGCATCCGGGCGTGCCCCGGCCCGGAGCCACTCCCCTGCAGTAGGAGGGTCCGGACCGCCGCGCCCAGGGCGCGCGCGCCACATGCCAACATCTCCCAATCCACCCTGCTTGCCCACCTGGGGCACTGCGGAACGTGGAAGGTAAGTGTGGCAAAGCAATGGGGGGGGGGGGAACAACAATATGTTGAGTCATTTACCCAATTCAACCTATACTACTATATACATATGTAACATGCACAATGAGACTCATAAACTGAGAAATAAAGAAAATAAAGAAAATAAAGAAAAAACATATCTATGGTAATCTATTTTATATAATATGATATTTCTATATACAAACTATATGCATGTATGGACCTTCAAGTAACCGTTGATATAGAACATATATACATGGTCCACATCAAGGACGGTATATTGTTTGTACATATGTGTGTGTGTCTTGGCTGTGTATGTGTGGGGGGGGGGGGGTTGGCTGTGAGTGTATGGGGGCTTGGCTGTGTATGGGGGGCTTGGCTGTGTGTGTAGGGGGGCTTGGCTGTGTGTGTTTGGGGGGGATTGGCTGTGTGGGGCGCAGGCTTGTCTGTCGTGGTTTAAGGATGAAAAATGTCCCTCTTTTCTGTTTTCAAAAGTTGGGAGGTATGAAGGGGGGGGGGGGGGTAGCAGTGACCAAGAGTTAGACCTGGTTGTAATACCTGTTGCCAGCTTGGTTAGATATCCCGGTCGTTAACAGGAAATATCAGGCCCAAACTCAGCCCAGTAGCGTGTAATGTAACTGCCAGTTTGGCAATATAAAAGTAACGAATGGTTCATATACAGGTCTGAAAGCATGTTACAGGTGAGTAATAGAGACAGAATATACAAAGCACATGCAAAGTGTCAGTGCGATCTGATGATGATTTGTTATGCAGAGCAGCAACCGGGGGGGGGGGGGGGGGGCTACTGAAACCTGCTGGATTCTCATGACTTCTCCCACACATCAAGTGACCCCCCCCTCCCCAGAAGACAGACCCTGAGAGCCCAGCGCAGAGATCTTTTTATGCTCCATTCTCCCCTCGGGGTAGAGTCTTGGGACAGCCCTTAACTCAGCTGACTTTCCACTTATACCACTTTTTTACATCCTTCTAAAGGTGCACAAACGTCTACCTAACCCCCCTGTACGCCCTATCGTCTCAGGTTCAGATTCCATATTCCAACCTCTTGCCATTTTCATTGATCAGGTTCTACAACCACTTGTTATCACCACCAAATCATACCTTCAAGATACAACGGACTTTCTTAACCGACTAATGACTTAGGCACTATTCCTAATGACTGAATCCTTGCTACCATGGATGTTTCAAGCCTTTACACATCCATCCCACATACTGCAGGTATTTCTGTCATCAATGAAGCTCTATCTAAAGCTGATATCCCTTCACAGATGCAGGACTTTCTTCTACAGTTCTTACACATTATCTTACACAGGGGCGGACTGGGGCTAAAAAACGGCCCGGGACTTTCTGGGGCACACTGGCCCTGCTGCACTGTTCCTGGCCCGGTATAGTATCTTAATGTCACGTTTTGTTCCATAAGACGCACCCAGGGTTTAAAGAACAAAAATAAGAAAGAAAATATTCTGAACCAAATAGTGTGCTTAAATCCCCCATTACAGACAGTGTGCAGAATCCCCCATTACAGGCAGTGATCGGTATCCCTCATTACATCCAGTAAGTAGCATCCCTCATTACAGTGGGTGAGGGGCATACCACACAGGCGCGTTGCGGCATCTTCCATTAAGGACAATGAGGCGGATCCCTCTTTATAGCCAATGACTGGCATCCCTACATTACAGTTATTGAGGGGCATCCCTCATTAAGACAGTGGTAGCATTCCTCAGTACAGGCAGTGGGGGCATCCCTCAATACAGCCAGTGGGGAAATCCCTAAATACAGTCATGGGGCATCATCCATCACTGCCATTGGGGTTATCCCCCAGTACAGGCAGTGGGGGCATCCCCCATTACTGCCAGTGGGGAAATCCCTAAATACAGTCATGGGGCATCATCCATCACTGCCATTGGGGTTATCCCTCAGTACAGCCAGTAGGGGGCATCTCCCATTACTGCTAGTGGGGGCAACCCTCAGTACAGCCAGTGGGGCCATCCCCTTATTACTGCCAGTGGGGAAATCCCTCAATACAGTCATGGGGGCATCCCTCAGCACAGCCAGTGAGTGGCATCCCCCACTCCCTCCTCCCCCCCGCCTCGCCACTCATATATCCACCAGAACCAGACTGCCTCTAATCAATATGTGTGATTTTTTTTTGTTAGCTAGGAATTATTAACATTAAATCCACATTTTGATTTCCGTTTCATGATAGTAATAATATTCTAACACAACATAGGAGAAAAAATATAAATATATTTTACTGTGTAACATCCATATACCGGTAATTGAGTTTTAAAAATTCACATATATACAGACAATTTAATGCTTGTTGTTCGGCCTGGAATAAAGCCAGATTGGTCTACAAGTGAAAGAATTACAGTGTTTAGTCGGAGTGCTAAAATCTTAGCGAGAACCTTGGCATCCTGATTCAGGAGAGAAATCGGCCTATACGAACTGCAGGAATCCCTGGGTTTACCATTTTTATATATCAAAGTAATAGTTGCCTGTGCGAAGGATTCAGGTAGGGTTTCAGATTGTAGAGCTTCAGAGAAAACCTACTGCAGTCTTGGCACCACAGCAGCGCCGCTCTTTTTGTACCATTCTGAGGGCAAACCGTCTGGCCCGGGGGCCTTCCGGCTAGACATCAGGGCGATTGCTTTCTCAATTTCCTCGCATGTTATTGGACCTTCAAGCATTGCGCTATCCTCATCTGACAAAGATGGGAGATTTATGTTTTCAAGATAGGTGGCTAGAGCTATTGGGTCATATTGCATCCTAGAAGAGTACAGCTGGCTGTAGTAGTCATGGAACTGTTTGGAGATCCCCTCTAGGTCTGTTATAAATTGGGTCTGATTTGTAATACCCGCTATTTGCGTTTGCGGTCACTTTGCTCTCAAGAGGCATGCCAAGGTTCTCCCATTTCTATCCCCCTTCTCAAAGATTGTTTGCTGTATTAATAATAATATCTTCCTTGTAGACTCAGTTAATGCAAGATAATATTCCCTTTGGAGTGATTTGAGTAAATCATGATTCGCAGGCGTCGCTGATTTCACTAACTCCTCTTCTGCCCCAGCCATTTTCTCCTCCAATTCCTGGACTGACCTCCCTCGCTTCACTCTAGCTCCTTTTATGGCACTTATGGCGCTCCCCCTGACAACCGCCTTAAATGCATCCACTGGGTATTAATTGAGGTTTCCCCCCCCATTGCATTGCCAATATATCTCCTGATCTCTTAGTAGTGCACTGCAAACCTCCTCGTCCTCTAGCCATAAGGGGTTGAGAGCCCGTCTTCTCACACCAGTTTGGGTCCCAGATATGTGTATGGTCACCATTAATGGTGAGTGGTCAGATATACCTCTTGGCAAGTACTCACTAGCCACCACCCTAGCCAAAAGACATCCAGATGCAAAGTCCGTGAAAATGACTTGTGGGGGATGGAATGACAGGAAAATGCTCTGTCATTTAGATGTTTCCATCTCCACAGTTCAGTCACACCCAGGGCCTCAGCCCACGCAGCCAATGCCGTAGTTGGGCCCACCCCAGGGGTCAGCCGGTCCAGGTATCTATCCAGGATCATATTAAAGTCCCCTATGAGCATCAGAGGGTCAGTCGGAAAGGCGGCAACTCTATCCATGATCTCCTGGAGAGATCGCACATCAAAGGGGGGCGGTATATATAAGCCTACCACCAAGATATTGATATCATATATTTTAGCGTGCATTATGACAGATCTTCCCTTAGGGTCAGAGTAAATCGATATATGAGGGTAAAGGGCAGATGCTTAGCTACCAGGATTGATACCCCCCTGGCATAGTTAGAGTAGTGGGAGTGAAATGTGCTATCCAAGGTTTTTTGATGGACATCGCTTTCTGGCCCAGTAAGTGGGTCTCTTGCAAAGACCTTCTTCACCTTAGGGCTAAGGGTTACTTAGTTCAGTTCCAGTTTCGCTGCAGGCAGCAGAGTGTCCAGGAACAACACTCCCAACCAGGTTCTACACAATCCTCAATCACCCCTCTAACCTCTAAGTCTAGCTCCTCCCACTCTGTTCTCTTTTTAAGGGGAACCCCACCCTTTTTCTTTGGTTATATACTGACTCCATCCACTTAACTGTCAAATATAAGATAACTACGCCCACTTGTCCCCTTTTATAGGGTAAGTCCTCCCAGCTTCTCTCTCCCACTAGTCACAAGAGAGGAGAGTGTCAGAGATGGAAGGGGGCTGCTCACCAGAACGAACACCGCCACGCTACAAGGCCACTCCCTCCTAATGCAGACCGAGAACCTCAGAGGAACATCCCAAACTGGGAAGGACTGGGGAATCCAAGCCCTCCCAGCCAGGAGCACAGTGTCCATTCGGACACTGCTCAGGTCCCAATCGCACAACGAGGACCCTGCAGCACCAGGCCAGAAAGGAGGCCATCTGGAGAAAGAGAGGGATTAGAATGGAGGCTGCACATCCTCAGCCAAGGTAAGCACCCACAGAGGTCCTGGATGGATCCACCGAGGTTGCCCAAGGATGGCACCACGCTTTCCTGAGAGACTGCGACAGAGAAAGAAAAACACAGTACAGAACAAATGACGGCATTGAAGAAGAGCACTAGCAACCTTTTCGACAAACCGGCCTTCTTCAGTTGCCTCAGGAAGAAAAGTCTCTGGTATGCTTTCCTCAGTAGAGCCATGGTGTTCCTTTCCCAGCTGAGGTTGTTGGAGATGGTCACACCCAGAAATTTTGTCTCACTTCCTCTTTTGATTTCCACCCCCTTGATGGACAGGGTTGTCATGGGTGCCGGATTCTTCCTGAAGTCCACAACCATCTCAATGGTTTTTGAAGGGTTAATGACCAGGTTGTGTATAGTGCACCAACTAACAAGCCCCTCCACTGCTCCTCGGTAGGTTTCCTCTTTGCCGTTCTTGATCAGGCCTATGACGGTTGAGTCATCAGCAAACTTTACAATCCTCACAGAGTTGGCCAAGGAGGTGGAGTCGTTAGTGTAGATGGAGAACAAGAGGGGTGACAGAACGCAGCCTTGAGGGGCACCGGTGTTTGTATGCCTGACACTGGACCGTACTGGACCAAGTCTAACTATTTGGGATCGCTCTGTTAAAAAGCTCCCTGTCCATGCACAGATGTCATGAGGAATGTTGAGCTTAGACATCTTTTCCACCAGCAGGTTCGGACTTATGGTGTTAAATGCCAAACTAAAATCAACAAAGAAAACTCTGACGTAGGCGTTGGTTTATCCAAATGCTCATACATATAGTGGAGGGCCATATTAACAGCATCGTCTGAAGATCTATTTGCCTTGTAGGCAAATTGTATGGGATCCATAAGGCTGCCGGTGGTTGTTTTCAGGTATTCCAGCACAATCCTCTCAAATGACTTCATGACCACGGATGTAAGTGCAACTGGTCTGAAGTCATTCATCTCAGTGGCCAAAGGTTTCTTTGGCACCGGGACAATGATGTATCTTTTAAGACAGTGTGGAACTACGCACAATTCCAGGGAGGCATTGAAGATCCTTGAAAACACTGGCGATAGCTGGTCCACACATGACTTGAGGCAGATTGTGGATACTCCATCTGGTCCTGGAGCCTTCCTTATATTTAGTTTAATCTTATTTTTATTGAGTTTTCCAGACATGAAAAAGGTACAAGAGACAAAAACGGATATACAGGGTACAATCAGGTAGACAGATACTAGGGAATGCGGATGGTTTGGTCAATAAAATACTGAATAATCCAGATCCTCATTGAGGCCATAGGGTTTTTTGGTCTGGAGTTCAAAAATCCAAAACAGTTCGCGCTGCAGTAATTTTCTATTCAGATCTCCACCTCTAACTGGTCTTTTTAAGACTTTAATGACTAGAAACCTTAATTGACTGATGTGGTGTCTTTGTTCCAGAAAATGTCTGGCCCAAGGAGATTCTAGTCTGGAATTCCTAATGTCCGAGCGGTGCTCACTTATGCGGTTTCTTATTTCCGTAGAGGTTTTGCCCACGTACGCCTTTCCACAGGGGCATTTAAGCAGATATACCACATTAGATGTAGAGCAGTTGGCAAAATCTCTAAGGTTATAAGTTTTACCCGTCATGGGATGTGAAAAGGTAGATTTCTTAAGGGCAAAACTGCATTGCGCACAATGCCCACACGGGTACATACCAATAGGTTTGGGCAAATCAGTGAGCCAGTTGGAGCGAGTCGTGCTGTTTTGGTACTCAAAATTAGTTTTGACAAGGGTTTCCTTGATATTTCATGCCCCTCTGTGTGCGAAAACTGGTGGTTCCTTAAAGAGGTCAGATAGTTGTCTGGGGTTAGGGGGGTGGAAGCTGTTGGCATGCAAAAAAGTAATACGGTCAGTTGGTTTGTGATAAACATCTGTACTGATACAACCACCTTTAACCCTTTAAGTGCCAGCCTACCTGGAGTTTTTGTTACGCTTTGTTGCCAGACCATTTTTCACTATTTTGCACTATGCATGTTCAACTGTGATTTTTGAAGGGATTTCCAGGGATTTCCCAGGAAAATTATATATTGTTTTTTTCAGCAGAGTCTGGGCTTTAACATAAAATGTCTTGTTTGTCATTTGTCAAGTGTATTCTTAATATTTTGGGGTGAAATATGTGAAAAAAAATAAAAAAAATCTATTTTTTACAATTTGTAGTGTTTTTTTGTAATAAAAAATGTAAGTTTGTCAATAAAATCTTATTGCGTGTGAAATCCCAATTTCTCCCAGTTATAACGGTACCAAATATGTATTGGTAGACACCATTTCCTGCCCAGGAGACTCCCCCAAATTGAAACAGCACTTTAAGAGATTTTTAGATCAAATACAGCTATGCTAAGCGCTATGTGCACCTTGCAGTTTTTTAATAAAAACAACCCTTTACATTTGAAATACCCCCCACAAACTATATATTCTCTGGAAATACACACTTCAAGCTTTCTAGGTGTACCAGGCTTGTTGATGTTGCCACAGTTTTCTGGAAGTTCTCCCTCAATGTATTCTTTGGTTACACAGAGCTTCCCTAAAAAAGGATAAAAAAGGCAGGATCAAAGCCACATTTTCCTAAAAAAAAACTATATGCAAACAAGAAAAAACAAGTTAATCTGAAAAAGCAACATCCCCCGAACCGAACAATACCCAACATGCATAGCTACTGTCAAAAGAAGAGTTGCCAAACACCAAAAAGTAAAGCATGTGCACAATGGTAATTTTGCTTGAAAATTTCAGCTCTGCAGACAAAGTGCGCACCTTGCGCTTTTTCTACTAAAACAACCCTTTACATTTGGAATACCCCCCACAAACCATACATTCCTTGAAAGTACACATGCTAAGCTTTCTAAGCGTACCCAGCATGTTGTAGTGGGCCCATCTTTCTGAAAGTAATCCCTCAAAGAATTCTTTGGTCGCACAGGGTTCCCTTAAAAAATGTATAATAAAGCAGAATAAAAAATGAGTTTTCCTAAAATATCAATATGCAAACAAGAAAAAACAAGCTAAATCTAAAAGCGCAAGGTCCCCCGAGCAGAACGGTACCCAACATGCAGAGGTACTATTAACCTTTTTAACTACCAGCCTACTTGAGATTTTGTCACCCTCTCTTGACAGATCATTTTTAACCATTTTGCGCTATGCTTAACTGTGATTTTTGCAGGTATTTCCAGGAAAATGATATAGAGTTTAGGCTTTAACATGAAATGTCTTGTTTGTAATTTTTATACTGTTTTTTAAAATATTTTTGAGTAAATTAAACAAAACAAAATAAAAAAAATATTTTTTTTAGAAAATTGTCTCCTTTATTTCAAATAAAACCTTTTTTTTTTTTTAAAGAAAACCATATTGCATGTGAAAGCCCCATTTCTCCCAATTACAACGGTACCACATATGTATCGGTAGCCCCCCGTTACTGTTCAGAAGACCCCCCCCAAACTGAAAAGAACACTTTATAACATGTAAAAATAAAATACAACTACAATCCACACTCTTAATAATATATAACTTGAATACAATTCACTCCCTAGCTACCTTCTGTCACCTCCAGCTAAAAACATCTCCCGCATCCGCCCACTATACACTATATATAGTAGAGAGATTAATGTATTGAACAATTGCTCATGGTTCTGGGCGTGGGCAGATATAAGAAAGTTGGAATATTTTTATTTAGCTGATGAAAGGGCATGTTTATATAGCAGGAGGTCCTCACTGGTTTTGGTCTTCCAATATATGTATTTTTCAGCAACTCAAGAGTGTCATTTCAGTCTAGTAAAATCCACATTGAGCCATGGTTGTGTGCAAGGCTGCAGATTCCCTATTGGTAGATGAGGACAAGGTGTAAAGAGGTCCAGATTAATTGTGATCGAGGCCCCTGGGCAGAAAATCATGTGAAGACCCCTATTCAGTAATTTTTAGCAGTAAAGTAATAGTCCAGTGCAAACCATCGTCCCTCCTCTGAACATGTATGCCACTTGCCGTATGTCACTGAATCTGTGCCGATCTGGGGAATCCTGTGGCCCTAGCCGCCGTACCTCTTTTTTCCCAACCTCTGTTGGACTAGTCAGTCTTCACCCACCCTAATCCTCGCCACCACTGCTCCAGGCCTCTTCCCCCTGTCTGAAAACATAGAAACATAAAAGGTTGGAGGCAGAAGGAGACCATACGGTCCATCTAGTCTGCCCTTATGTAACTGTATGTGCTCTTTATCTTAGGATAGATGTGTGCTTATCCCAGGCATGTTTAAATTCAGAGACTGTTGATTTTTCAACTACATCTGCTGTTTGTTCCCGCCTACTACTACTCTTTCTGTAAAATAATAATTTCTAACATTGCTCCTGATCTTCCCTCCGACTAGCTTCAGGTTGGGCCCCCTAGTTCTATCATTAAGTTTCTTCTTAAAAACACTTCCCTCCTGAACCTTATTCCCTCCTGTCACATATATAAAGGTCTCCATCATGTCCCCTCTCCCTTCTTTCCTCCAGACTGTACAAATTAAGTTCTTTAAAGTGGACCAACACCCAGGATTTTCACTATCCTGGGTTTTGGTCCACTTCCGCGGGGCACCCCGATTGGGGGTGCCCCGCTGCATGAAAACCCCCAGATCGCCCTAAATAACTCACCTTACCCCGCTCCTACGCGAGCGCTCGTCCAATCAGAGCGCTCAGAGCCGCTGTGGTATGTATGGACAAGCGACGGACAACCACATCGGCTCTAAGCACGCTGGAGGCCGCGTCTCGCGCTTCCTTCTAACAGTCACTCACAAACTCACAAACGGCCGGAGTGGGTGCGCGCCCTGCTAGAAGGAAGTGCGAGATGCGGCCGCGGCCTGCGCATGCGCCGTTGGAACGGGGCTTAGGTAAGGTTTCTGGGCGTCCTGGGGGGTTTCACCCCGCAGGGCATCACGATTTTCGGATCTGATCGCCCCCCCTGGGTGTTGGTCCACTTTAAGTCTCTCCTGATAAGTTTTAAGTTTAAGTCCTTCCACCATTTTTGTTGCCGGCCTTTGGACACGTTCTATACGAATAATGTCTTTTTGCAGGGGAGGTCTCCAGAACTGCACATAGTATTCTAGATGTGGCCTCACCAGGGCTCTATACAGCAGCATCACAACCTCCCACTTCCTACTGGTGATGCCTCGAGCTATGCAGCCCAGCATCCTGCTTGCATTTCCCACTGCCTGGTTACACTGTCCACTCATCTTGCTGCTAGAAAAGATGCTGGTAACATTTATTGCACCCTGCACAAAATGAAATGCCCGCCACTGACCCTGGCCCCGCCATTGCGGTCTGGGACAATCTTGTTTCTGTTCAGTAGAAGCTGAAAGATGTAAGCAGGAGACCTTTCCTACCTACTGCGAGTCTGATGTTTATTGATGCAGGCATGCCTCCAATGACACCTTTCCTACTTCGGCTTCCCAAAGACGACAATGAACAAATGGTGGAGGCCCCTTAACCCTTTAAGTGCCAGCCTACCTGCAGCATTTCCCACTCCCTGTTGCCAGAGCATTTTTCACTATTTTGCGCTCCCCATGTTCAACTGTAATTTTTGAAGGGATTTTCTGGGATTTCCCATAAAAATTACATATTGTTTTTTTCAGCAGAATCTGGGCTTTAACATCATATCTCTTGTTTATCAATTTTGTAGTTTTATCATAATTATTTTGGGCAAAATATGTGAAAGAAAATAAAAATACACAAGTTTTTACATTTTGCAGTGTTTTTTTTTAATCGAAAATAAAGGTTTTTCAATAAAAACATATTGAGAGTAAAAGCCCCATTTCTCCCGGTTACAACGGTACCACACATGTATTAGTAGACACCCTTTCCTGCCCAGGAGACCCCAGAAACTGCAAAGAGCGCTAGAGGAGATTTTCAGATAAAATACAAATACTTTGCGCTCCTCGCAGTTTTTCAAAAAATACAACCCTTTACATTTGAAATACCCCCCACAAACTATATATTTTTGGAAAGTGCACAATTCAAGGTTTCTAAGCATACTAGGCTTGTTGGCGTGGGTCCATTGGTTTGAACTCTATTGATTGGCAGAATCTCTGGTTCCAAAGGATTTCGCTAAAAAAAAAAGCAAAAAGCAGATTCAAAACCATATTTTCCTATAAAAACAATAAGCAAGCAAGAAGTAACGCAGTAAATCTGAAAGCACAACATCTGCTGAACAAAATAATACCCCACATGCATAGGTACGTTGAAGTGTAGAGTTGCCAAACACCCCAAAGTCAAGCATGCGTTTGAGGGTAATTTTACTTGAAAAAATCAGCGGCGCACACAAAGTGCGCACCTTGCAGTTTCTCCAAATTTACAACCCTTTACATTTGAAATACCCCCCACAAACTATATATTTTTGGAAAGTACATACCTCAAGGTTTCTAAGCCTACTGGGCTTGTTGACGTCGGCGACTTTCTTCGCAATCTATTGATTGGCAGAATCTCTGGTTCCAAAGGATTTCGCTAAAAAAATAAGCAAAAAGCAGATTGAAAAACATTTTTTCCTATAAAAACAATAAGCAAGCAAGAAGTAACGCAGTAAATCTGAAAGCACAACGGCTGCTGAACAAAACAATACCCCACATGCATAGGTACTTTGAAGTGTAGAGTTGCCAAACACCCCAAAGTCAAGCATGCGTTTGAGGGTAATTTTACTTGAAAAAATCAGCGGCGCACACAAAGTGCGCACCTTGCAGTTTCTCCAAATTTACAACCCTTTACATTTGAAATACCCCCCACAAACTATATATTTTTGGAAAGTACATACCTCAAGGTTTCTAAGCCTACTGGGCTTGTTGACGTCGGCGACTTTCTTCGCAATCTATTGATTGGCAGAATCTCTGGTTCCAAAGGATTTCGCTAAAAAAAAAAGCAAAAAGCAGATTCAAAACCATATTTTCCTATAAAAACAATAAGCAAGCAAGAAGTAACGCAGTAAATCTGAAAGCACAACATCTGCTGAACAAAATAATACCCCACATGCATAGGTACTTTGAAGGGTACAGTTACCAATCACCCAAAACTAACACATGCGCTATGGAAAAACAAAACAATTTCTTACCTGTTCTAAGAAGTGCAAGTAGGATACTGTAGCTGTGCCATCAGATTATAGGATACTGTAGCTGTGCCATCTTATAGGATACTGTAGCTGTGTCATCAAATTATAGGATACTGTAGCTGTGTCATCAGACTATAAGATCAGTGCAGTGATCAATGACCAATATTAGGAATCAAGGACCTGAAATTGGTCACATTTTATCATCACTTGCCACAAGTAACCAGCTGCTCCTGCTCCACCATTTCCCTTCGGATTAGCAACAGCGAAAAGAAACTAAAAGAAAATAAAATATAATGGCAACACAAAATACCTAAGAAACCTAATCCTAAAAGGGGCCTACCTACCAAAAAAAAAAAATGCATTGCTCAATAATTTAGTTGAGTATGGTATACCTCAAAACAATCTTCGAGGCATAACCCGGGTTGGCTGGGACAGGTCGGGCAATAATACCGCACATCTCTTCTAATGCCACGCTTCCTACAAACCCTACAAGCTCTCTGGGGATACCGCTTTTTACCACTTTCAGGAAGCAACTTTATAAAGTGCTTCCCTACTAATCTGGCCTGGTTGTCATTGGTAGGCAGATCTGGTTCTTCCGCAGTATCCCCAAACAACAAAGCAGGGAGTAACTGCTGCTGGTATTTTATGTACGATAAATTGGAGCCTGGCACTGCTGCCTTGAAGGCAACAAAGCTGTTGTAGGTTGCCATTTGGACCAAATGGATAGCAACTTTAGTGTACCAGGCTCGAGTTTTTCGGGTGGCGTTGTAATAAGTTAATATTTGGTCCGTTTTATCAACGCCACCCATGAATTTATTATAATCGGTTATGCAACGTGGCTTTTGGGAAGGGGCTCGGGGACCACGTTGCCTTACATTCACAACTGACTCATCGTGGAGTGTTGTCAGAAGGAATACATTTTTTTTGCCCATGTATTTCATGGCCAGGACCTCATCGCTTCTTAGAGCATAAGACTCCCCCCTTTTTAATTTTTTTTCAAGTAGTGGCCTGGGCAATCCTTTGCGTTTAGGGTTGATGGTGCCGCAGGCCGGGGTATCCAACGAATAAAGGGCGCGAAATAAGGGGATGCTGGTATAGAAGTTGTCCACATATAAGTGGTAACCTCTACCCAACAATGGAGTCATGAGGTCCCAAACGATCTTTCCACTTATTGACAAATCAAGGGGACAACCAGGGGGGTCCAGATAGGTGTCCTTTCCTTCATAGATTCGAAAATATTTGATGTAGCCGGTCACACTATCGCATAATTGGTAAAATTTAATCCTGTAGCGGGCACGCTTGCTAGGGATATATTGCCGAAAAACAATGCGCCCTTTGAAAAGCAGTAGTGACTCGTCAATTGATAATTTTTGGCCGGGGGTGTACACTACTGCGAAGCGATCTGACAGGCTGTTGAGCAGGGGCCGTAATTTATGCAGCCTGTCGTGACCGGGCTCACCACGGGGAATAGCAGTGGAATTGTCGTTAAAATGCAGAAACCGCAGTAAAATTTGGTAGCGGTTTCTGGACATTACGGCCGGAAATAATGGAGTTGCCAATATGGTTTGGGTATCCCAGTAGGAGGAAATACTAAATTTTTTTAGGATACCCATTGCTAGAGTGAGCCCCCAAAATTTCTTTATCTCACTCAAATTTGTGGGATGCCATGCCTGAGCTCGGGCGTGCCTCTGCTGGGGGTTTTGCGCTAAGACCTGCTCGGCATACAGATTGGTATAGAAGACCATATCCAGTAGGATGGCTTCTGTGAGGAACAATTTGAAAAAGTCAATGACACCAAAATTTGTGGTGTCTACATTGACCCCGGGGACCGAATCAAAAGGGGGAATTTCGGGGGAAATATTATTAGGAGGCCTCCACGCAGACGCTCCTTCACCAGCTGCAGCACTCGATGCCTCATCCTGCACTACACTCGCCTGAAGCGTGGCCTCACTTTGTGCGGTACTATCCCTTCTACGGTGGCTACTACTGGTAGCACTGCGCGGCTGTGTTTCCTCAGTAGAGTATACACTGTCTGACTCGCTATCTGATGGGAAGAACTCAGACCCTGACTCACTAAAATCTTCCGAGTCAGACGCCATCAGGTAAGCCGCAGCTTCCTGTGCAGTGTACCGCTTACCAGCCATACCCAATGCAAAAAAAAATCTAAAAAAAAAGGCTAAAACTAAAGGCTAAAACTAAAGGCTAAAACTAAAGACAAATTACAAAAAAATACAATACAATAAAACAAAGCAAAAAAACAGACAAAAAATGAAACAAAAAAATACAATACAATAAAACAAAGCAAAAAAAACAGACAAAAATAGAAATAAAAGTGTATAGTTACAACCCGATGAGAAGTGGTGGAGTCAGGAGCAGCAGGTCACAGGATCCCAGCTAGGCTCCCAAAAGGAGGGGCGGGGGCTAGGCTCCCAAAAGGAGGGGCGGGGGCTAGGCTCCCAAAAGGAGGGGCGGGGGCTAGGCTCCCAAAAGGAGGGGCGGGGGCTAGGCTCCCAAAAGGAGGGGCGGGGGCTAGGCTCCCAAAAGGAGGGGCGGGGGCTAGGCTCCCAAAAGGAGGGGCGGGGGCTAGGCTCCTAAAAGGGCAAGCGAAAGGTCCAAACGACGAAACAAATGCAGAAGATCTCAGCGAACAACCTAAGAGAAAAAGTTAAGATTAGGGAGTGTTTAGGACGCATGCATGGACAACAGCCGCACTATGCTATACCTAGAGCGGTGGTAAGGTAAGGTAAGTTTTACTGGCAATCGAGGGGATTCACTCTGACCACCGGCACACGCACGCACCCACCCACCAGCAGATCTCTGACCACCGGCACCCACACACGCGCGACCGCAGATCTGACCGCCGGCACCCACACACGCGCGACCGCAGATCTGACCGCCGGCACCCACACACGCGCGACCGCAGATCTGACCGCCGGCACCCACACACGCGCGACCGCAGATCTGACCGCCGGCACCCACACACGCGCGACCGCAGATCTGACCGCCGGCACCCACACACGCGCGACCGCAGATCTGACCGCCGGCACGCACAGATCTGACCCCAGATCTGACCGCCGGCACACACAGATCTGACCCCAGATCTGACCGCCGGCACACACAGATCTGACCCCAGATCTGACCGCCGGCACACACAGATCTGACCCCAGATCTGACCGCCGGCACACACTGATCTGACCCCAGATCTGACCGCCGGCACACACAGATCTGACCCCAGATCTGACCGCCGGCACACACAGATCTGACCCCAGATCTGACCGCCGGCACACACAGATCTGACCCCAGATCTGACCGCCGGCACACACAGATCTGACCCCAGATCTGACCGCCGGCACACACAGATCTGGGGTCAGATCTGACCGCCGGCACACACAGATCTGGGGTCAGATCTGACCGCCGGCACACACAGATCTGACCCCAGATCTGACTGCCGGCACACACAGATCTGACCCCAGATCTGACCGCCGGCACACACAGATCTGACCCCAGATCTGACCGCCGGCACACACAGATCTGACCCCAGATCTGACCGCCGGCACACACAGATCTGACCCCAGATCTGACCGCCGGCACACACAGATCTGACCCCAGATCTGACCGCCGGCACACACAGATCTGGGGTCAGATCTGACCGCCGGCACACACAGATCTGACCCCAGATCTGACTGCCGGCACACACAGATCTGACCCCAGATCTGACCGCCGGCACACACAGATCTGACCCCAGATCTGACCGCTGGCACACACAGATCTGACCCCAGATCTGACCGCCGGCACACACAGATCTGACCCCAGATCTGACCGCCGGCACACACAGATCTGACCCCAGATCTGACCGCCGGCACACACAGATCTGACCGCCGGCACACACAGATCTGACCGCCGGCACACACAGATCTGACCCCAGATCTGACCGCCGGCACACACAGATCTGACCCCAGATCTGACCGCCGGCACACACAGATCTGACCCCAGATCTGACCGCCGGCACACACAGATCTGACCCCAGATCTGACCGCCGGCACACACAGATCTGACCCCAGATCTGACCGCCGGCACACACAGATCTGGGGTCAGATCTGACCGCCGGCACACACAGATCTGGGGTCAGATCTGACCGCCGGCACACACAGATCTGACCCCAGATCTGACCGCCGGCACACACAGATCTGACCCCAGATCTGACCGCCGGCACACACAGATCTGACCCCAGATCTGACCGCCGGCACACACAGATCTGACCCCAGATCTGACCGCCGGTACACACAGATCTGACCCCAGATCTGACCGCCGGCACACCCAGATCTGACCGCCGGCACACACAGATCTGACCCCAGATCTGACCGCCGGCACACACAGATCTGACCCCAGATCTGACCGCCGGCACACACAGATCTGACCCCAGATCTGACCGCCGGCACACACAGATCTGACCCCAGATCTGACCGCCGGCACACACAGATCTGACCCCAGATCTGACCGCCGGCACACACAGATCTGACCCCAGATCTGACCGCCGGCACACACAGATCTGGGGTCAGATCTGACCGCCGGCACACACAGATCTGGGGTCAGATCTGACCGCCGGCACACACAGATCTGACCCCAGATCTGACCGCCGGCACACACAGATCTGACCCCAGATCTGACCGCCGGCACACACAGATCTGACCCCAGATCTGACCGCTGGCACACACAGATCTGACCCCAGATCTGACCGCCGGCACACACAGATCTGACCCCAGATCTGACCGCCGGCACACACAGATCTGGGGTCAGATCTGACCGCCGGCACACACAGATCTGGGGTCAGATCTGACCGCCGGCACACACAGATCTGGGGTCAGATCTGACCGCCGGCACACACAGATCTGACCCCAGATCTGACCGCCGGCACACACAGATCTGACCCCAGATCTGACCGCCGGCACACACAGATCTGACCCCAGATCTGACCGCCGGCACACACAGATCTGACCCCAGATCTGACCGCCGGCACACACAGATCTGACCCCAGATCTGACCGCCGGCACACACAGATCTGACCCCAGATCTGATGGATGGATGGATGGGTGGCAGGGGCAGGCTGGAGATAGGTGCGGATGGATGGATGGATGGATGGGTGGCAGGGGCAGGCTGGAGATAGGTGCGGATGGATGGATGGATGGATGGATGGGTGGCAGGGGCAGGCTGGAGATAGGTGCGGATGGATGGATGGATAGGTGGAAGGCGCAGGCTGGAGATAGGTGCGGATGGATGGCGGATGGATGGATGGATGGGTGGCAGGGGCAGGCTGGAGATAGGTGCGGATGGATGGATGGATAGGTGGCAGGCGCAGGCTGGAGATAGGTGCGGATGGATGGCGGATGGATGGATGGATGGATGGGTGGCAGGGGCAGGCTGGAGATAGGTGCGGATGGATGGATGGATGGGTGGCAGGCGCAGGCTGGAGATAGGTGCGGATTGATGGATGGATGGATGGATGGATGGATGGATGGGTGGCAGGGTGGGGATAGATGCGCAAATGAGTCCAGTCAGGCCCCCGAGGAACTTTGACAGCCAGCTGATCGGGGGGGGGGGGGGGGGGGATCGGATCGGGGGATCGGATCGGGGGTTGGGGATGCTGGCGGATCGGCGACCGTGACCCCCGAACCCCCCGCCCCCCCCCGATCAGCTAGCTTGGGTGTGCGAGGGCGGACAACGGCCGATTGGACCGGCCTGTCAGTCCGCCCCTGCCGATCAGGGTACAGCCACCCCCCCCCAACCCCCCCCAACAAAAAATCACAGACCCCACACACTCCCCCACACCCCCACCCACACACACACACACACACCTACCTCGAGCCGGCGAACAAAGAGGAGACCGCAAGTCCGCAAGTTCTTTTTATAGAGGTGGCGCCGGCTGATGACAACAGCCGTGCGCCCCTCTTCGGATTGGTCCACCGACGATCTGGTGACTGGGGTGAGGTCAGGGTCACCTCCAGGTGACCCCCCCATGTCTCTTCTACGCTGTGGAGGCGGGATCCAGGCTGTCTTCATCCGTCGATCGTCAGGAGGTGAGTTACAGTGCAGCCCGTAACACCTACGTGCTTGGCACTTAACGCCCAGCCAAGCCAGCACGTAGGTGTTACGGGCTTGGCAACTAAAGGGTTAACATAGCAATTGGTGGAGGACAAGGGGAGCGCAGTGGAGAGTGCATAGAAGTTTGATACCAAATGGATTTTAGTGAAGAGATCGAGACTATCCTTGTGAGTGGGGGCCATAGAAGGTGGTAATTGAAAGTATTTTGGCAGCTTCAGGACTTTTAGTGTCAATAGGTGTGTTGAAGTTGCCTATGGTTATTGCATTATTTTCTATCTAGTTCAGCTACGAGGCCAGTGATTCTCTATTTAGTGGCGCAGGATATCTTGGATCTTTTTTCAGTACTGCCCCAGATAATCGCCATCGTTTTGAAGCCATCATATATTGTTTAAAGACATTTAACTGGAACTGGGTGGGAATTATTACCCCGTATGATGACAGTGCAGAATCGGAACTACGGGAACTGACAAAAGAGATGACCAGGAACGGGATCTGTATCGCCTACGTCGTTAAAATGTCCAGTGATGGCAACACAAATCAGGAGAAATTAAATGTCATTCAGGAATCATCAGCCAGAGTGATCATCATCTGTGGAAAGTTTTTGGTCCATTATAACATTTTGTCTGGATTAAATGTTGTTTTACAAAACATAACCTTGATCCTCCATGAATCATGGATTGATAGTGTTTACCTGGGGCCCGAATTCTTACAAGTTATTAATGGAAGTCTGATTGTTATGCCGCCTGAAAGGGTAGCTCCATTACTCAAACATTTCATGCGGACATTTAATAGTCCCGAAGACATCTTTATTGAGGATATCTGCTACTTTCATTTTGGTTGTACTAATATAGCGGCTAAAAGAAAAGCAATATTTCAAATATTTTACAACTTACCTGAAAAAGTCTGCCTCGAACGAATGAATGCATTAACTTCTCTTCTAATAAGTAGAGCGTATCCAAGTTATCACACGGTGTACCTGGCAGTCTACAATCTTGTTTGTGCTTTGGATGCAGTGCTGGCAAAGGATAGCTCTGGTCTTCACAGACACAAACATAAGGTGGTTACAATTATAACTATAATTCTTATTGGTTTTATGAATATAAACCTTTTAAATAAAAAAGGGTACGTTACCTATGCGAGCTGCATCATTTGGTAGTTTTTCCATGCAGTTTTAGAGACTAGCAGGGGTGGACTGACCATAGGGAGACCCAGGACAATGCCCGGTGGGCAGCACTGCTTTGGGACCAGTTGGGCTGCTGCTTTTAACACCCACATCCAATCCTTGCTCCCTTAGTCTCGGTCTCAGCCCTCTGTACCCAGCCTCACTGTACCCACAAGCCAAGGACCCCCAGCCCCCAATGCTATAGCCCGGCATCATGATTGGGAGGGATGCCTCGATCCAGTTGACTTTCTTTACAATATTTTGTGAAAAGAAAAACTGTCTCTCGGTTTATTTCTGTTAGAGAAACAATAGATTTAGTTTATGATGGGCCAGGTTTTCAATATTCTCTAGTTTTCACGAGTTTCCTCTAGTTTCAGTGTGCCATGCTTGGTAACCTTCCCATGAGCGGAGCACTATAATTGTAGCAGCCAATATCAGGACAACTGTCTTTTTTGCTGGCATCTTTAAGTGCCAGCCTATCTGGAGTTTTTGTCACCATCTTTTGCCAGACCAGCTTTCACTATTTTGCGCTACACATGTTCAACTGTGATTTTTGAAGGGATTTCCCAGAAAAATTGTATACTTTTTTTCAGTCCGGGCTTTAACATGAAATGTCTTGTTTGACCTTGTTTTAGCGTATTATATTTTTGGGTGAAAAAATGTGCAAACAAATTTAAAAAAAATCTATTTTTTACAATGTGTAGTGTTTTTTTGTAATAAAAAGTGTACGTTTATCAATAAAATCTTGTAGCGTGTGAAATTCCTATTTCTCCCAGTTACAACGGTACCACATATGTATTTTAGACACCCTTTCCTGCCCAGGAGACCCCCCCAAACTGAAACAACACTTTGGGAGATTTTCAGATAAAATACAACTGCTTTGGGCACCTTGCAGTATTCAAGAAAAACATATTTACATTACACATTTACATTTAAAATACCCCCCACAAACTATATATTCTCTGGAAGTACACACCTCAAGCTTTCTAGGCATACCAGGCGTGTTGACATGGGCATAGCTTTCTGAAAGTAATCCCTCAATTAATTTTTTGGGTGCACAGAGTTTCCCTGGCTCTGTAAGTGGCTGCTTGGAAGTGGTGAGTTAAAGCAGGATCTCCTGTGGTAAGTTTTGGGAAACTGAGCTCATTGGGTAAGTAAAATACAGTAAACTGTGTTTGTTTTATTTTTGTGAATCAGTGTGTTAATGCTGGCACAAATTTAAACCAAAGGAAAAAAAAAAAAAGTTTTTTTTTTTTTTTCTCTTTCCTGGATTTCTGCTGAGGCCTAATTGAGGCCTAATTGAAGCAGGTGTGTTTTAAGGCACCAGGCAGCTCTTGTAGCTCGCTCTTGTTGCTGACTCTGTAAGTGGCTGCTTGGAAGTGGTGAGTTAAAGCAGGATCTCCTGTGGTAAGTTTTGGGAAACTGAGCTCATTGGGTAAGTAAAATACAGTAAACTGTGTTTGTTTTATTTTTGTGAATCAGTGTGTTAATGCTGGCACAAATTTAAACCAAAGGAAAAAAAAAAAAAAGTTTTTTTTTTTTTTTCTCTTTCCTGGATTTCTGCTGAGGCCTAATTGAGGCCTAATTGAAGCAGGTGTGTTTTAAGGCACCAGGCAGCTCTTGTAGCTCGCTCTTGTTGCTGACTCTGTAAGTGGCTGCTTGGAAGTGGTGAGTTAAAGCAGGATCTCCTGTGGTAAGTTTTGGGAAACTGAGCTCATTGGGTAAGTAAAATACAGTAAACTGTGTTTGTTTTATTTTTGTGAATCAGTGTGTTAATGCTGGCACAAATTTAAACCAAAGGAAAAAAAAAAAAAAGTTTTTTTTTTTTTTTCTCTTTCCTGGATTTCTGCTGAGGCCTAATTGAGGCCTAATTGAAGCAGGTGTGTTTTAAGGCACCAGGCAGCTCTTGTAGCTCGCTCTTTTTGCTGACTCTGTAAGTGGCTGCTTGGAAGTGGTGAGTTAAAGCAGGATCTCCTGTGGTAAGTTTTGGGAAACTGAGCTCATTGGGTAAGTAAAATACAGTAAACTGTGTTTGTTTTATTTTTGTGAATCAGTGTGTTAATGCTGGCACAAATTTAAACCAAAGGAAAAAAAAAAAAAAGTTTTTTTTTTTTTTTCTCTTTCCTGGATTTCTGCTGAGGCCTAATTGAGGCCTAATTGAAGCAGGTGTGTTTTAAGGCACCAGGCAGCTCTTGTAGCTCGCTCTTGTTGCTGACTCTGTAAGTGGCTGCTTGGAAGTGGTGAGTTAAAGCAGGATCTCCTGTGGTAAGTTTTGGGAAACTGAGCTCATTGGGTAAGTAAAATACAGTAAACTGTGTTTGTTTTATTTTTGTGAATCAGTGTGTTAATGCTGGCACAAATTTAAACCAAAGGAAAAAAAAAAAAAAGTTTTTTTTTTTTTTTCTCTTTCCTGGATTTCTGCTGAGGCCTAATTGAGGCCTAATTGAAGCAGGTGTGTTTTAAGGCACCAGGCAGCTCTTGTTGCTGACTCTGTAAGTGGCTGCTTGGAAGTGGTGAGTTAAAGCAGGAGTTAAAAGAAGAAGTTACAAGCAGAAGTTCGGAAGCTGTAAGTATCTGCCTTGATTTCATATTGTTATTTTAAGTGTTGTAAATTCTACACTTGGTGTTCCCACAAATTCATACAATGGGTTCCATGCCTAACAATGCTGTTCAGTGTACATCTTGTGCTATGTATGCACTTCTTGATCAATCGGTCGATGGTGAATATATATGCCCCGGATGCCTGCGAATCTCTGATTTGGAAGCCGTGATTCACGATCTAAATAAGCGATTGGCAACACTGAGAGAAATTGTTATCATGCAAAAGAGTCTGGATCTCACTGATCTGGCACTACATGGCTCAGGGTCAGGGGAGGGTGGTAGTATGGGGGGAGAGGAAAAGCAGGAAAATGAGGCAGCTAGCTGGATAACAGTTAGAAGGCGGGGTAGGGGTAAAAGTTACAGGGAGGCTAGCCCTGAACAGGCACCTCCAAACAAGTTTGCCCGGTTGGCAGATGAGGAGGATGTTAGCTCAGGGATGGCAGAGCTGCAGCAAGACACATCTGTCGGCTCCAGTAAGGAAGGGAGGGGAAATGGGAGAACAGGGCAGGCAAGACAGGTGCTGGTAGTGGGTGACTCTATTATTAGGGGAACAGACAGGGCAATCTGTCACAAAGACCGGGATTGCCGAACAGTGTGTTGCCTTCCTGGGGCAAGAGTACGGCATGTAGCGGAGCGGGCTGACAGATTGTTGGGAGGGGCTGGCGTGAACCCAGCGGTCATGGTGCATATTGGCACTAATGACATAGGAAGAAGTAGGTGGAAGGTCCTAAAAAATGATTTCAGGGACTTAGGCCGTAAGCTTAAGGCAAGGACTTCAACTGTAGTATTCTCAGAAATACTACCAGTACCAAGAGCCACACCAGAGAGGCAGCGGGAGATTAGAGATGTAAACAGGTGGCTCAAAAATTGGAGTAAAAAGGAGGGGTTTGGGTTCTTAGAGAACTGGGCCGACTTCACAGTGGGCTACAGGTTCTTTGGCAGGGATGGGTTGCACCTCAATGGGGAGGGTGCATCTGTTCTGGGGGAGAGGATGGCTAAAAGGTTAGAGGAGTGTTTAAACTGAGCATTGGGGGGAGGGTAAAAGCAGTTACAAAGGGGAAGGTAGGAAAGAAAGTGACAGTGGGTGTAGACATGAAACTGGGGGTGGAGAGGGGGGAGGGGTTAGCACATCTAGCAGGAATAAGGGCAATATACAGAATTATCAAAATTGTCATAAGCATTTGAAATGCATGCTTACAAATGCTAGAAGCTTGACTAATAAAATGGATGAACTAGAACTGATAATAACAGAAGAACAATATGATATAGTGGGGGTAACAGAGACCTGGCTGGATGAAAGCTATGACTGGGCAGTAAATTTACAGGGATACTGTGTGTTTAGGAGGGACCGTAACAAACGCAAAGGGGGTGGAGTCTGCTTAATTGTAAAATCCTCTCTACAGCCTGCTCTGCGGGAGGATATATGTGAGGGGAATGACCATGTGGAGTCGGTATGGGTAGAAATACATGGAGGGAGAAACAAAAATAAAATACTGATGGGGGTTTGCTATAAACCTCCAGATATATCCGAATCCATAGAAAATATGATGCTAAGGCAAATAGATATAGCCGCTAAAATAAATGAGGTAGTGATTATGGGGGACTTTAACTACCCAGATATAGACTGGGATGCTGAAACATGTGTTTCGCAGAAAAGTAATAGTTTTTTATCTAAAACAAAAGATGGCTACCTTTCCCAACAAGTACAAGCTCCAACAAGGGGGAAAGCCATATTGGACCTAATACTAACCAATGTACCAGACAAAGTAATAAAGGTACAGGTTGGGGGACACCTTGGAAGCAGTGATCATAATATCATTAATTTCCAATTAGCAGTCACTAGGGTGCCTTATCAAGGAGCCACAAAAACGCGGGACTTCAAAAAGGCAAAGTTTGACCAACTTAGAGATGCCCTACACTGCATTGACTGGGAAAATGTCCTTAAGAACAAAAGCATGGACGCTAAATGGGATAATTTCAAAGGAATACTTAATTTTCAGTGTGACAGATATATACCTTACAGGAATAAAACTATTAGACACACATGTAAACCGATGTGGCTAAATAAAAAGGTTAAGGGGGCAATAAACAACAAAAAAAAGGCATTTAAACGTTTCAAGCAGGAAGGGACAGCGGAAGCATTAAAAAACTATAAAGAAGAAAATAAACAATGTAAACAACAGATAAGGGCAGCTAAGCTGGAGACAGAAAGACTGGTCGCGAAAGAGAGTAAAACTAACCCCAAATTATTCTTTAGCTACATAAACCGTAAAAGGTACAAACCTGAGGGTGTGGGCCCCCTGAAAAGCAAGGATGGGACCCCTATAGAGGGAAATGAGGAGAAAGCTAATTTGCTTAACAACTTCTTTGCTTCTATATTCACAAAAGAATTCGACATGCCCAGTGAAATGCAGGGGAATAACCGAAACCCTCCATTAAATGTCACTGGTCTAACCAAGGAAGAAGTCCGGCACCGTCTCAAGCAGATGAAAATCGATAAATCGCCGGGACCAGATGACATACATCCTCGTGTTTTAAGGGAGTTATGTACAGTAATAGACAAGCCGTTATTTCTAATATTTGTGGATTCCATAACTACAGGGTTTGTTCCGATGGATTGGCGCTTGGCAAATGTGGTGCCAATATTCAAAAAGGGATCTAGGGGGGAACCTGGGAACTACAGACCGGTAAGCTTAACATCTGTGGTGGGCAAGCTGTTTGAAGGTTTCTTAAGGGATACTATCCTGGAGCACCTTGGGGAAAATGACCTTATTACTCCATATCAGCATGGATTTATGAGGAATCGCTCCTGCCAGACAAACCTGATCGGCTTTTATGAGGAGGTAAGTTCAAGATTGGATCAGGGGGAGTCATTGGATATCATATATCTTGACTTTTCTAAAGCATTTGATACTGTGCCACATAAAAGGCTGGTACAAAAGATGAGAATGCTTGGACTGGGGGAAAACGTGTGCAGATGGGTGGGAAATTGGCTTAGTGATCGGAAGCAGAGGGTGGTTATCAATGGTACACACTCAGATTGGGTCACTGTTACTAGTGGAGTACCACAAGGGTCAGTTCTGGGACCAATTCTCTTCAATATATATATAAATGACATTGGGTATGGATTAAACAGTAAAGTCTCAATCTTTGCAGATGATACTAAGCTGAGTAAAGTAATTAAAACAAAGGAGGACAACAGGCAACTACAAACAGATTTAGATAATTTGGAAGCATGGGCAGTTAAATGGCAAATGAAGTTTAACACAGATAAATGTAAGGTTATGCACATGGGAAGGAGAAATATGTGTCATGATTACACACTAAATAAAGAAACACTTGGTAAAACAACAATGGAAAAGGATCTAGGGGTTTTAGTTGACAATAAGCTCAACTGTAGTAATCAATGCCAGGCAGCTGCTGCCAAGGCAAACAGGATCATGGGGTGCATCAGGAGGGGCATGGGTGCTCATGACCAGAGCATCATTTTACCCCTGTACAAGTCACTGGTCAGACCCCATATGGAATACTGTGTACAGTTCTGGGCACCTGTGCTTAAGAAGGACATATCAGAACTGGAGCACGTTCAAAGAAGGGCAACAAAGTTAATAAAAGGAGTGCGGGGGCTAGAGTACCCGGAAAGATTGTCCAAGTTAGGCTTATTTAGTCTAGAAAAAAGACGATTGAGGGGTGATCTAATAACTATGTATAAATATATTCGGGGTCAATACAAGGATCTGTCCCACAATCTATTTATACCCCGGAGTGTAACCATAACCCGGGGGCATCCACTAAGGTTAGAGGAAAGGTGCTTTCTCCACCGACATAGGAGGGGATTCTTCTCTGTAAGAGCAGTGAGACTATGGAACTCGCTGCCAGAGGAGATAGTAATGAGGGATACATTAAAAATGTTCAAAAGTGGCCTTGATGCCTTCCTGGCATGTAATAACATTTCCGGCTATGGTTACTAGACCACTGGAAGGAGTTAAACAGGCTGAACTGGATGGACTAAAGTCTTTATTCAGCCTTACATACTATGTTACTATGTTACTATGTTACTATGTTAAAGCCACATTCTCCTAAATAATCTATATGCCAACAAGAAAAAAACAAGATAAATCTGAAAAAGCAAGGTCCCCCAAACAGAACAATACCCAACATGCATAAA
This sequence comes from Gastrophryne carolinensis, assembly GCA_027917425.1. NCBI lineage: Eukaryota > Metazoa > Chordata > Amphibia > Anura > Microhylidae > Gastrophryne > Gastrophryne carolinensis. The sequence goes on along the minus strand of CM051234.1, from coordinate 645,621,841 downwards.
TACTGTCAAGGGAATAGTTGCCAAACAACCCCAAAGTAAAGAATGTGAGTAAGGGTAATTTTACTTGAAAATTTCAGCTCTGGACACAAAGTGCGCACCTTGCGATTTTTCTACAAAAACAACCATTTACATTTGGAATACCCCCCACAAACTCGCTGTCAAAAACAATGACTTTATGCTGTGCATTAGTATGCACGGCATAAAGCTCTGATTGGACGAGCGCCCCCACATGTGCTGGTGGAAAGGTGAGTGTAGTGAGTGATCTGGAGGGTTTCACACAGCTGGGGGATCCCAATTCGTGATGCCCCTGGGGCAAGAACCAATCACCAGGATAGTCAAAATCCTGGTGACTGGTACACTTTAAGAGGTTTCAATAAAGCTATACCACAAGTACCTGTTTGTCATTATAGTAATTAGGTTTTTCATTTACAGGTAAGAAAATACCTTAGAAGAGAATACTCTGTATTTAACATGGATAACAAATTTCGTTATTTGTCATTGAAAGGAGAATTGCAACTTTCATTTATTTTAGTAAATTGGATATTTCATGCAAAACAACATACATCCTCATTTGAAAGAAACTTTGTTGGCACCTTCAATCAGACAGACCCGAAAAATTATACTGTGTATAACGAAAAAATTATCTGGAAAACGGGCAGAGTAAGATAAACCTTTTCACATTAAAATCATTGATTTTCCTTGCAGCTAAAGAGCAGACTTTGAGTTGTAAAAAATCGTGTAGGATAATGCGATTTGCCGTTTTTTCCCGAGTTATCCCTATTTACCAAGCAAAATGTGACGTGTTCGCCAGGCGATGTCCATGTTTGATGGATTTACATCTAGTTCAGTGGCAAATGCTGGCGAACACCTTTTTAGTTTTATTTATCTTTAGTTTGTTTTAGGTGACTTCCTTCTTTAGGTCATTTTTTCATTTTTCACTGATATTTTGAGCATGAACGTCAGATTGAGGACTAGTATTGGAAAAACAACTAATAAAAATAGAACTTTTCAATTTTTTACTTCAACTTTGTATATAAGGCTTTTCAAACAACCAAGATACCACACACATATTTTGAGACCAATCCCTTGCTGACATTTGCTGTAAAAATGTTTTTTCAGCAAGATTTCATTATTTTTCCAAACTAAATCTGCAGCAGATGCTCCTCCACTTGCAGCACACACGGCGCACAGAGGGAAGGCAAAACTTTCCTAAACCAGTGAACGTAGTTAATCAGGACCATTGTGTAAATGGCTCTGGCAGTAGAAGTATAACCCAGTGCTCTGCTAGCTCTGTTATATGATGATCAGATGGTCATCAACCGGGTGAAGCCACTCTGTGATATCACTGGGAGCCTTATTTAAGAAGTATCAACGCCAAATAGCACCACCTTTTTTAGGCCTCAGCGGCACTCAGCATCTGAGGCTCGATTCAGAGAGACAAAAAAAAACTTCAGTTTTCGTGCCGATCTGTTTTTTTTGTGATATGTTTCCGTTCTCATATGAGTGTACGAGCGATTCTATGCATGCATTGAAAACCTTCTGTAAAGTTTCCGTCCGTTCGTACGGCAGATTACGAATACGGGGATGTCAGTTTCCATCGTGACTTTTCCATTTCATTTTCACATGTTACAACGTAGGCTTTCGTTTTTGCCCTTTTCCCATCGTATCCTCCAACGAATCCTTTACGTTTCCAGTTCGATTCTGTTTCCCTTTTTCAATAAATATTCGTCCAGACGGAAATCCTTACTATCTTGCGCCTGCGCACAACAAACTTAACTCATTAAAGTGCTAGCCTACATATTTGTCACCCTCACTTCTACTACAATGTTTAGCTAAATCACTTAGCACTGTCCTCCATCTTCCCTTTTGGACCCTTAAAGCTCACCCAAACCACTTCTCGGTCATGTGAATATTCATCTTTAAATATTTCTGGGCCCATTAGTTTTGTGTTAATGTATTTTGTAAATGAAATGACACTGTGACATTTTATTCCATTATAAAATATAACATTTTTTAAAATTTAGAAAATTTCTAATTTTTACAACTATAAAAACAAAATACATAGCAATGGCAGCCCACCGAACATTATTCTTCATCTGTGGTCCCCAACGAGTTGCGCAGCTCCTGCATCTCGCCCACCAACTGAAGGACCCTGACACTCAGTTGTGCCACTCTGGCACGTGTGGTCCCTGTTAAAAAACTTAAATTAAAATATTGGTATAACCTTGTTGGGGTCATACTGCAGTGCCCCTCCCCCCCCCCCGTATGGTCCAAACACCTAAATCTGGACTTCAAAAGCCAGAGGGCCCTCGCCACCACGGGCCGGGTTTTGCATAGTGCCCGATTAGAGAACCCCCGGCCCGCATTCTGCAGGCAAAGAACGGGCATCAGGAGCAAGGGCAGGAGCGGATATCCAGAATCCCCTGAAAGAATAAAAAAAATAATAACATAAAATACACATTCTAAGCTACAATATTGTTTAACATGTCATCAAGGGCTAAAAACAGCAATAGGTTAAGTCATGAGTCATCAACTATATTTATTGCCATACAGTGAAAATGGATTGATGGAATGTGAGCAAACTTACCCAGGAGCCATCCACCAGATAATTCTCCTGACTCAAACTGACGAAATAAGCCGGAGCTCTGCAATATATAAGCATCATGGGACGACCCTGGATGCCCTGCAAGAACACTGAGGAATCGCATAGCTGGACCAAAAACTCCTTGTATGTTGTGTGAGTGGCACATCTTGCGGTTCCTGCAACCAAATATAAAATAATTACACAAAGCAAAGGTAACCAACTAAAACAAGAACTCCTACAACAAATTAAGATTCAAGTTCAACAATCCAAATATAATTCACAAAGGACATAAGTCTAACAAAATATAGCAATTATATGGATGTGTGGGAAAATAAATGTTTACATGCTAAGGACTAATTAAGGTCAGCATGTATTGATTTAGGTATACATTGCTATACAATTTATGGCCTCGGCCATGCTGATACATGCAATGCCTTAGTGCTAAAGGCGCGCAGACTCCTCCACATAGCCGCAAAACATGTTCAACAATAGCAATCCGAGCCCACAAAGGTCAAGTGGATCGGAAATGAAACGGATTTATAGGGTGGTGATCCGTCGGAAATCAGCTCTCTGAATCAGACGGAAACCCATCCCAACAACGGAAGTTATCTGAACAAACGAAAAATTTCCGATTTTGTTTGGAAAATGATCCGAACTAAAGGAAATGTTCCGATTTGCTTCCGTTCATCGAAAGCGCATTCCCGAACGTTCGTACGAATGAAAAATGGACGAAAAAAAGCAAAAAAATGACAAACACCCACCCAAACTTTCACAGACAGCTATGGAAGTCCGGACGAATGTGTCTCTGAATCGAGGCTCTGGTTTAACAACTAAAAAAAATGGGAAGACAGGGAGGAGAGGGACAGAATTATCAGAGCACATAAACATGGCAGGGAAGACTGAGGACATGATAAATGGAGGAACAGAAGAGGGACCCGCTGGCATTATAAACAAGATATTTCCCAAGATGATCACTCAAAGTGCCGCCAAACACTGCTGAGCTCCCATCCGCTCCTGGAATTACTTTGTCAATCAGCTGCGCTTTTCTCGACCTCCAAGTTTTGGTGACCTGTGTAAATGGGAACGTCGAGCCATTCCAGAGCAATTACATCTTCATTTTCCTTGGCCTCATCCTCTACTGCATTATCACAAGCCCAATGCTGCTCATTGCTCTGGCTGTGTTTTTTGGAGCCTGTTACATCATTTATCTGAAGACTCTTCAGTCCAAGATGGTTCTGTTTGGTCGTGAGCTGAGCATGGTCAATCAGTATGGCCTAGCTGGAGCTGTCTCCTTCCCATTCTTCTGGCTCGCCGGAGCTAGGGCCGCTGTCTTCTGGGTGTTGGGGGCCACCCTTGTCGTAATCGGCTCCCACGCTTCATTTCATGAGATTAAGGGAGCTGCAGATGGAGCCAGTTTAAAACGTTGTCTTCTTCCAAAGCTCTACATTTGGGGGGGGGGGGGGGGGGACCTTGTTAGACTGTTCTGGTCAACCCTTGCCATATAATGCCATATCTTCCGAGCCTTCATGATTATTCTGTATAACCCTTCCTTCCGACAGAGGCACTTTGCAGCAGTCTTTGCACAATATCTGGTGGGCTGGTGACTGTCAGGGACCTGTCCAGCCGCAGTGTCATAAATACCTGCCAAAAAAACCTGTATGTATAACGTGTAGTATATAAAACAACTGAAAAAACGCTAACGCGATGCGGCCGCCGTCTAGCGTCTTATTTAACTAGCGCTGAAAAGGATACGGCGCTCTGGTTAAAGCAGCACCAGATGAAAACTTGCTCCAGATCCCATAGAGCACAATGAACAAAACTGGATAGAAGTGTTTAATTCTTATTTATTTCATATTAAACACATTTATTTGTACAGAACTTGCATTATGTTTTGTAAATAATTGAAACACAGGACCTAGATGGGCCACATGTATTTTTGAGGGGGTTTATTAAAAATGATTTTAATGGCTTCTTTTGCTTAACAAAGTGTAATTTGGATGACAACAACAAATAAAATGCATCCTAAATGCACTGTAAAATTTCCTGTAATGATGAAACACCCACCAGCGCCGGAAAAATAAAGCGCCAACGACAGCTACAGTTGTACTTTCAAGCCCCAATAAGGGTGACATTGTCAAGAGTAACATGGTGCAGAGACGGGATGGGACGGGATGTCTGACACCCGCCTACTTACTGGAACCACTATTGTGCGGGTGCGTGCTGCTCGGGAACTCCTGCTTTGCCATTCTGGGTGGGGGGTAGTGTAGTCGCCCGGCTGGTTCCCTGCATTGAGCTGCCAGCGGCTGTGCTTGGTGGCTTATGTGCAGTGACAGCTCTGCACCCATCACTGTAGCGTTGCTGGCGGCGGCTTTGCTGCTCTAGACTCTCCATCCTGCCCTGTGGTGGCTTTGGCTGAAGGATTGTAAAAACAAAAAAAAGGCTTGCCCAGGCACGCCGCTCCACTGCCGCTGATGGCTTTGTTGCCGGCCCCGCGGGCCATCAGACCAAAGACTGAAAAGCCTCCTGGACCAGACCATAACCCAAAGGTTGGTGGAGGCCCCCATTGCAGGGCAAGTGATGAAGGCCCCGGGGCTCTAGCCCCTTGTGCCCCCCTCATAATCCGGCCCTGGGCAGAGGGCACACACAAACCCCCTTGCACTGGGCTCCAGCTAGTTCACTCCCGTCACAGGGAGGAGCTTTTTTTAGTCCACGAAGTGTACTGGCGGGAAAGCCTCTTACACCCCCATCACTCACAGTGACATTAGAGGAAAACGTGCCCACCATCTTGCAAGAAGGTAGCAGAGGCTCGCTGGCACTGGAAAGAGGAAAGAGGTGAGTCCTGTTTTTTAACTTTTTAGAGCTTTTAGACTAAATACAAAGCAAATTTCTTGGGGGAGATTGAAATTTTGTTCTGGGTACAGAAAGGTGTACCTTATAAATAAGGCTCAAATATTTTTTTTAAATTAATTTTCTTCCCCGGCAGAAGATGTCATCTTCCTGGTCCGCTGGGTTAGGGCTTGCTGTGAGCAGAGGCGGGCATATTATTACTGGGGCCCCATGCAATTGTGTCCGGGGACCCATATCAAAGACACATTTTGACTAGCAAAATACAAGAATAACACACCTTGTCGGGGATGCGGCCGCTGCCTGCACATGCACTGTGGGAGCACCGGTGAACCCAGGGGGTTTCACAGAGAGGGGCATCCTGGCATACTGAATTGTCATCCATGGCATAGGGAATTGTCTGGGAATTGCCTATACACCCATCCAATTTCTGTTTCCTGTGACATCACTGCGATCCCCCAGATGTGAAACTCCATTTAATCTGCACACCCACTCGCCTAATCCAATTCAAATGGCGCATGTTCTGGCTGTGGCCCAGTTATGCCTTTAGCTAGGATGTGTACCTGGGCCAGCCATTTGTGATTGGCCGGCCCGAGCTTGCCTCCGCTGGCACGTTGGCCACCATTTAGCTCCCTAGCTGCTGTGATGTCACAGCGCCTTGCATAACTGGATGTAGCTAAGCGTGACAATTGGCTGCGTAGCCCTGAGCATGTGCAGTGGAAATGCTGAAAAAAGGGCATCCCAAATTGGGACCCACCTGGGAGGAACAACACCAAGGAAAGTGAAATTCTCAGGGGTTATTCCTTTAAAGGACAACTGAGGGAGGCTGCCCCACGCACTCCTGAATTGGGATGCCCCACAGATACCGCTCCTGCTCCCAATGCTGTACAAAGCGCTGATTGAATAAGAACCTGTGCATATACCATGGGAACGGCAGAAAGGTGAGTTGTGTGAGCAATCTGGAGTTTCACACAGTTGGGCATCTCAATCACCAGTATTTTCAGGATAGTGGAAATACTGGCGATAGGTCCACCTGAAACAAATAAATGAGGGGCGACTGGCAAGTGGGTGAGGAGTCAGGGGTAGGGGGGCATCCGTCTGTCAAGGGTCCCCAGGGGCAGAATTAGACCAGGACCCTCAGTGGCAACTTTTTGTTTAACAAAGAATAGCGGCACCCAGCAGGGGCTGCTGCCAGTGTTCTTACTCATGAATGAAAACTAATCACACAACGGCTATGCACAGCCTTATTAATTCATTGATGAATGGTGCAGGCCTAGGGGGAAGACTACTATTCCCTACCACTCAAAGCAGTAGGGTTCTAGAGCTAGCCCACTGCAATTTCCAAACAACTGGCCGCACACAAGATATTCACGATTTAATCAAGTTTATTTAATACAAATATCTGTACAATGCATGAGACATATACAAGACAAGACCAACATATAGGACAATCTGAGACGTTCACTCAGCACTTGGTTCTCACTATGGGGCATTTTTATATGATTGCTCTTCCTGATATGCACTTCTATACATGGCACTTTGCACTTTAATCATGGCACAAAGTTCAGTGCACATTGCTGCTACTTACTCTAATATTTACTCTTTGCTTTTTTGCACAAGGGGTATCTCTGGCCCCTATATATTTACCTACTCTGTGATCTCTTATAAGCACTAGCACTTTCACCTTATGCCTGGCCATACAATACAATGAGGCCGATTCATTAATAGCGTCAGGTAGCGACAGATGAGCGACTGTAGCGTGATTTTTTCAGCGCCAGCCAGTATTCGCTGTGCTTGGCCGGCATTAGCTTGATGACAGCGACTCAGTCGGTGTGCGGTAATGTTGAATACGGGCTGGGGGGTCGCTGTTTCACAGGTCCAGCGTTGTATGTGAGCGCCTGACAACGAATGGCCAGAGCGAACGGCTAGCTTCATATTCATCAACAAATCACGCTCCGAATGTGCTGTCGCTGTCCATTCCTTGTTTAAACCCCAGAGCGCTGGCGGCGATGTGTATTAACTAGTTTTTAACCCCTAAACAACCATATTTTTTTAATGTAACATTATACATGTTTTTAGAATCATTTTGTAATATGAATACATTAATCTCAGACCTGTTAGATCAATTCTGCACATATTTTTTTAATTTTTTTTTTTTGACTTAAAAATAAATCCTAACATTGCAGAAGTGGTCTCCGATTTTTTGACATTAAAAAAATATAAAGAAAAAATAATACCAATTAATTATGATTAATTATAGATTGCTCCATTGAAATGCATTGGACATCGCCAGGGAGCGACAGCTCATACCTGGCGCTGTGAAGGAATTTGCAGCGGCGCTGTTCGGTCCAGGCGGCTTCATGATGAATGCCGCGCTAGCCGTCGCTCTCGCCGGCACTAGCCTCATTTTGCTTGATAAATGCGTCATTGTGACCGCCGCCGGGCGTACTTGAGTCGGTAGTCGCCGTTAGCTGCCGCTACCTTGCGCTCGTCAGACACTACCTGGCGCTATCGCTTGATGAATAAGGGCCAATATGTGTTTAACAACATGGTACTATTGCAATGTTTGATTGACTTATACTTATTTATTAACTAGCCCTGGTCCTCCTCCCCACCAAGCTTTTCTGGTTTTAGATTGTCCTATATGTTAGTCTTGTCTTGTATATGTCTCATGCATTGTACAGATATTTGTATCAAATAAACTTGATTAAATCGTGAATATCTTGTGTGCGGCCAGTTGTGTGGAAATTGCAGTGGGCTAGCTCTAGAGCCCTACTGCTTTGAGTGGTAGGGAATAGTAGTGCTTACTCATGAATGAGGCAGCCATTTTATTGTAGCCCCAGCCGCAAACTATACCAAGAGATAAAAAAATGCCGGCTCAGATGAGTGTACAGTCGCTTCCTATCTGCTGCACATGTTGCATTGTGGTAAATGGCACCCGTCGCTCACTGCCATCTGCTTGCCCTCTGAGTGCCGCTATTTATTTCTTAGAGCAAAAAGATGCTACTCATCTGACCCTGCCTCTGGTGGCCCCCTAGTAGGTTGGGGCCCCATGCATTTGTGTGGTATGCATGATGCATGGTGGCTAAGCACTCCCCTGTCCCTGAGTCCAGCACTGGGGTCTTTAATGGCAGCACTGGCAAAGGTCCTCCCTCTTTCCCTTCTGGCTCTTAGCCAGGAATAATGGCCTGGCTGCTGGGGAAAAAAGTTATTATAGGTACAGAGGGAAAGCCTTTGTGGATTCACCACCACTGGAGGGGAGGCAGAGGGGAATCCCCCCCCCCCCCCCCCCATGACCCCTGTGGAAGATTCCACAGCTTTAGGGAAGGGGCCTCACTTTTTGTTGTGGGGGGTTCAAAGCTTTTTTGGGATGCCCCTCCTCCCACATAATTGAATAAGTGTGTCTCCCCTCCCTGAAACATACAAGCCTCATGTGGCAAGCATGGGGGCTTGTAACCTAGGTCTCAAGAGCCGACCTGCCAGCCCCTGGCCCTTGCAATCACCATCCCTTTTGCCTTTCTAAGCCTCGGGTCCATGCTGAAGGGCACTGGGCTCTTTTGCACCCCCTTGGCAGGTAATGAGGTGGGCTTTAGGAGGCCTCCCACCTGTATGTCAGGTAGGTGGCTGGCCATTCCCGTCCTTTAAACTGATATCCCAGTCCCAGTCATGACTAAGGGAAATTGGAGGTATCTGTTAAATGTGAGGCTCATGGGGTAGGGGTAGGGCTAGAGGGATTGGGTTAGTGTCCCTATGGACCAGGGCATTTAAAGTGGTAGATCAAAACAAAAGTCAACATTCGCTCTCATGCCATGAATGAGCCCTGCATTACAGAGATATGCACAATTTCCTAGCAGAGTGTCATCCAGTGGGGACAGGAAACAGTGCACACACTTGCAGCAACTACATTTACCCAATAGGAGGTGGGCAGCACTGTAGTGTGCATCTATTTCCTACCCCCATCATACAAAGCTCGCTCGACAACCAGGATAAAGTCTTTTTACTCTCCGTTTAAGATATTTCCGCGGTGCAGAAGAATACTCACACTGTGCATAATCCGCCACCATTTATGCAAAATTCTTACCAAAGCCTATGGTCAGAAGGGCATATACATTATCAAGATGTTTTCCAGAATTATGTTAAACCCAAAGAAGCATAAGCATCCAAAAGGCATCCAAATTGGTCTCCACACAATAGTATTTCAACACAGAGGAGTATCCATAGGTGGTAGCATGCAAACAAAATCCTACCCGTTTCATCCCTGAAGGGGATTTGAACTCGGGTTCAAATTCAAATCCCCTTCAGGGATGAAACGTGTAGGATTTCGGCCACTCTAGCGATCTCATCTATGCGGACACCGCTCTATGATACTCAGGCGGAGGATATAAAGTGAAAGGTGATGTGACTTGCTGAATCAACTTTGTCTTGTTTTTAAACTCATCAAATTTTATATCTTGTAAGTGCATATTATACCCATTAAATTCTCTTTGAACTTTAGAAGGTATTGCACTAGATATCTTTTTATTTTGTTTTCATGTATACTATGGATACTCCTCTGTGTTGAAATACTATTGTTTGGATGCTTATGTTTCTTTGGGTTTAACATAATTCTGGAAAACATCTTGATAATGTATATGCCCTTCTGACCATAGGCTTTAGTAAGAATTTTGCATAAACGATGGTGGATTATGCACAGTGTGAATATTCTTCTGCACCGTGGGAATATCTTAAACGGAGAGTAAAAAGACTATCCTGGTTGTCGACTTGGAGCTCTGTGTACTACATAATTTATTTTGCATCTAGATCACTGAGAAAAAGGACTCTATAACACGTCGAGCTCTGAACTTTCTATCTATACAGTGTCGCGCGGTTATCTTACATTAATTCTATGGCCATTAATTGTTGGTCCTGAGGGACGTTGTGGTGGAGACTTTCTCCAAGAGAAAGATTTCTTACCACTAAAAAGGAAGATCCTGCTGAAGGCAACACTTTTTTTCAGATGCTTCTCTTCAAATGTTCTCCCTAGTTTTCAATTCACTATTCCAAGAAAAGCAACCAATGGCCTCTGAGTCTCAAAATTGCTAACAAAAATATATACTGTATCTTTTGTTTGCTTTAAGGCTCCCTACTCCCGATGCTCTGAAAGCTGTCCTCCTGGGCAAAGAAAAGCTCCTAACAATAAGAATGTCTATATCTGCTGCTATGACTGTGTGTCGTGCTCAGAGGGAGAAATGTCCAACATAACAGGTGAGGAGGGGTTAACCGGATAATAATAATCTCAATGAGGATTTTGCTGCAGTTCTTCTGTCTGGGATTGTGAATTGCGATAAACAGGCAGGCGATGTAGCACTAGCTGACATGGCAGTCGCAACAAGTTACCCCTTGCTGTAATGTGCTGCCAGCATTAGGGAATTTAAAAGAATAAATTAACATCTCATTAAAGAGAGGATTTACTAAAATTGGTATTTATCACTAGTTCAGTGTAGCTGGTGTGGCCGGCAAACCCATGAGCAGTCCTCTAGATGTTTCCAGCAAATCCCATTGGAATTAATGGTGGTTCTTCCAAGATAGTCAATTTAGGTGAATTTAGCATTGATTCCGGATATTTTGAGCTTGAATGAACATTAGATAGTTAAAGAGGTACATCGGGGAGTTAAAAGCCTCTCACAAACCTCTCCGATTTGCTGCCCCCCTTCGGTTTTTCCTTTGGGCACTATTTACTCACCTCACCGCGGGACCCATCTTCTGGGTCTCATCGGATTCCGGGCGACCTTCCAACGGGCGGCACCATTTTGCATCCCATCAGGCACTGTGCACGGCCCCCGATCCCGCGCCTACGTAGTGCCCATGAATGGGGTGCAATGGAGCCGGCCAAAATCCAGCAAGACTTCGGCTAAAGCTGTGCTGTCCCTTAAAGACGTCGGATGTTGACGCAGCAAGCAGCGGCGACATCCAAAAGGTAAGTAGGATCCGATGGTGGTGGTGGGGGGGAATTGGCCCCTTTTTATTTTTGGTATGATGTTCTTAAGTCCACTTTTGATTGAAAGTACATATTTTATGTAGCAAAATCTGTCTTAAAGGTGCTGAGCTGCGTCAGGTTGGCATGTGTGCTTGCGTCACTCAGCCCTGTTACTCTCATCAGCGCAAGAGGTTAAACTATGTTAGAATTACTCTGGTAATATAGCTTTATTTTAAAAACATTGTCATGTGGAGCCTTACAGCATGGGAATACTTTTGAGTGGGCATAAACTCATAAATTAATTTATCAGTACATTATTAAAAATCAGGCTCTTCTGCCTACATCTACCCACCCCTGCCTATCTGCCTCACCTCTAATCATCTCACCACTTTCTGTCTCACCACTTTTGAACTCACCTCAACCCACATTTCTTTTCCCTTTGCCCATTTCTTCGCACTTCATCTTTGCTGTCCTCACCTCACCTCGACCCACCTCAGCTTTTTCCTCATCTCACTTCTTTCCACCTCACCTCTTCCTGCCTCAACCCTGCTCTCCTCACCTCTTGTTGTCTTGTCTCAGCCATCCTTGACTCTTCTGATCTCATCTTTTCCCCACTTCTTCCCATCTCATCTCTACTCACCTCGTGTCTACCCATCTCACCTCTGTCTGCCTCTACCCACCTCTGCTCACCACTTCCTGTCTCACCTCGCCCCACTACTTCCTGTCTCACCTAGGCCCTCCTCACCTCTGCCCATCTCACTTCCACTTACCACTGCCTACCTGCCTCACCTTTAATCGTCTCACCACTTTCAGCCACACCACTTCTGAACTCACCTCAACCCACATCCCCTTAACTGTACTGAAAGCCTTTTCAGACTTTTCTTCCTATTTAAAGTGGACCAACACCCAGGATTTTTACTATCCTGGGTCTTGGTTCACTTCGCTGTGTGAAACCCCCCCGATCACCCGAAAAACTCACCTCTCCCCGCTCCCAGCGCCGACGGACAAGCGATTTGACAGCCGCGGACAAGCGGCTCCTCCGCCGCCACCTCCCGCGCGCACGTCTAGAGGGGCGCGAGGACAAGGTAAGGGGATTTGGGGTGTTTGGGGGGGTTTCACTCCGCGGGACATCCCGATTTCGGATGTCCCGCGGGGAGGGGGGTGATCGGCCCGGGAATCTTATAGATTCCCGGGCCGATCACGGGAGGGTGATGGTCCACTTTAAGCATACAGAATTAATTGGCATAGTAAATCACTAAGAAGTAGGGTGAATCAGACAATTAAATAATAACAGAAATCTAATTGGTCCAAGGCTCATTTTCTACAAAATGGGTGCTGGACCGCATTGTGACAGGTGCAGGGGGGGCATACAGATTACTGAAGAAACCCTAACCAACCCCCAGTTGCACTTACATGTACCACAATGTTCTGGTGAAATGCAGCCCCAAGATCGGCTACGGACACCCCCTCTCGCACCTTTCACACCGTGGTCTAGCACCCATTTTGTAGAACAGCAAATATGAAAAGGAAATAGAACAGCATAGCTAGGTATCTTAAGATTCACTTGTTCATGCTCTCTCCCTTCTGCTGTACATTGAAATACAGTCTTATAGGGTAACACACTAAAAACATTGCCTAGCATTCTGTGCACACTGTAGCATATTTTTCATTCATGATATGTTATTTCCTTCCTACAGACAGTGAAAACTGTAAGCGTTGCCCTAATGACCAGTGGCCAGATGAGGGGAAAGTGAGATGTATTCCAAAAAAAACAGAGTACCTGTCATATGAGGATTCCCTGGCTCCCCCCATTTCCATTGTCTCACTTTTGGGCTTTATCATCTCTGTAATTGGATTAAAAGTCCTCATCTCATTTTGGGACACTCCAGTAGTTAAAGCCAATAACCGGAATTTGAGCATCATTCTATTGACCTCCATCTTGCTGAGCTTCCTCTGTGTCTTCTTGTTCCTCGGTCCTCCTGTAGATATTACCTGCATGTTGAGACAAGCAGCATTTGGGATCTTCTTCACCATTTCTGTTTCTTCTGTTCTGGCCAAGACTATCACCGTCTGCATTGCTTTTAAAACCACCAAACCCGGCACCTACTGGAATAAATGGCTTGGTATAAAACTGGCTAATTATGTTGTACTAATATGTTCCTCTGTCCAAGTTCTTATTTGTCTTATATGGTTGTCAGTGTCTCCTCCATATCAAGAGTATGACATGTCCTCGTATGCTGAGAAGATCATCATTCAGTGTAATGAAGGGTCAGTTATTGGCTTCTATTTGGTGTTGGGTTATATGGGGTTTCTGGCAGCTGTGAGCTTTGTTCTGGCTTTCATGGTGAGGACATTACCGGACAGTTTTAATGAGGCCAAGTACATCACGTTCAGCATGCTGGTGTTCTGCAGTGTCTGGATTGCCATGATCCCGGCCTATCTGAGCACCAGAGGAAAATACATGGTGGCTGTGGAGATATTTGCCATACTGACATCCAGTGCCGGATTACTGGGCTGTATATTTTTCCCTAAATTTTACACTATTCTCATAAAACCAGAGATGAACACCAAAATTTATGTTACAGGAAAATGAATAATAGTGAAGTATTTCTGCAGTAATAAGCCAAAGCAAGTCTTGTAGATATGTTGCAAATTATCCGCCCATCCAGTCCAAGTGTTTTAAGTTATCACAGCAGATATGGTATGGCCTCTCTATGAACCTCCATAGATACAATTACAATGGATAGATGCATTTTAGTTTAGAAAACTATGATCCAATTTTTCCCAGTCTGCAGTTGTAAAAAAGAATTATAAATGGGTGGTAAAATCATGCAGACGAACAGATCATGTGGCCCTTATAAATGAACTCTTTTATATTATACTAAGAGGCCGATTCATTAATAGTGGCAGGTAGCGACAGTTGATCGACTGTAGCAGCATTTTCAGAGCGCCCGCTAGTAGTCGCTGTGCTTGGCCGTTGTTCGGTAGTTGATAGTCGGTTTCCCGTAATGTTGAATATTGGGTTAGGAGTCGCTATTTGACAGGTTCCGCGCTGTATGGGAGCGCATGATAGCGACTGGCCCTAGCAACCAGCTCCCACCATATTCATTAAAAAATCACACTCAAAAAATTCTCGCACAGTAAAATGCATGTTTAAACCCCAGAGCGCTGGCGGCGATGGGTTAAAAGTAGTTTTTTAACCCCCAAACCACCATATTTTTGGAAACAAAAAAAAACAAGTTTTTTTAAATAATTTAGTAATATGGATACACTAATATCAGACCTGTAATATCAATTCTGTACAATTTTTTTTTTCCTTAAAAAAATTAGTGGTTACAGAATTTTTCACATTTAAAAAAAAAAAAAATAATAACAATTAATTATTAATATTTAAAGATTGTTCCATTGAAATGCATTGGAGAGCGCCAGGTAGCGAGAGGTCATACCTGTCGCTGTTCAAGGTCGGACGCTGGCGCTGTGGGCTGAGGCTGGAATAATGATGAATGAGTCGCTATATGGCGCTATCTCAGTCGCTAAGCAGGATTGGCTTGATAAATGTGTGATTGTGGTGGGGAGCCGGCGTTCTCGTGGCGGGGCCCGTTATTACCGGCCGCTCACCAGTCGCTATTCCTTCACAAATAAGGACCTTAGAAGTGTGTGTCCACCTATTAATAGGCAGAACTGTAGAACATTCGATGATTTGGTCTAGTTTGCACAATCCAAATACCGGAAAATCCGGGTCAAATTATCATCCACCCTGTGAACTGGTATAGTGGGTCTCTTGAGAAATCACCATCGCCATCTTTTCCGGGGAAATCCCCCTTCATGTCCCTTCCCTCCCATAACATCATTAGCCACATAGGGGGATTACAGAGAGGCTCCTCCTCTATGGTATAAAATCCTCTCTGAATCGGCACACCGGTATTAGCTTGCTGGGACATCAAGGAAGGAAACGGGTGAACCTGCGTCTCCCCTCACTACAGATTCAAGTGGTGCTGCTGTCTGCCAACAGCTAAAAAGCGCTACTTTTGTCCCTTGAACAGATTTCTCCAGTCTTTTGATATTATGTAATGTTGATAGTGGAGTATTCAAAGTCTTGGCAATATTACAATGCAAAACATTTCTACGAAATTGCTCCATAATTTTAAGACAAAGTTTTTCACAGATTGGTGAACCTTCGACCAGCTTGCTTTTTTATACAGTCATGTCACTTACTCTTCTAGCCTTTTGTTAACTCTGTCCCAACTTTATTGAGGTGTGTTGCTGCCATACATTACTAAAACACTTACCGTTTTTTTTCTTTAAATGAAATAAAGAAATGCCTTACTTTCAGCTTCTGATACGGAAATAAATTATAGTTACATGAAATGTCCAAATCATTAGATTCTTGTTTTCTTTACACTTTGCCGTTTACATAAGCCAACTTTTTGGGAATTGGTGTTGTGTATATAGCTCGGTCCAACTTACTATGCAAGTGATCATTTTCTTTGATTTGATTGGTGGATGCAGATTGTCAGTATAATTTTCAAGTTACTATTTTATTTAAAGCGAACCGAAAGCCCAATTTACGCAATAACAATTTAGAAAAAAAATTCATGTGATGCGGAAGGAAAAAAATGCAGCGCTACTCCTATCAGATGGTGCGGATTGTTCCCTGGTGACTGACATTTACCCCTTTCACAGTATCTCAGGTTCTAGCTGTTTTGCTGCCGCCCGCTCACCTTCATGCCACCTCTGTCTGCTCGACGGAGAGTGAGAGGCGTGTGATTGCCACTCACAGCTCTGAGAGGCCAGTGCACATGCAAGATGGCTGCTCGGAAGTGGGAGCCGGCGGGCAGGTAAGGCGAGTATGTAAATGATAAGCAGTTTGCATGCTTATCAATGGGCTTTTTTGTTTGACAGGTTTTTTAACTCTTACATGTTTTTGGACTGCTTTAAAGCGGACTAAAACCCACATTTTTTAACTAGCGTCCCCTGAATTGCTCCCCCCATGAAGAGGACCTTTTGCCAATTTTCACTGCCCCTAATTCACTCTAATCCCAGATAATGGCGCCTGTTTTAGCTGTAAAGCTCCATCTCCTTCATTCATTGCCACACATAAGCAATGACTTATCACCTGCCATCTTACAGAGAGGGACAGCAAAAAAACTGTGTTCCTAGTTCTACACCCTAAAAAGGGAGTATTTGCAGGGGCTTTGGCCAAATGTATTTCACAAGTGGGTTTTGGTCCGCTTAAAGTGGACCAACACCCAGGATTTTCACTATCCTGGGTGTTGGTCCACTTCAGCGGGGCATCCGAGATCAGGATGCCCCGCTGTGTGAAACCCCCCCAAAAGCCCCAAAAAACTTACCTTTTCGGCGACGGACAAGCCGCTGCCGCCGCCTCCCGCGCATCCTGTAGGAGGGCCTGCGCCGGCCATTCACAAACGGACAGTGCGGGCGCACGCACTGCTATAGGGGCTAGCGGGAGGCGGCGGCGTCTGATCCGTCGCCGATAAGGTAAGGTTTTTTGGGGCTTTTGGGGGGGGGGGGGGGGTTTCACCCCTGGGTGTTGGTCCACTTTAAACAAACTTTCCAAATTCTCAAATGTGTGAATGACACTGTCAGGGATTCTGAAAAGAGATCCCACGCAATGTGAACAATCAGTATTTGAGATCTGTAACACTGAGAGACAGAGGCAGATATAGGCCTTGATTCACAAAGAGTTGAAAAAAATTCTCATGGTAGTAAAAAATTAAATTCATGAGAAAAAAGCCTGAGAATGTCACTGTTACTGAATCATCAGATAGGAAGACAATGAAAGTCAATGGCATTTTTTACTACAGGTAAAAAGGGGTAAAACGTCCAATTTTTTCAGGAGTAAAAAAGTGCCATTGACTTTCATTGTCTTCCTATCTGATGATTCACTAACAGTGACATTCTCAGGCTTTTTTCTCATGAATTTAATTTTTTACTACCATGAGAATTTTTTTCAGCTCTTAGTGAATCAAGGCCATAGTGCAAAAGGGGTTTAATAGTGACAACACTGCGAACAGGATTGCACAGCAACAAACAAAACAGGCTAATACTACAGAGAGATGGGTGTACGGGTCACACGGGTGAGGGACCAGGCGGGTAAGGGTTAGATACCTAAGGGCGCAGATGCCAGGGGTGAAGCAAGCAAACATCTAGCATGCTGGGATCCAGTCCTAAATTCTAGGCTGTAGTGGGAGTCCTGGGTATAGCCACATATGACAAACCATGCTTATAGAGCAGACCAGCTTATAAAGGGAAAGCCCAGTTAGCACAGGTGCGGGCAATCACCAGCACCTCTGCAGTAGAGGGCCACCTGCTGGTGGAGCAGCATACAACGGGACCAAAAGCCAGGAAATAAAGCCAGCCAAAGCTAACAGAGGGCAAAAGCAGGCTCCCATATTGTGGAGGAAATCCGGGCCTCACAGACATGACAATCGTGGGGTTGATCAACAATGGCAACATAGTTACATAGTTAATATGGTCGGAAAAAGACACATGCCTATCAAGTTCAACCAAGGGTGTTGGGGTAGGAGAAGTTATATTTAATTTAATTTTTAGTTTTTTTACTGATATCCGCTAATAGTAACTGTTAATTTTATTTTCTTCTAAATAAGCATTGGGGAGGCTGATTCATCATTAGCGGCAGGTAGCGACAGATGAGCGTCTGTAGCAGGCATTTTCAGAGCGCCCACTAGTAGTCGCAGTGCTCGGCCGTGGGTCGCTAGTTTATAGTCGCTGTTCAGTAATGTTGAATACATTGTGAGGAGTCGCTATTTGACCAGTACAGTGCTGTATGGGAGCGCATGTTAGCGACTGCTCATAGCGACCGACTCACACCATATTCAGCAAAAAAACAGCCTCACAAATCTCTGGCGCTGAAAAATACTTGTTTGAAGCCCAGAGCGCAGGAGGCGGTGTGTTTAAAGTCTGTATTCAAGCATCTATCCACTAGTAACAAAGCGAAAACATAAGGAATTACATTGTAACAACATTGTAACATGAACACTTTAATGGCAGACCTGTAATGTCATTTCTGAGGAAATATATAAAAAATGAAAAAATTATGAAAAAACGGCTTTATCAATGCCAGGAGAGGTCACAGAATTATTTGTGATTTTTTAGAAAAAAAAAACCCTGTTTAAAGAGAAGAAAAGGATCGTCCATTGAAATGTATGGGAGAGAAATGTATGGGAGAGCTACAAGTAGCGAGAGGTCATACCTGGCACTGTGCAAGGCTGAACACTGGCGCTGTTCACTGAGGTTGGGAAAATGATGAATCAGACGCTACATGGTGCTATACCAGTCGCTAAACAGATTCTGCTTGATAAATGTGTAGTTGCGGGCCGTGTCCGGCGTTCACCAGTCGCTACCTGTCGCTACCTGTCATTAACCAGGCGCTACCTGACGCTATCCCATTTTAAATAAGGGCCTAATCCTTTTTTGAAGCTGTCAGCGGTTGATGCTGTAACAAGCTTCTGTGGAGACTATTCCACAGATTCATAGTTCTTATGGTAAAAAATGATTGCCGCCTCTAGATACTGAATTTCTTTTTTTTTCCAGTCAAAGGGAGCGGGTCCTTGTCTTTAGAGAGGATTTTACCTGAAATAGTGTTTCCCCATATTTTTTGTATCGGCCATTTATATATTTATATAATGATGTCCCCCCTCATTCGTCTCAAGACTAAACAGATTTAATTCCCGTAATCTTTCCTCATAACTAAGCTCCTTCATTCCTCTTATTAGTTTGGTGGCTCCTCTGCTCCCTTTCCATAGTCACAGCGTCCTTTCTATGTACGGGTGCCCAGAACTGGGCGGCATATTCCAGGTGAGGGCGCACCAGTGCCTTGTAAAGAGGCAAAATTACTCACCTATCCCATGATTCCAGGCCTCTATTAATGTATGATAATATCTTGGTGGCCTTGGATGCAGCTGCTTGGCATTGCATGCTGTTATTTAGCCTGTGATCTACCAGTACCCCCAGATCCTTCTCAACAAGTGACTTGTTTACTCACATTTACTTCCCCGAGGACATATGTGGCCTTCAGGTTGTTAGACCCCAAGTGCAGGACTTTACATTTCTCCACATTGACAAGTGGAGAGCAGACACTCAAAGTGTCCAAGTCAGCCTGAAGCTTGTGAACATCTTCAATAGACGGCACTGTGCTACATATCTTTGTGTCGTCTGGTGTATCATGGAAACGTTGCCCAACTGAGTCTCTGGTATAAAACTAAGAGGCCGATTTATTAATAGCGCCAGGTAGCGACAGATGAGCGACAGTAGCGTGATTTTCACAGCGCCCGCTAGTATTCGCTGTGCTTGGCCGTTGTTCGGTTGTTGACAGCGACTCAGTCGATGTGCGGTAATGTTGAATACGGGGTTAGGAGTCGCTATTTGACAGGTTCCGCGCTGTATAGGAGCGCATGACAGCGAATGGCCATAGCGAACGGCTCCCAGCATATTCATTAACAAATCACGCTCAAAAAATTCTCGCGCTGTAAAATGCATGTTTAAACCCCAGAGCGCTGGGGCGATGTGTTAAAAGTAGTTTTTTAACCCCCAAACAACCTTATTTTTGGAAAAAAAAAATAATAAACAAGTTTTTTAAAACATTTTGTAATATGAATACATTAATATCAGACCTGTAATACCAATTCTGCACAAATTTTTTTAATTTTTGACCTTAAAAAAAAGATATAACATTGCAGAAGTGGTCACCGAATTTTTGACATTTAAAAAAAAAAAACAAAAAAAAACATTAATATCAATTTATTATGAATATTTAAAGATTGCTCCATTGAAATGCATTGGAGAGCGCCAGGTGGCGCTGTGATGGGATTAGCAGTGGCGCTGTTCGCTGAAGTCTGCAACATGATGAATCCCGCGCTAGCTGACGCTCTCGCCGGCGCTAGCCTCATTTAGCGTGATAAATGCGTGATTGTGTTCGCAGCCTGGCGTTCTGGAGTCGGTAGCCGCCGATAGCTGGCGCTACCTGGCGCTAGTGAGACACTACCTGGCGCTATCCCTTGATAAATAAGGGCCTAACTGAATTTTAAATCTGGCTGTGGAGATATTGATTGACTTTAGAAGATCCCCCCCAGCCTTTCCCTTTATGCATTGAATAATTGAAGGTGGAAATGGGGACATACGCCAAATTCCTTCGCACAATTATATCTCACCGCCCAAAAATTTACTCTGCATTAAAAATTGCTGAACAACGAACATTTTTTCTCAGACAGCTAAAGAAGTTTGGTCATCCAAGCAAAGCACTGGTGCAATTCTACTCTGCAATCATAGAGTCTGTCATGAGCCCTTCACCTACGGTCTGGTATGGGGATACGGCCAGTGAGGAGAAGTCCTGGCTGAAGCGGATTGCTAGGACAGCAGAAAAGATCTTAGGTGCATCCCTTGTGTGTTGAAAAGCCCAAACCCTTAAAAAACGATTCCCCAGCATCTAAAATTAATATATTTTAAGTTTTTAGTCACTTACTTATTATTCTTTCCCCCACTGGGCTGCAACTCTGTTCAGGACTTTAGGATACGGGCGCCGCCATCTTGACTCAGAAGCATCACATACTGAGGAGAGGAGACCGGGATAAAGTGCAGGGGGCGGGGTTATAGCTGTGCTTTGCTCAGACAGAGCAGAGCTGGGGTCAGGGAAAGGACACCAATCCCAGAATGCAGAACGACACAGTCAGAAGGCACTTTCTGTTTGCAGGCAGCCTGATACTCCATGGGCCGCCATCTTTGATGTTTAAAGGCTAATAACATGCAGTAGATGCAGGTAGGTTGATTTTTAATGTGGGCAATCTGTATGTGCAGGGTGTGGGAAACATATAAGTTAGGCTCTTATTCAGGGTGAGGGTCCGGATTAATGTGGGCAATCTGTATGTACAGGGTGTGGGAAACATATAAGATAGGCTCTTATTCAGGGTGAAGGTCCGGATTAATGTGGGCAATCTGTATGTACAGGGTGTGGGAAACATATAAGATAGGCTCTTATTCAGGGTGAAGGTCTGGATTATTGTGAGCAATCTGTACAGGGGGGAAACATATAAGATAGACTCTTATTCAGGGTGAAGGTCCGGATTAATGTGGGCAATCTGTATGTACAGGGTGTGGGAAACATATAAGTTAGGCTCTTATTCAGGGTGAGGGTCCGGATTAATGTGGGCAATCTGTATGTACAGGGTGTGGGAAACATATAAGATAGGCTCTTATTCAGGGTGAAGGTCCGGATTAATGTGGGCAATCTGTATGTACAGGGTGTGGGAAACATATAAGATAGGCTCTTATTCAGGGTGAAGGTCTGGATTATTGTGAGCAATCTGTACAGGGGGGAAACATATAAGATAGACTCTTATTCAGGGTGAAGGTCCGGATTAATGTGGGCAATCTGTATGTACAGGGTGTGGGAAACATATAAGATAGACGCTTATTCAGGGTGAAGGTCCGGATTAATGTGAGCAATCTGTATGTACAGGGTGTGGGAAACATATAAGATAGGCTCTTATTCAGGGTGAAGGTCCGGATTAATGTGGGCAATCTGTATGTACAGGGTGTGGGAAACATATAAGATAGACGCTTATTCAGGGTGAAGGTCCGGATTAATGTGGGCAATCTGTATGTACAGGGTGTGGGAAACATGTAAGATAGGCTCTTATTCAGGGTGAAGGTCCGCTTTAAGTCTATTCAAATCTCTTTCCTCAACTTTTCTTAACTCCAGAGTCATATTTAAATAGAAACATCGGGGAAGGTTAAAACCTCTGCCAAGCCTCAGCGATCTGCCCCCCCCCCCCTTCGGATTTACCTTAGGGCATTTGTTAGCCACCTCGCCAAGGGATCCATCTTCTAGGTCCCTCGGTTTCCATGCGGCGCTATCTTGCATCCCATAAGGCCCTGCATGTGGCCCCCATCTCGCGCCTATGCAGTGCCCATGTATGGGATGCAATGGGTGCCCGGAAACCTGCTTATTGGCGCGGGACGGCTAAAGCCATACTGTCACTAACAGACAGCTAAGCCGACTCGGGGGGCAGCGATTGGGCCATGAAGCAGCCACATGTCGCCGCAGCAGGCCGTGGCGACATCCAGAAGGTTAGTAGATGCTGATGGGGGGTGGGGGGAATAGGCCCCTTTTAATTTTCGGTCCGATGTTCCTCTTTAACACCGAGAAAGGTCAGGAGCAACATTCACTATTAATAGATCATAGAAGCCATAGTTTATAAATATTCATTAAATTTGATCGGAGTGAATCCCAAAGAAGTTCAGATTATTGCTGAATCAAATTTTCCCTGACATTCGGAGCACAATCCGATTGGCTCTAGTTTCCACTAATGTTCTTGAGCGCCTGTTGAGGAAGGGGTTTCCTTATTCATGCAGGTCATGGTATATCTGGTAACCATCAGAGAATGTGAAAGGATGGAAACCCACTCACAAAGACCAGTACCTGGAATTTCACTTCCACCTTCCTTTTGAACACGAACTGGGGGGGTCATCAGAACAATGCACCACAGAGAAGAAAAGATTACCACTAGCACAAAAGCCAAGGATAAGGAAATCCCTCACCTCAGACAAGCCCTTAAAGATGAACAACAAATCGAAATGACACTGGGGTGTTGTTGTTCCTCTCTGCGGCAGCATCCCAACTTGGGATGCCTCGCTGTGTGTTACCCCCCTAGGTTACCCGATTCACTCACCTTCCTTTCTTTCCCACACCCCCTCAGCCAATCAGCAGGCTTGCTTTCACTTGGCTCTGCTGAAGGCTAAGCCAAGCAGGACCATAAGGAGCCAAGTGCACAGCCGGCAGCATCCCCCACTCACCTTCTAGCTGTGGCGTGCCCATGCTGCCCATTCAGAAAGCCTAGCGAGCGGATATGTGCACAAAGACACGACGAGGGCTCCAGGAGAAGGTGAGGGTAACGGGGCATCCGGGGGGTTTTACACCCCATACAGAAGCTTTGGGCGCATGGTGGAGCGCGCGGGGGAGCTTTGCACACCGGGGTTTGATTATTTGTTTCACATGCGGCTTTGAAATCTTGTCATCAATTCCTTATTATTGTTGTAATTCATTTATCCAGACTGCCATTGCCCTTGAATGATAGCCAGTGGGGTCTGTAGACTACATGCTAGCTTCATGCAATATGATAGCCAGTGGAGCCTGTAGATTACATGCTAGCTTCATGCATTATGATAGCCAGTGGAGCCTGTAGATTACATGCTAGCTTCATGCATTATGATAGCCAGTGGAGCCTGTAGACTACATGCTAGCTTCATGCAATATGATAGCCAGTGGAGTCTGTAGACTACATGCTAGCTTCATGCAATATGATAGCCAGTGGAGCCTGTAGATTACATGCTAGCTTCATGCAACATGATAGCCAGTGGAGCCTGTAGACTACATGCTAGCTTCATGCATTATGATAGCCAGTGGAGCCTGTAGACTACATGCTAGCTTCATGCAATATGATAGCCAGTGGAGCCTGTAGATTACATGCTAGCTTCATGCAACATGATAGCCAGTGGAGCCTGTAGACTACATGCTAGCTTCATGCATTATGATGGCCAGTGGAGCCTGTAGATTACATGCTAGCTTCATGCATTATGATGGCCAGTGGAGCCTGTAGACTACATGCTAGCTTCATGCATTATGATGGCCAGTGGAGCCTGTAGATTACATGCTAGCTTCATGCATTATGATAGCCAGTGGAGCCTGTAGACTACATGCTAGCTTCATGCATTATGATGGCCAGTGGAGCCTGTAGATTACATGCTAGCTTCATGCATTATGATAGCCAGTGGAGCCTGTAGATTACATGCTAGCTTCATGCATTATGATAGCCAGTGGAGCCTGTAGACTACATGCTAGCTTCATGCATTATGATAGCCAGTGGAGCCTGTAGACTACATGCTAGCTTCATGCATTATGATAGCCAGTGGAGCCTGTAGACTACATGCTAGCTTCATGCATTATGATAGCCAGTGGGGTCTGTAGACTACATGCTAGCTTCATGCATTATCATAGCCAGTGGAGTCTGTAGACTACATGCTAGCTTCATGCATTATGATAGCCAGTGGAGCCTGTAGACTACATGCTAGCTTCATGCATTATGATAGCCAGTGGAGCCTGTAGACTACATGCTAGCTTCATGCATTATGATAGCCAGTGGAGCCTGTAGACTACATGCTAGCTTCATGCATTATGATAGCCAGTGGGGTCTGTAGACTACATGCTAGCTTCATGCATTATCATAGCCAGTGGAGTCTGTAGACTACATGCTAGCTTCATGCATTATGATAGCCAGTGGAGCCTGTAGACTACATGCTAGCTTCATGCATTATGATAGCCAGTGGAGCCTGTAGACTACATGCTAGCTTCATGCATTATGATAGCCAGTGGAGCCTGTAGACTACATGCTAGCTTCATGCATTATGATAGCCAGTGGAGTCTGTAGACTACATGCTAGCTTCATGCATTATGATAGCCAGTGGAGCCTGTAGACTACATGCTAGCTTCATGCATTATGATAGCCAGTGGAGCCTGTAGACTACATGCTAGCTTCATGCATTCTGATAGCCAGTGGAGCCTGTAGACTACATGCTAGCTTCATGCATTATGATGGCCAGTGGAGTCTGTAGACTACATGCTAGCTTCATGCATTATCAACTGCTGGCATTTTAAACATTATTTATTTTACTAGCACTTTAGAGTTTGCACTGATTAATTGCACAAATAGTATCTAGTATGTCTTGTAGTTAGGCTATAATGATTATTTTTGTTTTTTATAGCACTTTATATTAGGCATTAGTTATTTATTTAGCACGGTCACCTTATATATACAGTGTGCATTGTTATTAGGGGTTACTAAGGATTAATTAGTCACATTTTTTACTCTTGTGTTTTGTATTTAGGAACTATTATGGGATATGATGCATTTATAATAGGTTGAGAAGCCGCATATATTTTGTACTCATTAGACGGGGAGGCTGATTCATCATTAGCGGCAGGTAGAGTGTCTGTAGCGGCATTTTCAGAGCGCCCGCTAGTAGTCCCTTTGCTCGCCCGTGGGTCGCTACTTTATAGCGACTCAGTCGCTGTTCAGTAATGTTGAATACATTGTGAGGAGTCGCTATTTGACCAGTACAGCGCTGTATGGGAGCGCATGGTAGCGACTGCTCATAGCGACCGACTCACACCATATGCAAAAAAACAGCCTCACAAATCTCTGGCACTGAAAAATACTTGTTTGAAGCCCAGGAAGCGCAGGAGGCTGTGTGATTAAAGTCTGTTTTCAAGCATCTATCAACTAGTAACAAAGCGAAAACATATGGAATTACATTGTAACAACATTGTAACATGAACACTTTAATGGCAGACCTGTAATGTCATTTCTGAGGAAATATATAAAAAATGAAAAAATTATGAAAAAAATGCTATTTCAATGCAAGAAGAGGTCACACCTGGTGCTGTACAAGGCTGAACGCTGGCGCTGTTTGCTGAGGCTGTGAAAATGATGAATCAGACACTACATGGCGCTATCCCAGTCGCTAAACAGATACTGCTTGATAAATGTGTAATTGCGTGCCGTGTCCGGCGTTGACCAGTCGCTATCTGTCGCTACCTCTCATTAACCAGCCGCTACCTGACGCTATCCCTTCTTAAATAAGGGCCTTAATAATACTGATAGCATTGTGACTTATTTATTATTGATTAATCTTATATATGTATTGTAGTCTTATTTGCCTTATTATTTTTTTTAGTCTTATTTGGGTGTTTTAGTGTTATGTTTTAAAGTGTTTTGTCATTGTGTCATTTGTGTTTTTTATATTCTTTGATGGCTTAGTCTATACAATAAATATTTCAGTTAATGTTTTATCTGGTTGAGTGCCCCGGTTCTGTTTGGACTCCCTGGTTGGGTTGTTCTTTAGCTTGCGCTGTATAAATGTGGGGAGCCCAGGGTGCACCTTCTGGGTGTAATACAGTTTTGTAATTGTTAGTGGTGCCCTCACCTGCTTCTTTCTTGGGGAATCCCAATTGGGGATGCTCCAAGGAGTGAAACTCGGCCCTGGAGTGTTATGACTGTTACAGGAGGACACGCTCGGAGGGTGGGCAGCAGGACCCCCCTGCACATAGACCCCCACAACCTACAACTTTACTCCCCTGAACCACAACCCTTAGTGAATTCTGGCCCCAGCTCCTGTCCACTGGCAGTTCGGTGGTCTGTGTATTAGCAAGCATCCGGAAAAGTGGAAGCCGCTCTGGACCACGTGACTGCCAGGGGCAACTTGTGGGGCCGTATTTCACCAGGGGATTGTGGTTCAGATGAGTAAATCTATGGGTTGTGGGCATACCCCCAAGTGTCCTGATTTGTCCGGCACATTCATGGGATGCCCACATGTCCCATGCCTTTAAGAAATGTCCCGCGATGCCCACTCCCTGGGTCGCCACAGCTGGGGTAGTAACCTGCTGTCCGGCGACATCAGCAGAACATCCGGCTTCCAGCCAGGGGAGGAGGCGACGGGTTGTGGGGGTCGAGGCCATGGCCCAATCATGACTGGGCCAATGATGGAGTCGTGGGGCGGAGCGGGCGACATTCTGGGTGTGCCCCAGGCTCAGTGCTGAAGACAGGGTAGCTGGGGAGGGAGGGGGGCAGCAAGGCAGACTCTGCACAAAGAACCCCCTGGACTCTGCGATCATCAGCATCGTGGAGGTCCCAGACTGAGGGGCCGGCTGCACACAATAGTTAAGGGAAAAAAGGCAAATGCCAAGGGGGGGGAGGAGGGGGGTGATGTTTTAGTGGCCAGTCTCATTCACTTCTATACAGGTAACAGTTTGCTAGTACTGTGCCCCTGCCTGATGCCCCATTTAGTGGCCCAATTCTATGTTTCCTTTCCATTCTCTCTCTCTTCTTCCCTCTCTCACGTGATCACTGCCCTCCTTTTTCTTTCTCTCTTCCTTCCTCATCTCTCTTTCTTGCTACCTGCTTTCCTTTTCTTGTCCTCTCCTGCTTCTTTTATTTGTCCCTTACTTCCTTCTTTTCCTCTTTCTCTATCTTTCTCCCTCCCCACCTTTCTCGCTGTGTTATTCTCTTTCTTTTTTATCCCTTCTTCCCTGCCTTTCTCTCTTTCTCTGTCTCCACCACACTTTATTCTATCTCTTTCTCAACGTTCCTTCTCTCTTTCTCTTTTGTTCTCTCTTTCCTTCCTTTTCCCTCCCTCCTACCCTTTATCCTTCCATTCCCTCTCTCCCACCTTTCTGCATTTCTTCTCTATTTTTTCTTCTCCCACTCCTTCCTACTTCTCTTTTTCTCACCTTTTCTTTCTTCCTTACATTTTTCCCTTCCTGCCTTCCACTCTCTCTTTCTCCCTCACTCCCCTACTGAATCCTTTCTTCCTTTTGTTCTTTCACTTCCCCCTTCCTCTTTCTTATTCCCTGTCTTTGCTCTTTTCTCTCTTCCTTTCTTCAGTCCTCACTTCCTTATCTCATTCCTTCCATTCGCTCCCCGTTTCTATTATTACTCCATTCCTCCTATCCTCCTTCCTTCCTCTCTCCTTCCCATCTCTTTTCTCTTTTTTCTTTCTTTCCCGCCCCCTCTCCCTCCCCTCTTTCTTTTCCTTCTTCCTCCCTTTCTCTTTTCTCTCAATCACTATTGCTATACATTTTTTCTTTATTGAGTCTTTATCCCTTCCCTTTCTCTCTCTCTCTTCCTTCATTACCTCTCCCACTTCTGTTTTCCTCTCTGCCTTGCTTCGCTCAATTCCTTCTTTTTATTTTCTCTTCTCTCTCTTTCTCACTTTCCAGCAATCTAGATGTCTTCCTTAAGTCTGTCACGATTGCGGTCCAGCATCCATTTGCAAGAAAATGGGCGTTGGACCACCTTAACCCTTTATTACAATTATTGTCTATTTATATAGCGCCATCATCTTCCGTAGCGCTGTACAAAGTAGTAATTACAGACAGGGTAGAAACATACAGTACATAGTACTATTACAAATGCAGTGTTACAGAGTTTACAATGGATATTCTAAATACAAGATACAATAGGAGAGAGAGCCCGGACCTTGCGAGCTTACAGCCTGAAGGATGAGGGGTGGAGATGAGGGGGAAGCATCACACACAGTCAGTATTGAGCTTTGTGCCCTTTAGAAAATTGGTTAAGCTAGATTATATGCTTGTCTGAATATGTGAGTTTTAAGGGCGCCTTTGAAGGTTTTGAGAGTTGTGGAGTGGCGGATTGGGTGCTGGAGGGCATTCCAGAAAATTGGAGTTGCACGTGAGAAGTCCTGGAGGCGGACATGAGAGGAGGTGACCAGGGTGGAGGACAGGAGAAGGTCGGCAGCAGAGCGGAGGCTACGTCTAGGTTAGTATTGTTGGATTAGAGATGAGATGTAGGGAGGGGCCTGGTTGAAGAGAGCTTTGTAGGCGAGGGTTGATCAGGATTCGCTGTGGGACTGGCAGCCAGTGTAGGGATTGGCAGAGAGATGCAGAGCTGGAGGAGCGAGAGGGGAGATGGATGAGGCGAGCAGCAGAGTTCAAGATAGATTGGAGGGGTGCCAGTCTGTAACCCTTGAAGTAAGAACAGTCAGAATTCTAATGAAGGCAATTCTATTGCTCAGAAGCTGATCTAGGTGTTAGGTAAACTTGGTTCTTTGTTGGGAATTATTTTATCAATACAGAATTTATTATAATGACTAGAGATGAGCGAATTTTTGAAAAATTCGATTCGGCCAATTCGCAGAATTTTCCGAAAAAATTTGTTTCGGTCTGAACTTATTCGTGGCGAATCGCTATTAAAAACGGCTAATTCTGGCCTACCGAGAGCATCAATAGGGTTGTAGAACATTTTGCCTTGCTGTAACATGCATAGGATGCGTGCTGGGTTAGTGAAATAATACTGTAAAGAAGTATGACATGCAGATCAGAGGCATCGCTATTAGAATCGCTGTCGCACAGTGGCACAATTACAAAGCCTTGAGGTGGCATCAGCATGAGGATCCCATATATTGTCTGAAAGACACACCCTGGAGTTGGCAGCAGCATGAGGAGCACATATGTTGCCTGAAAGACACATCCTGGAGTTGGTAGCAGCATGAGGAGCCCATATATTGCCTGAAAGACACACCCTGGAGTTGGCAACAGCACAAGGACCCCATATATTGCCTGAAAGACACACTGGAGTTGGCAGCATCATGAGGAGCCCATATATTGCCAGAAAGATCAGCCAACTGATCCATGCCTGATTTATCTTCACAATGGTGTGTCTTTCCACATTTTTCGTGGACAGACGAGTTCTCCTTGGGGTTACTATGGCCCCGCCACACTAAACACCCGCTCTGATGGCACACAACTGGCGGGGCAGGACAGCTTTCCCAGGGCAAACTCTGATAGTTGCGGCCACAAATCAAGTTTGGCTGCCCAGAAGTCCAGCGGATCCTCAAGGTGTGTTGGCATGGTCATGTCAAGGTATGCCACCACCTGCTGGTTCGGGTCCTGCTCCAGGTCTACCTGCTGCTCATGAGTTGCCTCACTATGTGGGTGAAGAAAGCTACTCATTAGCAACTGTAGACTCAGGCTGTTGCTGATGGAGCTGGTACGGCTCCTGCAACCCCACCCCTCCCCAGCAGCCATGGCAGTGGAAGGGCCCCCTGAGTCAGACCTGCGAGAGGATAGACGATGGCGCAGATAGGCATCGGCCAACTGACTACATATGATGTCTCTGTAGTAGGTCAGTTTGTCCTCCCTCTCAGCGGGTGTAAAAAAGGCCCCCATTTTGTGCCGATAGCGGGGGTCCAATAAGGTGGAGAGTGAGAAGTCATCCCGCTTCCGAATGTTGGCAATTCGGGGGTCACTACGCAAGCACGTGAGCATGCATGCCATTTGTGCAAGTGAATCGGAGGGACTACCTGTCTCCATCCACTGCATACTGCCATTGTGTGTATGTGTCCTTTGTTTCGCCTTCCTCTAGCTCCTCCGGCTGCTCCTGCTTCTCCTCTCCTGTCAGATAACTAGAAAAATGCCAATTTTGCCAAACCTAAACTGTGCTTCACTGTGCCCCTCCCCCTCCTCCTCCTCCAGTTCAGCCCCCATTGGCCGTGAGATGTAGGCGCCATGTCTCCAGTGCCTTGATCAGCCATGGTTTCCAACACATGTTGTAGTAGATGAAGCAGTGGAATAACGTCGTTCATCCCGTAATCCTGGCGACTGACTAATAAAGTGGCTTCCTCAAAGGGCCTGAGCAAACGGCAGGTGTCACGTATGAGCTGCCACTGGTTTACATTGAAGTTACACAGGGGAGTCCCCCTATCCGCTTGGATCATCAAGAAATCAGTGATGGCTTTTCTCTGTTCATATAGTCGGTCCAACATATGGAGGGTGGAATTCCAAGGGGTGGAAACATTGCAAATCAGACTATGTTGGGGGATACCGTTCTACTAAGGCTGCAGCTCAAGAAGGGTGTACTTTGCGGTGTAGGAGTGGCTGAAGTGCATGCAAAGTTTCCTTCTTATTGGTAGGATATCTTGCAGATGAAGCCCCTTCTGCACCCGGCTCCCAAGTGCGATTGGCTACATTATCATCGAGTTGTGTCTGCACGTCAGTGATGTCCTCCTCGGGTTCCTCAACAGTGTCTGCTGCAGGTGCAGGAACGCTCACAACACCACCTCCCACACCACTCTCCTCATCAGTACTTGGCCGCTTAGCGAAGGAAGCGGCGGATGTCTCCTCCACTTTTTGGCTGGGCAGTAGCTGCTAACAGTCCTCTATCAGATCATCCTCACTGAATAGTGGAGCTGAACCCAAAGCATAATATACGTCGCTGGGGTAGGGAACGGCATAGGACAGAGGCAATGGGAGCACAGGGACTGCTCCCAGGCAATGCCACCTGATGGTTGTGTCCGAGGAACCTACTGACTGTTGACTGCAGATCTGACGGCAGATGTCACTTGTGATGAAGTGGATGACCGGCGTTAACAAATCGATGGTGGCAGATGCGTTGCTGGTCAAGACACGACCGATAGCTGATATGGGGATATCAAGCCTCTCACTGTGAATCCTGCTGCCACTCGCCCCTAGTCTGCTGCAACCTCTGCCTGATAAATTTAGGCCACTCCTCTGTGCACATCCTGGCGCTTCTCTCCCTGACATGCTTAGTGCATTTATGAGGGAAAAACTATGCTACACTACACTTAAAACAGTATTTTTGGAACAGTAGCAGGTGTGCAGTTCTGTGTGGTCTTTAACACTAACTAGGCTTTCAACTCCTGGGCATAAAACAAAAGGCAAAAACAATGGGATGCCCTAATTAGGCCAGTTAAATGCGCTACATCAAGTTTTAAAACAATGTTTTGGTACAACAGCAAGAGCTCTATTATATTGGAGCATGTGTGTGGCTTTGTGTGGCCTTTAACACTAACTAGGCTTTCAAGACCTGTGCATAAAACCAAATGCAAAAACTCTCAGATGCCTTTAAATTGGATGCCCCCAGTGAGGGTCAGTTAAAATACGTTACAGCAAGCTTTAAAACAAGGTTTTTGTACAAAAGCAAGAGGTGGATATTTTTGGCCAGGTGTGTGGCCTTTAACACTAACTAGACATTCAAGACATGGGCATAAAACCAAATGCAAAAACTCTCAGAGGCCCTTTAATGGGATGCCCCCGGTGAGAGACAGTTAAATGCACTACAGCAAGCTTTAAAACAAGGTTTTTGTACAAAAGCAAGAGGTGGATATTTTTGGCCAGGCGTGTGGACTTGAACACTAACTAGGCTTTCAAGACCTGGTCATAAAACCAAATACAAAAACTCTTAGATGCCCTTAAATGGGATGCTCCCATTACGAGCCAGTTACATGCACTACAGCAAGCTTTAAAATGAGGTTTTTGTACAAAAGCAAGAGGTGAATATTTTTGGCTAGGTGTGTGGCATTGAAAACTAACTTAGCTTCAATAACTGGGCATAAAACCAAATGCAAAAACTCTCAGATGCTCTTAAATGGGATGCCCCCATTGAGAACAAGTTACATGCTCTACAGCAAGATTTAACCCTTCTAGTGCCAGCTACTTAAGGCTCACGTAGCTGACTTTAGAGCTCCATAAAAAAGATACAGACATACCTGACCCCTCATTTGAAAGTGCCAGCGATTCCCTTCAATAATCAGCCACTTGATTTTCACCCCCGGGCCTCTGATCTTCAGGAGGGGGCCCGGAATAGGCCCCCCCGCGCCATCTGAAAGAAAAAAAAAATTAATAATGACACAAACTCACCTGACAGCCCGATCGTTCCTCCGATGTCTTCTCTTCACCAGGGGGGCTCCGATCCCCCCCCTGGACTTACCACGCTTCGGGTGAGGACCCAGCAACGAGCCCTCACTGTCCTCTTCGGCCGGCACTGGCCCTGCTCCTAGCCCCGCCCACTTGTGGGAGGAGCGGGGTGAAGTCATCCCGCTCCTCGTATACCGGCAGCCGGGCTCCGACTGTCACTTGTCGGTAGTGATCGGAGCAGGGAGGGTGGGAGGCAAAGAGGCTCTGATCTCCCTGCCTCCCACCCTCCCTGCTCCGATCACTACCGACAAGTGTCATCTGAAGCGGCACGGGACACGGGATCAGAGGTAAGTATAAGTGAAAAAAAGAATAATAAAATATTTTGTGTCTGTGTCTTCACTATTTGTGAACTGGTAAGGGGTCCATGAGACCCCTTATACTAGTTCACAAGGCTCTGGGGCTGGCAATCACCTGCGGCTAGCGGGTGACTTGCCATAACCCCCAGCCCCCCCATTTCCTGCCTCCCCAATGGCCGGGGGGGGGGGGGCAGAAGGGCCCGGGCCACTTAGTGGCTATGTGGGCTAGTAGCCTGCAGGGCCAGGGCCACCAACGCTGGCCCCTGCGCCCAGTTCTACAAGCCCCCATAGCTAGTCCGCGTCGATAATGCTGGGTAAGGGGGACCCAACGTCATTTTTTGGGGGGGTTTAAAGTGGACCATCACCCTCCTGTGATCGGCCCGGGAATCTATAAGATTCCCGGGCCGATCACCTCCCTCCCCGCGGGACATCCGAGATCGGGATGTCCCGCGGTGAGGGATCCCCCCCCAAAACCCCCCAAAAACTTACCTCCTCCCGCGGGCGCGCCGGCCGTTTGTGAATGGCCGGCGCGGGCGCGCGCCCTGTCAGAGCGACGTGCGGGAGGCGGCGGCGGGCGCACTGCCTTGTCCGCCGCTTGTCCGTGAGCGTGGTGAGGTGAGTTTTTCGGGGTTCTGGGGGGTTTTACACAGCGGGACACCCCTAATCAGGGTGCCCCCCTGAAGTGGACCAAAACCCAGGATAGTCAAAATCCTGGGTGTTGGTCCACTTTAAGGGTTTTTAACCCTTAAAATTCCCCCCAAAAATGACCCTATGGCATTTTTTTTTTAAGTTAACCCCTTACAACTATGCAATCATATTGCATTGTTGTATCCTATCTGAAATCTCCTAAACTGCTGTTTCCTGGGCAGGAAAGGGTGTATACCAATACATATGTGGCAAAAAGGGCAAACAAGACATTTCATGTTGAAGCCCAGACTCTGCTGAAAAAAAAACAATATATAATTTTCCTGGAAAATTCCTGGAAATCTTTTAAAAAATCAAGGTTGAACATGTGTAGCGCAAAAACGTGAGAAGTAGTCTGGCAACAGAGTGTGACAAAAAATCTAGGTAGACTGGCACTTAAAGGGTTAAAATGAGGTTTTGGTAGAAAAGCAAGAGCACTATATTTTTGGGCAGTTGTGTGGCCTTTAACACTAACTAGGCTTTAAAGACCTGGGCATAAATCAAATGCAAAAACTCTCAGATTCCCTTAAATGGGATGCCCCCAGTGAGAGCCAGTTAAATGCACTACAGCAAGCTTTAAAACAAGGTTTTTGTACAAAAGCAAGAGGTGGATATTTTTGGCTAGGTGTGTGGCCTTGAACACTAACTAGGCTTTTAAGACCTGGGCATAAAAACAAATGCAAAATCTCTCAGATGCCCTTAAATGGGATGCCCCCGGTGAGAGACAGTTTAATGCATTACAGCAAGCTTTAAAACGAGGTTGTGATAGGAAAGCAAAAGCACTATATTTTTGGGCAGGTGTGTGGCCTTGAACACTAACTAGGCTTTCAAGACCTGGTCATAAAACCAAATACAAAAACTCTTAGATGCCCTTAAATGGGATGCTCCCATTACGAGCCAGTTACATGCACTACAGCAAGCTTTAAAATGAGGTTTTTGTACAAAATCAAGAGGTGGATATTTTTGGCTAGGTGTGTGGCCTTGAACACTAACTTAGCTTTCAAGACCTGGGCATAAAACCAAATGCAAAGATAGATAGATAGATAGATAGATAGATAGATAGATAGATAGATAGATACAGCGAAGGAGAGATAGATAGATAGATAGATAGATAGATAGATAGATAGATAGATAGAACAAAGAACAGAAGGAGCCGAGCGAGGGACAGATAGAGAAGGAGAGAGGCTGTGACAGTGACAGAGAAACACAGGGAAAGCTTAAAGTGTTTGCATTAGCTTTCAAACCTAATTAATGTTAATACCACACCTGCCTATTTAGCTTTTCCTTTTCCTGGTGTCATTCTTTAAAAAGCCTGCTAGCATTAATATTTGAAGAGTACCTGTCTATTAACATTGTGCATTTTGTAAAGAAAGACACTTTTGCACTGTTAAAGCAGCCAGCATGTGTCTTTGAACAGGGGGGCATCCCAAATACTAGCATAAATATTTGAAGATTAGCTGTCTGCTAACTGGTTGCATTTTGTAAAGAAAGTCACTTTTTCACTGTTAAAGCAGCCAGCCTGTGTCTTTGGAAAGGGGGGCATCCCAAATACTAGCATAAATATTTGAAGAGTAGCTGTCTATTAACATTGTGCATTTTGTAAAGAGAGTCACCTTTTTACTGTAAAAGCAGTCAGCCTGTGTCTTTGGACAGGGGGGGAATCCCAAATACTAGCATAAATATTTGAAGAGTACCTGTCTATTAACATTGTGCATTTTGTAAAGAGAGTCACCTTTTTACTGTAAAAGCAGTCAGCCTGTGTCTTTGGACAGTGGGGGAATCCCAAATACTAGCATAAATATTTGAAGAGTACCTGTCTATTAACATTGTGCATTTTGTAAAGAGAGTCACCTTTTTACTGTAAAAGCAGTCAGCCTGTGTCTTTGGACAGGGGGGCATCCCAAATACTAGCATAAATATTTGAAGAGTAGCTGTCTGCTAATTGGTTGCATTTTGTAAAGAAAGTCACTATTTCACATTAAAAGCAGCCAGCCTGTGTCTTTGGACAGGGGGGCATCCCAAATACTAGCATAAATATTTGAAGAGTAGCTGTCTGCTAACTGGTTGCATTTTGTAAAGAAAGTCACTTTTTCACTGTTAAAGCAGCTAGCCTGTGTCTTTGAACAGGGGGACATCCCAAATACTAGCATAAATATTTAAAGATTAGCTGTCTGCTAACTGGTTGCATTTTGTTTAGAAAGTCACTTTTTCACTGTTAAAGCAGCCAGCCTGTGTTTTTGGACAGGGGGGCATCCCAAATACTAGCATAAATATTTGAAGAGTAGCTGTCTGCTAACTGGTTGCATTTTGTAAAGAAAGTCACTTTTTCACTGTTAAAGCAGCCAGCCTGTATCTTTGGATAGGGGGGCATCCCAAATACTAGCATACATATTTGAAGAGTACCTGCCTATTAACATTGTGCATTTTGTAAAGAAAGTCACATTTTCACTGTTAAAGCAGCCAGCCTATGTCTTTGAACAGCGGGGCATCCCAAATACTAGCACGCCTGCTGTGCCAGCCAGTGCCACGCCGCTTCCAATTTCACCCAGCCAAGGCTCCAGCAACTCAGCTGAAGGTAGCTGTGCGTCATACCCATACCCAGATGCTCCTACTCTTCCTACTACAGGTCATTCATCCCGCCAGCAATCCATCAGCGAAGCCATGTCCAAGAGACAACAGTATGCCCCCACTCATCCTACGGTGCAGAAGCTAAATGTGCTCCTGTCCAAGTTGCTGGTGCTGCAGTCCCTCCCTTTTCAGGTGGTGGACTCTGCACCTTTCAGAGAACTGATGGCTTGTGCCGAGCCGAGGTGGAGAGTCCCAAGCTGTCATTTCTTTGCAAAGAAGGCAGTACCAGCCCTGCACAAATGTGTTGAACAGAAGGTGGGCCAGTCCTTGAACCTGTCGGTGTGCACTGTACGGTGTGTAGCTGTAACTATGGTCAGGGGCAATACATGTCTTTTACAGCCCACTGGATGAATGTGGTTCCTGCACAGCCACAACAGCAACTTGGACAGGTCACGCCGCTTCGTCCTCCACGCTCCCAGGCCGTTGTGCCTGTGACTCCGCCTCCTCATCCTCTGCCGTCTCCTCAGCCTCCACTGTTTGGTCAAGTCTCGCTGCCCCTCCAGCCTACCATGTGTGCAGGGCACGGCGGTGTCATGCTGTGCTTCACATGGTTTGCCTTGGCAAACAAAGTCACACAGGGGAGGAGCTGCTAAAATTCATTCATCAAGAAATCAGAACATGGCTTACTCCGCAAAAATTGGAAATTGGAACCATGGTGACTGACAATGGGAAGAACATCTTGTCTGCGCTGCGACAAGGAAGCCTGACCCATGCGCCCTGTATGGCTCACGTGTTCAACCTAGTTGTCAAGCGTTTTCTGAAGTCTTCCCCCCCATCTGCAAGACATCCTAACAACAGGAAGGAAACTTTGTATGCACTTCAGCCACTCCTACACCGCCAAGCACACCCTTCTTGAGCTACAGCATCAAAACGGTATCCCCCAACATAGTCTGATTTGGAATTCCACTCTACATATGTTAGATCGACTATACGAACAGAGAAAAGCCATCAATGATTTCTTGATGATCCAAGCAGATAGGGGGACTCCCCTGTGTAACTTTAATGTAAACCAGTGGCAGCTCATACATGACACCTGCCGTTTGCTCAGGCCTGTTGAGGAAGCCACTTTATTTGTCAGTCGCCAGGATTACGGGATGAACGACGTGATTCCACTGCTTCATGTAATACAACACATGTTGGAAACCATGGCTGCTCAGGGCACTAGAGACATGGCGCATACATTTCACGGCCACATAAACTCCGTGAGAGCTGTGGAGGAGGAGGAGGAGCACAGTGAAGCACAGTTTAGTTTTGGCGAAATGGGCAGTTTATCTAGTCATCTGACAGGAGAGGAGGAGCAGGAGCAGCCACAGCAGCTAGAGGGTTGTGAGGAAGGTGAGACAGAGGACCCAGACACACCGTGGCAGTATGCAGTGGAGATGGAGACAGGTAGTCCCTCCGAGGCACTTGCACAAATGGCACGATGCATGCTCATGTGCTTGCGTAGTGACCACAGAATTGTTTCCATTTTTCAGTTGGTTGACTTCTGGCTCTCTACCTTATTGGACCCTCGATACTGGGGCATTTTTCACACCCACTGGGAGGGAGGACAAACTGACCTACTACAAAGGCATTCTACGTAGTCAGTTGGCCGATGCCTATCTGCACCATCGTCCATACTCTCGCAGGTCTGACTTGGGGGACCTCTGCGCTTACCTTCCACTGCCATGGCTGCTGGGGGGGTGGCAGGAGCAGCAGCAGCTCCATCAGCAGAAGCCTCAGTCTTCAGTCGCTAATGAGTAGCTTTCTTCACCTGCATAGTGAGGCTACTCATGAGCAGCAGGAAGACCTGGAGCAGGGCCTAAACCAGCAGGTCGTGTCATATCTTGAAATGACCATGCCAACGCACCTTGAGGATCCACTGGACTTCTGGGCAGCCAAACTTGACTTGTGGCCGCAACTGGCAGAGTTTGCCCTGGGAAAGCTGTCCTGCCCGGCCAGTAGTGT
Source organism: Gastrophryne carolinensis (assembly GCA_027917425.1). Lineage (NCBI taxonomy): Eukaryota > Metazoa > Chordata > Amphibia > Anura > Microhylidae > Gastrophryne > Gastrophryne carolinensis. Next base: position 645,583,577 of record CM051234.1, on the reverse strand, counting down.
ACCATCTGAGCGGGTGTTTAGTGCGGCGGGGGCCATAGTCACGACAAGGAGAACTCGTCTGTCCACGAAAAATGTAGAGAGACTCACCTTTGTGAAGATGAATCAGGCATGGATCAGCCAGGATTACCACCCACCAATGGCTGATCCATAGTAGTAGCTGATTCATGGTAGCTCCTAATGCTGCTGCCAACTCCAGGGTGTTTCTTTCAGGCAAAATATGGGCTCTTAATGCTGCTGCCAACTCCAATGTGTTTTTCAGGCAACATATGGGCTCCTAATGCTGCTGCTGCTGCTGCTGCTGTCAACTCCTGGTTGTGTCTTTCAGGAAATATATGGGCTCCTTATGCTGCTGCCAACTCCAATGTGTTGTTCAGGCAATATATGGGCTCCTAATGCTGCTTGTTGCTGCTGCTGCCAACTCCTGGGTGTGTCTTTCAGGCAAAATGTGGGCTCCTAATGCTGCTGCCAACTCCAATGTGTTTTTCAGGCAATATATGGGCTCCTAATGCTGCTGCTGCCAACTCCTGGGTGTGTCTTTCAGGCAATATATGGGCTCCTAATGCTTCTGCCAACTCCATTGTGTTTTCCAGAAATATATGGGCTCCTAATGCTGCTGCTGCCAACTCCAATGTGTCTTTCAGACAATATATGGGCTCCTTATGCTGCTGCCAACTCCAATGTGTTTTTCAGGCAATATATGGGCTCCTAATGCTGCTGCTGCCAACTCCTGGGTTTGTCTTTCAGGCAAAATATGGGCTCCTAATGCTGCTGCCAACTCCAATGTGTTTTTCAGGAAATATATGGGCTCCTAATGCTGCTGCTGCTGCCAACTCCTGGGTGTGTCTTTCAGGCAATATATGGGCTCCTAATGCTGCTGTCAACTCCATTGTGTTTTTCAGGCAATATATGGTCTTTTAATGCTGCTGCTGCTGCTGCCAACTCCAGGGTGTGTCTTTCAGGCAATATATGGGCTTTTAATGCTGCTGCCAACTCCAATGTGTTTTTCATGCAATTTATGGGCTCCTAATGCTGCTGCCAACTCCAGGGTGTGTCTTTCAGGCAATATATGGGCTCCTTATGCTGCTGCCAACTCCAATGTGTTTTTCAGGCGATACACGGACTCCTAATGCTGCTGCTGCCAACTCCAGGGTGTGTCTTTCAGGCAATATATGGGCTCCTTATGCTGCTGCCAACTCCAATGTGTTTTTCAGGCGATACACGGACTCCTAATGCTGCTGCTGCCAACTCCAGGGTGTGTATTTCAGGCAATATATGGGCTCCTTATGCTGCTGCCAACTCCAGTGTGTTTTTAAGGCAATATATGGGCTCCTAATGCTGCTGCTGCCAACTCCAATGTGTCTTTCAGGCAATATATGGGTTCCTAATACTGCTGCTGCCAACTCCAGTTTGTTTTTCAGGCAATATATGGGCTGCTTATGCTGCTGCCAACTCTAATGTGTTTTTAGGCAATATATGGGCTCCTAATGCTGCTGCTGCTGCTGCCAACTCCTGGGTGTGTCTTTCAGGCAACATATGGGCTCCTAATGCTGCTTCCAGCTCCAATGTGTTTTTCAGGCAATATATGGGCTCCTAATGCTGCTGCCAACTCCAATGTGTTTTTCAGGCAATTTATGGGCTCCTAATGCTGCTGCTGCCAACTCCAGGGTGTGTCTTTCAGGCAATATATGGGCTGTTTATGCTGCTGCCAACTCCAATGTGTTTTTCAGGCAATATATGGGCTCCTAATGCTGCTGCCAACTCCAGGTTGTGTCTTTCAGGCAATATATGGGCTCCCTATGCTGCTGCTGCCAACTCCTGGGTGTGTCTTTCAGGCAATATATGGGCTGCTTATGCTGCTGCTGCCAACTCCAGGGTGTGTCTTTCAGGCAATATATGGGCTCCTTATGCTGCTGCCAACTCCAGTGTGTATTTCAGGCAATATATGGGCTGCTTATGTTGCTGCCAACTCCAGGGTGTGTTTTTCAGGCAATATATGGACTCCTTATGCTGATGCCACCTCAAGGCTCTGTAATTGTGCCGCTCTGCGACAGCGATTCAAATAGCGATGCCTCTGATCGGCATGTCATACTTCTTTACAGTGTTATTTCACTAACCCAGCACGCATCCTATGCATGTTACAGCAATGTTGCAAAAATGTTCTACAACCCTATTGAGGCTCTCGGAAGGCTGCGAATTAATTTAGGACCGAAACAATTTTTTTCCGGAAAATTCGCCGATTTGGCCGAATCGAACTTTTCATAAATTCGCTCATCTCTAATGTTGGGTATTGTGTTCAGGGGACCTTTCTGTTTAAGATTTACTGTGTTTTTCTTGCTTGCATATTGTTTTTTTAGGGAAATGTGGTTTTGATTCAACTTTTTTACAATTTTTTAGGTAAACCCTGTGAAACCAGAGTCTATTTCAGGGGAGTGCGTCCCAACAAACAGTCCCACTCCAAAAAGCCACACCAAGAAAGTTTCAGGTGTGTCCTTTCAGAAAATATATGGTTTGTGGGGGGTATTTCAAATTGAAAGGGTTGTTTTTTTTGAAAAACAGCGAGGGCCAATCATTTCAAGTAAAATTACCCTTACGAGCATGCTTTACTTTGGGGTGTTTGGCAACTGTACCCTTCAAAGTACCTATGCATATTGGGTATTGTTGTGTTCAAGGGACCTTGCTGTTTCAGATATACTGTGTTTTAGGAACGTGGTTTTGATTCAGCTTTTTTCCTATTTCTTTAGGGAAACCCTGTGCAACCAGAGACTATTTCAAGGAACTGGGTCCCAACAAATGCTCCCACTCTATGAAGCCCTGTACACTTAGAAATCTTGAGGTGTGTACTTTCAGACTTTGACTCCACAGCTCTGCTTGCTACAAAGATGGATGTGTAGCTCAACACCCTGCGTTTCTGCCTAGCATTTTGGCTGCACCTAACAAATTTGAAAGTTTGCCAGTGTGAGCGCACACATGGGACAAAGCAGAGGATGCTACTGGGTGCTTTTTAGCTGTGCTCCACTTGGCTTCACACCCTGCAGGATTCCAAAGTCTGCCAGACATGTTGAACATGCCAGGCAAGGTATGCCATGGAATCCTCAAATCAACCTCAAAATAGACTGAACCGGGGAGGTTCACACTACGGAACATCCCAAATTGGGATGCCCTAAGGAGGGAAGGGCGAATCAGGAAAGAGGGGATCCTGGGTTCTGGTTGTCTTTAAGAACAACACTAGGGATGAGTGAACCGCCCAAAGTTCGGGTCCAGCAAGTTTGTCTGAACTTTGAATAAATGTTCGGGGACCCGAACACGGTCCACATTGAAATCAATGGGGACCCCAACTTTGGGGGTTGGCTGCGGTGATGGGGGGCACTAAGTGTGCAGCAGGAAGTATGCTGCTGTAACTTACCTCAGCTCATGATCCTCTTCTTCCTCAGCAGCAGCAGTGTGGCGGCAGCAGCGTTTGAGATTGGCCCCAGCCAGGGCTACAGAAAGATGGCTGCCAGCTCCCATGAGTGAGGACACTTCTGGCACTAGAAGTGTCCTCACTCATGGGAGCCCATGGCCATTCTGTAGCCCCAGCTGGGGCCAAATTCAAACATCGCTGCTGCCCCACCGCCACTAAGGAAGAAGAGGATCGTGACCCAATGTGAGTTACATCAGCTTCCTGCTGCTGCACCCTTAGGTGAAGTGGGTTGATGTCCTACTCAGCAGCCCATGAACCAGCTTTTCCGTGTTCGGGACGGACGCCGAACTCAAACACTGGCTGAAGTCAGTGTTCGGGTTTGGGAACCTGAGCTCACAAAGTTCGGTACAAACCCAAACATTTTGGGTTCGCCCATCACTAGACAACACCCCACCCTGGTTCTTTTGTAGATAAAATTTAGCTTCATTTAAAAGTTTTTTGTTTTTTTTAGTTTTATTTTGCTATCTAACACAGAACAGAGAGAAAAATCTCTCATATGTTTTCTAGTTCTATTTTTTTCACAGAACAGAGAAAAAAATAATATTCTAGAATTATCCCTCATATGTTTTTTTTTCACAGTTTGGCTTTATAAACTGACAGCAACTGTGCTGAGGATCACACTGGCACTGGAGGACCTTTGAAGCCATTACACACATGATCTTACCTGAAACATGGGCTGGTCACTGGCCATGCCCTCAGCTATGCTCACTATTCTCCTCTGTCTCATCCTCCTGTGCGTTTCCTCCTGCGCAGTCATCCATGACCTGGCCACACAATGCAAACTCACTGCAACCAGTCCTCTGTTTCAATACAGATATCATCATGGGGGAGATCTGATGATCGGAGGGTTGTTCTCTGTGAACTGGCAGCTGCGCGCCATTCCTGACTATAGGTCTTTCCAGCCCAGGTTTTTGTGTATGATGTAAGTCTTTTTTTATTCAAAATTCCCACAGAACAGGGGTAGTACGCAGCTCCTATTAGGTGGTACTCAGTGAGGCTGCAGACTCAACCTGATCTCCTGTCATGTATACAGTACTTTACCCAAACCCAAGATGCTCCATAAACACAAAACTATTTCAAAAGGGGATGACGACAATTTATGTGAATTTCATGCACTTTATAGTGGAATAAAACCCTGGATTTTGACTAACCTGGGTTTTGTTGCTTGCTCCTGGGGCATCCCAATTTGGGGTGCAACAGTCCAGAGATGCTGGGGAGGAGGCTACAGAGGTTTACATTGGCGAGGGAGCCGCTGGGAGAGGTGAGTCTTGTAGCGACTTGGGGGTTTCACACAGCAGGGCATCCCGATTTGAGATGAAAGGGCCAGCAGTGTTGGCTTTTGCTCCACTATAATTGGTTGTTTTGTACATTTTTAACATGGTTTTAGGGGACCGACAGCCCCCAAAAAACAAACAAGGAGCTCCACGTTTCACCTGGAATCCTATGGCACCCAGCAGGCACATATAAAGCATGAGACTATGTAACATTTACAGGATGCCAGTGCCAAAGACCGATAAACTGCAACTTAAACAATGGTCTGACCCGTATGTATTGTACCCGCGACCTTGGCATTTTTGCACTACACTCGAACACCAAGGTTGTGGTTTGCATCCCCATACGGGCCAGACCCTTGTAAAAGACCGTTAAAACTTAACTTTTAATCATTAAGGCCATTTTGAGCATTAGTTAAAATTATTATGGATTGGTAAGCACACTCAAAAGGAATACATAGGGTTAACGTTGTCAAATGGGTGCATTCATATAATATGGGGTGGGTCACCCCTGTCATACCTTAATAGATTACAAATAGAAGCACACCTACTACTATAGTTGTGATGCAAAAAGTACCAATACATTTATTTATGTACAAATCATCTATTATATACAAGTTTAGGTCCACATGAAGGTATATCGTGCATTGGGTATAGGGAACACAAATACTATGACACACCAGGGTAATAATTATATACAATATATATAAAAATAGATTTGAAAGCGGTCCGAATACTGTGCAAGGTTTGCTGGTTATAGTAGTTCAACAGAGTGGGCAAGTATTCAGAAAGTCCCCCAGGTAATTGATAAGTAGAATCAATGTATCCTTTGATTATGGCAGTAAATCTTTGAAGAGTTCAAAAAAGTTTTTTTAGATACCTGGCAATTGTGCATAGAGGCACTAATGGTGAAGCTGCTAATAAGAAGTCCACGCAGGGTTAAGCTGAGTTATGCTGAGATGCCAGCTGGAGACAGAGTGCTGTATCCTTTTGCTGACACGTGTTTCGGGTATTCCTTCCTCAGAGCAGCGTTTTAGAGAAGCAAAGTGTAGCGTGGAAGAGCGGTGCCTACCATCAGCTGGCTTAGCAGCTGTTTAAATGCGCTCCTAGAGCGCGCGAATTCCCCCCCCCGGGCCGGCCCGTGTGACGTTCACGTCACACCGCGTCACTTCCGGTGACGCGCGTCCCAGCCTCACGCCAACCATCTCTCGGCCGCATTAGCGCCAGCCTCAAGATGGCGGCGCGCGGGGCGCGCATCACTCAGAACGGAGGCGGAACGCTGAAAGGTGAGTATTGCCGCTTGCGGGGGAACAATTGAAGGGGGATCCACCTGCAAAGAATAAAGCAAAAATATATTAAGAACTATATACAGCATATCTATGTGTAAACAGCCGCACGTATTGTATACCACATTATTACTATACATCACAACAGCTAATATATCATAATGGTACTGGTGGTAATTTAACCATGATACCAATAACCTTATTAGTGTATATATATTTCTCACATTTCTGTTGGATATATTAGTATAATCCCAACTAATTTATTATGCTAAATATAGTTTTACAGAAGGAGTTAGGGTGTTAGTGTGACCTATAGGGCAAGTGAGGACATTAAAAATAGTGAGTTCCAGGTAAAAATGTTATCGTTATCACCTTGCTAAGGCATCCATTCTGGGTCTAACCCCAATACATTCATGTTAATTATCAGAGTATATCTAAGCTGGCATTTACCTTAGGCTAGATTCCTGAGTAGTATTTATTGTAATGGATGGGCTCTCAGGACCAGGGATTGCTGATGGATCTAAATAAAGAGAATATATTAACTATTAAGGCTTATGAAATACGTTGCAAAACAGTCAGAGGAAGGGGGATAGGTCACAGTCTTCATTCATCCCCATTGGAATTCTAGTGTTCAGTTTGTAAATCCAATGGAGTTCACGTCTCGATAGTCTGTTGGTAATGTCGCCTCCTCTCTTATGTGGTATCACCTTTTCAATCACCAGGAATCGTAATTGTGATACCTGGTGATTGGCTTCGGCAAAATGTCTGGAAACTGGAAAAGTAAAGTCATATCTGCGTATATTACTACGGTGTTCACTAATTCGATTTTTGACGGCCCTTTGTGTCTGGCCTACATAGGCCTTCCCACAGGGACATTTGAGTAAGTAGATTACATTGCTGGAATTGCAGTTGAAAAAGTCCCTTAGGTTGTAAGTTTTACCTGAGGATGGATGATTAAAGGAACTGCCTTTAATGGCAGAATTACATTGGGCACAGTTACCACAAGGAAACATTCCAATGGGTTTCAGGAGAGAGCTGAGCCAGTCTCTCTCATCCGTGTGCTGGAACTTGTGTGATGTGTCTGCTTGTATAAGTGTATCTTTAATATTTTTGGATCTCTTATATGTGAACATTGGTGATTCTGAAAAAGTGTCCCGCAGCTTTTCATCGCATGATAATATGTGCCAGTGCATACTGCAGTCCCCCCCCCCCCCCCCTGTATGGTCCAAACACCTAAATCTGGACTTCAAAAGCCAGAGGGCCCTTGCCACCACGGCCCGGGTTTTGCATAGTGCCCGATTAGAGAACCCTGGCCCGCATTCTGCAGGCAAAGAACGGGCATCAGGAGCAAGGGCAGGAGTGGATATCCAGAATCCCCTGAAAGAATTTAAAAATACTAACATAAAATACACATTCTAAGCTACAATATTGTTTAACATGTCATCAAGGGCAAACAGCCATAGGTTAAGTCAAGAGTCATCAACTATATTCATTGCCATACAGTGAAAATGGATTGATGGAATGTGAGCAAACTTACCCTGGAGCCATCCACCAGATAATTCTCCTGACTCAAACTGACGAAATAAGCCGGAGCTCTGCAATATATAAGCATCATGGGACGACCCTGGATGCCCTGCAAGAACACTGAGGAATCGCATCGCTGGACCAAAAACTCCTTGTATGTTGTGTGAGTGGCACATCTTGCGGTTCCTGCAACCAAATATAAAATAATTACACAAAGCAAAGGTAACCGACTAAAACAAGAACTCCTACAACAAAATTAAGATTCAAGTTCAACAATCCAAATATAATTCACAAAGGATATAAGTCTAAAAAAATATAGCAATTATATGGATGTGTGGGAAAATAAATGTTTACATGCTAAGGACTAATTAAGGTCAGCATTAAAATGCATCTAGAAGGCATACATGAAATGTATTGATTCAGGTATGCATTGCTAGACAATTTATGGCCTCGGCCATGCTGATACATGCAATGCCTTGGTGCTAAAGGCGCGCAGACTCCTCCACATAGCCGCAAAACATGTTCAACAATAGCAATCCGAGCCCTCAAAGGTCTCGTAAGTGGATCGGAAATGAAACGGATTTATAGGGTGGTGGTCCATTGGAAATCAGCTCTCTGAATCAGATAGAAACCATCCCAACAACAGAAGTTATCTGAACGAACGAAAAATTTCCGATTTTGTTTGGAAAATGATCCGAACCAACGGAAATGTTCCGATTTGCTTCCGTTCATCGAAAGCGTATTCCCGAACGTTCGTACGAGTAGAAAATGGACGAAAAAAAGCAAAAAAAATGACAAACACCCACCAAAACTTTCACAGACAGCTACGGAAGTCCGGACGAATGTGTCTTTGAATCGAGGCTTATGTCTCCAGCTCGCATCTCAGCATAACTCAGCTTAAAGTGGACCAACACCCAGGATTTTGACTATCCTGGGTTTTGGTCCACTTCAGGGGGGCACCCCGATCAGGGGTGCCCCGCTGTGTAAAACCCCCCAGAAACCCCCCAAAACTCACCTCACCACGCTCCCACGTAGCCATGGACAAGCGGGTGACAGCTGCAGACAAGACAGCGCGTCCGCCGCCGCCTCCCGCGCGCCCCTCTGACAGTGCGCGCGCCCGCGCCGGCCATTCACAAATGCCGCCGCCTACCAGGTGAGTTTTTTGGGGCTTTTGGGGGGGGTTCCTCACCGCGGGACATCCCGATCTCGGATGTCCCGCGGTGAGGGAGGTGATCGGCCCGGGAATCTTATAGATTCCCGATCACCCCTGGGTGTTGGTCCACTTTAACCCTGCGTGGACTTCTTATTAGCAGCTTCACCATTAGTGCCTCTATGCACAATTGCCAGGTATCTAAAAAAATCTGTATTGAGTAAGAAAGGCTTTTGTTGTGTTTTGTGTTTACCTTTTTATGCACTTTATGCTTATATCCTGAATCGATTTTTTGCACATACTGTTATGATATTGATGCCCTTTTACCTGGCGCTGGCACTTTAAGTATTTGGGAATTGCTGTTTAATAGGATTTATGAGGTATTTATGAATTATGGACGCTTTTGATGAAATGTGTAGATAGCTCCCCCTTGTGGCGCATTATGAAAGTGATAATCAGACTTTTAAACATTTCTAAATATTATTTGCTGCTGATGAATTATAATAAAATTGATAGAATTAAATTATAAATGTGGTGAGTGCAATTGTGAGTCCCCGGGGCCCTTTACGGGGGGGGAGGGAGGTAACCCCCATTGTGGATTAATCTATAGGATTTAGAGGGCTATTTTGGGGCAGTGCACCACGAGTTTACTTTGTTGGTTGGTGTCACCTGTTGATCCAATTTGGCTACATTACCTTGCCGGTGATCCCTCAGCACATGCACGTGCTCTCCTCCAATCAGTGGCTAGAGCTCCATTCAGCTCTGCAGAGCTGACATCAGAGTGGCTTAGGAAAGCTGAATTTAGCATAAGCCCCTGGCTGCTCCCCTTTGGCTGTGCACAGCCGTGCCCACCATTCAGAAATGCCTGGCGCGGGTGCGCGCATCAGCCAGAGATCTTGGGAAACTTGGTGAGGTGTATACTAGGCATTTCACACAGGAGGGCATCCCAATTTGGGATAGGGAATCAGTCTTTAAAGCGGACCTTCACTCTGAATAAGAGCCTATCTTATATATTTCCCACACCCTGTACATACAGATTGCTCACATTAATCCGGACCTTCACTCTGAATAAGAGCCTATCTTATATATTTCCCACACCCTGTACATACAGATTGTCCACATTAATGCGGACCTTCACCCTGAATAAGAGCCTATCTTATATGTTTCCTACACCCTGTACATACAGATTGCTCACATTAATCAGGACCCTCACTCTGAATAAGAGCCTTTCTTATATGTTTCCCACACCCTGTACATACAGATTGCCCACATTAATCCGGACCTTCACCCTGAATAAGAGTCTATCTTATATGTTTCCCACACCCTGTACATACAGATTGCCCACATTAATCCGGACCTTCACCCTGAATAAGAGTCTACCCTGAATAAGAGTCTATCTTATTTGTTTCCCACACCCTGTACATACAGATTGCTCACATTAATCCGGACCTTCACCCTGAATAAGAGTCTATCTTATATGTTTCCCACACCCTGAACATACAGATTGCTCACATTAATCCGGACCCTCACCCTGAATAAGAGCCTATCTTATATGTTTCCCACACCCTGTACATACAGATTGCCCACATTAATCCGGACCTTCACCCTGAATAAGAGCCTTTCTTATATGTTTCCCACACCCTGTACATACAGATTGCTCACATTAATCCGGACCCTCACCCTGAATAAGAGCCTATCTTATATGTTTCCCACACCCTGTACATACAGATTGCCCACATTAATCCGGACCTTCACCCTGAATAAGAGCCTTTCTTATATGTTTCCCACACCCTGTACATACAGATTGCTCACATTAATCCGGACCCTCACCCTGAATAAGAGCCTATCTTATATGTTTCCCACACCCTGTACATACAGATTGCCCACATTAATCCGGACCTTCACCCTGAATAAGAGCCTTTCTTATATGTTTCCCACACCCTGTACATACAGATTGCTCACATTAATCCGGACCCTCACCCTGAATAAGAGCCTATCTTATATGTTTCCCACACCCTGTACATACAGATTGCCCACATTAATCCGGACCTTCACCCTGAATAAGAGCCTTTCTTATATGTTTCCCACACCCTGTACATACAGATTGCTCACATTAAAAATCATCCTACCTGCATCTACTGCGTGTTATGAGCCTTTAAACATCCAAGATGGCGGCTCATGGAGCATTAGGCAGCCTGCAACCAGGAAGTGACTTCTGACTGTGCTGCTCTGTATTCTGGGACTGCTGACCTTTTCCTGACCCCAGCTCTGCTCTACCTGAGCAAAGCACAGCTATAACCCCGCCCCCCTGTACTTTATCCCACTCTCCTATCCTCAGTATGCGATGCTTCTGAGTCAAGATGGCGGCGCCCGTATCCTAAAGTCCTGAACAGAGTTGCAGCCCAGTGGGGGAAAGAATAATAAGTAAGTGACTAAAAACTTAAAATATATTAATTTTAGATGTTGGGGAATAGTTTTTTAAGGGTTTGGGCGTTTCAATAAATCATGGTGAAGGTCCGGTTTAATCACGCAGCGTCTGGCGCTCTATGCTACAGCGCCCAGCTTTAGAGTGCCGAACGCTGTGTGAGTCTGTTTTTTTGTTGAATATGGTGTGAGTCACTTAGAGTCTATCGCACTGAGCTGGCGCTACCTTTCGCTACCCTACAACGCTGTACTGGTGTTAGAGCGCCCAACATACACCTCATTCATCAATGCTGGCCAGGTTACTACAGCGACTGAGGCGCTCTGTTACAGCGCCCGATACATGTTTACAGCAGTCGCTCTAAGCGCCGCTATGCAGACGCTCATCTGCCGATGCCTGGCGTTAGTAGTGAATCAGCCTCACAGTCTGTAAGGTTCATTTGCAAGATGAGCTGCAGCACTTGCAGGCAGCGGCAGGCTGGGATAGAAAAATTATATTAGTATTGATGCACACCATCTGGGTAAGGTAAGTAGACCCGCCCCGTGCATCATGCCCGCTCCGCTCTACGGCGCATGCTCCGACGCCATCTCGCGGAGGGCTGATCGGGACGGACCGTATCTCTCCATAGTGACGTTACTGGCTGGCCTCTGTAGTGACGCCCCCAGCCTGGTCACTGGCCGGCCAGGGGAAGCCCGCCATTTCTCTACATATAAAGTCTGCTGGAATTGTAGTGACTTATATCGCTCGCCTTCAACCAATGAGGAAGGACCCTTTTAGGGTCGGAAACCATCGTCGGGTTTTATATCCTGCCTGCTGTTGTAACGTATGTTACCATTGAGACTCTGTTTATGCGATTGCCTAAATATGTTGATGCGAACAAGTGTGTCTATGGGGTTTATGAGTGCAACTTCTGGCTGCATAGATATAATGCTTAGAGCGCCACCTGGTGCTCAATCTTGTTGGTACTGCAATTCTGATTTACTTAGGCCCTTATTTAAGAAGGGATAGCGTCAGATAGTGGCTGGTTAATGAGAGGTAGCGACAGGTAGCGACTAGTGAACGCCGGACACGGCACGCAATTACACATTTATCAAGCAGATTCTGTTTAGCATCTGGGATAGCGCCATGTAGCGTCTGATTCATCATTTTCACAGCCTCAGCGAACAGCGCCGGCGTTCAGCCTTGCACAGCGCCAGGTATGACCTCTCGCTACCTGTCGCTCTCCCATACATTTCAATGGACGAACATTTTCTTCTCTTTAAACTGGTTTTTTGTTTTGTTTTTTTTTTTCAAAAAATCACAAATATTCTGTGACCTCTCCTGACATTGAATAAGCTGATTTTCCACAATTTTTCATTTTTCAGATATTTCTTCATAATTGACATCACAGGTCTGCCATTAAAGTGTTCATGTTACAATGTTGTTACAATGTAATTCCATATGTTTTCACTTTGTTACTAGTGGATAGATGCTGAAAAACAGACTTTAATCACACCGCCTCCTGCGCTCTGGGCTTCAGAGAAGCATTTTTCAGCGCCAGAGATTTGTGAGGCTGTTTTTTTTTGCTGAATATGGTGTGAGTCGGTCGCTATGACCAGTCGCTAACATACGCTCCCATACAGCGCTGTACTGGTCAAATAGCGACTCCTCACAATGTATTCATCATTACTACACAGCTATAAGTCGCTATAAAGTAGTGACCCACGGCTGAGCACAGTGACTACTAGCGGGCGCTCTGAAAATGCCGCTACAGACGCTCATCTGTCGCTACCTGCCGCTAATGATGAATCAGCCTGCCCGACTCAGAAGCTGTGCACTCTGTATACCTTGCAATTATCTACTTGTCATCTAAACAAATTTTGTATAGGAGACTGTATATGGAATTATCTTGTGCACTTCTTGAATACACAATCAATTTTTTGCATCAAACTTTACGGCTTCTTGGTGTGCAATTCCTTGATACTCTTTTTTTCTTAAACCGGACCTTCACCATGATTTATTGAAAAGCCCAAACCCTTAAAAATGATTCCCCAGCATATAAAATTAATATATTTTAAGTTTTTAGTCACTTACTTATTATTCTTTCCCCCACTGGGCTGCAACTCTGTTCAGGACTTTAGGATACGGGCGCCGCCATCTTGACTCAGAAGCATCACACTTACTGAGGAGAGGAGAGTGGGATAAAGTACAGTGGCTGTGCTTTGCTCAAACAGAGCATAGCTGGGGTCAGGAAAAGGTCAGCAATCCCAGAATGCAGAGCAGCACAGTCAGAAGACACTTCCTGTTTGCGGGCTGCCTGATGTCCCATGAGCCGCCATCTTGAATGTTTAAAGTGGACCAACACCCAGGATTTTGACTATCCTGGGTTTTGGTCTACTTCGGTGGGGCACCCCGATCGGGGGTGCCCCGCTGTGTAAAACCCCCCAGAAAGCCCCAAAAACTCACCTGTCCCCGCTCCCACGTGACCGCTGCAGCCAATCCACGCCGACGGACAAACGAGCGCGCCTGCCGCCGCCTCCCGCGCGTCACTCTTACAGGGAGTGCACCCGCACTCGCCATTCACAAACAGCCGGCGCGGGTGCACGCCCTGCTGGAGGGATGCGCGAGTGCCGGCTCGAGCATGCGCCGCTGGATCGAGGAGCAGGTAGGGATTTCGGGGCTTTCTGGGGGGTTTCATCGGGGTGCCCAGCAGGCCCGATGCTGATCTTATAGATTCCCGGGCCGATCAGCATTGGTCCACTTTAAAGGCTCATAACATGCAGTAGATGCAGGTAGGATGATTTTTAATGTGAATAATCTGTAGGTACAGGGTGTGGGAAACATATAAGATAGATTCAGAGTGAAGGACCACTTTAAGTGGTAGACTGGGGCAAAAAAATCAGCCGAGACATCCCTGCCGTGCCCCCCCCCCCCCCCCCAACCATGATGCTGGGGCTATAGCATTGGGGGCTGGGGTTCCTTGGTTGTGGGGCTGGGCACTGTGGGCTGAGTGGGAGGCTAAGGGAGGCAGGGATTGAATGTAGGTGTTAAATGCAGCAGCCCAACTAGCTCCCAGGCAGTGCGGCCCACCGGGTATTCCCGAGTCTTCCTATGGCCAGTCCGCCCCTGCTATCAGGATCCGGAGCCCAGCTTGCAGGTAGTTTTAGGCTCCAGTCCCGATCTGTCAGTAGGCAGCACTGGGGTCTGGGAATGAGCTTTGTTTCCCCTGCCCTTTCGCCCGGGATGGCCTCTTGCTAATGGTCCCCTAATGGAAACAAAGAGCAATTTCCGAGTTCAGCCCTGCTTCCTGTTCTTTACTGATGAAATGGCGTCCTGGGACTGGCTCTGCGCCATGTGCAGGTGTACGCGTTTTATTTGGGACACATTTGCTTCCCGGTCCACCATTTCCATATATTACAAGTATCATTTAAACCGAACCCTCAGTGTAATTTAATGAGATGTCCAAACCCTTAAAAAAAACTATTCCCCAGCATCTAAAATTAATACATTTTATGTTTTTAGCCGCTTACTTATTATTCTTTCCCCCATTGGGTTGCAACCCTGTTCAGGACTCTAGGATACGGGTGCCGCCATCTTGCCTCAGAAGCATCACCTACTGAGAAGAGGAGGGAGGGATAAAGTACAGGGGGCGGGGTTATAGCTTGCTCAGACAGAACAGAGCTGGGGTCAGGAAAAGGTCAGCAATCCCAGAATGCAGAGTGGCACAGCCAGAAGACACTTCCTGTCTGCAGGCAGCCTGATACTGGGCCGCCAGCTTAAATGTTTGAAGGCTCAGAAAATGCAGTAGATGCAGGTAGGATGCTTTTTTTAAAGTGGGCAATCTGTATGTAAAGGGTGGGGGAAACATTTAAGATAGGCTCTTATTCAGAGTGAAGGTCCGGATTAATGTGGGCAATCTGTATGTAAAGGGTGGGGGAAACATTTAAGATAGGCTCTTATTCAGAGTGAAGGTCCGGATTAATGTGGGCAATCTGTATGTACAGGGTGGGGGAACCATTTAAGATAGGCTCATATTCAGAGTGAAGGTCCGGATTAATGTGGGCAATCTGTATGTACAGGGGAGGGAACTATTTAAGATAGGCTCTTATGCGGGGTGAGGGTCCAGTTTAAATGTTCCGATCAGAATTTCACGATAGTGCTCCTTTCGTTGGCACCTCTGCCCTTCTTCTAGAGCACATGTGTCAAACTCAAGGTCCCAGAACCAAATGCATCCCTCCAAGCTTTTTCATGTTGGACCCGGTCAAGCCAAGGCTTCTGGCCCTGGCAGCGTGGCATTGTGCCTGCATGTAAGAGTGGTGCAGCAGAGTGCCCCCTTTAATTCTGCCCCCAGATGCGGTTCCTCCCACCCAAATTACTACCACAGCAGAGGGGGCCACAGCTACTGCAGGGTTTACGATTGCCAGGCCGTCCTGGGCAAAATAATTCTGCCCAATTTTGACCATACATTTGAACGCATTTTATTTTGCATTCTCGCATTTGTTATTAATTGGCCCTTTGAAAGCAACCAGTGCCCTCAGTGAAATGTAGGCCCTTATTTAAGAAGCAATATCGTCAGGTAGTGGCTGGTTAATGAGAGGTAGCGACAGATAGCGACTGGTGAACACCGGACACGGCACGCAATTACACATTTATCAAGCAGAATCTGTTTAGCGACTGGGATAGCGTCATGTAGCGTCTGATTCATCATTTTTACAGCCTCAGTGAACAGCGCCGGCGTTCAGCCTTGCACAGCGCCAGGTATGACCTCTCGCTACCTGTCGCTCTCCCATACATTTCAATGGACGAACCTTTTCTTCTCTTTAAACAGGTTTTTTTTTTTTGTTTAAAAAAATCAGAAATAATTCTGTGACCTCTTTTGGCATTGAAAAAGCAGTTTTTCAAAATTTTTTCTTTTTTTTATATATTTCTTCAGAAATGACATTACAGGTCTGGCATTAAAGTGTTCATGTTACAATGTTGCTACAATGTAATTCCATATGTTTTCGCTTTGTTACTAGTGGATAGATGCTGAAAAACAGACTTTAATCACACCTAGAGATGAGCGAACTTTTGAAAAATTCGATTCGACTGATTCGCCGAATTTTCCGACAAAAAACGTTTCGACCCGAATAAATTCGCGACGAATCGCTATTAAAAACGGCTATTTCTGAGCCTCCTAGAGCCTCAATAGGGTTGTAAACCATTCTGCCTTGCTGTAACACGCACAGGATGCGTGCTGGGTAAGTTAAATAATACTTTGAATAAATATCACATGCAGATCAGAGGCATCGCTAATAGAATCGCAGAGCGGCACAATTGAATTCAAGAGAGTTGAAGTGGCATCACTATGAGGGGCAGGAGCCCAAACATTGCTTTAAAGAGACACTGGAGTTGGCAGCAGCAGGAGCCCAAAAATTGGATGAATCACACCCTGGAGTTGGCAGCAGCAGCAGGAGCCCAAACATTACTTTAAAGAGACACTGGGGTTGGCTTCAGGAGCCCAAAAATTGGATGAATCACACCCTGGAGTTGGCAGCAGCAGGAGCCCAAATATTACTTTAAAGAGACCCTGGGGTTGGCTTCAGGAGCCCAAAAATTGGATGATTCACACCCTGGAGTTGGCAGAAGTTGGCAGCAGCAGCAGCAGGAGCCCAAATATTACTTCAAAGAGACCCTGGGGTTGGCTTCAGGAGCCCAAAAATTGGATGAATCACACACTGGAGTTGGCAGCAGCAGCAGCAGGAGCACAAATATACACTGGAGTTGGCTTCAGGAGCCCAAAAATTGGATGAATCACACCCTGGAGTTGGCAGAAGTTGGCATCAGCAGCAGGAGCCCAAACATTACTTTAAAGAGACCCTGGGGTTGGCTTCAGGAGCCCAACAAATGGATGAATCACACCCTGGAGTTGGCAGGAGTTGACAGCAACAGCAGCAGGAGCCCAAATATTACTTTAAAGAGACCCTGGGGTTGGCTTCAGGAGCCCAAAAATTGGATGAATCACACCCTGGAGTTGGCAGAAGTTGGCAGCAGCAGCAGCAGGAGCCCAAACATTACTTTAAAGAGACCCTGGGGTTGGCTTCAGGAGCCCAAAAATTGGATGAATCACACCCTGGAGTTGGCAGAAGTTGGCAGCAGCAGCAGCAGGAGCCCAAACATTACTTCAAAGAGACCCTGGGGTTGGCTTCAGGAGCCCAAAAATTGGATGAATCACACCCTGGAGTTGGCAGAAGTTGGCAGCAGCAGCAGCAGGAGCCCAAACATTACTTTAAAGAGACCCTGGGGTTGGCTTCAGGAGCCCAACAATTGGATGAATCACACCCTGGAGTTGGCAGGAGTTGACAGCAGCAGCAGCAGGAGCCCAAATATTACTTTAAAGAGACCCTGGGGTTGGCTTCAGGAGCCCAAACATTGGATAAATCACACCCTGGAGTTGGCAGAAGTTGGCAGCAGCAGCAGCAGGAGCCCAAACATTACTTTAAAGAGACCCTGGGGTTGGCTTCAGGAGCCCAAAAATTGGATGAATCACACCCTGGAGTTGGCAGAAGTTGGCAGCAGCAGCAGCAGGAGCCCAAACATTACTTTAAAGAGACCCTGGGGTTGGCTTCAGGAGCCCAAAAATTGGATGAATCACACCCTGGAGTTGGCAGAAGTTGGCAGCAGCAGCAGCAGGAGCCCAAACATTACTTCAAAGAGACCCTGGGGTTGGCTTCAGGAGCCCAACAACTGGATGAATAACACCCTGGAGTTGGCAGGAGTTGACAGCAGCAGCAGCAGGAGCCCAAATATTACTTTAAAGAGACCCTGGGGTTGGCTTCAGGAGCCCAACAATTGGATGATTCACACCCTGGAGTTGGCAGCAGCAGCAGGAGCCCAAACACTACTTTAAAGAGACCCTGGGGTTGGCTTCAGGAGCCCAAAAATTGGATGAATCACACCCTGGAGTTGGCAGCAGCAGCAGCAGGAGCCCAAAT
Source organism: Gastrophryne carolinensis (assembly GCA_027917425.1). Taxonomy (NCBI): domain Eukaryota; kingdom Metazoa; phylum Chordata; class Amphibia; order Anura; family Microhylidae; genus Gastrophryne; species Gastrophryne carolinensis. Next base: position 645,565,511 of record CM051234.1, on the reverse strand, counting down.
ATTACATTAAAGAGACACTGGGGTTGGCTTCAGGAGCCCAACAATTGGATGAATCACACCCTGGAGTTGGCAGGAGTTGGCAGCAGCAGCAGCAGGAGCCCAAACATTACTTCAAAGAGACCCTGGGGTTGGCTTCAGGAGCCCAAAAATTGGATAAATCACACCCTGGAGTTGGCAGAAGTTGGCAGCAGCAGCAGCAGGAGCCCAAACATTACTTCAAAGAGACCCTGGGGTTGGCTTCAGGAGCCCAACAACTGGATGAATCACACCCTGGAGTTGGCAGGAGTTGACAGCAGCAGCAGCAGGAGCCCAAATATTACTTTAAAGAGACCCTGGGGTTGGCTTCAGGAGCCCAACAATTGGATGATTCACACCCTGGAGTTGGCAGCAGCAGCAGGAGCCCAAACACTACTTTAAAGAGACCCTGGGGTTGGCTTCAGGAGCCCAAAAAGTGGATGAATCACACCCTGGAGTTGGCAGCAGCAGCAGCAGGAGCCCAAATATTACATTAAAGAGACACTGGGGTTGGCTTCAGGAGCCCAACAATTGGATGAATCACACCCTGGAGTTGGCAGGAGTTGGCAGCAGCAGCAGCAGGAGCCCAAACATTACTTCAAAGAGACCCTGGGGTTGGCTTCAGGAGCCCAAAAATTGGATGAATCACACCCTGGAGTTGGCAGAAGTTGGCAGCAGCAGCAGCAGGAGCCCAAACATTACTTTAAAGAGACCCTGGGGTTGGCTTCAGGAGCCCAACAATTGGATGAATCACATCCTGGAGTTGGCAGGAGTTGACAGCAGCAGCAGCAGGAGCCCAAATATTACTTTAAAGAGACCCTGGGGTTGGCTTCAGGAGCCCAAAAATTGGATGAATCACACCCTGGAGTTGGCAGAAGTTGGCAGCAGCAGCAGCAGGAGCCCAAACATTACTTTAAAGAGACCCTGGGGTTGGCTTCAGGAGCCCAAAAATTGGATGATTCACACCCTGGAGTTGGCAGGAGTTGACAGCAGCAGCAGCAGGAGCCCAAATATTACTTTAAAGAGACCCTGGGGTTGGCTTCAGGAGCCCAAAAATTGGATGAATCACACCCTGGAGTTGGCAGAAGTTGGCAGCAGCAGGAGCCCAAACATTACTTCAAAGAGACCCTGGGGTTGGCTTCAGGAGCCCAACAATTGGATGAATCACACCCTGGAGTTGGCAGGAGTTGACAGCAGCAGCAGCAGGAGCCCAAACATTACTTCAAAGAGACCCTGGGGTTGGCTTCAGGAGCCCAAAAATTGGATGAATCACACCCTGGAGTTGGCAGAAGTTGGCAGCAGCAGCAGCAGGAGCCCAAACATTACTTTAAAGAGACCCTGGGGTTGGCTTCAGGAGCCCAACAATTGGATGAATCACACCCTGGAGTTGGCAGGAGTTGACAGCAGCAGCAGCAGGAGCCCAAATATTACTTTAAAGAGACCCTGGGGTTGGCTCCAGGAGCCCAAAAATTGGATGAATCACACCCTGGAGTTGGCAGAAGTTGGCAGCAGCAGCAGGAGCCCAAACATTACTTTAAAGAGACCCTGGGGTTGGCTTCAGGAGCCCAAAAATTGGATGAATCACACCCTGGAGTTGGCAGAAGTTGGCAGCAGCAGCAGCAGGAGCCCAAACATTACTTCAAAGAGACCCTGGGGTTGGCTTCAGGAGCCCAAAAATTGGATGAATCACACCCTGGAGTTGGCAGAAGTTGGCAGCAGCAGGAGCCCAAACATTACTTCAAAGAGACCCTGGGGTTGGCTTCAGGAGCCAAACAATTGGATGAATCACACCCTGGAGTTGGCAGGAGTTGACAGCAGCAGCAGCAGGAGCCCAAACATTACTTCAAAGAGACCCTGGGGTTGGCTTCAGGAGCCCAAAAATTGGATGAATCACACCCTGGAGTTGGCAGAAGTTGGCAGCAGCAGCAGCAGGAGCCCAAACATTACTTTAAAGAGACCCTGGGGTTGGCTTCAGGAGCCCAACAATTGGATGAATCACACCCTGGAGTTAACAGGAGTTGACAGCAGCAGCAGCAGGAGCCCAAATATTACTTTAAAGAGACCCTGGGGTTGGCTTCAGGAGCCCAACAATTGGATGAATCACACCCTGGAGTTGGCAGGAGTTGACAGCAGCAGCAGCAGGAGCCCAAATATTACTTTAAAGAGACCCTGGGGTTGGCTTCAGGAGCCCAAAAATTGGATGAATCACACCCTGGAGTTGGCAGAAGTTGGCAGCAGCAGCAGCAGGAGCCCAAACATTACTTTAAAGAGACCCTGGGGTTGGCTTCAGGAGCCCAAAAATTGGATGAATCACACCCTGGAGTTGGCAGAAGTTGGCAGCAGCAGCAACAGGAGCCCAAACATTACTTTAAAGAGACCCTGGGGTTGGCTTCAGGAGCCCAACAATTGGATGAATCACACCCTGGAGTTGGCAGGAGTTGACAGCAGCAGCAGCAGGAGCCCAAATATTACTTTAAAGAGACCCTGGGGTTGGCTTCAGGAGCCCAACAATTGGATGATTCACACCCTGGAGTTGGCAGCAGCAGCAGGAGCCCAAACACTACTTTAAAGAGACCCTGGGGTTGGCTTCAGGAGCCCAAAAATTGGATGAATCACACCCTGGAGTTGGCAGCAGCAGCAGCAGGAGCCCAAATATTACTTTAAAGAGACACTGGGGTTGGCTTCAGGAGCCCAACAATTGGATGAATCACACCCTGGAGTTGGCAGGAGTTGGCAGCAGCAGCAGCAGGAGCCCAAACATTACTTCAAAGAGACCCTGGGGTTGGCTTCAGGAGCCCAAGAATTGGATGAATCACACCCTGGAGTTGGCAGAAGTTGGCAGCAGCAGCAGCAGGAGCCCAAACATTACTTTAAAGAGACCCTGGGGTTGGCTTCAGGAGCCCAACAATTGGATGAATCACACCCTGGAGTTGGCAGGAGTTGACAGCAGCAGCAGCAGCAGGAGCCCAAATATTACTTTAAAGAGACCCTGGGGTTGGCTTCAGGAGCCCAAAAATTGGATGAATCACACCCTGGAGTTGGCAGAAGTTGGCAGCAGCAGCAGCAGGAGCCCAAACATTACTTTAAAGAGACCCTGGGGTTGGCTTCAGGAGCCCAAAAATTGGATGAATCACACCCTGGAGTTGGCAGAAGTTGGCAGCAGCAGCAGCAGGAGCCCAAACATTACTTCAAAGAGACCCTGGGGTTGGCTTCAGGAGCCCAAAAATTGGATTAATCACACCCTGGAGTTGGCAGGAGTTGACAGCAGCAGCAGCAGGAGCCCAAATATTACTTTAAAGAGACCCTGGGGTTGGCTTTAGGAGCCCAACAATTGGATGATTCACACCCTGGAGTTGGCAGCAGCAGCAGGAGCCCAAACACTACTTTAAAGAGACCCTGGGGTTGTCTTCAGGAGCCCAAAAATTGGATGAATCACACCCTGGAGTTGGCAGCAGCAGCAGCAGCAGCAGGAGCCCAAATATTACTTTAAAGAGACACTGGGGTTGGCTTCAGGAGCCCAACAATTGGATGAATCACACCCTGGAGTTGGCAGGAGTTGGCAGCAGCAGCAGCAGGAGCCCAAACATTACTTCAAAGAGACCCTGGGGTTGGCTTCAGGAGCCCAAAAATTGGATGAATCACACCCTGGAGTTGGCAGAAGTTGGCAGCAGCAGCAGCAGGAGCCCAAACATTACTTTAAAGAGACCCTGGGGTTGGCTTCAGGAGCCCAACAATTGGATGAATCACACCCTGGAGTTGGCAGGAGTTGACAGCAGCAGCAGCAGGAGCCCAAATATTACTTTAAAGAGACCCTGGGGTTGGCTTCAGGAGCCCAAAAATTGGATGAATCACACCCTGGAGTTGGCAGAAGTTGGCAGCAGCAGCAGCAGGAGCCCAAACATTACTTTAAAGAGACCCTGGGGTTGGCTTCAGGAGCCCAAAAATTGGATGAATCACACCCTGGAGTTGGCAGAAGTTGGCAGCAGCAGCAGCAGGAGCCCAAAAAATGGCCTAAAGACATAAATATGTTTTGCACCATTTGGAAAGTGTAAAACGTGGCACCATGCTGAATCTAGTCGTATGCATCAGGCATTGGTGGGTGGAAATCCTGGCTGATCCATCCCTGATTCATTTTGACAAAGGTGAGTCTCTCCACATTTTTAGTTGACAGACGAGTTCTCCTCGCCGTAACTATGGCCCCCGCCGCACTAAACACCCGCTCAGATGGCACGCTACTTGCCGGGCAGGACAGCTTTTCCAGGGCAAACTCTGCTAGTTGCGGCCACAAATCAAGTTTGGCTGCCCAGAATCCAGCGGATCCTCAAGGTGTGTTGGCATGGTCATGTCAAAGTATGACATGACCTGCTGGTTGAGGTCCTGCTCCAGGTCTTCCTGCTGCTCATGAGTAGCCTCACTATGCGGGTGTAGAAAGCTACTCATTAGCGACTGAAGACTGAGGCTGCTGCTGCTGATGGAGCTGCTGCTGCTGCTCCTGCCAACCCCCCCAGCGGCCATGGCAGTGGAAGGTGAGCGCAGAGGTCCCCTCGAGTCAGACCTGCGAGAGTATGGACCATGGCGCAGATAGGCATCGGCCAACTGCCTACGTAGAATGTCTTTGTAGTAGTTGAGTTTGTCCTCTTTCTCGGTGGGTTTAAAAAATGCCCCCATTTTGTGCCGGAAGCGAGGGTCCAATAAGGTGGACAGCCAGAAGTCATCCCGCCGACAGATGGAAACAATTCTGGGGTCACTACGCAAGCACGTGAGCATGCTTCGTGCCATTTGCGCAAGTGACTCGGATGGACTACCTGTCTCCATCTCCACTGCATACTGCCACGGTGTGCCCGGGTCCTCTGTCTCGCCTTCCTCAAAAACCTCTAGCTCCTCTGGCTGCTCCTGCTCCTCCTCTCCTGTCCGCTGACTAGATAAACCAGCCATTTCGCCAAGCCTAAACTGTGTTTCGCTGGGCAACTCCTCCTCCTCCTCCTCTTCCTCCTCCTCCTCCAGTTCAGCTCCAACGGGGTTCATGTGGCCGTAAGATGTAAACGCCATGTCTCCAGTGCCCTGACCAGCCATGGTTTCCAACATGTGCTGTAGTACATGAAGCAGTGGAATCACGTCGTTCATCCCGTAATCCTGCCGACTGACAAATAAAGTGGCTTCCTCAAAGGGCCTGAGCAAACGGCAGGTGTCACGTATGAGCTGCCACTGGTTGACATTGAAGTTACACAGGGGAGTCCCCCTATCTGCTTGGATCATCAGGAAATCCGTGATGGCTTTTCTCTGTTCATATAATCGGTCCAACATGTGAAGGGTGGAATTCCAACGGGTGGAAACATCGCAAATCAGACTATGTTGGGGGATACCATTCTGACGCTGTAGCTCAAGAAGGGTGTGTTTGGCGGTGTAGGAGTGGCTGAAGTGCATGCAAAGTTTCCTTGAAGTTGTTAGGATGTCTTGCAGATGGGGGGAACACTTCAGAAACCGCTTGACAACCAGATTGAAGACGTGAGCCATGCAGGGGGCATGGGTCAGGCTTCCTTGGCGCAGCGCAGACAAAATGTTCTTCCCATTGTCGGTAACCATGATTCCCATTTTAAGTTTTCTCGGAGTAAGCCATGTTTGGATTTCCTGATGAATACATTTAAGCAGTTCCTCCCCTGTGTGACTCCGTTCGCCAAGACAAACCATGTGAAGCACTGCGTGACACCTCCGTGCCCTGCACACATGGTAGACTGGAGGGGCACTGAGACTTGAGCCTACAGTGGAGGGTGAGGAGATGGCGGAGGATGAGGAGGCCGAGTCGCACGGTGTCACAGGCCCAATGGGCAGAGAGCGCGGAGGCCGAAGCGGCGTGACCTGTCCAAGTTGCTGCTGCTGCTGCAAAGGGACCACATTCACCCAGTGGGCCGTAAACGACATGTACTGCCCCTGAACGTAGTTACAGCTCCAGATGTCGGCGCTGCCATGTATTTTGCTACACACCGACAGGCTCAAGGACTGGCCCACCTTCTGTTCAACAAAAGTGTGCAGCGCTGGTACTGCCTTCTTGGCAAAGAAATGACGGCTTGGGACTCTCCACCTCGGCTCAGCACAAGCCATCAGTTCTCTGAAAGGTGCAGATTCCACCACCTGAAAAGGGAGCGACTGCAGCACCAGCAACTTGGACAGGAGCACATTCAGCTTCTGCGCCGTAGGATGAGTGGGCGCATACTGCTGTCTCTTGGACATGGCTTCGCTGATGGATTGCTGGCGGGATGCATGACTTGGAGGAGGAGGAGCAGGAGCGACAGAGGATGGGTATGACGCACAGCTGCCTTCGGCTGAGGTGCTGGAGCCTTGGCTGGCAGAAATTGGGAGCTCACTTGGTGAGGAAGCAGACTGGACCACCCCTTGGGAGCCTCGGTTCTCCCAGGTCGTTTTATGGTGACGCATCATATGTTGACGCAGGGCTGTGGTGCCAACATTTGGACCCTGGCCACGCTTCACCTTTTGCCTACATATCTTGCATGTGGCCATGTTACCCTCCTGCGGATGCCTCAGGAAAAACTGCCACACTGCTGAGTAGCTACTTTTCCCACCCCCTGGCCTCACTGATTCACTGCTGCTGTTGCCAACTCCAGGAACCCCTGCTCCACTACCTCCCGATAAGGTAGACTGCCGCACAGCAGGTGCTCTACCCCGGCCCCGGCACCGGCCGGCTCCAGCCTTTGGAATTGTGCCCCCATGCTGACTGCTACCACCTTGCTGCCTCAGCTGCTGACTCCGGGGCAACCTGCGCCCCTCTTCTCCTGATGATGACGATGAAGCCCCTTCATCACCCGGCTCCCAAGTGCGATCGGCTTCATCGTCATCATCATCATCACCGAGTTGTGGCTGTACGTCACTGATGTTCGTGGATTCGTCAACAGTGTCTGGCACAGGAGCTGGAACGCTCGCAGCACCCACGACACTGTCCACATCACTATTTGTCTGCCTAGCTAAAGAAGCCACCTCCATTTCTTGGCTGGGCAGTAGCTGCTGACTGTCCTCCTGTATCTGATCGTCCTCCTCACTAAAGAGTGGAGCTGAACCCAAAGCATAGGATACGTCGCTGGGGGAGGGAACAGCGTAGGACAGAGGCAATGGGAGGACAGGGACTGCTCTCGGGGCATGCCAACTCAGGGTTGTGTCAGAGGAACCTACCGACCCTAGACTGGGGGTCTCAGACGTAAGTTGTGATGATGTTGTTGATGAGCGCGTCAACCAATCTACCACGGCAGATGCGTTACTGGTGGAGACCCGACCGCTAGCAGATACTGGCAGATTAGGTCTCTCAGCGTGACTCCTGCTGCTACTGGCCCCCAGTCTGATGCGAGCTCTGCCTGCGGAATCTTGGCCTCTGCCACTCCTCTTTTCACTTCCAGACACTTGTCTGCCCGACATAGTCTAACTGGCGTGTTAGTAGGTGATATTTAAAGAACCCCCTGGCAGCGGTGGGTCTATATGAAACAGAATATAATGCACACCAAAAGTGAGCAGTAACACTCAGCCTCCAACAGGCCTGCTTAGTGTAAATAAGAGAGCTGCTTAGTGTAAATAAAGAGGGGTATGCTATGTTACAGAATGGGATGCCCCAACAGAAGTGCACCTGGCAGGCAGCAGTAAGTCTATGCCCAGCAAAAGTGTCTTTATCAGGCTAATTTCAATTATAATAAGAGCAAATGGTTATATGGTCTTAAACAGAGGCTGTTGTAGTCACAGAATGGGATGCCACAACAGAAGTGGACCTGGCAGGGTCCAGAAGTACTATGCCCAGCAAAAGTGTCTTTATCAGGCTAATTTCAATTATAATAAGAGCAAATGGTTATATGGTCTTAAACAGAGGCTGCTGTAGTCACAGAATGGGATGCCACAACAGAAGTGGACCTGGCAGGGTCCAGAAGTACTATGCCCAGCAAAAGTGTCTTTATCAGGCTAATTTCAATTATAATAAGTGCAAATGGCTATATGGTCTTAAACAGAGGCTGCTGTAGTCACAGAATGGGATGCCACAACAGAAGTGGACCTGGCAGGGTCCAGAAGTACTATGCCCAGCAAGTGTCTTTATCAGGCTAATTTCAATTATAATAAGAGCAAATGGTTATATGGTCTTAAACAGAGGCTGCTGTAGTCACAGAATGGGATGCCACAACAGAAGTGGACCTGGCAGGGTCCAGAAGTACTATGCCCAGCGAGTGTCTTTATCAGGCTAATTTCAATTATAATAAGATCAAATGGTTATATGGTCTTAAACAGAGGCTGCTGTAGTCACAGAATGGGATGCCACAACAGAAGTGGACCTGGCAGGGTCCAGAAGTACTATGCCCAGCAAAAGTGTCTTTATCAGGCTAATTTCAATTATAATAAGAGCAAATGGTTATATGGTCTTAAACAGAGGCTGCTGTAGTCACAGAATGGGATGCCACAACAGAAGTGCACCTGGCAGGCAGCAGTAAGTCTATGCCCAGCAAAAGTGTCTTTATCAGGCTAATTTCAATTATAATAAGAGCAAATGGTTATATGGTCTTAAACAGAGGCTGTTGTAGTCACAGAATGGGATGCCACAACAGAAGTGCACCTGGCAGGGTCCAGAAGTACTATGCCCAGCAAAAGTGTCTTTATCAGGCTAATTTCAATTATAATAAGAGCAAATGGTTATATGGTCTTAAACAGAGGCTGCTGTAGTCACAGAATGGGATGCCACAACAGAAGTGCACCTGGCAGGGTCCAGAAGTACTATGCCCAGCAAAAGTGTCTTTATCAGGCTAATTTCAATTATAATAAGAGCAAATGGTTATATGGTCTTAAACAGAGGCTGCTGTAGTCACAGAATGGGATGCCACAACAGAAGTGCACCTGGCAGGGTCCAGAAGTACTATGCCCAGCAAAAGTGTCTTTATCAGGCTAATTTCAATTATAATAAGAGCAAATGGTTATATGGTCTTAAACAGAGGCTGCTGTAGTCACAGAATGGGATGCCACAACAGAAGTGCACCTGGCAGGGTCCAGAAGTACTATGCCCAGCAAAAGTGTCTTTATCAGGCTAATTTCAATTATAATAAGAGCAAATGGTTATATGGTCTTAAACAGAGGCTGCTGTAGTCACAGAATGGGATGCCACAACAGAAGTGCACCTGGCAGGGTCCAGAAGTACTATGCCCAGCAAAAGTGTCTTTATCAGGCTAATTTCAATTATAATAAGAGCAAATGGTTATATGGTCTTAAACAGAGGCTGCTGTAGTCACAGAATGGGATGCCACAACAGAAGTGCACCTGGCAGGGTCCAGAAGTACTATGCCCAGCAAAAGTGTCTTTATCAGGCTAATTTCAATTATAATAAGAGCAAATGGTTATATGGTCTTAAACAGAGGCTGCTGTAGTCACAGAATGGGATGCCACAACAGAAGTGCACCTGGCAGGGTCCAGAAGTACTATGCCCAGCAAAAGTGTCTTTATCAGGCTAATTTCAATTATAATAAGAGCAAATGGTTATATGGTCTTAAACAGAGGCTGCTGTAGTCACAGAATGGGATGCCACAACAGAAGTGCACCTGGCAGGGTCCAGAAGTACTATGCCCAGCAAAAGTGTCTTTATCAGGCTAATTTCAATTATAATAAGAGCAAATGGTTATATGGTCTTAAACAGAGGCTGCTGTAGTCACAGAATGGGATGCCACAACAGAAGTGCACCTGGCAGGGTCCAGAAGTACTATGCCCAGCAAAAGTGTCTTTATCAGGCTAATTTCAATTATAATAAGAGCAAATGGTTATATGGTCTTAAGCAGAGGCTGCTGTAGTCACAGAATGGGATGCCACAACAGAAGTGCACCTGGCAGGGTCCAGAAGTACTATGCCCAGCAAAAGTGTCTTTATCAGGCTAATTTCAATTATAATAAGAGCAAATGGTTATATGGTCTTAAACAGAGGCTGCTGTAGTCACAGAATGGGATGCCTCACAGCAGCCTTAAGATCAGTTCAGTATATATGCACAGTTAGTTAGTATAAGCAGCCTGAAAACGCTAACAAAGCCTGTCAGGCTGGATGAAAAAAAAAAAAAAACTCCCTGTGACAGCCTCCGATTTTTCTACCTTTCCCTGTTTTTTCGCTGACTTTCTGTCTGTCTCCTGTCTGTCTCCTGCCTGTCTCCAGCCTGTCCCTGTCTGTCCCTGCCTGTCTAACTGCCTCTCTCCCTCAGCTACACAACGTTCTGTCTCTCACGAATGCAATAGAGAAATGAGGCAGGAAAGCAAGATGGCCGGCCTTAAATACCGCTGTGACGTCACCGGGCTTGCTGGCTGCTGATAGGCTGCATGTGACTGTCCCAGCTTGCACTGGCGCGGGGTTGATGTCTGGACATGTCCCGTCCGCCATCTTAGAATGCCTGTAATGTAAATGAATGGATGTTAAAGGAAAACTTCGAGCGATCGAATCGCGGGGAAATTCGGATTCGATCCGAATCGAATTTTTCCTGAAATTCGGATCGAATCCCGGTTCGTCCGGATCGATTCGCTCATCCCTAATCACACCGCCTCCTGCGCTCTGGGCTTCAGAGAAGCATTTTTCAGTGTCAAAGATTTGTGAGGCTTTTTTTGCTGAATATGGTGTGAGCCGGTCGCTATGAGCAGTCGCTAACATGCGCTCCCATACAGCGCTGTACTGGTCAAATAGCGACTCCTAACAATGTATTCAACATTACTGAACAGCGACTGAGTCGCTATGAAGTAGCGACCCACGGCTGAGCCCGTTTAACACCCCTGTTCTTTAGGTACGACGAACACTTCCGGCGATGCCCACTTCCAGTCAAGTTCCCTACGGCCCCCCACTGTGTTAAATTCGGTGCGGAGGGGCACGATTCAGTCTTGGGGGAGGTGAAGAAAGGAGAACAGCGCTGGATGTCAAGGAAGGAAATCTCGTCACATGAGTCAGATGGAAGAGCCGTGGAGGACAAAAGGTGGATATGGGTGTTTTTGTGTTATGCTTGGACAAAAAGAACCCACCGAGCTTGTGAAAATAAATTTGACCAAATCCCCTGCTGATACTCCATTTTTAGGGTGTAGATCTACAAATGGATTTTTTTCGCCTACAGAATTGTCCTGGAACGCCGATTTCTTTGCTGTCCCCCTCTGTAAGATTGCAGGCTATCAGTCATTGCATAGGTGCGGCAATGACATCATAGGAACAGTAGGAATGAGTGGAGGAGTCGGGGCTTTACAGCTAAAACAACCGGCATTAGCGCAGAGCAGAGTAAAGCAGGAGTAGGGAAAATTGCCAAAAGTTACTCCTCACGTGGGGAGCAATTCAGGGAATGCTAGTTAAAAATGTGGGGTTTAGTTCACTTTAAAATATGAACAGTATACACCAGCGGTTCTCAACCTGTGGGTCGGGACCCCGGCGGGGGCTAACGACCAAAACAGAGGGGTCGCCTAAAGCCATCGGAAAATAAATATTTCCAATGGCTTTAGCCGCTGAGAAGTCGCGCTACCGTCTGCAGCAGCGCTATTCAGCTGGAACGCACGCCGTTATGGATGCGCGTTCCAAACTGAATGCATGCGCAGACGTGATTTCATCATCCGTCCAGGGCCTAAGGGGCGGGGGGAACGCTCCACAGTCCATAGCAGCGCATTACGTGTGTCCGCCGCTTGAAGACATCATCAGTGGGCGGACGCAGCAAGTGCCGGAGGACAGAAGCCAAGAGAGCCTGCGAGACAGCCTGCTGGTGTAATAACAGTGCACACACCATACACACAATACTGTGTAAGTGTAAGGTGCTTTGTGTGTAATCATTACTCAGTACACAAAGCAGCTTACACTTACACAAAGCACCAGACATTTACAAAGTGTCTTATACTATAATAGACCCCTATAAGATGTAGTTCACACTGTTCCCCAATGTATAATTATCTCCCATATCTCCCACTATTTTCCCATATTCTGAATGAGGAAACTGCTGAAATTAGCGGTTTACGGCATTAAATCCGCCTCCTATTGATTTCATTGTGAGTGCGGCGGATTTTGTGGAAGAGAGCTCCCGAGAATCTCGAGTTAACACACAATCCGCCGCAGCCTCCTATTAATTTCAATAAGAGGCGGAGAAATGACAGTTTCCGACACATGCTATGCCATGGTGAAATGTTATTTATTGGAATTAGTAATAAATATTTCTCAACATATAATTAAATATTGTTTTTGTAATAATCACTATGTTTAAATTATGTTTGATTTGTAGCAATGAGAATATATATTGCATATCAGGTATTTACATTCCAAACCATAACTGTAGCAAAATTACAGTTTTGAAGTAGCCACCAAAATTATTTTTTGGTTTGGGGTCACCGCAACATGAGGAACTGTATTACTGGGTCACTGCAACATGAGGAACTGTATTACGGGGTCACTGCAACATGAGGAACTGTATTACGGGGTCACTGCAACATGAGGAACTGTATTGCGGGGTCACGGCATTAGAAAGGTTGAGAACCACTGGTATACACCCATCCTTTTGCCTTTCATATGGGGGACATCCCAGAGATTCGCTATCTTTAGGTGATGCTTTTCTTTGTTGATATTACACATTTCATTGTATCCGCTTTGCACTTTATTTCCTCTTGTCATATTTTCCTTATAAATTATATTGCATAGAGTTTGCACAGAATATACATAGCACTTTTTGCACTTTGGCACTTTATATGTGATTGTTTTTCATATTGTGATTGATTTAGCACAGATTATAATGGGATTGCGGGTCAGTATGGGATACCCTTCATAATGGATTGCTCTGGGTATTTTAATTGATATGTTTGTATGTAAATGTTTAATGGGGAATCTAATAAAGATGAATTCATGAGATGAATTTGATGTGATTAATTGTGGTGGAGAGGGTGCTGCACTTTTGAGGCTAATTGGGTGGTTGCTGGAACCACCATAAGTTGAATTTTACAGTATACTCATAGTTACATACATGCATACAGTAAATGAAATGCTTCTATGAGTTGTACATACTGTGCTTTTTATATATGGCAAGCAACTGAAAACTGACTGTTTATTTGCTTATCAGTCCAAATGTAAAGAACTATGCAGACCTTCTGGCGTTTATGGCGGCTGTTCAAAAAGTGAATAACAATCGCGACCTTCTACCCAACATCACTCTGGGTTTTCTCACTTGTGACTCTTGTGGAGATCTCATGCACAGTGTGTATAATATCATTCAAATACTTTCAGGATATATTGCTCCTGCTCTGAATTATGACTGCAGAGATCATGGTGAAGTCATTGGTTTTATTGGTGATAATATGGCGATGGAACAATTACTTGGGATCTATGGCTACTCAAAGGTAAGTGCAAATGATACATTTTTGGGGAAAAAGATCTGAAACAAATAGTTTAATTCCAAATAACTAGTTTTAAAAAGCTGCAGTAAACCTCAGCGATTACTTTTTACTGGCTGAGATTAGGAAAGCATCGCCAAGACAATGCGACTTCAGCAAATGTATGGGTAGGGTAATTTATTATAAAAGGTGTGGGGGTGGCAGCGCCCGCACAGCAACGCTGGTTTCAGCCTGCCAGCGCTATCAGCTGTAGCGCTGAGGCAAAAATATTGGCACTGAGTGGTATTACCGGTGCGGACGCTTGATAAATCAGGCTCCCCATTTCGCACCACTCTAATTTGCACCGATGTGCTGTAATCTGGCAGTGCTTGATATATGAGGCCCTTCAGGATTCTCTATATTGATTTCTGTAGATGGAATTAAGATGTTTTGCATACTAGGAATCAGGGCCAGCCTTTGGGGTGTGCGAGGTGTGCCACCGCACAGGGCGCCATGATCAGGGGGGCACCGTACAGTGCCCCCCTGATCATGGCATTCTCGCGCTCAACGTCAATTGGAGCTGTTGGAGCTGTACGGTTCATTGGGTCAGTAGAAAAGGATGCCATACTCACCTCTGTTCTGCCCTTTAAAGTGGACCAAACTGGCCATCCCCATTGCCAGACATACCCACTTTGCAAGCAATCCCATGGCAGATACACAGGTTTTCATCCAATTAGCACTCTATGCTGTAGTTATTATTGCAGGGCATAGAACTCTTTTTGTCCACAGAGCCTGTCAGAGACCTGGGAACAGCTGGCATACCTGGTTTCCTCCAGCGCCGCAGCTCATCAGCTGGGAAAGCTGGGATGTGGCCCGTGAATGCGCCATGTGATTGGTTGTGAGGTAAGTACACCAGCGTTCCCGGGTGGTTTCACACAATGAGGCATCCCACATTGGCATGCCCCTATGCCCCAGGGATAGGGAATCAGCAGGTGTTTTTTTAGACTTACAGCAAATACAGGTTTTAGTCCACTTTAAAGCTGACCAGCAGTCAAAAAAGACAATTCTGTGAGTACTCACCTGAAGAATTGCTTTTACTATGCATAGCACGGCCTGCTTCAAGAAGTCCTTACGTATGGGATATTCCGCCACAAGGTGGCGCAGTGTACTACAGAAGAGTTGTGGCTCCTCCCGGGACCCTATAAAAACCGGATCACCATAGACTTCTCCAGCGTTGACAAGCGGTCATACAAGAAGCCGGGAGAATAATAAAGGTAAAATGGAGTAACAACCCCAACTATCTTGGAACAATCACCATAAAGAGGCAACCAAGAATAACGATAACAAGGGTGGGGTGAAGCAGGCCGTGCCATGCATAGTAGAAGCAATTCTACAGGTGAGTACTCACAGAATTGTCTTTTTCCTATTGCATGGCACGGCCTGCTTCAAGAAGTCCTTATGTATAGGACATCCAACAGAAGTGTCCGTAAGGTAGGGTGGGATCCCCAAAAAGTAACAGTGGGTAGTTCAAACCACTACCGCCTGAAGTACCTTGCGGCCAAAAGCAGCATCAGCTGAGGCCTTAACATCAACCTAGTAAAATTTGGAAAAGGTATGAACAGAAGACCAAGTTGCGGCCTTACAAACTTGTTCAACAGAAGCTTGGTGCTGAAAAGCCCAAGAGGCACCAATAGCACGAGTGGAATGAGCAGTAATAGGCCTGAACCACCGCCTGATGGATCCACTTGCTGATAGTGGATTTAGCCGGAGGCAAACCCTTCCTAGGTCCAGCAGGAAGAACAAAAAGAGCATCAGATTTCCTGAAAGACTCAGTAGCAACCAAATAAAACTTCAGAGCCCTGACAACATCCAGAGAATGAAGGTTCCACTCCTTGGAATTAGCAGGGTTAGGACACAAAGAAGGCAAAACACTGTCCTGATTAAGATGAAAAGCAGACACAACCTTAGGCAAGAAATCCGGCTTAAGCCGAAACACCACCTTATCCTGATGCCTCTAAAAATAAGGAGGTTTGATGGAAAGCGCCGCCAGCTTAGAAACTCGCCTGACCGAAGTAATAGCCACCAAAAAGGCCACCTTAAGAGTCCGAATGGGCAAAGCAGCCCTACGAATAGGCTCAAATGGAGGACCCTGTAGAGCAGACAACACCAGATTCAATTCCCAAACCGGTAGCAAAGGCTTACGTGGCGGACGCACATGAGTAACTCCCTGGAAAAAAGTCTTAACCAACTGGTGATTGGCAAAGGATTTTTGGAAATAAATTGCCAGAGCTGACACCTGTCCCTTGAGGGTACTACGTTGAAGGCGCGAATCCAAACCATGTTGCAAAAATTCCAGAATCCTGGGTATAGAAAAACCCCCGACAAGGAAAAGACTTGGACTCACACCAGGCAATGTAAGCATGCCAGACCCTGTAGTAGATAAAGGACGAGGACTTCTTCCTAGCCGGAATCATAGTATCAACAACAGAGGCTGGCAACCCCTTATCCATCAAAATGGAGGTTTCAGCAGCCAAGCTGTTAAAGCCAGCGTTTGTAAATTGGGATGGCACAGCTGTCCTTGAGTGATAAGATCTGGATCCTCGGGCAAGACGTACCAATCTACTGCCAACTGCACGACATTTGCGAACCACACTCTCCTTGGCCAACAGGGGGCCACCAGGATGGCTGGTACCCCCTCCTGGGCTATCTTGCGCAGCACCCTGCCCAGCAGATGAAAAGGAGGGAACACGTAGTGGAGCCGAAACTCCGTCCAAGGCATTGCTAGCGCATCCGTGGCGAAGGCCAGAGGATCCTACGACAGGGAGACAAATCTGGGGAGCTTGTGATTGTGGCGGGACGCAAACAGGTCCACATCCGGCTGACCCCAGCGGTGACACAGGGAGTGAAATACCTTGTTGCTGAGGGACCATTCCCCCAGCCGAGACGTCCCCCTGCTCAGGGAGTCTGCCTCCTGGTTCTCCACCCCCGGAATATAGACCGCCAAGATGCAAGGGACATTTTCTTCCGCCCAAGACATTATCAGGGACACTTCCTTGAGGACTCGCTTGCTCCAAGTCCCTCCCTGATGATTGATGTAGGCAATCGCCGTCTGGTTGTCCGAGCGGATCTGAACAGCCCAACCCCGAAGGTGTGTGGTCAGGTGAGAAAGAACCAACCTGATTGCCCTCAGTTCCAGGACATTGATGGGAGCATGGGCCTCCTGGGGGCCCCACCGACCCTGGAACTGCAGAGACTCCAAAAGCCCCCCCAACCGGTCAGACTGGCATCTGTGGTGACAGTCTCCCAGCACTGGGGCAGAAAGTTCCTGCCCACTAGAAGGTTTCTTGAGTCCAGCCACCACGAGAGGGACTGTCTGGCCAGGCGGGACAGAGCAAATTCCTGATCCAGGGACACAGGGTCCCCATCCCAAACTGAAAAGAGGTGCAACTGAAAAGGTCTCGTGAAACTGAGCAAAGGGGACCGCCTCGAGGCAGGACACCATCAGGCCCACCAGCTGCATCCCCCGTCAGATGGAGGGATGGGGATACAAGAGCAGAGTCCGTGCCTGCTTCTGAAGGCCCTCCACTTTCTGCTGAGGCAGGAATACCTTGACCTGAGAGGTATCCAGAGTCATGCCCAGAAAGGACCTCACCAAAGACGGAGACAGGGAAGACTTGGGAAAATTGATCACCCAGCCGAAGGACTCAAGAGTGGAGGTCACCACTTGAGTATCCTTCTCGGCCTGACGAAGAGACTGAGCCGCAATCAGAATGTCGTCCAGGTAAGGGAGGATGCGAATGCCCTGGTTCTGCAGCAGAGCCATCACGTCCGCCAGCACCTTGGTGAACACCCGAGGTGCCGAGGTGATACTGAACGGTAAAGCCACAAACTGGTAATGCTGATCCCCCAGAGCGAACCTCAGGAATCTCTGATGACCTGGAAAGATTGGCACGTGGAGATAGGTATCCTTGATGTCCACAGTGGTCATGAAGTCGCCCGGGCGAAGGGTACCGACAGCCGAGCGTAGCGTCTCCATACAAAAGTGCTTGAACCTGACAAACTTGTTGAGACCCTTAAAGTCCAGGATGGGCCTCAAAGACCTGTCCTTTTTGGGGGCCGTGAAAAGATTGGAATAGTACCCCTGACCCTGTTCTCGGGGAGGCACCAGACAAATGACTCCTGACTCCAACAGACATTAAACTGCGAGGCGCAAACCCTGAGCTGACAGAGGGTTTTGAGACATTCGGGATCTGAGGTATCTTGGGGGCGACCAGGCTGCAGACGTGGAGCCTCTAGACGTGAGCAAAGAGCCGAAGCCATCCCCCCACCCGGATGGGTGAGGGCACCACCTCATGCCTGAAGGGGCTTGGGAGGAGGTTTGGACTTGGGACCCCAGGATAGACCGGGACAGCCACGAGATTTGCCACGGCCCCAAGAATCTCTGCGGCTACCCGAGAAGAGGGAGCCACGGCCTCCTCTGGGAGCACATAAGGAGGGGAGGGAAGTGGAGGACCCCAAAAAAGGGCCGCGGCTGCCTCTTATGCTGAGGTAACCTACCATCCTTGGCTAGAACATCCAGACGCTCACCAAAGAGCCGCATCCCCCCAAAGGGGAGCCCAGTGAGAGCCTTCTTAGCAGAAGCGTCAGCTGCCCACTGACGCAACCAAACAGAGCGGCGCATAGCCACCAAAAGGACAGAGGCCCTAACACTCAGCCGTACTGCATCATCCATGGCAGTAAGGACAAAGGCAACAAAATCAGAGCAAAGCAAGAGGGCCCTATAATCCTCCCTCCTCCTACCAGCCGTAGCTCCATCAAGGAGACACATGAGCTGTTTCTTAAGAGCAATAGCTGTAATGGCAGCGGCACAGACCAGACGCAGCCCAGCCCCCACAAAAGTAAAGGCATGGCAGGCCAGCTGATCCATACGCCGCATAACTGCGGAGAGAAGCGGGCAGCCCAGCCTGGGCCGCAATGATACCTTGGGCGCACGGCACGCACACCGTGACACTGTTACTCACAGGGGATACCCCGCACATGGCACATAGCCGGGATTGCCCCAAAGGACCCCCGAGCACGCTATCCCCAGAAGCCTCCATATGGTGATCAACACAGGCGCAATAGGCCAGCACAGGGTAAGGGCTAATAAAAAGCCACCCGGGATGCCCCCCAAGTGATGCCCCCAGACCAGGAAGGGGGAGATGAGGGGGGGAGTAGAACCGGGAGAAACCACAACCACAGGTGTCCCGCCTGAAAGACATAAGTAAAACACATAAGCATCCCACAGCCCATGCCCCAAGGAAACCAAAACCCCCAAAGGGGACTCACAGACCAAGCAGTCACCAAGCCGCCAGACCACAGGAGGAAGCGATACAGGCAGAGATCACCGCCATAGCTCAGGGAGGAAGAAGGGCCCCAGACGCGCAGCAGAATCAAAATGGCGCCGGCAGAGGAACCTTGACAGGCGGGCCGCGGGAGGACGACGCGATACGCGTAATCCTCCGGACCGCCCCCCCCCCCCCCCGAAGAGCGCGAAAACGGTGCTCACGTCACCGCGCCGGCGTCATCACCACACAGCAAAAACGCCTCACAGATATAGCGCTGCCCGCCGCTGCGCGTAGTACAAATCGGTGACGGCAGCGAAAAACAGTTTAAAAACAGATTAAAACAGCTAAAAACACTCGCAGCAACCACCCCCCCCCCCCGAACACACGAGGAGCGAGCAGGCAGTGGCGAGAGCCCAGGCCAGGGGGGGGGGACCCCAAACACCCGAAACAAGGCACATAGTCCCCAAAACACTCATTCCCTCAGAAGCTAGGACAGGAACTCCGCATCCCTAGTAGGCTCACCATAAAGCCTATGGCCAGCTACCCTTTGTGGTACAGGGTCTGCGGCCAGGAGCAGCGCTCCTTGAGCACTTGACCCTAGTGCTCCTCTACCCTCACCCGATCCGACAGCCAAGGCTGGGAGGCACAGAGGGTCCCGAAACGGGTGGAAATAGACATGCAGGGCCGCAGGCTTGGTTGCCCCGCTCACCTGCGCAATATAAAGAGCCATCTTCTATCTTCGCAGTGTCACTGCAGAGGAAACACTGGAGAAGTCTATGGTGATCCGGTATTTATAGGGTGGCGGGAGGAGCCACAACTCTTCTCCAGTGCACTGTGCCACCTTGTGGCGGAATATCCCATACCTAAGGACTTCTTGAAGTAGGCCATGCCATGCAATAGGAAAATGAATACTGGCCCACTCACCCCTAGCATCATGTCTGATGCTGAAGGAACTCCCCCATTTCTGGATTGCCACCCTCACACAGGGCACCTTCCATCCTAAGTCTGGTCCGGCTAGGATATACTTTCAACCTCAAAACTAAAATAATTTATACATTTTCTCTCTAGGTCAATTACGAGACTAGTGTTTCTTACAATGGTCGTATAAAATCCATCTTCGCTGTTCAAACCGATCGCCTTCGCATGGAGTCCATTATTTATTGTCTGAAGGCATTTGACTGGAACTGGGTGGGAATTATCACCCCGTATGATGACAGTGCAGAATCCGAACTACTGGAGCTGGAAAAGGAGATGACCAGGAACAGGATCTGCGTCGCTTATGTCATTAAACTGTCCAGTGATAATAAAGCAAATCTAAAGACAGTAAACATAATTAAGACATCAACAGCCAGAGTGATCATCATATGTGGAAAGTTTTTTGTTCATTATAATATTTTGTCTGGATTAGATGATGTTTTACACAACATAACCTTGATCCTCCATGATTCATGGATCAGCAGTTTTCATATGGGGCCCGAATTCTTACCAGTTATTAATGGAAGTTTGATTATTATGCCGCCCGAAAGGGAAGTTCCAGGCCTCAGAAGCATATTGCATTTATACAGAAATCCAGATGATTTTTTGCTTGATGATATCTACTACTATTATTTTGGTTGTACTAATATAGATAATAAAAGAAAAGCAGTATATCAAGAATATTACAACTTACCGGAAAAGATATGCTCTAAGAATAGGAATCCATTATCTTCCCTTCTGGTTGATATAAATTATCCCAGTCACTTCTTCGTGTACACAGCAGTCCATAGTTTGGCTTTTGCTGCACACACAATTCTGAAGATAGACCGCTTTGCATGGATTTATAGAGACAAACTTAAGGTTAATCACGTATTATTATTACTATAATAATTTATATTATTATTATTTATAGAATCATTTATATTGGGGGTAATTCGTGAAATGAATCGCCAGGCATTGGCCGAGTTTACACTGCATTTATTAAGCAAAATGCGGCATGTTCTGATGGTGATGTCTATGCTTTCTGAATTTACGTCTACTTCAGTTTGGCTTGGTGACTGCTGACGAACACCTTTTATGTCCAGCTTTTAACGGCGAACCCTGTAGGAATTAATGTTATTTTTGGCAAAATTGTTTCTTTAGGGCTTTTTACCATCCATCTTTACCTTGTTCAAAAGTGGTACATCAGATAGGTACTGTGTATTTCGAGTTTAGAGGAGGAAAATAAAAAAAAATTCTGAACCAAATGGTGTGCTAAAATTCCCCTCCTAATCAACCCAGTACAGACAGTGAGTGGCATTCTCTATTACATCAGTGTGCGGCATGCCCCATTACAGCCAGAGGGCACCATGCCCCATTACAGCCATGGGCAGCATGCCCCATTACAGCCAGAGGGCACCATGCCCCATTACAGCCAGGGGCAGCATGCCTCATTACAGCCAGAAGGCACCATGCCTCATTACAGCCAGAGGGCACCATTCCTCATTACAGCCATGGGCAGCATTCCTCATTACAGCCATGGGCAGCATTCCTCATTACAGCCATGGGCAGCATTCCCCATTACAGCCAGGGGCAGCATGCCTCATTACAGCCAGAAGGCACCATTCCTCATTACAGCCAGAGGGCACCATTCCTCATTACAGCCATGGGCAGCATTCCTCATTACAGCCATGGGCAGCATTCCCCATTACAGCCAGAGGGCACCATGCCTCATTACAGCCATGGGCAGCATGCCCCATTATGGCCAGGGACAGCTTACCCCATTACAGCCATGGGCAGCATGCCTCATTACAGCCAGGGGCAGCATGCCTCATTACAGCCATGGGCAGCATGCCTCATTACAGCCATGGGCAGCATGCCTCATTACAGCCAGGGGCAGCATGCCTCATTACAGCCAGGGGCAGCATGCTTCATTACAGCCAGGGGCAGCATGCCTCATTACAGCCATGGGCAGCATTCCTCATTACAGCCATGGGCAGCATTCCTCATTACAGCCAGGGGCAGCATGCCTCATTACAGCCATGGGCAGCATTCCTCATTACAGCCATGGGCAGCATTCCCCATTACAGCCATGGGCAGCATTCCTCATTACAGCCATGGGCAGCATTCCTCATTACAGCCATGGGCAGCATTCCCCATTACAGCCAGGGGCAGCATGCCTCATTACAGCCAGAAGGCACCATTCCTCATTACAGCCAGAGGGCACCATTCCTCATTACAGCCATGGGCAGCATTCCTCATTACAGCCATGGGCAGCATTCCCCATTACAGCCAGAGGGCACCATGCCTCATTACAGCCATGGGCAGCATGCCCCATTATGGCCAGGGACAGCTTACCCCATTACAGCCATGGGCAGCATGCCTCATTACAGCCAGGGGCAGCATGCCTCATTACAGCCATGGGCAGCATGCCTCATTACAGCCATGGGCAGCATGCCTCATTACAGCCAGGGGCAGCATGCCTCATTACAGCCAGGGGCACCATGCCTCATTACAGCCAGAAGGCACCATGCCTCATTACAGCCATGGGCAGCATGCCTCATTACAGCCAGGGGCAGCATGCCTCATTACAGCCATGGGCAGCATGCCTCATTACAGCCAGGGGCAGCATGCCTCATTACAGCCAGGGGCAGCATGCCTCATTACAGCCATGGGCAGCATGCCTCATTACAGCCATGGGCAGCATGCCTCATTACAGCCATGGGCAGCATGCCTCATTACAGCCAGGGGCAGCATGCCTCATTACAGCCATGGGCAGCATGCCTCATTACAGCCATGGGCAGCATGCCTCATTACAGCCAGGGGCAGCATGCCTCATTACAGCCATGGGCAGCATGCCTCATTACAGCCATGGGCAGCATGCCTCATTACAGCCATGGGCAGCATGCCTCATTACAGCCAGGGGCAGCATGCCTCATTACAGCCAGGGACAGGTTACCCCATTACAGCCATGGGCAGCATGCCTCATTACAGCCGTGGGCAGCATGCCTCATTACAGCCATGGGCAGCATGCCTCATTACAGCCATGGGCAGCATGCCTCATTACAGCCAGGGGCAGCATGCCCCGTTATGGCCAGGGGCAGCATGCCTCATTACAGCCAGGGACAGGTTACCCCATTACAGCCATGGGCAGCATGCCTCATTACAGCCAGGGGCAGCATGCCTCATTACAGCCAGGGGCAGCATGCCTCATTACAGCCATGGGCAGCATGCCTCATTACAGCCAGGGGCAGCATGCCTCATTACAGCCAGGGGCAGCATGCCTCATTACAGCCATGGGCAGCATGCCTCATTACAGCCAGGGGCAGCATGCCTCATTACAGCCATGGGCAGCATGCCTCATTACAGCCAGGGGCAGCATGCCCCGTTATAGCCAGGGACAGCATGCCCCATTATAGCCAGGGACAACTTGCCACATTGCAGCCAGGGGCAAAATGCCCCATGACAGCCATGGACAGCATGCCCAATTACAGTCAGCATGCGACATCTCCCCCCATCCCCCCAGTGACCTTACCAGCAGCCATCCTCCTGCTTGTGGTCACCACCGCCACCACCGTTGCCCCCACAGACACACACAAACACACACACATTCATCTTACCATCCACCTCTGCTGCCAGACTCTGCTGCCACACACAAGCTCCGGAGCTTGCGCTGGCTCAGGGTCACAGGTGGGTGTGGCCTATGACACGGGCCAGTGTCAATTGTTTTCAGTGGAAGCCGGCCCTGTACAGGCCATGCCCCCACATGCGACCCTGAACCAGTGCTAGCTCAGGGAACGTTGGTTGTGGCGGGAACATGTTTGTCACGGTGGTGGCAGCTGCAGGAGCCAGTGGCATGGGAGCGCCATAATGTACGTTTTTTTCTTTTTCTTAAAATTCGCCTGATAAGACAAACTGACATTTTAGGGGATGTGCGTCTTATAGGGTGAAAATACGGTAACTAGTATGTGAAAAACAAATACTAATACTGTTTTCACATTACTTTTATATTTGTAATTCAACTTTTTTTCAAACCTTTTCAAACAATCAAGATATTCACAAGACACCTCACATCATTTCTATCACAGTCACTGACCTGGAGGGAGAGCACTGCTGGTGGAGGGTCCTGGCTCCCACTGCTGAGGATGGCACCCAGAGACTACTACCCAGTTCCCAAGCTTGAGCCCAAAGGAACAAAGTCTAAGAACCTCTCTAGAGCCCGCCACAAGGAGGGATAGGTTTGTTGCTTAGGTAGTCCCAGGTCTCTCTCCGAGGGACAAGGGCCTGAGCAGACAGCAGTAATTACCTGGACAAGGATAGGCTGATGATGTGGCTAGCCGAGGTCAAGGGTCACAAGCAGAGATGCAGAATCTGGAGCATAAGCCAGGGTCTAGCACGTGGAATCAGTCCAAAAGCAAGGGATAATCTGAAATGGTAATTTTAGAGGCCAGGCCGGAGGTCATACACAGGAAGACGGTCGTTAAGGGGTTAAATCCAAGAGGCAAAGTCAGTAAGCAGAGCCAAGGTTCATGCATGGCAGGATAAGCAAGGTTCAAAGAGTTAATCCAGAAGCAAGGTCAGTAAGCCAAGTCAAGGTTTATGCATGGCAGGATAAGCAAGTTTCAAAGGGTTAATCCAGAAGCAAGGTCACTAAGTAAAGCCATGGGTCATATATGGGGGTTCCAGGATTTGCAGAGGTTCAAAGCGAGATCGCATGGATGGCACAGGAAGAACTGAATGGGAATCTTCTGGCACTGCTCCAAGGCCCACAGCTTTCTTATAAAGGCCCCAAGATCATTTGGTTCTCCCCGTCAGCTGACAGTACCAAAGCACCTTTAATTAAAGGTCTACGCAATACCTGCTACTGCCGCCTGCGCAATGCGGTCAGAGTTTGTAGCTGCACAGTGTTCAGGGCAAGGTTTTCCTGGGTATCTCCTGTGGAATCCTGTGGAATTGAACCAAATACATGGAAGACATGATGCACCTGATAATAAGCAGGCAGAAGTAACTTATAAGTCACCTGAT
This sequence comes from Gastrophryne carolinensis, assembly GCA_027917425.1. Classification (NCBI taxonomy): domain Eukaryota; kingdom Metazoa; phylum Chordata; class Amphibia; order Anura; family Microhylidae; genus Gastrophryne; species Gastrophryne carolinensis. The sequence continues at coordinate 645,540,868 of CM051234.1, read as the reverse complement.
TAAAACTCTGCTTGATGAAAAATGGTCCAAAGAAATGAGGATCAAGCTTCTTAGAAGGATGCTTGAGCTGCAGATGTTCCACAGCCAACCAAACCTTATCTCCCACCTAAAAGCCAGGACTCAATCACCTATGTCGATCCGCTCGTTTCTTGTAATGAGCCTGAGAGTAAAGCAAAAGGTTCCTGATCTTGACATGGGTGGATGCCAGAGTATCAGCCAAAGAAGCAAAGATGGAGTCTTTGGATGGAAGCTTTGGCTCACAAAGAATGTTGAATGGCTAGTCCAGGGATGATGTGCATTGTTGTTAGCAAACTCCGCCATCAGTAAGAGTCGGTTCCAGTCATCCTGTAAGTAGAACGTATGGCAGGGCCGGCTCCAGGTTTATGTGGGCCCTTGGGCGCCATGGTCTCAGTGGGCATCTTTGTGGTGAAGAGTTGCGTCACATCACCGAGGGTGGTCCCCTAAGGATGATGCTATTTGGACTCTAGTTTTGGTCTACTTTGAAGCACACCAAACCCCTTTAAACCTGACCTCGGAGTCTAAATGAATCTAGATTCTCTTGATTTTGGATGCCCCTGTGTGTGACCCCCCTCCACCCTTTGTTCATTATTTTCCTCTATCTGGTGAATGCACTGTGGGATCGCCAGTTTGAGTTAACGGCCAAACCAGGGGGGTTCTTTCACAAACAGGGGCATCCCAAATTGAGATGCCCCTGTAAAGCAGACCAAAACTCAGGGGTGGAATTGCTTGCATAGTGGGTATGCCAGCCATCCCAGGGGGTTTCACACAGTAAGGTATCACAGACTGGGATGCTCCAGGGATAGGAAATCAACTGGGGTGGGCAACTTAAAAGCAGAAAAAAAAACAGCACTTCCTCCCCTGGAATCTAAATTGGGATGCCCCGTTGTGTGGAACCTCACCATTCGAGGAGATGTGGGCACCAGCTGTGGCGGAGGGTGGGGGCCCCCGGCAGCTGCCCATCCTTGCCGGGTGCTGACTCTGGCCCTTACATATGGCACCAAAGTTATTGATCCAAGGTCTGGTTGGTGCACTTTGTCCACTGGATTGGGGGTGATAGGCTGAGGACATGGCCAGCTTAACATGGAGAGCTTGGCATAGATGAGTCCAAAGCCAAGACGTAAATTGAGACCCGTGCTCTGACACAATTTCTGATAAAGATGGTGGCCAACTCAGCGGCCGATGGAATAGCTCTGAAGGGAACGAAGTTGGCGACCTCGGTGAACTGATCAAATATGACAAAGATGGCGATAAAACCGTCAGAGGGTGGTAACTCAACAATAAAATCCATTGACATACTCCCCCACTGCCTTAAGTGCCTCAATTGTGGTATGGTTCTTCACTTACAAAGAACCATCAAACATGCTGAAAGAATCATCAGCCTACCACTGCCTTCACTCCCCACCCTACACACCAGGAGAGCCAGAAACCATGCCTTGGATATCTTCAAGACTCATCAGAACTGTGTGATATAAAAACAGTTTCTTTCCCAATGCTTCTTTAATACTAAGGTTTTTTTTTAAGAAGGGATAACGCCAGGTAGCGCCTCATAGCGGCAGGCAGCGTCTGGTGAACGCCGGTCGCTGTACGCAAAACCACATTTATGAAATCTGGTGAGGGCCTCTAACAGCGCCATGTAGCGTCACATGTATTAATCCAGGCGGCTCAGCACATAGCGCCGGCGCTCTAGCTTCCAGAGCGCCAATTATTACTTTTCGCACTCTCCCATACATTTTAATGGCCGTTCATTTGCTTGTGTTTAAACAGCGTGTTTGACGTGTTTTATTCATTTTTACAAACTTTTTTGACTTTTTATATTTTTATGCAGAATTGTCACTACAGGTCTGGCACTAAAGTGTTAATGTCACTGTGTTAAAACAATGTCATTCCATGTGTTTTCGCTTTGTTACTGGTGGATATGTGTTAAAAAACAGACTTTAATCACACAACATCTGGCTTTCTATGCTATAGCGCCCAGATTTATAGCGCCAACGCTGTGTGTGTGTGTGTGTGTCCTTTTTTGATAAGTATAGTGTGGAGCGCCGAGTGCCGGACCCACTGAGCTGGCGCTACCTCTCGCTCGCTACAGCGCTATACTGTTGTTACAGCTCCCAACATACATCACATTCATTAATGCGGGACAGGATACTACAGCGACTGAGGCGCTCTGTTACAGTGCCTGATACCCGCTTACAGCGTCTGCTAGCGGCCGCTCTAAGCGCCACTATACAGACGCTCATCTGCCGATACCTAGCGTTAGTAGTGAATCAGCCGCTAAACAATCCAAGGTTATGAACCAATTGTGAGCAAACAAAACGGTACATATCTTTGTGTCACTGCAAAAATACAGACAGACCTCCATATAACTCCATCGTCTATGTCGTTTATAAACAAGTTGTATAAAAGTGGGATCAGCACTAAACCCTGGGGTTCACCGCTTACAACCGATCATATTGGTCATATTATTTTTCTTATTATTGTTGGATTGCAGTCTCTTTATATCCACATTGTCTATAGGAAAAAATGGGGGGGGGGCTTTCTTTAATTTAGGGTATTCTTGTTGAAATTTATTCTGGTGTATGGGGCCCTGGTATTTACATTAAATGGGGACCTTTCAAGCTTCATATAGTAATCTATTTTCTGTATTTGTATTCAACTTTATGCAGCTAGACAACTAAAGATTGAAACAGCGGAAATGAATGATGCTTTTTTTTTCTAAATGATACCAAATGATCACAAATATGATAAATAAAGTGGAGGAACCACAATGATGGGCCCTCTGCCTAGTGTTACACTCCAGGTTTAGGTCTGATTGTGTGGAATTTGAATTTGTCTTTATTTGTATTTAATGAGATGTTTATGAGATGAGATCTTATCCTGTTTTTCTCAATAGTACAAATCATACAAGTCACCTCGATAAAACAAGAAAATTCAAACAATAAATGCGGTCACCTTTTATATAAAACAGTCGCAAATGTAACTGTTATTTTTTATTTTTACAGTTGAGAAAATACCTTCGAAGAATAAACTATAGCCCAATAAGTTACCCCGGTGGGAATAACTTGTATCCTTCATTCGTTTTAACAAACTGGATATATTACACGAGTCAATATGGAAACTCGTTTAAAAAAAAAGTTGTTGGCACCTTCAATTACTCTAGTACAGAAAAAATGTATTTTCACATAGATCCAAAAGGAATAACCTGGAAATTAGACAAAGTAGGTCATTCTTTTGTCTTATTGGTGAATCAATTGTGGAAATGAATCCAATTTATATGCAATAAATTGTGGAAATGTATGTAACGTAAAGTGTTAAAGTGGACCAAAACCCAGGATTTTGACTATCCTGGGTTTTGGTCCTTGCCCCCAGGTCGCCTGATCTCACTCACCCTTTCCCAGTCCTATGGTGCATGCGCAGCCCCCTCGTGGAATCAGCATGCTTGCATCCGCTCCCGCCCCTCCATCTAATAGCTTGTCTAAGACAAGCGCATCCCCCGCTACCATCTAACAGGGAGCATGCCCGTGTGGGCCATTCACAAATGCATGGCACGGGCACTTGCCCTGCTAAAGGGATAGTGGGGATGCAGCTGCAGATCGCGCATGCCGTTGGACCCGGAAAGAAGATGAGTTTCTGGGCGACCTGGGGGGTTTCACACAGCAGGGCATCCCAATGCTGGATGCCCCGGGGGGAGGGAATTCAGCGGCCCTGGAATCTTATAGATTTCAGGGCTATTGGAGTGTGGGTTTCTAATGACCTAGGCATTGTCCTGCCAGCTATTGAAATCTGATGGTCATCAAACTACTGTAGGTTCTGTAGATACTGTGGTGTCCCCCGTGTTATTTCTATTATTTATATCTCATATCTGGAGGGATTTGCAATCCTGTGATCAGGTCTGGGTTAGAAGCTGGAGTCGGAACTCCCGTTTGGCTGTTTTCCACCTGCCTTCAAATGAAGAGAGTAGCCCCCACTAAGGCAGGCGCACTCTGGCCACTGGGTGCAAGATCAGGGGCCGTTCCTGCCCCACATACGTATAGAAGGCAAAAAGGAAGAGGATCCGCACTCCTTAAAATCTTGAAATGTATTTATGCAAAAGGTAAAACCAGAAGCTCCATTAGAGAAAAGCACCATAAAATCAGTAAAGGACCCCGGCAAGTCAAAAAAATAGGCACATGTTCTAACGCGTTTCGGACATTGTAAGTAGGTCCTTAGTCATAGCCCCCACTAAGGCTTTTAAAATTTTGACTGGTCAATCCCTTTAAACTGGACCAACACCCATGTCCTTGATATTTCTTGCAGTGCAGGGTAGAGGCCTTAGCAAATCTCCAATGTTTGCACTCCTTTCAATTTCATTCCTCCAGGATCACATACGAATTGGTCTAACAGCCACTCTGTCCCTTGGAGCTCTCAGCGTGAGTGAGCCTGGCAAGTAACAGTGGTCCCACAGGTGTCTCTGACCACAGACTGATAAAGCTGTGCCATGGCACGCTCTTCCCAGATCAGCGACCACCCAGAACGGAAGGCAAAAAAAAAGCAGCGCCGCTTATTTACACATAATTAAAATATAATTTACATATAAAGATTTTGAGATGCTTTTAGTTATTTTACAGTATTCTCTCACAGGATAAGTTGGGGCAAAGTTAGGGTGTGCATGGACAGGGGCTATATTCTGAAATACGATTAACCCTTATTGTCTCCGGAGCCCTTGATGTATTTGCTGCACTCCTGCAAGACCTCCTCCATATATTTTATCCACCAAGTGAGAAAACTCTAAATGCCACTGAGGGTAATTTTGTTCCTCAGATAAATGTATATAACATACTGTATGTTTTTTTTAAGCGCCCACAATCCCGATGCTCTGAAAGTTGCCCTCCTGGATACAGAAAAGCCCCCAGTAATAGTATCCATGTCTGCTGCTATGACTGTGTGCCGTGCTCAGAGGGAGAAATATCCAATGTAGAAGGTGAGAGTCACTCTGGAGTCAATAATTAATAATTAATAATAATTCTATCAATTTTGTATGCACCATGGTTCTGAAAGCGTGCAGCATGTTTTTATTTTGAGCAATATGTCCTGGAGGCTGATTCACTACTAACGCCAGGTATTGCCAGATGAACGTCTATATAGTGGCGCTTAGAGGGACCGCTAGTAGACGCTGTAAGCGGGTATCAGGCGCTGTAACAGAGCGTCTCGGTCGCTGCAGTAACCTGGCCGGCATTGATGAATGCAATGTGTATTGGGCGCTCTAACAACAGTACAGCGCTGCAGCGAACAAGAGGTAGCGCCACCTCAGTCCGTCCAGCACTCGGCACTCAACACCATATTTAACAAAAAACTACACACACAGAGCATCGGCGCTCTAAAGCTGGGCGCTGTAGCATAGAGCGCCAGATGCTGTGTGATTAAAGTCTATTTTTGAACACATATCCGTCAGTAACAAAGCGAAAACACATGGAATGACATTGTTTTAACACTGACAATAACACTTTAGTGCCAGACCTGTAAATAGAATTCTGCATAAAAATATAAAATGATTATAATTATAATATATATAATTATAAAATAAAATTATTATAATAATATAAATTATAATATATATATAATTATATAAAAAATCTTAAAAGTGTTTGCAGCCAGGAGACATCACACAATGAATTGGTGTAAAAAAAAATTGGCAAACACTCTACTTGTACACAACTAATGAAAGCCCATTGAAATGTATGGGAGAGCGACACTGAGCGAAAGGTAATACCTGGTGCTCTTGAACCTAGAGCGCCGGCGCTATACGCTGAGCCGCCTGTAGTAATACATGTGACGCTACATGGCGCTGTTAGAGGCACTTACCAGATTCGCTTTCATAAATGTGGTTTTACGTACAGCGCCCGGCGTTCAACAGATGCTACCAAGCACTACCTGCCGCTATTCGTTCTTAAATAACCCCCTTAATGTCTAATAGCAGTGTCACCGGGTTGTGTGTCAATAATTCTTAGGCCCTTATTTATGAAGGAATAGCGACAGGTAGCGACTGGTGAGCGGCCGGTAATGACGGGCACCGCCACGAGAATGCCGGCTACAATCTTTAAATATTAATAATTAATTGTTAATGTTTTTTTTTTTTTAATGTGAAAAATTCTGTGACCACTTCTGCCATGTTAGATAATTTTTTTAATGGAAAAAAAAAATACCATTTTGTGAATACTCACCTTGTAAAATGGGTATTATAAGTATGTCACACACCCCGCTTCAAGATATTCATAACCTGTGGGTAATACTGACCTGTAGAGGGCGATCTGCAGAGATGACAGAAGAAAGAAAGCCCCTCCCAGTCCATAAATACCTGGGACCTCCCACTCATTACCCAGTATAAAGAAAGCAGTAAGGTAAGGGACCAGGAAGAGCCAAAAATAAGTCATAACAACGCAAAGTTCACAATATGAAGGATCCAGAATACAAAGGGCGGGGTGAAGCGGGGTGTGTGACATACTTATAATACCCATTTTACAAGGTGAGTATTCACAAAATGGTATTATTCTAAGTATGTCACACACCCCGCTTCAAGATATTCATAACCTGTGGGACATCCAGTAGCAGTGTCCATAAGGGGTGGGGATCCAAAACAAGGCATAACGCATAACTTAAACCACTGCAGCCTGCAGAACTTTGCGGCCAAAAACAGCATCCGCTGAGGCCCGAACATCAACCTTGTAAAACTTGGAAAAGGTGTGAACAGAAGACCAGGTAGCAGCCTTACAAACTTGCTCAACAGAGGCCTGGTGCTGAAAAGCCCAGAAGGCCCCAACCGCACGAGTAGAATGAGCCGTAACACGAAAAGGGGGATTCCTCCCCTTAGCAGAATAGGCTCCAACAATGGCCTGACGAATCCATTTACTGATGGAAGATTTAGCGGGCGCCAAACCCTTCTTGGGTCCAGATGGCACCACAAAGAAAGCATCAGTCTTGCGAAAGGAAGACGTTACCACCAAATAGTACTTCACAGCGCGAACCACATCCAAGGAATGCAGGGCCCTCTCCTTGTCGTTGCTGGGATTAGGACACAGAGAGGGCCGAACAATATCCTGATTTAGATGAAAAGCAGAAACCACCTTAGGAAGGAAATCCGTCTTGAAACGGAAAACCACCTTGACCTGATGTCTTTCAAAACACGGAGCTTGAATAGACAGAGCCGCCAACTCAGAAACACGCCGAACAGAAGTGATAGCTACCAAAAAGGCCACCTTCTGTGTAAGGGAAGACAAGGCAATATCATGCAAAGGAGGACCCTGAAGAGCAGAAAGAACCAAATTCAAATCCCAAACCGGAATTAAAGGCTTCCTAGGAGGCCGCACATGCGTAACCCCCTGGAAAAAAGTCTTAACCAACAGATGAAGCGCAAAAGATCTTTGGAAAAACACCGCCAGGGCAGACACCTGCCCCTTCAGAGTACTGAGTTGGAGCCCTAGATCCAAACCGTGTTGCAGGAACTCCAAGATTCTAGAAATAGAGAATTCCCTGCAAGGGAAAGCCCTAGTCTCACACCAATCAATATAAGACCTCCAAGTCCTATAGTACACGGACGAAGAAGACCGCTTCCTAGCGCTAATAAGAGTCCAAATCACAGCATCAGAAAGACCTTCCTCCTTCAAGATGGAGGTTTCAGCAGCCACGCCGTCAAAGCCAGCGTTGGTAAATTGGGGTAACATAGATGACCCTGTGTGAGCAGATCTGGCAGCAGGGGCAGGACGAACTGATCTTCTGCTAACCTTACCACGTCTGCGAACCAAACCTGTCTTGGCCACCAGAATTGCTGACGCCCCCTCCAGAGCCAGCTTGCGCACTACCCTGGCCACCATGGGAAACGGAGGGAACAGGTACAGAAACCCCAGATCCCTCCAGTTCAGAGACATGGCATCCATTGCGAGAGCCAGTGGGTCCTTCGCCAGAGACACAAATGCCGGAAGTTTGTGACTGTGACGTGAGGCAAAGAGGTCCACCACCAGAGACCCCCACTTGAGACAAATAGAGTGAAATACCTTGGGACTGAGAGACCATTCCCCCTTGCGGGCTGACAACCTGCTCAGAGAATCCACCTCCGTGTTCTCCACTCCCGGAATGTAAACCGCCGAGATGCACGGGACGTGACTCTCCGCCCAGTCCAGAATCAGAGACACTTCCCTGAGGGCACTCCTGCTGCGAGTACCTCCCTGGTGATTGATGTAGGCAACTGCCGTCCGATTGTCCGACTGGACCTGAACCGGCAAGCCCCGCAGGTGATGAGTCAAATGAAAAAGAACCATCCTGATGGCTCTCAATTCCAGAACATTGATAGGCTCCTGGGCTTCCATGGGGCCCCACAATCCCTGAAGTTACCGATCCTTCCAGAAGCCCCCCCATCCTGAGAGGCTGGCATCCGTGGTGACCACCTCCCAACGAGGGGTCTGAAAGGATTTGCCCCTCACCAGATTGGCTGAGCTCAGCCACCACCGCAGTGAGCGGCGAACTCGGGGAGGCATCAGAAAGGACTGATCCAGCGACAGAGGAGACCTGTCCCAGACAGTCAACAGATGGAGCTGCAGCGTCCTTGTGTGAAACTGAGCAAAGGGGACTGCCTCCAAGGAGGCTACCATCAACCCCACCAGTCTCATCCCTAGCCGGATGGACGGCCGAGGAATGGACATGAGCAACCGAATCAACTCCTGAATCAAAAGAATCTTGGATTGAGGAAGGAACACTCTGGCCTGATCTGTATCCAGAGACATTCCCAGAAAGGATACTATCCTGGACGGGTAAAGGGAGGACTTGGGGTAGTTGATCACCCAGCCGAACCTTTCCAGAGTGGATATTACCATCCTGGTGTCCAATTCCGCTTGTCTGAATGACGACGCCATGACTAGAAGATCGTCCAGATATGGCACTATGTGAATACCCTGCGCTCTGAGGAGGGCCATCACCCCAGCAAGCACCTTGGTGAAAACCCTTGGAGCCGTGGTGAGGCCAAAAGGAAGAGCCACAAACTGAAAGTGCCGATCCTCCACCACGAACCTGAGAAAACTCTGGTGCGCGGGAAAAATTGGAACATGGAGGTAAGCGTCCTTGATGTCTATGGACGTCATAAAGTCCCCTTGACGAAGAGAGTGGATAGCTGAACGCAGCGTTTCCATGCGAAATTTTCGCAGCCTGAGAAATCTCTTGAGAATCTTCAGGATCCAGGATGGGCCGGACAGAACCATCCTTTTTGGGGACCGTGAACAGATTTGAGTAAAAACCCTGACCCCGGTCTAATGGGGGCACTGGACAAATGACCGCCATTTCCAGAAGACTCGAGACTGCTGCCCGGAGCCCCTGCGCGGCCAGTGCGTCCGGGGGACACCCGAGACCTGAAGAAACGCAGGGGGGGCGGGACTCGAACTCCAGCTTGTAGCCGGAAGACAACACTTCCCGGATCCATTTGTCCGAAACCTGAATCCAGATCTGGGAGAAGTGTCGCAGCCGTCCCCCCACCCGCACGGGTGAGGGCGCCCCCTCATTGCTGAGCAGGCTTGGCCGCAGGTTTGGGTTTAGAGCCCCAATTGAATCCTGAACGGGCACGACCTCTGCCCCTATTCCAGGAGTCTCCTCTTGTAGAAGGGAAGGCAAATCCTCTTCCCACTCTAGAACCCCGAAAGGAAGGAGTGAAAGAAGCTGCACCACGAAAAGGACGTCGTTGCTTCTTGCGTTGAGGTAACTTACCACCTTTAGCCACAGAATCCAATTTCTCTCCAAAAAGCCTTAACCCCACGAAGGGGAGAGATGTCAGCGACTTCTTTGACCCAAAATCAGCCGCCCACTGGCGCAGCCAAACTGAGCGCCTAATAGTCACCATCAGAGCAGAAGCTCTGCTACTCATTATCAAGGAATCATCCAAAGCGGCTAACATGAAGGACTAAAACAACTCACATCGCTTAAGTCCAAGAAATTCGTCGCTGTCCGGATCCAAACTGGAAGAGGATAACAAGTCCCTGACCACCGTCCTGGTGGCCACCACCAAGAGCGATGAGGCACAAACCGGCCTAATGGCTGCCCCAATACTGGCAAAACCATGACAAGCCATCTGGTCAATGCATTTATCCTCACCATCTTTAAGAGAGGAACAATCAGGGTTATTCAAGACGGCTGAGTTGGATAACCCTAAAATTGGTGCGTCCACCTCGGGAGGGGACGCCCAGCGCTTAACCGTATCCACTGGAAAAGGATATCTTTTATCCCAACTCTGAGGAATGCCTGGGAGCCGAGCCGGTCTCTCCCATTCCTTAGAAATAATTCTATCAAAATGCTTCTGATTAGGAAATTCCAAACGCGGCTTGGATTCCTCATAAAACTCCCCTTGTTGATGAGGAGCAACCTCTGGAGGAGAAATAGCCAGAACCTCAAACATCTGAGCCAGGACATTGGGAGTATCAGAAGAACTCCCTGACCCCCGCTCGGAATCAGTGCCCACAAATTGCTGATCATCTGAATGATCCGAGTCCTCAAACAGCTCCCCATCCTCCGGTGGAGAATAATCTGACCAATCCAGACCATCCCCAGCATCATATTCAAATGCCGGAGTGACCGGAGACAAATGCTTTCTCTTAGCCGGTGCCTTCTTGGCAACCGAGGTAGAAATACATTTTTCAGTACTGGCCAATCTAGCACACACATCAGATTGTAATTGCCCACCCATGAAAACGTCACATGGGGCACGGGTCAAAATGGGAGGGGGAGGGGATGAAGCCGGCGGTGCTGAACCAGAAGCCTGGGTTCTGGACTGCCGTGTAATAGTCTGCTGTGCGCAAGAAATACATAGAAATAAGTCATCCCCAGTTAGGGATACCCCACAGCCCATGCACTTGCGGGATTGTCCCGAGGGAAGCCCGGTATCCTGGGATGCCTCCATAAGGTGAACTTGTAGTAAGTCGCTATGACCAAGGGAATTACGCTAATAAGCAACCCGGGATGCCCTTTTAATGTCCCAAGTGGGAGGATTTGTAAGCTTTAAAAATTAAATAACCCAGGGACTATAGGACCGGGAGGGACCCCCTAATTGCCACTGTGGGTCCGCCTGAAAGACACAGAGGAACAAATGAGAGACCAAGAACTAGCATACAATATAAATATGAAGGAGAGGGGGCCAACAGGCCACTCACAGACCGCAGGAGAGCGTAATGGCGTCCGACCCGTGAGGAAGAGAAAAACTCTATGAGAGACCAAGAAGAGAAGGGGGGCGTGGTCAGCGCGGGACGCGCGCCGCATGAAGCCCCTCCCACCTGGCTAGGAAGCAGTGGTTCCTCAGCGGCGCCGGAGATAGATGGGGGCGGGCCGCGGTGACGCGCCGCAAACCGGCCCCGCCCCCCCCCCCCGTGAGCATCGTGAGGAGACAAATCTCCTCAGAAAAAAAGGGCGCCAAGAGCCGGCGCCGCGGCGAATAAACGACCGCGGCGCTTGGCTCCTCCACCCCTTAGCCGGTGCCTTAGAGGGGAACACATATCCCCCTGACATGCCCTAGCACCAAGGGCGAGGAGGGGCGGGCCTCGGCCTCGCGCCGAAAGTCCGGCCCCGCCCCCCTCCACTTACAGTTCATGAGGTAAATCTGAAGACCTCACTGAGGGAACCATAACCGCCATTAACCGGCACCGCGGCAAGGATAACAACGGCCGCGGCGCTGCCAGTAAAAAAACACACACTTAAAGGGGACACACACTAACGCAGCTTTAGCAAGAATAAATAAAGAGAAATAAGGAGGGATAAAGAGGAGACCTCACTCACCACCTCAGTAAGGAGAGGGGAACCTAAAATGGCCACATTTGCTTTAAAGCTAAGGGACAGGGCATCCCAAACCGGGGTCACCAACCCGGTGTAACCGTCTACCCTCTGTATAGGGTCTCACGGAGGAGCGTTGCTCCTGGGCACCAGAGGTGCTGAAATACCCTCGTCCAGACCAGCAGCCACAGCTGGGAGGCATGCATCATATTAGTAGAAGGGTCTGACGGAAATAGGTGAATAACTGGCCGGGAATCATCCCGGCTACCTGAAAATCCCCCTGTGCAAGGAGGAGACATCATCTTCTGACTTGCTCGCCGTCTGCAGAGATGAAGACTGGGTAATGAGTGGGAGGTCCCAGGTATTTATGGACTGGGAGGGGCTTTCTTTCTTCTGTCATCTCTGCAGATCGCCCTGCATTACCCTGTATTACCCACAGGTTATGAATATCTTGAAGCGGGGTGTGTGACATACACACAAAAATTGTGCCGAATTGATATTACAGGTCTGATATTATTGTATTCATATTACTAAATTCTTTAAAAAAAATTTTTTTTTTGAATTTCCAAAAATATGGTGGTTTGGGGGGTTAAAAAACTACTTTTAACACATCGCCTCCAGCGCTCTGGGGTTTAAACTTTTTTTTTGGTGGGGGGGCATTTGTGGCTTATACAGACAATGTATGCTTGTGCACAAATAGGGTTTTTTCCTCTGCATTTAACCCATTCATGTAGTGAGTGTACACATGCCCTTAGCAGTGGGCTGCCCCAGTTACAGTTGGGGGTTTAGGTGGCTTTCTCAAGAGCACTTCAGTCATGTCCAATGGCGGGGAATCGAACTTGCAACCATCCAGTGCCTCCACATGGCCACTTCCTTACCTCCAGGCCACAACTACCCCTTGGTGGGTGTATTGAATTAAATATACAACATAGCATCTTTAGGTGACAGAATCATTTACATTTTATTTTTTTTTCCTACAGACAGTGACAACTGTATGAGGTGCCCTAATGAAGAGTGGCCAGATGAAGAGAAAGTTAGATGTATTCCCAAAATAATTGAGTATCTGTCATATGAAGATGTTTTGACTCCACCTATTTCCATCTTCTCACTTTTGGGTTTTCTGACCTCTGCAATTGCATTAAAAGTCTTCATCTTATTTTGGGACACTCCTGTGGTCAAAGCCAATAACCGGACTGTGAGCATCATTCTTCTGTCCTCCACCTTGCTGAGCTTCCTCTGTGTCTTCTTGTTCCTTGGTCCTCCTGTAGATATAACCTGTTTGCTGAGACAAGCAGCATTTGGGATCTTCTTCACCATTTCTCTCTCCTGTGTTTTGGCCAAGACCATCACCGTCTGGGTTGCGTTCAAAGCTGCCAAACCCGGCAGCTCCTGTAGTAAATGGGTTGGAATGAAACTGTCTAATTATATTGTACTCATATGTTCCTCGGTTCAAGTTCTAATTTGTCTTATTTGGCTGTTGGAGTCCCCACCTTATCGAGAGTATGACATGTCCTCGTATGCTGAGAAGATCATCATTCAGTGTAATGAAGGGTCAGTTATTGGCTTCTATTTGGTGTTGGGTTATATGGGGTTTCTGGCAGCTGTGAGCTTTGTTCTGGCTTTCATGGTGAGGACATTACCGGACAGTTTTAATGAGGCCAAGTACATCACGTTCAGCATGCTGGTGTTCTGCAGTGTCTGGATTGCCATGATCCCGGCCTATCTGAGCACCAGAGGAAAATACATGGTGGCTGTGGAGATATTTGCCATACTGACATCCAGTGCTGGATTACTGGGCTGTATACTTTTTCCGAAATTATACATTATTCTCATAAAACCAGAGATGAACAGCAGACTTTATGTTACAGGAAAATAACTAGCTGTTAAAAACAAGTGTTCCCCTATGAATCCACATTCATACTGCCAGCAGGCATGCAGCCATTTGCACGAGGGACTTTCAGTGCCTGTCCTCCACATTCTCCACTGAATACCGCTAAGCAGGCCCGGATTAACGTAGGGGCGGACGGAGCTGTCGCTCCAGGCCCCTAAGTTAAAACAGGCCCAGCAGCCTGCAAACGCGGTCCGCATAGGCCGCCCAGCGCCCGCGGGCAGCAACACGGAGGTACAGGATGGGGAGGTCCGATTGCTTAGTAACAGCTGTCAGAGCCAGGCATATGTAGCAGAGCTGGGAAAACCACCTGAGAGAAGAAGCAGGAGCCGTTGATCGGCGTACATTTCATACAGTCAGCGAGGGGGAGGGGCAGAGAGCTGCTGAGGCTGCATTGGCTCAGCCTGTGCATAAGCCCCGCCCCCAGGGCTCAGACATCCTGTTCATCAAGGTACCGCGCAAACCACAGCAGAGACACTGGCAGCCTCCCTGTCTGCCCCTCATTCTCAGCAGGAAACGCAATGATCTCTGTCTTGCTCATGTGCTCTCTCTGCCCCCTCCCCTGGCTGCAGGGGGGGGTATGGCTTCTATGGGTCTGGGGCCAGGAGCAGCCTGAGAGATAGTTCCAGGCAGAAGAAAGCAGATCAAAGGTCAGTGAGGCTGCTGGTAACTCCGGGAAGGGGGGGGTGTAACTCTTAAAGTGGACCAACACCCATCCCTGATCAGCTCCCTCCCACGGAGCATCCGAAATTGGGATGTCCCGCAGGGTGAAAGCCCCCAGAAAGCCCCTAAAATCTTGCCTTTTAGGCGATGGATAAGCCGCCGCCGCCTCCTGCAAGTCCCTCTAGCAGGGCGCGCTCCTGCGCCGGCCGTTTGTGAATGGCCGGCGCGGGCGCGCACCCTGTAAGAGGGACATGCGAGAGGCAGCGTCGCTTGTCCATTGCCTAAAAGGTAAGATTTTAGGGGCTTTCTGGGGGGTTTCACACAGCGGGGTGCCCCGCGGAAGTGGACCAACACCCAGGATAGTGAAAATCCTGGGTGTTGGTCCACTTTAAGTGCTATAGACTGAGAAGAGTTTAAAAAAAAGTCTTGCTCCTGTCCAGGGTTTGAGGGGGGATTGTATTTGCTGCAGAGGGAAAGGGACACTTCCAAGGCAATGGTATGGTTTGCTGTTAGTTTGTTATCAAGGCAGACCAAAAGCACAAATGACTTCTGATCCACATAACATAACTCTTGGGGTGCATCCTGGTTTGGGATGCCCCCTAAGATTTAAGTTATGTGGATCACAAAATAATTTGTGTCTTTTGGTCTGCTTTAAAGAGAAAGTAAGGTCACACAAAAAGTACTTCCACAGTTCTCCACAGCATGAGCACTTCCTGATATGTTCTCATATATATGCCCTATATACCAAGCAGGTGATACTGGCCTCATTCTTCTCTCCCCACAGACTGCTTGCCAGCAATCATTTAGGGTCTGCTTGTCTGGTGAAGCTGAAAGGTCTGCCTTGCCATACAATAATGTGAAATCAGGATGCCCCCATGCTGCAGAGGTCAGAAGAAGTAAAGTCATCTTTGACTTTATTTCCTCTTTAAAATGTTGCCAGAACCTGGGATTTTGCTCCCCTGAGTTTTGTGAAACCCTGCAATCCTGCACATGCGCGGGCCCCCAGTGTCATCCATGGTCATCTGCATCAGGCAGACTCACATGGTTGCCAGCGGGAGCAGACATGGTGGCGGGTGCTGCAGCAATACAGAGCTTGCTGTAAGTGAGTGTCAGGCGAATCAGGGCATCCCAACTCAGGAGGGCGGAATCTGTTGAAGGGCACAGGAAGGCACATGGATAGTAGTTGTTGGGGGCGGTAACTAAATGTGATGGGGCCCTGGTGTGGACATTAAATGGGGCCCTGTCAATGCTCATACAGTAACATGTTTCTGTCTTTTAACTTAACCGGATGTAGCTAAACAACTAAAGAGTGAAACAGCAGAGACAAATGCTGCTTCCTTTATCTAAATGATGCCTAATAAGCACAAATATGATAAATAAGGAGGAGAAGCAGCAATGATGGGGCCCCTCTGACCTTCTGGGCCCGATGCGGTCGCACTTCCTATATTTACGTCCCTGGTGGGGACTTTGTGGTGCTGTGATGCAAGGATATTAATCTACCATTGTGGACCAAAAAATGACACACTGCAGCACCACACACACACTGCATGAGCACATCTCATGCTGCCTATGATCCTGACATTGCAGATATGCTTACCTTTTCTTTTAGTCACTCTTGGTGTGACTAAAAATGTTCTGCCTTGGAACAGTGCCTGGCTACCGCAGAGATCAGAAGAGGAGAGCTCTGCAAGGTGAGTATTTTCCCCCATCCCCATTATCATTTCTTAGGAGCAGTGACTGGCATGATGGGGGGGGGGGGGGGCATTCTGTGTGTGTGTGTGTGGGTGTGTGTATGAACGGTTGTGTGTGTATGTATGATTGATTGTATGTATGTGTGTATGAATGATGTGTGTGTGTGTGTGTGTGTGTGTGTGTGTGTGAATTATGTGTATGTGCATGAATGGTGTGTGTATGAATGATTGTGTGTGGGTATGTATGAATTATATATATGCGCATGAATTGTGTGTATGTATGTATGAATGATGTGTGTGTGTGTGTGTGTTTATGTATGAATTGTGTGTATGTATGTATGAATGGTGTGTGTGTGTGTGTGTGTGTGTGTGTGTATGAATTGTGTGTATGTATTTATGAATGATGTGTATGTGTATAAATTATGTCTGTGTGTATGAGTGGGGTGTGTGTGTATGAATGATTGTGTGTGGGTGGGAGGGCTGGTAAATTCATCATTATATGTTTTCAGGGGGGGGGGGGGGGGACGTGACCAAAAAGTGCCTAGGGCAGCACAAGTTGTAAATTCGGCTCCTGCGGGCCCCATGTGATGTCGGTGCGCATAGGGGGCTCCTCCCCCCCAGCAGTCTGCCACTTGACGCAGGTCCCGCGGCAGTAGGAGCTTGAATCTCACCAGACACCCCACAAAGGTACCACCGTCCACCAATCGAATTTGCCTTTCAGTTGTACAGGAAAGCTAGGTGATAATTCTCACCTAGATTTTCTATGCTCCTGAATGGTATGTTTGCTTATAAGAGCTATTATAAACAGACCTGCCATTCAGGACCATGGAATACCTAGGTGACAAATTGTTACCTAGCTTTTCTGGCCTCCTGAATGGCATATCTGCTTATAGCTCAGCTATTCTAGACAGATTTACCTATAGCTTTTAGTCAAGTCTGGGGTGCATTGAGTGTCAAATAGGTGTGCTTGAGTGTGCTGTGCTACAGGGCTGAAACACTTCTCATGTTTCAGCCCTGTAGCAAGCCCTGTGTGTTAACCAAAAAAGCTGCGGGTGTGACGTCACATCGGATAGGTGTTACAGTCTGGGGGCATAGCGAACCCTCTACAACACCTCTTTGACACTCTGGGCCCCCCCAAAAGCGAGTTGATTCTTTTTTTTTTTTAGCTAAAGAGCAAACTCTATGAAGATATGCAAATTTTTCATACATGTATTCAGCTATCCTGGTAATTTAATGTACATTAGGCATGTGACAAATGCACTTTGTCTTAAACATAATTGCTTTGTGTTGCGTTTTCATTTTATAGACTTCTATAAATAGGCCCGTCAAAATCTACAGCACCAGGCCTGGGATGCTCTTAATCCGGCCCTGCCGCTAAGGGGTGCTAAGGTCTTCCTCATCCCCCTCATTCTCCAGCTCCCTATCCTTTACCTCCTTAGGCTCCTCACCTCCAAATAAGCCACCTGGAGTTGTGAAGAAGGGCTGAGCACGGATCCCCTCCTCCTCCACCACTTGATCCATCTCTGGGCTAAGTTGGATGTGTTACATGTGAGCACTAGGCTGGGTCCCTCACCAATGTTATGCTACAGGACATCCCATTCTACATGAAGCAAGGGAATGACATTGTTAAAACTGTAGTATTACCAGCTCATGAGCAGAGTGGCTTCCTTAATCGACCTCAGCAAATGGCACGCGTCATGTATCGCTTGCCATTGGCTCAGCTGGAAACTGCACTGTGGTGTGAAGCTGGTCGGCTGCTGCATGAGGTAGTCATTAATTGCTGTTCTCTGCTCCAACAGCCGCTCCAACATAATGAGGGAGGAGTTTCAATGAGTCGGCACGTCGCAGATCGGGAGATGTTGTGCTATGAAATGCTGTCTTTGCACAATATGAATAGCTAAAATGCATGCACAGTTTGGGTGTCATTATTAGTAGTGCTTGAGTCCACTAAAGGATGTTTTGAACCTGTTTAAAACCAAATTGAAAACATGCTCCATGCATGGTGCATAGCGCAGCCCTCCCCACTGCAGTGCCGACATGTAGTTTCTCCCATTGTCAGTAATGATGGTTCTGATTTCCAGTTGGGATCAGCCAATAGGATATTTCCTGCCGTATGCAGTTGAGCACTTACTGCCAGGACTTATTGACAATGTCAGGACCTGGGCATTGGTGGTATGAAACCAGAACACAGTGAACGGTTGGTATGGGGAGGAGGAGGTGGTGAAGGACAAGGCAAAAGAGATTGTGGGGGAGGCAGGGGATGCAGAAAGCTCAGGATGGCACCACAGAGGTGCCACTGCCATGACTTGGCCAAGTTGCTGATGTGCCTGGGCTGGTAGGATGTTAATCCAGTGGGCGTTACCAGACATATACTGCCCTTGCTCACAGATGGAGCTCACATGTTAGCACTGAGGTGCACCAGGTTTGACCCTCAGAGACCCAATGACTGGACCACTCATTTCTGCATGTTGCTGTGCAGGAATGGCACTGCTTTTTAAGAAATAATGCCTGCTTGGGACTCTCTAACTTGGGTGGGCGCAAGCCATCAGATATCTGAAAGGTGTGGAGTCCACTTTGTGGAATGGGGGGGGGACTGTATCTCTAGCAACTTGGTCAGGTGCACATTGAGCTTCTGCGCCACTGAATGACTGCTGGCATACTGCTGTCTTCTTGCGATCACCTCGGGGAGCGACTGACTGCTGTACCAACACCCAGGATTTTGACTATCCTGGGTTTTGGTCCACTTCCCCGGGGCACCCCGATTGGGGGTACCCCGCTATGTGAAACCCCCCAGATCGCAAGTTACAACTCACCTCACCCTGCTCCTACGGCGCATGTGCGGCCGCTCGTCCAATCAGCGCGCTCGGAGTCGCAGTGGTACGCGCGTCAATGAGACGTCTTACCACAGCGGCTCCGAGCACGCTGGCGGCCACATCTCGCGCTTCCCTCTAACAGGGCACGCGCCCTGCTAGAGAGAAGCGTGAGGTGCGGCCGCGGCCCGTGCATGCGCTGTTGGACCAGTAATCAGGTAAGTGCAGCCAGTGTCCTGGGGGGTTTCACACAGCGGGGCATCCTGATATTGGATGCCCCGCGAGGAGGGATTGGATCGGCCCGGGAATCTATAAGATTACGCTGGGTGTTGGTCCACTTTAATGGAGAAGGGGAGGAAATAAGCAGATAGAGATGGATGGCACAGACAGGATGCTAATTGCTGCAGAGTGAGGAGCACTGATTGGCACTAATAGTGTGCTGCATACTGTAAAATGCAGCGGTTGGGATATCCTGCTGCACAACAACCTGTTGGACACAGTTCTTGCAAGCATCATTGTGGTGGCGTTTAATGCATGCACACACTAGTGCCCACCTAGGGCCACCGTTTGCCACATCACACGTTCCTGAAAGAATCTACACACCATAATGTAATTGGGAGATGGCTCATAGAAAAACTTCTGAGTAACACAATTTTCTGTGAGCACCTAGTACTATACGCTGGTTGCTGCTGCTGCTTGGGGCTGTGCGTTCACCGCCAGTTCATCCTCGCAAGCTAGAGGGCTGACAAGCAGATTATATACCCCTTTCACATTGTGTTTGAGTTGTGTTATGGCTGCTTCATGCTGGGTTTGTGGCATGCTGTCACCATGCTAGATTTATGGCACGCTCCCACCCTGCAATGTTCATGGCACCATTCCACCCTTATCCATTGATGATGATGATCATCTGTTATCAAATTTCTGATGCCTGAGATTTGCAGCACAATTCAATGTACGCTTACCTAAAGATAAGAGTGGGGGAAAAAAGACAGACATGCAAAGGCAAGCGCAAGATCATGCAAAATGGCACATAATGGCGTACCTCATAAATCATGTTCCATATTTCTTTTACTAGTTATTCTGACCTCCATTTTGCTGAGCTTCCTCTGTGTCTTCTTGTTCCTCTGTCGCCCGGTAGATATAACCTGCACGCTGAGACAAGCAGCATTTGGGATCTCCATTTCTGTTTCTTCTGTTCTGGCCAAGACTATCACTGTTTGGGTTGCTTTCAAATCCACCAAACCCGGAAGCTCCTGGAGTAAATGGGTTGGAATGAAACTGGCTAATTATGTTGTACTCATATATTCCTCTGTTCAAGTTGTAATTTGTACTACTTGGCTGTTAGGGTCCCCACCTTATCAAGAGTATGACATGTCCTTGTATGCTGAGAAGGTCATCATTCAGTGTAATGAAGGGTCAGTTATTGGCTTCTACTTGGTGTTGGGTTATATGAGGATTATGGCGGCTGTGAGCTTTGTTCTGGCTTTCATGGTGAGGACATTACCGGACAGTTTTAACGAGGCCAAGTACATCACGTTCAGCATGCTGGTGTTCTGCAGTGTCTGGATTTCCATGATCCCGGCCTATCTGAGCACCAGAGGAAAATACATGGTGGCTGTGCATATATACGCTATCATAACATCCAGTGCTGGATTAATGGGCTGTATATTTTTTCCAAAATTAAAATTTCCAAAATTCTCATAAAACCAGAGATGAACACTAGACCTTTATGTTACAGGAAAATGTGAAAATGTGTTCCCCTATGAATCCACATTCATACTGACAGCAGGCATGCAGCCATTTGCACCAGGGACTTTCAGTGCCTGTCCTTCACATTCTCCACTGAATACTGCTAAGGGGTGTTAGGGCCTTCCTCAACCCCCTCCTTCTCCAGCTTCTGGTCATTTAGCTCCTGAGGCTCCTCACCTCCAGATTATCGCCACTGTTGCCTCTAATCTGACACATGATCAGTTGCATTAATGGGAACTGGTGGAAGCTAATGGAAACTCGTGGAATATATGTGCAACATGCTCTACTGGTTTACCACACTTTGCAACGTCAACAAACTATAACTTTTAGAAAAAAAAAGGGCATGGTGCAGATAATACCACGTAACATGACCAAGATGGCAGTAGACACACTGGGGATGTAAGAAGACATGTTTGTGATGTAAATGTTTAATTAATGTGAGATACATTTTAATTAAGAACAATAAAATGTAACATTTCATGATTTGTTCATAAATTTGAAATTTTATACCTCTGATCGACACTTATAGAATCTCGGAATATCAACTTCAAAACAACAAAATGGAATAATGGGGAAAGCCAACACTGATTTCCAGCGTCCACGGCAGAAAAACTACACTGACTAGTTTTCACTATTTAAATGCGGGTTAAATTATGTTAAACTTGAGGACATTGGATGATTCTGGTTCATTAAACAAGCCCTGTATGTTTCAACTGATTGTTTTTTTACCACTTCAATACATTAACCCATAGCTAGGGATGGGCAAACCCGCTGACCCAGTGAAGTCAATAAGGGCCTGAATTTGGGGGACCAAAAATGGCTGTAAAATGGGGTCGAGGGAAACACCAGGGTGATTGCTCTGTGCAAAATGGGCTGGGGAAAGTACTCAAACTAGTAGCAGAAAACAAAAACAAATTAAAGGAATACATAAATAAATAAAAAAACACAAAATATTTGTTTTTTTTTACGGGGATTGGAGGCCAAATTGGGGGTGGGGGGCATCTGGGTGATAGCCCTACACAAGAGGAGCTAGGTAAAGTAATAATAATAACATCCCCGCTATTCCTCTAGAAGGGCCCGTGCACGCATCGGTCATTTGTGAATGGCCAGCGCAGACACGCTCGCTATTAGAGGGAAGCGCGAGATGTGGCGCCAGCACGCTCGGAGCCGCTGAGCTAAGACGTCGGGTTACACGTGCATACCTCAGCGGCTCCGAGCCCGCTGATTGGACGAGCGGCCGCGCATGCGCCATAGGACCGCGATGGGGTCAGTTTCCTCGAGAGATCTGGAGGGTTTCACATAGCGGGGCACACGCGATTGGGGTGCCCCAGGGGGAGTGGACCAAACCCAAGGATAGTCATAATGCTGGGTTTTGGTCCACTTTAATACCAATTGATAGTTGAGTATCCACTGGTTCAGGGCACTTGTGTGTCACTACTGTTTAATACCAATTGTTCAAGCTACTTGGGGGTCACTGCTCTTTAATTCCAATTGTTAGTGGAGCATCCACTGGTTCAGGGTACTTAAGGCCCTTTTGGCAGTAATTGGAAAGTATATAGCTCACTTGATGCCTATCCCATTTGCCTCTTTTCTCACATTCACATTCTGCAGTGCAAGGCTGCAAAGTTTGCCCTCCTTTCAATCCCAATCTTCCAGGACTGGACTCCCTTGGCATTCTCAGTGTGAGGAAACACAGCAAGCCACAATAGCCTTACAGCTGCCTCTGACCACAGCAGAACATAATCTCTACTGGTCACCTTAGATCAGCATACGGCTCTTTGATTGGCTCTGACCTGCCCGCGACCAGCGTTTCCTGTAAGGTGCGCGGCCACGCACTGCCGACGCCCCTGCCGCTCAGTCCCGCCCACTGTCCGCGCAGTCTTGCCAGAAAAGATAGTGCCGGGTTTGAACAGCACTTTTGCCCCTTTGTAGTGAGTCTAATGTAGCGGGGGCGTGTGTGGATTAGAGCCTGCTCTCCTATTGGACAGCTCCCTCGTGCAGGTTTGGCTGTGGGCGGAGTTTCTCTTCCCGCCCTTGGCCTGTACTGTGTGGCATGTGTCAGTCGCAGCAAAACAAAACCCAGAGCGGCCACTGGTCTTCCACCTGGGCATCCCAAATCGGGGCTTTGTTCTGCTTTAAGGGAGGGAGTCTGCCATTTTTCATGTTGCTACTGAGTAAAAAGGGTTTCACACAGTGGGGCATCCCGATCTGGGATTTCTAGGGGGGAAGACCAGTGGCCGCTCTGGGTTTTGTTCTGCTTTATGTGAGGGAATCCGCAATTTTTCACATTACTACTGAGTAAAAAGTGTGAGCAGCGCTGTGTTACTTTAATAATAATGTAAAGAAGGGGAGTTATTCCATCCTAACCTGATTTGGTCACGATGTTTTAAATCATACCAAAACCCATGTAACCCAGCCCTTTGGAGTGTGAAGGAATCCAGGGCTGGGTTACCAGCATCATGCCTCTGGGACATCCCAATTTAAGATGCCCTGCTGTGTGAGACCTCACTGGACAAACAAAATGTGGTTTATTGAATAAATTACATTTTTTGTAAGGCAACCTCACTTTTTAATTGTTTAACTATAAAATATACTCGTACCAGCTTGTCACAACAATTCTATTTACTGCTTTTTATAAAGAAATACAATTATATTATGCAGAATTGAGTTCAGCCTTTTGGCCCGGCCCTCCACAATATTTTTAGTTTCTCATGTGGCCCTATGGAAAAAATAATTGCCCACCCCTGCCTTAGATTCTTCCTCCATCATTCTAAAATCAAAGTGGAAAAAACTGAACAAATCGTGTGACGAAAGTTCAGGGGCGGCCAATCTCGAGCCGAGCAGGAAGAGAGATGTTGCGATAGAAGCTGCTGCTTTCTGTCTATAAGATTCCCGGGCCGATCAGCTCCCTGCCTGCGGGGCACCCTGATCTGTGTGAAACCCCCCAGGACGCCCGCAAATCCTACCTGTTCCTCGTTCCAACGGCGCATGTGCAGGCCGCCGCCGCCTCTCGCGCATCCCTCTAGCAGGGCGCGCACCCGCGCCGGCCGTTTGTGAATGGTACCCCGCGGAAGTGGACCAACACCCAGGATAGTGAAAATCCTGGGTATTGGTCCACTTTAAGGGCCTTATTCATGAAGGGATAGCGCCAGGTAGCGGCGGGTGAACGCCGGACACGGCAGCAATTACACATTTATGAAGCCGATTCTGTTGAGAAACTGGGATAACGCCATGTAGCGTCCGATTCATCAATATCCCAGCCTCAGCGTACGGCGCCGGCTTTCAAACTTTCAGAGCGTCTTACCTCTCTCCTATACATTTCAATGGACGTTCTTTTACTTCTCTTTAAACTGGGTTTTTATCATTTTTTTTATTCTCAAATAATGTTGGGATCTCTCCTGGTCTAGAAAAAGCCATTTTTGAAAACTTTTTCAATTTTTTATATATTTATGCAGAATTGTCATTACAGGTCTGGCATTAATGTGTTCATGTCACAATGTTAGAACAATGTAATTCCATATTCAAAAACAGGCTTTAATCACACATCCTCCGGCGCTGGCGGTGTGTGAGGCTGTTTTTTTGATGAATATGGTGTGAGTCGGTTGCACTGACCAGTCGCTACTATTCGCTCCTATACAGCGCTGTACTGGTCATATAGCGGCTCCCCACAGCATATTCATCAATGCCACACAGCGACTGAGGCGCTCTGAACTAGCGAACCACTGCCGAGCACAGCGACTACTAGCGGGCGCTCTGAAATGCCTGCTACTGAGGCTCATCTGTCACTACCTGCCGCTAGTAATGAATCAGCCTGCAATTAATGAGTGGGGATGCTCTTGGCTGCCTGCCCTGCATCCTAATGCTTGAGAGGAGAGAGGGGTACATTTAAAGGTCAGTTAAGGGGGTTATTTAAGAAACACTAATGTCACATAGTGCCACGTAGTGTCAGGTAAACGCCGGGCGCAGTATGTGAAAACCATATATATGAAAGTCAGTCTGGTGAGCGCCTCTAATAGCGCCATGTAGCATCACATGTATCACTAGCGGTGGCTCAGTGTAAAGCATCTGCGCTGTATGTTCAGCAGCGCCATGTAGCACCTGGCGCTCAGCAGTGTTATCCCAGACATTTCAATGGTGTTTTTTGTGTATAAATAGCGTTTTAATTATTTTTCTCAATTTTAGGATCAAATGATTGTGTGGCCTCTCCTGCTCAGCAACCAAACATTTATATTGTTATATTTTGATTCCTTTTTTGTTTTATGCAGAATTGTATGTGCAGGTCGGCCATTGCAGTGTCAGTGTTAAAAACAATGTCATTTCATATGTTTTCGCTCTGTTGCTTGGTGTATACGTGTGGACTTTTTTCATATAGTATCCGTTGCTCGACGCTAGAGCGCCAGTTTTAGCGCGCTGGCGCTGGTTTTGTGTTTGATTTTCTTAAATATGGGCTTCAGTGCCGATCGTCGGACGCACTTGGTGCTAACTATCGCTTGCTGCAGCGTTGTCCTGTTGTTATATGTGGCGTTGCTCTGGGTGGCTTTTTCCTCGGGGCGCTACGTATATCTCTGAGACATCAGGTTATAGTGCCAGACGTCCGCTTGCAGCGTCCACTAGCGGACGCTGTAAGTGCCGCTACATAGATGCTCAAATGGCAATACGTGGTGCTAGTCTTAAACCGGACCTTCAGCATCATTTAATGAAAAGCCCAGACCCTTAAAAAACAATTTTCCAGCATTTAACATTAATATATTAATTAATATATTTATTAATTAATTAATTAAGTTAATTAATTTAGTCCCTTATTTATTATTCTTTCCCCCGCTGCGCTGCAACTCTGTTCAGGACTCCAGGTACGGGCGGCGCCATCTTGCTTCAGGAGTATAACATAATGAGGATAGGAGGAGGTGGGGAATTTCCAGGGGGTGGGGTTATAGCTATGCTTTGCATAGACAGAGCAGAGCTGGGGGTCAGAAAAAGGACAGCAATCCCGGAATGCAGAGCAGCATAGTGAGAAGACACTTCCTGTCTGCAGGCAGCCTGAAACTCCATGGGCCACCATCTTGAATGTTTAAAAGATCAGAAAAGGCAGTAGGTGCAGGTAGGATGATTTTTAATGTGGGCAATCTGTATGTACAGGGTAGGGGGACATACAAGATAGGCTCTTATTCAGGGTGATGGTCCTGATTAATGTGGGCAAGCCTATATGTACGGGGGAAACATAAAGGATAGGCTCTAATTCAGGGTGAAGGTCCGGATTAATGTGGGCAATCTGTATGTACAGGGTGTGGGAAACATACAAGATAGGCTCTTATTCATGGTGAAAGTCCGGATTAATGTGGGCAATCTGTATGTACAGGGTGTGGGAAACATACAAGATAGGCTCTTACTCAGGGTGAGGGTCCGGATTAATGTGGGCAATCTGTATGTACAGGGTGTGGGAAACATACAAGATAGGCTCTTATTCATGGTGAAAGTCCGGATTAATGTGGGCAATCTGTATGTACAGGGTGTGGGAAACATACAAGATAGGCTCTTATTCATGGTGAAAGTCCGGATTAATGTGGGCAATCTGTATGTACAGGGTGGGGGAAACATACAAGATAGGCTCTTATTCATGGTGAAAGTCCGGATTAATGTGGGCAATCTGTATGTACAGGGTGGGGTGGGGGGGATACAAGATAGGCTCCTATTCAAGGTGAAGGTCCGGATAAATGTGAGCAATCTGTATGTACAGGGGGGGAAACATACAAGATAGGCTCTTATTCAGGGTTAAGGTCCAGTTTAAATCAGCCTCCAAGTCATCAAACTGGTGACTCTAATGCCCCTCTCCCTTGGCACTGCTGAGTCAGTGAGGTGGGGGATTAAAACAAAGGGGTCCCCCTTCCTGACATTATAGCGTTTCCCCAGTCCACCTGGCAGCAGCTTCTGCGCTGAGCAGCACCCCCTTGCTGTATGCATAAGCCCCCCAGCCCAGTAACTTGAATGGATTCAGCTGAGCACACATATCAAGGGATGTTGATCAGCGCAGCCCCCCTGTGGCTATTGCCAGATGCATCGAGGAAATGTAATGATGCCAGGAGAGGGAGCGTTATACCACCCACCTCCTGACTCAGCACCAAGGGAGGGGGGCACTTGAGTTACCAATCTGGTGACTGTAGTGTCTCTTTTAGATTTTAGATGAGTGTGGTCATATTTACAAGGAGCAACTGGCCCTCTCAAGTCTATAAGACTCTCAAGGCAGTCGTCTGTCTCTTTATGGAGCATTAGGGGTGGAGTTTAGGGGTGTTAAAGTGGACCAACACCAAGGATTTTCACTATCCTGGGTTTTGGTCCACTTCCGCGGGGCACCCCGATCGCCCTAAATAACTCACCTCACCCCGCTCCTACGCGAGCGCTCGTCCAATCAGAGCGCTCAGAGCCGCTGTGGTATGTACGGACAAGCGACGGACAACCACAGCGGCTCTGAGCGCGCTGGAGGCCGCATCTCGCACTTCCTTCTAACATTCACAAACGGCCCGGCGCGGGTGTGCGTGCCCTGCTAGAAGGAAGCGCGAGATGCGGCCGCGGCTCGCGCATGCGCCGTTGGAACGGGGATAAGGTAAGGTTTTCGGGCGTCCTGGGGGGTTTCACCCCGCGGGGCATCCCGATTTCGGATGCCCTGCGGGGAGGGATCTGATCGGGCCGGGAATCTTATAGATTCCCGGGCCGATCCCCCCTGGGTGTTGGTCCACTTTAATGTTTTACATTCTGTGGGGCAGCTGCTGCCCTGAATATTAATGCTCTGTGGGGCAGGAGCTGGCAGCGCCCGGCAGCGGGAGCTGGAAGTGGAGCTGGTGGTGGCCTTGCATATTGGGTCTGCAGGGGAAGGCAGCAGCTACTCTACACATTGAAATGCACCAAAGTCCGTGATTTTTCAGTATCCTGGGTTTTGGTCCGTCCCCCCTGGAGTCACCCAGGATTGGGATGCCCTGCTGTGTGGAAACTCACATCAGTGGCACGCTGCATCACTCGGCTGTGCCGAAAGGGGATACGAGTGATGCCACCACTGGCCGCTCATGAGCTCATCTGACAGCTTAGGCTGTGGGAGAGAGGATACCAGTCTCATAGACTCCAGGGCCTGTTCTGGTCCATTTTGACTATCCTGGGTTTTGGTCCTTTCCTCCAGGGGCACCCTGATCAGGGATGCCCCGGCGTGTGAAACGCCCCACATCACCGAAGCCAACTCACCCCTTCCCGGTCCTACCACGCATGCGCAGCCTCCGAGCGACGGCCGCATCCCCTGCTACCCCCTAACAGAGAGCGCGCCCACACCGGCCATTCACAAGTGCCTGGTGTGGGCACAGGCCCTACTAGAGGGATAGCGGGGGATGCAAGTGCAGCTCGCGCATGCGCCGTTGGCCCAAGGTAAGTGTATGGGTGACTCGGGGGGTTTCACACAGCGGGGCATCCCGATTTTGGATGCCCCAGGAGGGAGGGAATCGATCGGCCCAGGACTCTTATAGATTCCCGGGTCGATCGGCGTGGGTTTTGGTCCACTTTAACTTTTGGATCAGTGGGTCCGCTGTTACCTTTCATATTTATTTTGGGGGGGCAGCTC